>OY728166.1:1219280880-1220530880 GCA_963277665.1 Viscum album | reverse complement strand
ATGTATATATAGAACAATATATAATTTCAATAAAAATATTAACTATATGATCTTGGGGAATACTAGGAAACATTTTTGGAAATATATCAAAATATTTATTCCTAATTTTTAATTACTCAATAATAATTCCCACATCAATTGAGGATAAATATCCCACATTATCATGTCTTTTATACCACATATGGGATATAATTCTGTTAGGGAGTTTCTAATATTTATTTCATTGATATATGATCTTAAATTTATTTTTTATATGAAATGTAGTTATCTAATAATGTAAATTGGCATGGTTTATACAAAGAGATATTTAATCTATTCCCAAGATCACATCAAATTTGAAAAAATAGTGGTTAATAAGGGTTATAGGGAGAATCATTCCATAATCAGCAATCAAAGATTAATTATATTCTAGTGTTGGAATAATCATGTCATAACATATTTTCACTTATATTTTAAGATCTATTTATTTTTTTGGTGAAGTAATACATATTTCAAACTTTTATGATGTAACACCCCATGATTTTAGTATGTATTTCCCTTTAAATAAATACATCATTTGCAATAGTTTATGATACATGAAACACTGATCTAATATGAATAATAAATTATTAAATAAAATAAAATAAATGAATTTTTTTTAAGAGAAATATAATTATCAAAATAAAATATTTTTAATAAAATTAATATATTTTAATTGATATAGTTACATTCCATTTATTTTAATGAAACTATATTTATAAATTATATATATATTTTAAATTAATTTTATTTGATAAATGATATAAAAAATTTATCGATAAAATTTATGGAATGATTGTTAAAACATGTTAATGAAATCCAAAAAAATAATTTAGTAATTTTAAGTAATAATAGTTTAAAAATTCATGCTGAAGAAGAATTTTTTTATTTAAATTTTTTTAAAGTACATTTTAAAATAATTTATTTAAAATTTATTTTTTATATTTTATGCATTATTGTTAATAAAATTAGGTATTTATATATATTTAAACAAATTAAAAATTATACAATTATTATTATTTATTATGGAGTAATAATACATGTATTTTGGGAATTTAAAATATATTTCTCTAAAAACTATTTTTATAGGTTATACATTTATTATTTTCAACATAATTTTTATCTTTTTTTGATTTTGACTAAAATAATTTTTTCATATTTGGAAGTGGAATATTGAAAGATGTAAATAAGAGCAATTTAATTTCGAGGCATCAAAATTAGCTACCAATATAAATAATAGTTACCATGGTAAATGGTAAAACATGTTAAAATTGTTTAAATATGGGTTAAAGACTTAAAATATCATATAACCATATATTGAAATTCATGCTTCCCGTAAATATAGACATCCCCACATCCCTTATCAATTATTTGTTCAATTTTTTCAAATTAAATTTTGATAATACAAAATTATTATAATGAATCAAGCTAACCATGCCTTGTCTTACATCCTTTATTTGATTTAGACATTACATTCCATAAATAATAATAACAGAAGAACTGAGGGGTTCAATATCATTATAGAATAGAAACATAATAATCTAATTTAATGAAACTCACAATAATTTATCCTTAAAGGGACCGTACTTGACAGTATTCTATACATATCATTAGAATGACTTATTCTAAAAACATGGGGAATGAAAACATCAGAAAGGGATGAGATAAAACATTCATTATGGTTTTAAAAACCATTTCATCAATGATACGATTATATGAATAATTGAATAACAGGTCATAATAGAATTATCAGAACATCACGAGTGATGATGAGAAGACATAAGTGAGCTTCAATGCATATAGAATAGGAACATAATTAACCAAAATATTAACATGGAAGCACAACAGTTATAACAGAGATTATAATCATTTAATATAATCCTTTATTCATGAGAGAAATATATCATAATGAATATCATCCTTTAACTATGTCACAAACATTATTATAAAGAAATAATACCTTCCTAAAACACAAAGTTTGTGCAAATGATTTTGAGAAACTAAAATTGTAACATCCAATTATTTTAATAGGAAATAATATGTTCGTAACTGAGATAATAAATACTATGTGACCTAGTGGTTAAACATAAATTTTTCATTTTTGTGTTTTGAATTAAAAAAAACGGATCTACAGAGTTGTGATCAGTAAGTTATCTAGAGTCTGATAGAACCATATTTATTTTTTGGTGACTAGTAACATACCCTTATAAATAGTAATATTAATATAAATATCAACATTTTGAATATTAAATCATATTAATATTTTATTTTCTTATGTTTTTAAGATAATGATATCTCGATTAATTTTTCAAAGTGATATAATATAAGTTATAGTATTAAATTTTGGTTTTTTGGAATAAAAAATGATTTTATTTAAAAATTAAATTAATCATATTTAGAAATTTATTTTAAAAAATTGAGTTCATTTTTGAATTCCATAAGTTGAAAAATGGTTAGGGTGAATTTTTTAGAGTTTTCCGGTATTCATGAATTTTTGAAGAATAGTAAAATAAGGTAATATAGCATATATATACATTATCAGCGAAATACACTATTCCTAGATTCATGTCTAAGGTAAGAATCCCTTTTCTGAACTCACATTATTTATTTAATGTATAAGGTCACATAAATCATGACTATTCGTAGTCTTGAGAAAAAATAATAAACTAATGATTAAAATATAGGAAAACCCGTCCAATCATCCACTATAAATATAACCCTCACCCATCGTCCTCTAACACCTCTCAAGCCATGAGAATTGTCTAAATTCTACCCATTACCCTTCCCAGGGCTCTTACCCACGTCCAAGACCTTCTGGTCTCACCAAAAGTCAAAACCAATGGCCTTAAAGAGGATATCAATGAAAAGAGATCAAGAGGTAAAGATCCTCTTTCATTTTCTTGTGTTTTCTATTCAATTATTTTCTTTTATTATACACTCGTCTCCTAACCAATACAAGAGGAATGAAAGCTCAATTATTATATATGTTATGTATTGATATCATTTTTATTTAAAAAATTCATCATCATTCTTCCTCTATTATTCCTATTTTTCTAAAACTAAAAAACATTGTTAGTAATGTGCTAATTTAGCAAAATCGTGGGTGATGTGTTTTCAATTTTCCTTAATTCTTTCAAACCTGGTTAAAAAACCATTAAAATGGTTGAAAAAAATATGATGTTTATTATATATCCTCTTTAATGTTCTATAGTTAACATATATACATAATATTATGTTATATAATGATACTAGTTTGTGATTATCAAAGAACCACCAAAATGACCTAAATAGGTATCACTAAGGATTTATCTAATGATTCATCCTCATACCATATAACCAAAATGGTTTATGGAATTATTTATTATTTTGGAAACATATTTACACTATTTTATTCCATTTCTATAGTTTCACTTACATTCGACAAGAATATTCTTTATGAAACAGCCATGGAAATCATGTGTAGCATGCACCCGAAACAATGGAAATAATAAAATTATATTAATAAATTGGTCTAATGATGTTATAAAATCATCATAAAAGGTGTTATAAACATGAATATGTTTTTTGAAAAATTAATAACAAACGTTTTACTATTATAAAGGACATTTAAACAAGTTTGAAGTAAGAAAAACCTGAGGTAAGGGAATTCTTAACCAATATTCCATTCTTTGGGTTAACCTTCTATTTCATTAATTATATGCTAATAAGATCATTTGGGTATTTAATTTTATCCATATTTTGTTCTATTATGTGTATTTTCTATTTATAATCATATTCCTTTTATTCTACCTATTATGACTTCAATTATATGATATTTTTAAGGGACTTTTCTCAAAAATTACCTTTTACGATTATATTTTAAAAATTGAAAAGTAATGTTTTTATGCAAATATTCATGTTTTAGGATTATTTTCTAGTTCTTGGGCATTGTATTATGATGAACGATGGGGAATATATCTCCCTATAATGCATTGGGTATGTGTATGTTGGAGGTCAGCCATACTGTTACTTCATGTGTAACTACGATGGTTACACCATAGGGTAGCTATGAGGGTTACATTTTACGGTAGACATGAGGGTTATAAATCATATAGTATATGTGAGGGTTATGATATTAAGAAATTAATTACCCATGTTACTGATAATTTTTATTTATAATTTTAATGCTTTAATGGGAACCTCTTTTTCTCATAAGTAAGGTAATTATGTTTATATTCAAAGGAAAATGTTTCATAAGTATTAATGGACTAAGGATTTCTTTCCTTCTTTTTTATAACCCTTACTAAGAATTTTTTTCTCATCCCATGTTTTTATAAAATGTTTTTCATAGGATAACATAAAAGTTCAAATAATATTTAACGTGATAATGTACATGAATCCAATGAGTTATATTGCAATTATTTTTGTAATATATGATACAATATATGTAATTTGATGTCTAATTCTCTAGAATCTAGACCTGAAAAGGTCCATGGATCAATAATGTACTCTGTATTTTTCTATTATCTCTTATAAAAAAATCAATACATATTTTAGTATTGAATTCAGATGTGCGGGTTCAAGGAATTACAATTGGTATCAGAATAACAGTCTTGAAAACTTCAGAGAGTAGATGTTGATGTTTTAAAAAATAGAAATAAAATTTAATTTGCAACTTCATGGTAAATAAGACACATAATAAAATATGTTTTCATAATTATTGATATGTAAATTCATTATTATAAGTATAATGAACAAATTTCGAGGGCACATTTCATTTAGGGGGGGGGGGAGAGATTGTAAAATGTTGATATTTTAAAAGGAAACACAATGTGTTTAAATGAGCTAATAAATACTATGTGACTTAGTAGTAAAACATAATTTTGTCATTTCTGTGATTTGAATTTTGAAAAATAGACATTCACAGTTTCTATCAGCAAGTTATTTGGAGTCCTATAGAACCAACTTGATTTTTTAGTGAATAGTAACATACCCTTATGAATAGTAATATAAATAGTAATAGGACCCTTATGAATAGTTAATCATATTATTATTTTATTTTCTTAAGGTTATAAGATTTTGATATCTGGATTAATTTTTCAAGGTGATATAAAATTAGTTGTAGTTTCAAAATTTTAATTTTTGGAATAAAAGATGATTTTATTTAAAATTTAAATTTATCATATATAGAAGTTATATCCTAAAAATGGAGTTCCTTTTTGAATTCTACAAATTGGAAAATTGTTAGGCTGAATTTTTGAGATTGCACTGAAATTCTTGAATTTTTGATGAACAGTAAAATATGGTAATATACTGTATATATACATTATCAGTTAAATAAAATATTCCTAGAATCATGGATGATTTAAGCACCCTTAAATATAAATCACATGATCTATTTACTATATAGAGTTAGATGAGTATTGACAATTCATAGTCTTGAGAAAAAACATTAAACAGATGAAGAAAATAATGTAAAACCCCTCCTCTCTTCCACTATAAATACCATCCTCATCCCCTCTTCCTCTCAAACCTTTCAAGATTTGATAATTGTATAAATTATTCCCAATCCCCTTACCAAGGATCATCCCCACGTCTAAGACCTTATGGTCTCACCAAACATCCAAAACTAATGGCATTAAGGAGGATCTCAAGGAGAAGTGATCAAGAGGTAAAGTTCCTCTTTCAGTTTCTTGTGTTTTCTTTTCATTTCTTTACTTTTATTATACTCTCTTATCCTATCCCTATCCAAGATTCATGAAAGTTCAAATATTATATATATTATTTATTTTTATCATTTTTATGGGAAAAAATAATCATCATTATTCCTCTCCTCTTCCTTTTATTCTAAAAATAAAAGCATCATCCGTGATGTGCCGATTTACCAAGATCATGGAAGATGTGTTTCCAATTTCCATTAAATTCTTAAAAACTAGTTATATAAACGTTCTAATATTTGAAAAAGATTTTAATATGTTTCATATATCCTCTTTCATGTTCTATAGTTAACATATATACATATAATTATGTTATATAATTAAACTATTTTGTGATTATCAAAGAACCACCAAAATGATCTAAACAGAAATCACTAATGATTTATATAATGATTCATTCTCACACCATATAACCAAAATGTTTTATGTCATAATTTTATATTCTGGAAACATATTAACACCATTTCAGTCCACTTCTGTAGTTTTGCTTCCATTTGAGAAGAAAATTATTTATGAACCAACCTTGGAAATCATGTGAAGCACGCAACCGAAACAATAGAAGTAACAAAATGTTATTAATAAGTTGGTCGAATGTTGTTATAAAATGATCATATAAGGTCTTATAAACATGAATATGTTTATATAAAATATTAATAACACTCTTTTAATCATTATAATGAATGTTTAAATAATTTTTTAAGTAAGGCAAACTCAAGGTAAGGTAATTCTTAACCCCTATCAATTATCGGGGTTAATGTTCTATTTCATTAATTAAAGGGTAATAATATCATTTGGGTAATAATATAATTCATATTATGTTTCATTATGTTTATTTACTATTTATTAACTTATTCATCTCATTCTATCAATTCTAACTTCAATTATATGATATTTATAAGGGACTTTTCTTTAAAAATTTTCTTTTAAAATTTTATTTTACAAATTAAAAATAAATATTTTTATGCAATTATTCATGTGTTATGATTATGATATAGTTCTTAGTAATTGTTTATGATGAAGGGTGGGAACTATATCTACCTCCAATTCATTGGTTATTTGTATGTTGGAGGTCGACCATATGGTTACTCCATGTGTAACTATAAGGTAGCCATGAGGGTTACATTATAAGGTATCCATGAGGGTTAAAATATTAAGTAAGTACTGAACCAAGTTAACAATAAGTTTTCTTTTTTAATTTTGATGCTTTAATGGGAAACCCTAGTCTTCATAATTAATGTTATTCAATTTATATTCAAAGGAAAATGTTTTATAAGAATTTATGGATTGACGATATTTTCTTTATTTGTATAACACTTACTGAGTATTTTGTGCTCATAACAAGTTTTTTAAAAAAAATTCATAGGATTACATTTCTGTTTAATAGAAAGTTAAGGTACCAATAAAAATTAATCTAATTATTTATATTGTAAATTTTTTTGTAAACTCTGATTCAATATATGGAAGTTTTTGTCTAATTCTCTATAATAGACACTGTAAAAGGTCCTCATATGTATAATGTATTGTGTATTGTTATATTATATATTATAAAAAACACATATCCCATTTTAGTACGGAATCTAGAAGTGCGGGTTTAGGGATTAACAAAAATGTACTCCGGAATACCAATCTCATGAGATATAAACTTATAAACAACGAATTGAAGGGTGATATAAGAACCATCCATTACTTATCCATACTTATGTGTTTCATATAAAATCAGTAACTTTTCAAATAATAAAGAACCTTTAGAAACACAATTGTATTTCATAAAACATCAAAATAAAATTCACATAATTTTCCTGTAAACCCCATATAAATTAAAATGAGTTTCATAAAACATCCAAATGGAATAAATTAACATCATGAATCAATAAAATTGATACTAAAAAATTGATCATACAAAATAACCAGATAATAAAAGAATAATATAACATTGAACATGAATCCTAACTACATTAGAGGTAGATAATTTTTAATATGGAGATGGAAATGAAATCTAAATAGTGAAAGGTGATTTCCTGTATTTGTTTTTATTCTTTGATGCATAAGTCATAGTTCCAAGTCATCATTAAAAAACTATACTTTTTCAAAAAAAAATTGTTAAAATAAAACTATTTATAGAATTTTATTTTTATTTAAAACTATTTTCCCCCTAAAATAAAGGAGATAAAATCATTGAACATGTTATTTATTTGAAGAACATAGTTGAATAAGTAATTATATATGTCAAAGAAATGAGTTTAAGTTGCCATGTCTTTTACCTTTACCCTTTATTTACATGGATGTGATTTTTATTCCTTTATCATAAATACAAGAATATTAATAAACTATTTTATAACCTTATTCATATAAATGATAATTTATACTCTTCATTAATAAAAATTAACTTCAAGTATTATATTTTTATAATCTCTTTTCAACATCAGGTGTTAACAATAATGGCTATTTTTATCTAGGTTCATAACATCATTGTTTATCTATATTATTATACTAAATAATATTATCTAAAAATATTTAAAGTTACTGAAATTTATATTTTATAAATACCTATAATATTATAATTCTGTTACATGAGAGTTTTAGTCATGTTTCTTGAAGGAAAAATCGTTATTGAACTTGTTATGTGTTATTTATTGATATCGATGGATTACCTTATAATTTTTTTACATTACATGTTTTAAATAAAAACCATATTCATGATATAATATATATATATTTATATATCAAAAGTTCATATCAAATAAAAACTAAAACCATCCATTAATGCAGTATTGAAAAATAGAATGCACCATTCTATGAACGTGGTAATATGTACTTACACATGTATGATGATTTCATTTTTTTAAGGCGGTAAGAAAGATGTAACATTGATTATAATTTAAATATATTAGATAATATATATTTATATCATATTTTTTTTCTACTTCCCCCTTTTTACATTCTCGGTTAGGTTTTGATAGAAAATGTAACAAGTTTCTTCCGGGAGGCTGTAGTCTATATGTGTGCACAATTCATGTTTTCATTTTTTGTAAAGGAAAATGAAAATGCGGTGAATGATTATAAGATAATTATAAAAAAATATTGGTATAATAACGATAGAGATTTTAACATTTTATGTTCATGTAATTTTATTTTAGGAAGAATGTTTTAATAAAAATAAATATAAATAAGGAATGAGTGGTTTGAAATTTACGCATCACTTATTATATTATCTCCACTGAGATGTGGGTTAAGCCTTTTTAGATTTATAATTTTTGAAGAAAGAAACATCATAAATGTGGATAAGAATGTTTAAAAAGGATTGGGTTTATTTGGGGTTAAATTACGTTGGATTTTTTGAGGGGTTTGGTGAGGAGAGGAGTTCCCAATTTATAAGTTTAAAGGGATATAATTTTTATGGGTACCCAAAAATTTTTAAAAATGGAAAGTCTCTATCAAGGAATATATATCCAAAGGTTTGAAATAATATAGATCAAAAGGGATAAGGTTTATAAAGGACTCTAACATGAATTAACATAATGTTTTTAATATTTTGGTTATTATGCCTCTTGGTTAAATAATTTTACCCATTTTTTACTGAGAAAACATTTTTTACCAAAATAACATGACCATTGTGATAGAAATAAAATGATTCTTGTTGTATAATTTATAACTAATTATTCCAAATTTAAAATCCATTTTATTATATTATTTTTCTAAAACTGATATATTTTAAAAACCATTTAAATTTATAATGTATTGAATGTTTTTATCTGATAAATATAACTTCTGTTCTAAAATGTCAAATATTTGTCTATATACTAAACCAATTTATTTTAATATTTTTATGTCACTTATAAAATATATATTTTCCTCAGGAAAATGTTTCATGAATATATAATTCATAATTATATACTAATAATTTCATAAAAGTAATGTTATTTGTAAAAAATATATTTTACATTTTTTAAAAATAATTATTTTAGAAAAATCCCAAAAATTTATATTACGTTAATATATTTATGATATTTTAAAAGAAAGAATTAATTTTTTTTCAATTTAAAATGATAAATTTATAAATTTAACATTAATATTAAATCATAAAATCATTTCCAAACCATTTTAATATGAAATTATTTTTTAGTATATTAAATATTCTAAAAAATTATTGTTAATAAAAAATATATCAAACGTAAAAAATGTCCATTTTATAAAATATATTATAAGAATAAAAAACTTATTGGCTACTTAGATTCTCTTTTTGAAACTATATTAAAAGATACCTTTATTTCATAAGTGTCTTATAAATATTTTCACTCGATTAGTAAAAAACATCCATACATTGGTTAATAATAATTTTAATAAAAATTATTGTGTTCTCATAGGGTTTGGTGTTTCTTATAGAGAAATATATCAAACACAATACTTTTTAAATGGTAATATATCACTAAAACCTTGGATTGTTACCTTATTCCCCCTTAAAATAATTTTATACTTAAGTTTTTTCTTGGATGAAAATTAGGGACGAAATGTTTCCTCAATACATCCTCAGTTTCCAACATGGCTTCCTCATAGTTATGAATCTTCTAAAGGATGATGAGTAGGTGAGTGGACATTTTCCATATCACCATGTATCTATGATCTAATACCACCATTGGTTTTTCCCAACAAAATAGACCATTATACAATTGGGAGACTTCTTATATCAACATATGTAAAGGGACATGAATGAACTTTTTGAAGATATATAAAAGAAATACATAATGTACTAGGGATTGGTCTAAAGAATGTGATCAGAAAAAAGATAAAACCTCAATATGTTTAAAGATATTTAAGGGAATGATATACCTAGGTTTCATCTTTGATTTCTTCCCAAACTTCATAACTTGATTCTGTTCTGAAATATAGTGGAACACCATGTAACCATCTTTTAAATCTGGTAATTGTTAATATTTATTTTCATAACCCTTTTTTAAATTTATGCTTCAGTCATGTGGTACAGAATATTTTGCACCTTATCATTCATTTATTGTACATGATTATGTTCTATCATTTTCCTTTCTCCAAATTTTCACCAAAATGATGAAGTCCTACAACTATTTCCACATATAGCTTCATAAAGTTCAATCCGAATACTAGAATGTAAATAATTATTATTTAAAAACTCTACTTGGTGGATGTGTTAATCCCAATTTTTTTAAACTCAAAAAATAGGATATCATTATGTCATGAAGAGTTTTAATTTTCCTCTTAAACATGTAATCGTTCTGAGGTTTATAAATGGTACTAAAACCCACCTCTATCTCTAATTATTTATGAATAATTCTTTAGAATCCATTTCTAATAATTTTATATCTGTTAGATAATAGAGAGTGTTTTAGTCCATGTATCCTTACCACTTCATAAATATATATCATGGAGAGTAATAATTTTGAGAAAACTTTTTTATGGGAATAAAATGTGATGAATTAGTAAAAGGAATTGACTAAAACATAAAAAGTAATATGTTCGTTATATATCATTTGTATTCCTATAATGAAATACATAGTGATATTTTCCGATTTCCACACAGGTGTGGGTAATGGTTTTATTATCCCCTTAGATTTTTTTCATTCATCCTTAACTTGTTGGCATACCAAGCACCAATATATGTATATATAGATATCCTTATTAAATTTTTCCAATAAGATGTTTTATTTTTCATCCTTATTTGTTTCTATTATTCATGGATATATAGAGTAGGATAATCTATGCACCTCATCCAAGATTATCCTCTTATGTTTTAGTTTTGATGGAACATATATCCAGGTTCCAAAACATATAACTCAATCTTATAAATTTTTACCTCTAGAATATTTTTTACCTATTTCTATATCTCTAAATCATATTTCTGGGATTATTTGACCATCACAAGAATTGGTGGTTTTAATTCACTTAAATATGGTTGGACTTTTTAATTATCCGTCTTCATTCAAGATTCATCCTTTCCCTATATCTTAATATTGGGTCTCTTTAAACCATAATCATAGATAAGATATCATAACATATCCTTCTCAAATCATAAAACACATGTTTTTTACCATGAGTTAATATATTGAGAAGTAATGGTACATTATTAGTTCTAGCCAGATCCTTTAGCATATATTTAACTACTTCTATGTGATTAATTATTTTTAGTATTATGTTATGTATAAATATTACACATTATTACCATATAGATAATGCTAAATATTTTTTAATGGAAATTTCATTGCCTATATCTCTAAATCATGTGTTTGGAATTTTATTTTAATTATTTCTTAATTTCTATGATTCATAAAAAATTACTTCTACATTGTCCATTAGAAAACATGTGGATCCACTATTTGATAAATCACTATATATTGTAATTTAATTCCCATCATTGGAAAATGTATGTATAGGTGTTTTGAAAAATCACTTCTTTCATTGAAATCACTCTTCATTTTCATCCATAGAAAGGAAATTCACTTCCTTTTTTATATGTCTAGTGAATTCGATATACATTTAAAAATTCTCATAATGAATATATAGTTACCAATTATCCAAAGAAATTTTCGGATCTGGGTTAATGTGGTTGGTCTGAGAAA
This sequence comes from Viscum album, assembly GCA_963277665.1. Lineage (NCBI taxonomy): Eukaryota > Viridiplantae > Streptophyta > Magnoliopsida > Santalales > Viscaceae > Viscum > Viscum album. Next base: position 1,220,518,579 of record OY728166.1, on the reverse strand, counting down.
TTGTTTAATAACTTATATCAACAAAGGATATAAATATATTACCATTATAGTGATTAAATTCCCCAAAAATGCAACGTTTTATAACCAAAATTGACATCTAATAAAAATTAAATACATTTTCTCTTTCTTTTTGGTCATCCACATAATTGTAAATGTTCTTCATGATCATACATTCTCTTTTAATGTATTATAATATCATCTATGAAGACAACCGCAGACTAATACATGTAGCATCTAAAGAATATATTGATTATATCTTTTAATATAGAAGGGGAACTAGTAAATAAAAATGTAATCATTATTAAATCATAGTTTCCACAATTAATTTAAATTTTTTATCTTAAATATCATCCCTTTTTAACCTTAACTAATGATATCCATATCACATGTAAATTTTTGAAATATATTGAGGTCATATACACTGATCAAACCATCGATTAATATGGGGTTGATGATTCTTTTTCTTAATCATTATCTTTTTTCATCGCAATATCCATGTAAATCCTCATCAATCTATCCTTTATTTTGATAAAAAGACGCATGCATCCCCTTGTGAATCACAAGGGAATATAAAACCCTTGTCCATGTTTTCAGTTTAATTCTTATTTAATTTCTCCAGTTCAACATGATCTATTAGATATGTAATCCTTTATATATCTATATATTAAGATATGTTTTCTATTGAAAATTCAACCTCACATTCTTGAAAAAAATGAAGTTCCTCTAGAAATATATTTTTATATTCTCATTCAATTGGCATGTCATAAATTTAGATTTCCTCCCTGATCATTTGAGCAAGAGGTTTCTTAATGTAACTAAGAGATTAATCCTTTATAATGATTGGTAAATTGAATATGATCATCCAATATATATCCCCCAAGAAAATTCAAAATAGGTGTGTAGTCTTACTCCCACTCATCATGTATCAATGTGATGATCAATTAAATTCCAACCAATCCTTTTGAAGGTGATTAACCCTAGGTGAATAAGTGCTACAACATCTTCAATTTTCATGTATCTAGACAAATATATATTTCTATGAAAACCACATACTCAGTAAAATTAAAACAAATTAGGATATCATTTTATACATATAAAAATATTTAGGGTTTCTAATAATCTTTTCTAACTGTAATTATAAGAAATAGCATAATTAATCTCCAAAAATAACCAAACAAATATTTTGATACCAACAATAATGAACCAAGATAAAAATTCCGTATTTTATAAGTTTTAAATGATTTATAAATTCTGTTCCGTAAATAATAATATCTCAAGAACCATTAGGTTTAGTGGATTTGGAGACTATTTGAATATTAATATTTGATTATGAAACTCTAGATCATTTCTCATTAATGGTACCATACTAGACCATTGTTTAAATATATCATTATTATTACACATCCACAAAACATTAAGATTGGAAGAATGAAAAAGGGGTGAGATCAAACAATTTTTAAGGGATGATAAAATAATTTATCGATTATAATTTTATAAGAATAAGTGTAAAACCTCAACATAAATGAAATATCATAACATAATAAGGGAAAATCATAAGACAAAATTGAGATTAAAAGTATATTAAATAATAACTTAAATCCCAAAAAAAATATTAACAAGGAATTAGAATAGAAATAACATTTGTTTGATGCATTTAACATAATCCTTGAATAATATGAGAATAAGATCAACATGAATAATTACATTTTACAATGGAACACACATTATCATAACGAAATATTAAGTCCTTGATCTACACCACTAGTGACCATAATTATAAGAATCTAAGATATATTCAAAAATACCTATCTCATTTAAGACAAACTATTTACTAATCCAATGATTAATGATATAGAACCCCATACATCATTTATCGGTACATATGTGTTCCACTTAAATAATTGAGTTTTAAAATGTTTAAGAACCCACTGACGTAAACTAGGTTTTAGGAAACATAGAAATTAAAATCATTCACTTTTCCCTATGAACCCTTGTAAATAAATAAGGGTTTTATAAAAAAGCAACATGGTATAAAATAATGTCATGAATTAAATCAACTAATACCAAAACAATTATCACTAAAAATGATCACATAATATAAGCGAATTACAGGGTGAAAATTTAGACATAAAATAATTAGTGGAAGAACATTTTGATGGTAAAAAGTAAAATTAAAACCAATTCATGAAATGATCATTCTTGAAAAAAATTCTTCATAAATGAAAATACAAAGTCATTAGTCTTCTCTTAGAAACCCTCATTTGTTTTTTGATTAAAATTTAAAAACTATACCATTAATGTATGTGGATTTGGAGGAAAAAATTTATTTCCATAGAAATAAATGAGAGAAAATCATTCAAAAAGCATTTTGTTGGATGAAAATTTTTATAAGAAATTATATAACTCAAAAAACGAGTTTGAGTTATAATGTAAAAATACATTACCCTTAATTTTAATAGATGTGTTCTATACTCATTTATCATAAAATTAAACATCTTTATTTTGGATTTTAAATATTTATTCATAGATAACTTCATTTATACTATTTATTAATTACAATTTTATTTATATATTAGATTTTTATAAATGATTTTCAATATTAGGTGTTAATAATATTGACTATTTTAATCTAGGTTAATAGAAGTGGTTTTTTATATTCCATCATATCCAAAATTTCATCACGTCCTAATAATTAATGCTACTGGAAATTAATGTTTATAATTACCGGTAATTTTATAATCCTGTTACTTGAGAGTTTTAGTCAATTTTTATGAAGAAGAAATCAGTGTTGAACTAGTACTGAGATCTTTAATAGTATTATTAGATTATAATATAATGATCATTACATATAGATTTATCCATAATGAACCATATTTATTACATAACTCACAATGATGGTCAAAGTTAACATTGAATGTATCATTCCATGGAGAAGTTTTCTTGCACTTGCATGTGGCTGAGGATTGCATTTTTCAAAAGGTGGGGGTGGAGAAATATGTAAGTCGGTATATCATTTTAAGAAACTAAATATGAGATATATATATATATATATATATATATACAATACATATTAATTCATTAACATTTTTGATGATCCGAGTTGTGAGATAATGGAAAATGAAACATGTTTCATCATGGAATTGGTAGAATACACATACCCATGATTCTTGTTTTGATTTTTGAGGGAAAATGGAAAGGTGGTTAATAGCTATACCATAATTATAATATAAAACTATAAAAATAAGATAATTATGTTAAAAATTCATTATTTAGTAATTGATTTTTTAAAATAGGAAGTGAACATTATGAAATATAAATTAGAAGGGAGTGGTTAGAAATTTATACCTCAGCTCTTGGATTATCTCATTTGAAATGTGGGTTATTCCACTGATAGATGGTATTTATAAAAAATCTCCTTTAGCCTTCTAAATGTTTTGAGGATAAGTTAGGTAAAATTTTTGGAAGAACAAACTGGATTCTGGTTTGAGGGGAAGTGAGGGGAAGATATGCCCTTTTATAAGTGAAAAAGTATGACATGTTTTGTGAATATCAAAAAACCTTTCACAATGGGAAGTAAAAATCATGGAATTTAGATCCAAAACTGAGATATAATGTAGAGTTGAATGGATAAGGTCAATGTATTACTCCAACATACATTCCCATACATTTTTAATCGTGTTTTGACTTTCCCTCTTGGTAAATCTCATTTTTACCCCTTTTTATTTTTAACAAGGTATCTAGTTTTTACTGAAGTAATTTTCCCTTTTTAGTTGTAAATAAAATGATCTATATTATATAATTTGGATAGAATGATTCCAAAATTTAAATTCATTTTATTATATCGATTTTATAAAAGTGAAAAAAAAATTATTTTAAAAAAATAAATGTATAATGAATTAATTATTTTCAAAAAATAATACTTATAATATAAAATTTATAATATAGTTTAATAAATAAAAACATTAATTTTTAAAAGCTATATATTCCCTTATAAAATAAATATTTTGTATTATTAAATGCATATTTTTAAATATAGTAGGATTCACTATTCACCTAAAAAAGATATTTTTAAAAAAAATATGAAAATTTATAGTTATGTTAATATTATTTCGATAAGTTAAAAATGAATTTAATTTCTTAAATTACAATTATAAAATTAGTAAATTTAACTTTAAAATAAAGAAAGTAAATATTGTAAACAAAATTTAGGATTTTATGTTTTGTTATATTAACTATTATTTTAAAATTAATGTTAATCATGAATCAATCAATCTTGTAAAATATTCTTTTAAAAAAATAAAATGTTAATCATAAAAATTATTTTACTAGTTTCTTAGTTGTAGTTTAGGAAACAATATTTAAATCTAATATTATTTCATATGTTAACTATATCTATTTGAACCCACTTATTCAATGGAAACAATAGATCAAAAAATATAAATATCAAGACAATGAGTAATGGTCCATTATTTTTTGATGTTTCTTGTAGAAAAAGATATAAAAATACTTATTTGAAAAAGAATATATCACTAAAATGATAGGAAATTATACTTGTAATTTAATGAAGGGTTATTTTGGAAAATTACACTCAACCACACAAATAAAATGATCCCTCATATATCCACCTAAGTCAACACCTTTCCTTAAAAATTTTATTTAATACCTAACTGAATTCTCTCCCACTACCGACTCTATCACATTTGTGATCACCTTGCCACTAGATGAAGTACCAAACACCCCATTTTAAATAATCTCCCTAAGAGGTGATTCATGACTTCAATATATGTGTTATCATCTATATAATCATTCTCCTATATCGTATTCATTCACCTCTTCTTGAATCATATATATTACACTTTATTAATATCAAGATTTTGATTTTATTAATGAAAAATTAATATGAGGGTATTATGGATTTTTAAATGATTGGTTTTAAGTAAAATACATATTAATATGTTTCTTATCTACTTGAAAAGTAAACTTAAATTTATTATATGGGGATTTAGAATGACTCTGACCAAGGGAATGTATATCGTTAAGGTTTCTCATTTCAATTTTTTATTCATTGAAATATTTTTCATATTATCCAAATTGGTGTATATTATAAGGCCCCAGCCTTAAAAATTACTTAATCTTGAGTTATTACAAGAATACACATTGATGATCTTTTCAGGTTTAGAGTTTCAGGGAATTAGATCATAAATCATGCATTGCATTCCACATTAAAACAAGGTGGTTACATAAAAGGCAGTATTAATTTTTCCCATCAAAGGAGACATATTAAAAATAAAACATGGATTCTTTCTTGAAACTCCCTCGACATGATCATCACATCATGTACTTTTCCCTTTACATGTGAAAAACATTTTATAAAACTTGGGATGAGCATGGAAAGCTCATTAAAGGATATAAAAATACGGAATGGGAATATTAGTCCATGTATACAAAAGAATCAATGAAATCATACTTTACACATAAAGCATAAGCACATTAACATACCTCAAGAAATCATAAGATTCATGAATAACTCATAGATATCATATGACATAAAGGCAAATTGAGGCATTCATAACATTCTTACGTAGGGAGTAACCCTCATGGTTACGTGTGGAATACCCATCACAATATATTCCCTAAATCTCTTCGGAGAAATCATAGCGTTTAACCCCTTCGCGTTACCCAATGCATTGGAGAGCAATATCAGGCTCACCCACCCTTAGTTTATCATGAAACCACTCATCTTCAAAAACAATACCCAATAACCATAACATAATCGTATCATATAAAATATGCATAAACGAAACATTACATTTCCACATTTCAATCACTAGATATCAATACACCACATTGATATAATAAGAACATTATCAAAATAATTTTCAATACCATAATAAAAAAAAGTAAAACATGGTATTTATTTTTTATTTAAAAAAAGTTATGGCTTGTAGAGGAAGTCAAAACTCAAATAATGGTCATAGCAGTAGAGAAGTCATTGTCGCCACATACATAAGACAAAAGAATTCCCTTCTATAATTTAGTAAAATGATTCGTATAAGAATAATCCTTTTGAATAAAAGTTAAAGTCAAAGGGGTTTATACACCGTATAATATAAAGTTTTGTATAAAACAAAATATGCCTCAATTAAATGAGATTGAGATAAAGTCCCTTACATCATGTCCGACTTGACTCGATCGTTCTTTAATCTTCTAAATAATAAAATAGAGTAAATTTATATTTTCTTAAGAACATTTTTCAAGTTAATTATTCCTTTTATATCACTTATTACCATGTTATGAACATTATGTAATTATTTAAGTTAATAACGGTCATTTTGTCGATCTTTGGTACTCGATCCAAAAATAAAAATCTTATAATTACAACTTGTTCATGTGGTAAAATATCCATTATATCTAGAATTGTATTCATTAGGTAGATATCATATATATCATATGTATCCAGTATATACATGCATTTATAATATTACATAACATTTATAGGTAAGAGAAGAAATGCACCGTTCATGGAGATGGTACGCCGTACGTATGCATGAACGCTAATTTCATTTCTTTTTATTTGTATTTAATGGAATTAAATAATAATAATATAAAGTTATAATAGAGTTTCAGTATGATATAATTTTTAATACCATTAACTCCACCCTTTATACGTCCCATATATGGCATTAACGAATCAAATCACTTTGAGGGGGTGGTAGTCTGCACTTCCTAAAATGAAATTATCACGTTTACCCATAATGGAAACCATAAAAATATGCCATAAATTAAAAATAAAGAATCATAAGAAAATAATAAGCATAATATATATCATATATAAATAGGGTGACATCTTAATGTCCACCATGAGAGGTGTTAAAAGAAGATTGAATAATCATCATTTTGTGAGGCAGTAATTCACCCACCACAGAAACAGTTTGTTCTTTAACCATTAGATGGGAGTATGTGTAAGTGTAAATAAAAAATTCTCATAAAAACATCCTAGTATATTGAAGATACTGTATTTTTTTCAAAATAAAGGAATAGAAAGTGTTTAGGGGGTTTGAGAAGCAAAATAAAACAAAATAACATTAGGGAAGACATTACCTTAAAATCGGGTAACTCCCCTTGGTTTGAACCAAAAGGGTTTTTTTAAGAGCTTTCTACCTAAAGTAAGGATTATAGGATGAAGAGAGAGATGTGGAGAGATAAAATGACCAGAGTTTAGCAGATCCAATGGCTTGCGGGGTGTGGGTAAGGGGTAGAGGTGGGGGCCTTTTATAAGAGGGAGGAGGGGCACTCTTGGAAAGTTATAAAATGTTACTTTATTATAAAATGAATTTCGTATTTTAAAGGTCCCAAAATGATATATTTCCAGGATAAGGTGATAAGGGTTCTAAATACACCCATCCAATTGGTTTCTGACAAGTGGAAGTCTTAGAAATAACATTATCTTTTTATTTTATTGAAATAGTTCATTAATGAGGTAATCGCTGCATCATCATGGTGTCATAAATAAATTAATTTATTTAATGTCTAAAAATTATAAAACAAATTCTATGAATTAGAAACTTTTTTTAGATTTCCAATGACTATTTATGGTCTAAACTATCGTTTACACAGACAAAACTAAAATTGTTTTACTTGGGTGATACATTCTTTGGTTATACATTCCTTTAAAAAAATAATATAATAAAAGGTAACTATCGCACTAAAGTGATTCTATGGAGTCCCAAAGTTGGAACAAGGCATCCCATGGTCGGCCATGACACAACCAATAGCATTAAGACACATTTTGGGGTCATTATATATTATTATAACATTATTTTATTACCCTTAACTACCCGATTACTAAATAATCACGATAATTAAAGATAATTACTGTCATTACTATTCATAATTTTCAAAAACAAAATAGTATTAATTACATAATTTGGACCTTCTGATTCGAAATATGGAATCCATTTTACCAAATTCTAAACACAGTAATTGCAGTAATTAATTTAAAAATAATTCTCATTGTCAAAATAAATATCAGGTTTTTTAGAAACAATATCTATCAAAGGTTTGACACTTGTTTAAGCCCAATTATAAAGTGAAATTAATTAAAATGATAAAAATTGGATTAAAGGGTAAAAATATATTCTAATTAAACATTAAAACCAATTAAAAGGACAATCTATCTATATAATTAAATTTGATGAAAAAGTAGTTTTGAAATAAAATGCAGTATTTCTCACTATTCATTAAAAAATGACTATTGTAAGAAAAATACCAAAAATTTATCCAAAGTAAATTTCAATGTCCCAATCCTAAAGAATTAGTTTATTTTGACATATAGAGCTTATAAAATTGTCAATATTTAGATTTAAAAAAATGTTTTCCATCAAAAGGCGGTAAAATGATATTTTAAAAAAAATATTAGAGTATTTTATGCTAAAGATTGGATTTATTCTCATTTTAAGACTCTAAAACACTATCTAATTCATAAATAGACATAGATATGAAAATCAATATTTCTTTACTTACTTGGGATGTTTAATCCTCCCCCCTTTAGAAAATTGAGTCAACGAAATTTATTTACTTATCAAATAAGAGGGGGTATTTATCCCTCATGGAATTTTAAGATTCCCATGTTGCCTCTTCAATCATGTGGTTTTTCCACCAAACCATTACATGATGAATCACCTTATTCCGCAATACCTGCTCTATGTGGTTAATAATTTGGACCGATTGTTCCTTAAAAGATAAATTCTCTTCCAGCAAAACTACCGCTGGACTCAAAAAATGTGATCGATCTGGCATGTATGTCCTTAACATTGAAACATGAAAAACACTGCGTACCTGTGATAAACTTGGATGTAAAGGCACTCGGTATGTAAATGATCCAACTCTCTCCAGAATTTCATATGGTACAATGAACCTTGGACTCAACTTTCCTTTCTAACCAAATTGATTCACACTCTTCCATGGTGAAACTTTGAGGAAGACATGATCACCTGCCTCAAAAGAGAGATCCTTCCTCCTGTTGTCCGCATAATTTTTCTGCATTCTTTGAGCTATTCTCATGTTTTTCTGTATCAGATGAACTTTTTCTGCCAACTCTTCTACCAATTCTGGTCCCCTCAACATTCTTTCACCCACTTCATCCAAAAAACTGGAGTTCGACACTGCTTCCCATATAATGCCTCAAATGGTGCCATCTGTATACTGGAATGAAAACTGTTATTGTAAGAAAACTCAACCAAAGAAAGATGTTGGTCTCAAGTTCCCTGATAATCCATCAAACAAGAAATTAGAATATCCTCCAAAGTCTGAATTTTTCATTCTGAATGCCCATCAGATTGAGGATGAAAAGCTGTAGTAAAATTTAATTCAGTACCCAACGACTTCTAAAGGCCTTTCCAAAAGTTAGAAGTAATCCTGGGATCTTGATCAGATTCAATGGAGAGGGGAACTCCATGTAACCTGACTATCTTTTTAATATAGAAACGAGAATTTTGATTTAGAGAGAAAGTATCTCGAATATGAAGGAAATGAGCAGATTTAGTCAAGCGATCAACAATAAACTAGATTTCATTATTACCTTGAGGTGTCATCAGTAATCCCACAACGAAGTCCATGGATATATTCTCCTATTTCAACTATGGTACTGGTAAAGGATGAGGCATACCATTCGGTAACTTCCACTTTACTTTAACCTATTGACAAGTCAAAAATATCACAGTAAAATATGCAATATCTCTTTTCATTCCACCCTATCAGTAATACTACCGAAGATATCTATATATCTTAGTACTCCAATGATGAACTGAAAATGGAGAACTATGAGCTTCACATAACAACTCTCTCTTCAACTGTGAATAACAAGGCACACACAATCTCTTCCCAAATCTAAAAAACAAAATCATTATCAATGTTGAATTCAGGTAAAATACCCTTCTAAACCAGCTCTACCTTTTTCTGAAACTCATTGTCTTTCTTCCACACTTACTTATTTCTATCTAATAGAGAAGATCTCACTGACACCTAAAACAAAACAGAATAACATCTATCACCAATAACTTCTATGGAAAATTTCATCAAATCCTTGAACAATTTTCGACTCAAATCATTAGCCACTTTATTTTCTTTTCCCGGATGATAATGAATTGTAAAATCATAATCTTTTATTAATTCTAGCCATCTCCTCTGTCTCACCTTCTATTATTTCAGAGTGAATAAATATTTTAAGCTTTTTTTTATCGGTATATATTTTACACTTTACTCCATACAAATGATGCCTCCAATTTTTTAAAGCGAAAACAACAACATCTAATTCCAAATCATGTTTAGGGTAATTTACATCATGAGTTTTCAACTGATGTGAAACATAAGAAATTACCTCATCATTCTGCATTGGGATGCAACCAAGTACTTTTAATGAAGCATCACTATAGATATCAAACTCACCATTCCTAGAAGGTAGTGCCAAAACTGGAGCATTCACCAATCTTCTTTTCAGTTCCTGAAAAAAATCATCACATTCTTTTGTCCAGATGAACTTCACACCCTTCCGAGTTAGATTTGTCATTGGACTAGATAACCGTGAATTTTCTTAAAAAACCATTGGTAATAGCCTTCCAAACCAATAAAACTACGAATTTTGGTTACATTTGTGGGTCTTTTCCATTATTCAACATCTTTTGTATTTTCAAGATCAATAGTTATCCCATCTTTAGAAACAATGTGACCAAGGAAAAAATTTGTTGCAACCAAAACTCACACTTTATGAATTTCCCATACAATTTCTTTTCTTTTAAGGTTGGAAAAAAACCCTTAAATGTATTTCATGCTCCTATTTACTTTTAGAAAACACCAAAATATCATCAATGAAAACAACCACAAACTTATCCAAGAACTCATGGAAAATTTTATTCATAAGGTCCATGAATAGAGCACGTGCATTGGTTAGAAAAAAAGGCATTACTACAAATTAATAATGGCCATATCTTGTATGAATCACGGTCATCATAATATCTACTTCATTTACATTCATCAGATGGTACCCCGATCTCAGGTCAATCTTTGAAAAATACTAAGCTCCCTGGAGCTGATCAAACAAATCATCGATATGAGGCACATGATATTTGTTCATAATAGTGATGTTATTCAAGACTCTATAATCAATGAAAAGTCTCATTGAACCATCATTCTTTTAAAAAAATTAGACAGGAGCACCCCATGGTGATGTGCTAGGTCAAATGAAACCTTTCTCTAATAAATCATGCAATTGATCCTTCAAATCTAAAATTTCATTTTGATCCATTCGATAAGGGGGTTTTGAAATTGGATTAGCATCAAGAACTAAGTCAACAGTAAATTCAACTTCTCGATCTGGTATTATTCCAAGAAACTCATCATGGAAAACATCAGGATACTCATTTACCACTGAAACATCATTAATCTGAACGGTTCCTTTGTTTTTAACAACATGTGCAAGGTAACATTAATTTCCCTATTTTAAAAGTTTCTCAGCCTCTTGATATGTTATCAACAGTAAGGGTTCATTCTTATACACAAACCGAAAGTCCTTATGAAAAGAATCTTCTTTAGATCTACAATCAATCATAGCATGGTAAACAGAGAGACAATCCATACCCAGGATAACATCAAACTCTACTACAGGTAAAATAATAAGGTTTTCAAGTAGGTTATTTCCACGGATAAGGATTAGAGGATTCTTATAAATTATTTTTGCCTCAACATTTATCCTAGGTGTTTTTACCAAAATTTCAAGAGTCATTTCTTGATATGTTATTCCCAATTTACTAGAAATTTTTTCAGAGATGAAACAATGTGTAGACCCTGAATCAAACAACACATTGGTATAATCTGAAAAAACAAACAAAGTACTTGATACCACTTGATTTGATATCCCAACATCTGCTGAAGTAGTTGCAAAGGATTTCACCACACCTTTCTTCTTGTAGTCTTAATGATTCCCATAATTCAAGCTATTTGTCTAACACTCTTTTGCATAATGACCCATCTCATTGTACTTGAAACATTTCACTAACTGTAGATCAAATTTGGTCTTACCATCACCCTGATCTTTTCCAGTTCAATCACGATCCTTATGTCCCATCTTACCACATTGGTAGAACTTTCCAAAATTCAAAAGACATTCCCCAGAATTCTTTTTACCACATTTATCACAAACAAGAAACTTATTTTTCTTACCATCAGACCTTTTTAAAGGATTCTTCCCTTTCTCCTGCCACCTCGGTCTCTTATTCTTTTGGTTGTTGTAGAACATTTGATCATTGGAAAACTATATTTACACCTTCTTAGCACATAGAACAAGATTTTCATAACTTTTGAACTCACGAGAAGCTAATGCCCTTCAATATTCCAGCTTTAATCATGAATAAAAATGATTGATTTTACTATCAAGGTCTCGGATAAAATTTGGAGCAAATCATGCCAATCGAGTGAACTTTTCTTCATAAGCAGCCACTGAATCATCCTCTTGCCTCAATTCCAAGAATTTTTTTCCATCCTAAGTAGAACATCTTTAGGAAAATATTTCTCAAGAAACACACTTAAGGAGCACTATCGTGGGTTCCCTCAAATGATTAGTGTGATTTTGGGGTACTTAGGTGCAACAGAGTGGCTGACCAAGGTCGTCTCTCAAAGGAGGAAGTGAATTAAAACAAATTTTTAGAGGTATTATAGAAAAAAAATAAAAGAGAATAAAAACATTACTTTAAAGGATGGGGGTGGTTGTTTATAGTTTATAAAACTTGAAGAAGTTTTCTGGAAGAAGATTTTATTTTTTTGTTTTTAATTTTGAAATGAAGTTTGATTAAAAAGACACAACAAGAAGATGTTTTTTTAAATATTATAAAAGGCGTAATAGATCTAACTCTACCTCTTCACTCCATTATAAATAATTATCATTTAAATTAACATTCACTTAATTATGATCCCTTAATTTTTTAAATCCTGAACCCTACAAGAATTAACTTTACCATAAAGATGAAGTGAATTTAACCCTAGGCTAACTTCGGAACATGCAATCGCAACACCCCACTTTGATTGATGTTTTAAGATTAGCTTAAGGTCAGTGGAAAATTAAGGCACATATCCATTCTGGAAATGAGGACTAATTTAGTTTAGGGAGTATTTTTGAACTCTACAAATTAATTTCACGTGGTTTTGAATTACCGGTTAAGGTTGCTCTCTCACAGTTCACACAATTCCCGACCTCGCGTGTTTTTTGTTAACTATTCAATTGTTTTCTTAGTTTCATTTAAATTAAAAAATAAATTAATGGATCATAATATGTGAATTACAGTAGCTCAGTTATTCAAAATAAATGAATGAAGAAGGATAGAGGTTTATCAATTACTAAAAAGAACTACTATTCCATGGGTGGCGTAATCATCGTAGAAGCGAATTGCATTTGAAAAGGTTTATAATGGGTATAAACCAATAACGATTCTACTCAAGAATTCTAGACCAAATAGGAGGATTAAGAGATGAAAAAATTTAAAAAAACAGAATAAAATAGAATAAATAAAATATGATCAAGGAAGTTTAAAACAAAAATGAAAATATTACAACAAAAAGAAGAGAAGGAGGCTTCGATGAGGGGATCCTTGATTCAAGAGATACCCCTATTACAATGGTTGGATAATTTGGGTGACACCAATTCTCATCTGCCTCCAATCTCATAATGCACGTCCGAACCCCTCCAAATGATAAAAACACTAATTTATAGAGTGGAAGGGAGGCTAGGTTTAAAGAGGTTTAAAGTGTGAATGGGAAATCTTGGAGAAATATTTTAATGCAACATGAACCGTCTATTTGACCTCCAAAAAGTGGTAATTGGCCGCACCTCTAGAAGGATGATTTGGGAAAAATAATTTCTCCGAGCTTTCCTCAATATTTGGGGTCAATCCAAGCCCGTATGGATACGCTATGACCCCAATACGAAACCTATGTCCATTCTGCCGAGTCCAGCCCAACTTTGACTTCATGGACCATTTTCAACAACCAAATGCACTCTTTAGATCTAGTGTCCTGAATAAACGTTGTATAAAATTATGTTAGGAACGCCTTTACAAAATTTCAAATTCAAATAATAAACATAAAAATATTTATCTTCGAAATACTACAGCGCACTATAAAGGGTAAAACTGGAATTTTCACCAAATTTTCATATGAATAATCAAATCCCATATATTTTATAAATAAACATATTTAACACAATTTGAGTAAATTATATCATTTATTATCAATAACATATTCAATAAAATAGTGTTTTATCACATACCTTTGAATTTATCCCAGTCAAGAGCATCAATCTCATCAGCGTCCTTGATATTTTTAACCATCGACCACCAATGCTCTGCTTCACCCTCCAAATGGTAAACAACAAGACCAACCTTTTGATTGTCTGAACACCCCATGACATTAGAAAACTTTTCCAGTGATTTAATCCACCCTTAAGCTAAAACATGGTCAGATGATCCTCTGAATGATGGGGGATATTGCCTCTTGAAATGTTCTACCACTAACATGTTCCTCTACAGTTGATCTGGCTGATCTCATGCATGGATACCACCACCATTTATTGCTTGCGTCAACTGCACCATTACTGTAACAAACTGTTCAATTCCAATTCCAACCATCTTAGGATGCTGATTTGGAAGGTCATTTCCTTCTGTATTCCTTCCTAGCACTACTTCCATGTTTCCTCTGCAGAAAACCATTCTAAACAACCATGCCATAGATGAAGCAACATGGTAATCTTAAAATTCCATATCATTTCAATTTGAACATAAAAAAATATTTTTGGATAATAATTTAATAGAATTCTAACTCCTAAAGTTATCTAAACTAATATTTGATACCAACTATAAGGCCCCATCCTTAAACATTACATAATCTTGAGTTATTACAAGAATACACATTGAGGATCTTTTCAGGTTTACAGTTTTAGAGAATTAGATCATAAATTATGCATTACATTCCACATTTAAACAATGTGGTTACATAAAAGATAGTATTCATTTTTCCCATCAAAGGAGACATATTTAAAATAAAACCTGGATTCTTTCTTGACAGTTCCTCGTCACTATCATCACATCATGTACTTTTCCCTTGACTTGTGAAAAACATTTCAAAAACATGGGATGATCATAAAAATCTCAGTAAGGGATATAAAAATACGGAATGAGAAAATTCGTCCATGTATACATAAGAATCAATGAAATAAAACTTTAAACATAAAACATAAAAACTTTAATATACCTCATGAAATCATAATATTCATAAATAACTCGTAGAAATCATAAGACATAAAGGTAACTTGAGGCATTCATAACATTATTACATAAGGAGTAACCCTCATGGTCACATTTGGAATATCCATCACAATATATTCCCTAAATCTATTCATAGAATCCTTAGCGTTTAAACCCATCACATTACCCAATGCATTGGAGAGATATATCGGGCTCACCCGCCCTTATTTTATCACGGAACCATCCGTCTTCATAAACAATGCCCAAGAACCATAACATAATCGTATCACATTAAACATGCATAAAGGAAACATAACATTTCCACATTTCAATCACAAGATATCAATAAAACACATTGATATAATAAAAAAATATCAAAACCATTTTCAATACCAATATAAAAGAAAAGTAAAACATGGTATTTATTTTTTATTTAAAAAAAGTTATGGCCTGTAGAGGAAGCTAAAACTCAAATAATGGTCACGGTGGCGGAGAAGTCGTTGTCGCCACATACATAAGACAAAAACATTCCATTTTGTCGTTTAGTAAAACGCTTTGTATAAAAAGGTTCCTTTTGAATAAAATTAAAAGTCAAAGGGGTTTACACATCATATAAAATAAAGTTGTGTATAAAACGAAATATGCCTCAATGAAAGGATATTGAGACGAAGTCCCTTACCTCATGTCCTACTTGACTCGATCGTAATTTAATCTCCTCAATAATAAACTAGAGTTACTTCTACTTGATTAAGAACTTTTTTCAAGTTCAATATTCCTTTTATATCATTTATTATGATGTTATGAACATTATGTAATTATTTAAGTTAATAACGGTCATTTTGTTGATCATTGTTACTTGAGCCGAAAATAAACTTCTTATAATTACAAGTTGTTCAAGTGGTAAAATATCCATTATATCCAGAATTATATTCATGAGGTAGATATAATATATATCCTATATATCCATTATATACATGAATTTATAATATTACGTAAAATTTAGAGGTAAGAGATGAAATGCACCATTCATAGAGACGGTAAGCCGTACATACGCATGAACTTTACTTTCATTTCTTTTTTTGTATTTAATGGAATGAAATCATAATGATATAAATTTATATTTTAATTTCAGTATGATATCATATTTAATACCATTAACTCCATCCTTTATACGTCCCATATATGGAATTAATGAATCAAATTACTTTGAGGGGGCGATAGTCTGCACTTCCTAAAATTTAATTATCGTGTTTACCCATAATGGAAACCATAACGGTATGCCATAAATGAAAAATATAGAATCATAAGGAAATAATAAACATAATATATATCATATATAAATATATTGACATCTTAATCTCCACCATGAGAGGTGTTAAAATAAGATTGAACAATCATCGTTTCGTGAGGCAGTAATTCACCACGCACAGAAAGAGTATGTTCTTTAACCATTAGACAGGTGTGTGTGTAATTGTAAATAAAATCCTACTCATAATAACATCATAGTATATTTAATATACTGGTGTTGTTACAAAAGAAAGGAATAAATATAGTTTATGGGGTTTGAGAAGAAAAATAAAACAAAAGAACACTAAAGAAGACATTATCTTTAAATCGGGTAACTCCCCTTGGTTTGAACCAAAAGGGTTTCATGAAGAGATTTCTGCCTAAGGTAAGGCTTCTAGGATGAAGAGAGGGATTTGGAGATATAAAATGACCAGATTTTGGCCGATAAAATGGCTTGAGAGGTGTGGGTAAGGGGTAGAGGTGGGGGCCTTTTATAATAGGGAGGAGGGGCACTCTTGGAATGTTATAAAATATTACTTTATTATAAAATACTTTTCGGATTTTAATGGTCCCACAATGATATATATCGAGGATAAGGTGGTAAGAGTTCGAAATCCACCCATCCAATTGGTTTTTTACAAGTGTAAGTCTTCGATTTTACATTATCTTTTCATTTTATTTAAATCGTTCATTAATGAGATAATAGCTGCATCATCATGGTGTGATAAATAAATTAATTTATTTAATGTCTAAAAATTATAAAAAAAATACTATGATGTAGGAAGTTTTTAATTTTTCCAATTACTATTTATAGTCTAAGTGAGCCATTACACAGACAAAACTAAAATTGTTTTACTTGGGTGTTACACACTTTGGTTATACTTTCCTTTTTAAAAAATAGTATAATAAAAGGTCACTATCACACTAAAGTGATTTCATGGGTTCCCAAAGTTGGCACAAGGGATCCCATGGTCGGCCATGAAACAACCAATATAATTAAGAGACATGTTGGGGTCATTTTAAATTATTATGATATTGTTTTATTACCCTTAACTACCTGATTACTAATTAATCACGATAATTGAAGATAATGACTGTCGTTACAGTTCATAATGTCCAAAAAGGGTCTTAATGACATGATTTGGACTTTCTGATTCGAAATATGGAATCCATTTTAACAAATTCCAAACACAAAAATTTCAGTAATAAATTTAAAAATAATTTCCGTTATCAAAACAAATAGCGGGTTTTTGAAAAACAATATCTATCATAAGTTTGTCACTTGTTTATGCCCAATTCCGAAGTGATATTAATTACAATGACCAAAATTTGATTAAATTGTAAAAATATACTCTAATTAAACATTAAAACCAATTAAATGGACAATATATCTATATAATTAAATTAGATGAAAAAGAAATTCTGAAATA
This sequence comes from Viscum album, assembly GCA_963277665.1. Lineage (NCBI taxonomy): Eukaryota > Viridiplantae > Streptophyta > Magnoliopsida > Santalales > Viscaceae > Viscum > Viscum album. The sequence continues at coordinate 1,220,500,575 of OY728166.1, read as the reverse complement.
AAATTCAGTATTTTTCACTATTCATTAAAAAATGAACATTATTAGAATAATACCAAAAATTTATCCAAAGTAAATTTCAATGTCCCAATACTAAATAATAAGTTTATTTTGACAAATAGTGCTTATAAAACTATCAGTTAGATTTTAAAAAGGTTTGCTATCAAAAGTCAGTAAAATGATCTTTAAAAAAATATTACAGTATTCTATGCTTAAGATTGGATTTATTCTCATTTTAGGCCTCTAAAACACTCTATAATTCATAAATAGTCATAGATATGAAAATACATAATTATTTAATTACTTGTGATGTTACATATATAATATACCATTGATATATTTTTTGATATATTTCATGAAAATAAATGGATTTATAAATCCATATTAGAATTTGTCTTTCAAAATATTTTGATTCAATTGTTTCAAAATCCATATGGTTATTTACAATATCACTTTAAAATACATATTATATTTATTGAAATTAATTTTTTGGTAAATTATTTTTCTTTTATCTATAAATATCATTTTAATTTCTTCTCATATACTTATATCTTGAGTTTAAAAGTCTTATTACCTTTTTTACATCCCTTTGGTTTGTAATTCAACTGAAAGACTACTTATAAGTTGATCCAAATTTATCCCATATTTTAATTTCGATATCCTTATCATCAACCAATGTATTCATTAATATTTTTTATAAATTTCATTATATAAACTTCTATGAGAACATAATTAAATTTACTATTTACCTTTAATTTCATTACCAAATAATTAAGGGAGTATATTTTAATTGTTTTCCATATGGGTTGTGTACTATTTTCATTGACATTATTTAAAAACGTGATAAAAAAATATTTTTAATAACTTCTATATGAATTCAATTTCCTACCATATTACTGTTTTGTTTATGTATCATACTTTATATATTTTAATGGTGTCTAAATGTGAATTGAAATCACATTTTTTAAAAAAAATATTTTTTTAAAAATATTTTATTTAAAATATAAATGGTATTTATTAATATTTTTCAATGTATTTTTCAGATTCATTATAAATTTTTTTCAATATATTTGATCATAAATTAGTGTTATATAGGCTTTATGTATGATACACTATGATTATTCCATTTAAATGTTTTATTTGGGTGGATCATGATAATGTCTCATGGATGTTTACATGAAACATTATTCTTTTCCCTATGTTAATTTTTCATTCTTGAAATTGTGATTGTTCTCATATTCATGTGGAACATATTACTATGGTTAAATATTATGTGGTGGGTGGGTCTATTATGTCATTCTAATTCCTTCAGTAATACTTTATATCAGATTTTATTATTGGGAATGTGGATTAAATCCAAACCCCATAAGTTATTTAGTAAACTAAATTATAGCTGAGCCTGAAATTTTATATCCAAAAAATTAATTTGATAAAACATTATATATCATCAGCTAAAAAGTTAGGGATTATATATAAAATATAATCCATTATGGTACAATATTCATTATTTGATTATGGTATTGGTAGTAATCTTCAATATAAATAATTATTTTCTTTTTTTATGTATATTCCACATTTTTTAAACACATTTCTAATTTCTAAAAATATATATTTCATGTTCTGATGGATCATTATTATTGTATCATTTTCCTAAAAATCTATGATCCATACCTTATTTAATATAAATATAATTATTTCATGAATAAGTATTTATGATATATGTTTTATTGTATACGATTCTCTTTTGAGAGGTGCATTAACTTTCACTGTGTTCTCACAACCACAAGGACTTATTATGATCCCTTATAATATTTGGTTAACATCTGTTATATTTTTCTTTATTGGGAATTTTAGATAACCCTTTCTTTTGGTTATATTCCACAGGTTATGTGGAATATTATAATTTATATTAGGGTAATAATGATTTCATGTATAAATAATTTACATAGGAGCTGAGATGTAGCATAATGTTTTTTTTGAATAAGTCATTTATATATCTGTAATCTAATGATTTATAGACTGTAAGTTTTGGGTTGTTTTTTATCATGATATATATTTAATATTCATGTAAAATGTTGAAATAAATATTTATTTCATGGTTGTGTCATCAATGTACGTATCAAAGTGAGATTTTGTCATTTTTATTAGGTTATGAAGAGTACATGGATGAAACCTAAAAAAACATATATGGATCTTAAATTGATACAAGATGAACCTAATATGTCATAATTTGAAATGAAGTTGCAATAATTTATAGAATATTAAAATTTATTATCCTTATCAAATGATAGATTAATATGATTATTATTTCTTGATACCCACACTAACCATTTTGGATTCAGTCAAAACTATAATTAAGAGGAATGTAGTTAACATTTTTTGTGATGGAAAATGCAATGAATTTAATAATGAGAATGAAAATGGTTTGGGAGATGGAATGAAAAATATTATGGTTATTACCACCCAACACTTTCGAACTATTGACAAGAACATAAATCATTATGAACTAACAATGTCTTAAAGGAATGAAATACTCTCCATTGATTCCTTAAGGTAGCACCATTCAATATTCTTTTATGGGACCTTTGATATAGTATTTATTGAACAATAGATAAATATATCATAAAATATTTATTCTATTATTTTGGGTATAAATAATTAAATGTTTTTTTAGTTTTTAATCATTAGGAAGGGAAAGATGATAAATGGTGTACTCTCATTGAGAATATAAGGTACGTGGAAGAAACCAAATCAATGGAATGGGATAAGTTAAATAATTTATTTTACAATAAATAATTTACTTAAATAGTTTTCACTAAAATAGAGATATAATTCTGGGAGATCGAAAAAAGGAGGACGAAACCATTTCTATCTATGCTGAAAATTTCAAGAAACATGCATGATACAATTCTAGTTCAATCATTGATCCTAAAATAAAACTCAACCCTTACATTAGTGTATTAATAGAATTATATAAAATAATAGGGTATAAGATTATTTGGTAGATATGATGAAATTATTCTATGTTCTATAATGTTTGAAATAGAAATTGGATACTCTTATTACCCATATTTTTTTGGGGTCGATATGTGAAAAATGGAGTTTTAATGAATCAAAAATGATAAAGACCATGGATGAAAGAAAATTAATATTACTAGATGATAAACATATGGGAAGAATAATTGAGGATATTTTCTTAAATTCATAGGTTAAATATTAATGACTAAAAGAGATACACATGAGTAACTTGAATTCTAAAGAGATATAAAGATTCCTACTCATGATAATGATGAATAAAAAGCTCAACCAAATGAACCACCCACAATCCAATGCTTTTATTGGGTGGTGTATGGGAATTATGGAAACTTATGAACCAAACCAATGGTTAATAGATAAAATTGGCACACAAAAAATTCAATTCCAAGAGGGAAAGATAAATCCTATGTAAAACAAATGTAATAGTGGACATGATTTTTTTAAAAGGAACATTTATGTTCCACTCAATAATTATGAATATAGTATTTGATTTTGGTTCTACACACTTATTAACATATTTAATGTTTGTTTAGATCATAAAATCACCACCTAAACTACAATATATTGAATTGTAAACTAAAACTCAGGGTAGAATTGATTTCATCTCACATCTAAAAATCTTCTTTGATTAAATTTTTTTTATGAACATAATTCCTGTAAATATTATTATTCATCGTTAAATTGAATTTTATGTGAATTTTGGAACATATTGACTATATATTCATAATGGAAACATCAATTAACCAAATTATAAAATAACATTTTATATTCAAAATCAACCCATTATTATGTAACCATGCAAGGATGACTATAAAATCCATATTTAAGTAACCTCACATTTATGGGTTTTGTTTCTATGTTTAGAAGGATATATAACTAAAATTATTGGAAACAAACTCAACACTAATTTCATGTATTTTCTTGGGAATATGTGGACATAATTATAGAATAGTATCATGGAATTCCCCCTTATCATGGGTTATGTTTTCTTTAGAACCCAAATATGGTGTTATTCCCATATCAATGAACCCTTATAGAATGAACCCACTTGAGTTACTAGAATTGAAGAATAAATAAAAATAAATCTTGATTTGGGTTCTATACACCAAAGTTATAAACCAAGGGGTGTAATAATATACTTTTGTTTGGATAAAATATAGATCAAACCATCTCCATATTCTTTGTCCTGAAAAAAATATCACAATCAAGAAAAAATATCTTCATCCTTAAACTGATGGCTTGTTGAATTAATTCATAGGATCCAAATAGATTTATAATATTATATATAGATGGAAATATAAACAATTAAGGTTTAATAGGGTGGATATATCCATAAAGTCCATTAATAATGGATACAGATACTATAGATTCATATTGATGTTATCCATACATATAAATTAACCATTTATTTTCATTGATCATATGAGAAGAGTCCTTTTAGATTACATTGATCAAATTGTGTTAGTATTTATAGGAACTATTATTTTATATTCTAAAATTCAAGTAATATTGTGAAGATTATTTTAGGATTAGCATAAATACCATTAGAAAGTAGAAACTATATGTGATTTATAGCAAGCATAAACTTTGGATACAAAAAATTATTATTATTAGGCCATGTAATCATAAGATAGTTGATATCCATGGATTATTAAAACGAAAAGGTAATTGTATAAAAGGATATACCAACCACTATAACCAAGATATATAGTTTTCTTTTATCTTCTAGATACCATCAGATTTTTTTTCAAAAAATTTATAAAACCATCAAATCGTCTTACCATTTTTACTCATAAGGGAGTCCTGTTCCTTTAGATAGATGAATGTGAGAAATTTTTTAAGGAATTTAAGTGAAGGTTGGTATATTCACTAGAACTCATACAACACTAAAGTGAGGAATGGGTTTTGGTATACTGTGATTTATTAATGAAGTATATTGGGATGCATTTTCATGAATAATGATATAGTCATAGAATATTTCTAACACTAATAAATGTTTCTTAAGAAAAAATACCTAATATATTATTTGTAGATATAAGTGGTAATTTTTTCATAATATGAATGATGGAATTATATTTATAGTGAAAAATGGGATATCTATACTGATTATAAGAGCTTAAATTATATATTCACAAATAAGGGGTTATAAATGTTCCAATGAAAATTATCAGAGTTGATCAAGGAGAGTGACTTCAAAAAAAATTGTAGCCTTAAGAAGGTAAAAAAAATGGGTGTTTCCTTGAGTATAAATTAATATACTACCTTATTCTTGTTAATGATTGAAATATATACAATAATGATAGATTTATAGTGAATATATTTTTAAATGTTTTCAAAATGTATAAATAATATCTTTAAAAAATAATCAATTATCCATCCATCTATGTGACATTAAAAGAAGGATTTAAAGAGGATATAAATATATAGAATAAGGTACAAAATATTGGATATTTTAATGATAATAACAATGTAAAAACAATATTTGGAAAAAATATTTATCTCGTCAATACCATAATTTAATAAGGAGTTATTCAATGATGTACGTAACTCATCATTCACTGTCCATCTTGGAAAAAACAAATGAGATATTAATAATAATTAATAATTGGATCATATAAATTTGTATTTTTCAAAAAATATATCTTAATTCTTGGTGCGGAGGTAAGTTAGTGAATAATTATAGAATACTAGGGGGGTGATGTAACAATTTCTCATACCTATATAGAAATGGGATAACATCTCTAAGGATTTAATTATAGGGAATTCCAATAAATCAATTTTATAACTGATATATTTGATGTTTTTTAGAAATATGTGTATAATGATGACATATTGGGACAAATTTACAATGAGTAAGATACTAGGATGTGATCCCTCTCAAGAGATGTTAAAGAATATTCCAACCATTGAGAAACACATTATGAAAATCAAAATAAGTTCTATGATGATAATCATTATTGATATATTTAAATTTAGAATTGGTTAAAATTTATTCCTTTTAATATAAAATTTGAAGAGGGTTATAATATTTTTTTGTGACTTAAATTTGAGAATTAGATATATTAGCCATACTCAAATCCTTGGTTGTGTATAAATAGAACCATATTATCTAAAACTTATTATATACTTCTCCAATGCATATTATTTGTTCCATGTATCACTTTTGAATATTCACATACCTATTCTATCACATTTACTAAAAAAATGGTTTTACAGTTGGATCATGATCATTATTATCAAGAGAATCTAGTATAAATATTGAAATATAGAGATAAAGTACTATGAAATTAGGCCACTCATTGGATTAATGTTTTCTAGATGAATCATAAGTTTTAGGATGTAATTTTGGAACCTAAGGATCTCATGTGGAATAAATACCATAAATTTTATTAGGGTAATAAAAATTTCATAGAGAAATTTTTTTTAGGCTGTAAAGTGGTACACCCCTTGATTTTAGTATGCATTTCCATTTAAATAAATATAACATGTTCAATGGATTTTGATACAAAAAACACTGAACTAAAGTGAATAATAAATTTTTATAATGACGAATTAAAAATATTAAATTATAAATAAATAATTACTAATCAGTAAGGAACCCATTTATTTTTACCCTAAATGTTTCTAATTCGAATGAAAAATATCATTTATTTTATGGTAGCTTTTTTTTTGATTTACGTATTTTTTAATTTAATTAAATTTGTTCAATGATATAAATAAATTTTATTAATAAAACAGAGGTATTAATTATTTAAACATGTAAATTAATTTTTAAAAAATAATTAAGTTTCAATAACGAATTATAATTTAATTATTCATGGCTAAAGAAAAGAGGTTTTTAAACACTATTTTTATTACATATTATATGTGTTTTTATTTGAATGTTAAATTTATAATATTTTAAAGGAATAATATTAATGAAATAATTTTAATATATATATATATATTCTAACATATTACAAATCAAATAATTCTTATTATTTGTTGAGGAATAATAATATTTCATTGTTTTGGTTTAAAAATGTATTCTTTTAAAAACAATTTTTTACGTTATACATTAAATATATTAAAATAAATATTTATCACTTTTTTGAATTGAATTGAACAATATAGATTTTATGTATTTTAATTTTCATATATATATTATTTTCATGGATTGATATCTTTTTTAGGCATAATCATTTATTACCATGTTAAAATTTAGTCAACAGGGGTAAAGGAAAAAAAGTTAAAAGAATTTAAATATGGTGTGAAAACCAAAAATATCAAAAAAAAATATCTTTAAGTGGATGTTAAAAATAAATCCATGAATTACACTCATACCTTGTCCATTATTTTCCCACATTTTCCGCTTTTATATTATAATGACATCCTATAAACTTATTTAATTATTTTTAATAGAAATACCACTCAAGATCACATATAAAAGGAACATTCCTCTATCCACCTCAAACCCCATAATTCCATAGAATTTATCATATATCCTAAAAAAATCCCCCTCCCAAAACTATCTCATGTTTGGGAACTTCTAATCATTATAATATGTCCAAACCCCATCATTTCAAGGAGGTTTTCTAAGATAAGTTTTAGGTATTAAACATATGTGTTATCTTCTCCTTATTGATACATTTTATTTCATTAATCTAAAAATTATTTAATCTATTTTTTCACATAAATAAATTTTATTTAAAATCATAAATACTCCATAAAAGGGATATTATAAATATACAATAACTTTTTATTTCTCATTTTATCATTATAACATATTCGTATATTGATCAATTTTACCACTGACATGAAAAATATTATAAAATTCTCATCTTGAAAGATATTGGAGTGATTAAATACTAGTAAATTTATGTAATATTTACGAGTTAAATATGTTTTTTAGATTATCAAACTATAATATTTTTAATTATAATCCTTAATAAAATCAACGTTTTTTAATAGTAATTCAAAAAAAATATATTTTTAATTATTCTATTCAAAACATAATAATAAGTTCCATGAAATGATGATGTGACTCCAAAATTTATCAAAAACATATTATAAATATTTATAAAACTTAGGGGGGGTGTTGAACCCATGATAAACAAGAAAGGACTAGAATACAAAAATAAAATCATGAGAGGAAAATAAAGAAATTAATTCATAAATATTAATTTAAAAAATAAATAATTAAAATATGTATAATAAAGATTTATAAATGAATTATATTACCTAAAATATGTATAAATTGTGTTATTATACACACTAATAAAAAACCTAAATTTATTATACATCCAGTTATAAAATTCCGAACAAATAATAAGTCTAATCTAAGGGTTTCACAACTTAGTTCTCCTTTAATTGTGATATGATCCCTAATAACCACCTATAATCTTTTTAATGGTGTATTTTCTCTCACATTGATGTTTTTACCAAAATTATAATGAAATTAAAGTGATTTAAAAATGAATCAAGGGTTTTATAATCCATAGGATATTGACTAAAATGTTACCAACTCTATAAGGGTTTCTTTTCTAATCTAATATTTACATTGATATTATCTATGTTTAAATTTATATTTTGGTAAATTATATGTTTTTTCTCAATAAAAACTCAAATATTTCCCCTCCAATAATTATATTTTGGGTTTTAATTATATCTTATGATTTCACCTCCCACTACTCAATATTCAAAATAATAGTTTCTAGTAAGTGGATAAAAACATATTTCATAATTTCAATAGGGTATCTTTCTCTTCCATGTTCATATTCATTATTTAATTTTAAAAACATTTTTCTATATAGTTTTATGATTTGTTATTTTCATTGATTATTTTCCATGGAAAAAATTATTGAATAATAAATGAAAATACATTTAATTATGTGACACATGGGTTGTTTTCCATTTTCATTAACATTATTTCTAAATGTGAGAGTGAAATATTCCTCAATATCTTACACATGAACACAATTTCGTCCATATTATTTAGTTATCATTGTAAATATTCTTTTTTACATTTTAGAATTTTTAAAAAGAAAATTATATAATTTTTTATATATTATTTCATTTTAAATTCATGTATTTAAAATTTTAAGGGGCATTTATATTGATTTTTATATGTAATTTTAATATTATATATAAATTTTTTTCCATATATGTAGACATATTCAAATGTTTCTTATAAAAAAATAACTATTTTTTCTAACGATACCATCATCCTTCCTTCTCTAGATAGATTATGATAAGGTATTATATATTTTTATTGAAACAAACTTATTTCCAATATGATAACTACGATATTATGTAATTATGATTATTTTCTTTTTTATATTGTAGTTTTATGTTTGGATTATATTTATGTTATTTTTGGGTCTATTGGACCCCAACAATTCATTAGTATATTTTTGGTATCCCATTAGATGATTGGGAATAAAGAGGAAATGAAAACCCTTATTGTATATTTCCTATAATGTGATGGGTGGACCTGAAATTATATATCCCACCAATACCGTGGGAAAAGAATTATATCTTCTAAGCTGAAATAACATGTATTGGGGCAAGAAGAAAAGACATTAAGGGACTCCAACACCTATGTGATAATGATCTCAGTAGTGGGCCTTGTCATAAGGAATGTTTTTTAAAATTATATATGTTCCAAATTATTATTATTAATTATTATATTATGAAGCAAATAAATGTTATATGATCATGTATCATGATTTTTTATGGATTCTACTTCACATTTTTTTTCATTTCTTATATTATAAAATATCATTATTCCATGACTCCAAATTAATCATATAAGTTTTATTTTTTATGATTATATTATCTTATGTCTATTAATTTTGATTATGTTATCACATTTTTTTAATCTAATTTATGCCCAATTATGTTATTTGATTGATATATCCTTTTCTTACCCTTACTAGTAATTTGAGCTCACCATTTTTTATGTTTCAATTTATTAGGTTTCAAAGTACATTATTTTGTGTAATTTAACAATAAGGTTATAATTTATTAATAATATTCACGTGAGATGTTAAATAATGTCATAAAATAAGTTTGATATGTTTCTAGTCATGTATGAAAGTAAACATATAGTCTTTGTTTTTTTGGTGAGATTTAATAAATATTCACATATAATGATACAATATGTTTTAATTTTAGGGTTGGGTCACTTCACATGAAATTAATGAGTTTTGAGATCCAAAATTAGATAAAATTTTATTTTTATCAATAGGATGATGTGGTTACTTTTCATAACAACAATTTTGTGTTCCAGCTTATCGGTAATGAATATATAGTATCCAATTTCTCATTTGGATTTGGAGTATATTTTTGTTTATTTTCCATGTTAGCTCTTAGGTTGGTCCATTAGTTTGCGTAATGTCAAAACTACCTATAAATAAAACATTTTAGTGTAGGTAGTTCATTAGAAAAAAAATATTTTCCTTAATTGTGTTGGTTGGCCTCTTCAAATGTATGTGATAATAATTTTCTAGATGGGATTATTTTCCAAACATTAATAATTTCCTATTCGTTTATGGTTATTCCCAAGGTGTTATTCCCACCATTTTTTCTTGTACAAAGTTGAATCTTCATAATTCTATGAGCTTTATCATGAAAATATAATCTCCAAATCTTGTCTATAAATCCAAAATTATAATGAGAGTCCCAAATTTATACTCTAACCATTAGAGCACATCAAGAAATTTCTTTATTGCTACCAATTCCCCATATTATTAATGTTTTTCAGAGAATTGGATTTAATCCAATAAAGAAATGACAAATTTTACCATTGGGGTAAATTCTATATTTTTAGGCATGACTAGAAAATATTATTATTTTCACTACATACGAAACAATGGATTCACCCTCCCTTTTTAATCTCAAGGATGTATCTCTCAATTTTATTGAGAATATTTCAACAAAACCCACATTCCATAGATTTTATTTATTCTATTTGTGATGTGTTCTTGGAAGGATTTTAAAATTAATCTACCTCAAATTCTAAGTTAGAAAAATATAAAAAACAATTTCATGTTTTGAAATCAACATAATATGAAATATTTTTCTATTGTGCTTATTAATTACATATAAATTAGTGGATTGGAATTTCAATGAAAGCATCATGATTTTTGTTTCAATAGATACTCAAGGGGGTTTTTTCTTATTTGGTTCATTTAGAAGGTAAACATGATTAATATTAGTTCTCATATATTTTCATATATAAGTTTTTATAACTATCATATTTTTATATTATCTCTAATTCTATTTTTTTATTGTTTGGAAAATCATTACATTGACCATTGAAAACAATTTTCACTTATTGCCTCCTAGTTCTAGCTATTGAAAAAAATCAAAATTGTTTGTGTTAGTTTTAAAAATAATATTGAGTGAAAAATAAAATGATAATTAATATGAATCATTATATTACAGAACCTAATACACATTCATTTTAACCTATTATACATTTTTATTCAACTCATAAATCCCTTGGTTCATCGTAATTAGATTTAGGATTTAGACTCTAATTTTCAAAAGCTATTTCCCCCAAATTTACATAACATTTCTAAAAAATCCCCATTGTTTACCGAATAATAACATAAATACTTATTTTTTTACCCAATTATAAATTAAAACTCAAAAATAAGTCATACACCGAAGGCCAAAGGTTTAGTGTTCTTTTGGGGTTAGAATCACAAAATATAATTTTACAAAACGATGTATATTTATTTTGTATATGGTTCATACATGACTCCATAATAGATATATCATATTTAATTCTCATGTAAATTAATTATGAAATTAATACACAAGATAAGGGTAATACTTGAAGTTTATTAAGAGGTATAACAAAAGTGATATCAATTTAATTCCCATGTTTGTTCATAATAGTGATCTTAAAGGAGTAAGAATAAAATAAAAACATAGGTATACAAACATAATAATTAAATCATACCAAAAGGAGTAAGAACCCTGAAATATTACATTAATAATATTATAAAACTATGAATAACATAGGGATGTAGTATACATTGATGATACACACACATTACTTGAAAATCTAATATTATATCAAGGATTACTACTAAGACCATAATCAAATAGTAGAAAATAATATCTTATAAGGTATTATAGTAAGAAAAATCTCATGTAAAATAATATAAAATATTTTTATATATAAAATTCTCTAATTCATTAGAGGGATATATAATTAATGGCCCAAATTTAACATAATGATAAACTATAAATATTTATGTCATATAAACACATTCATAAATCCATTATTTTATAAAAAATTTCAAAAATGAAGTTAGATACACAAAAAATTAAACAAGGCATAAAATAAATAATCCATATAAATAATATGGAATATTACATTAAAACATATCACCAATGAATCCTAAGAAACATTAATTTTATTCACCATAAATGAAATACACATAAAAGGATTATAAAAATTGTATAAAATTATTGAAGAAACTTTTCAACAAATATATTTGAAAACAAATTAATTTAAAATTATTATTATAAAAATTGAAAATTAAAGTAACATAAATATTTTTATTTATTTATCATATAATAATACGGTAAATGTATTATTCATAAATAGGAATGTGATGGGATAAAGTGATTGATATAAAAATAGAAAAAAGATGAAAAGATTCCCATTACACCATTAGAGTTAGTTAAAATTAATAAAAAGACCTTAATAAATCATAAAAGGAGAGGTAATAATATATAGTACATCCATAACACAACATAAAGAAAATAAACACAGAAGAAAACGATTTTAAGAAAAAATGAAAAAACTATAACAATTCTGCTTATAATCGTCAGGTAATGGGAATTATAAATCGATGAGAGGGGCAATGGTTAGAAGATTTATAAAATCAAAAAATAAATAGAGGGTAATAAGATAAATTAATATTTAATATTTTGGAATATAAAAATTACTTAATATCAATTTGAACATAGATAATCTTAATTATTAAGTGAGAATGTGAGAGAAACCATTACCATTACTAGTGTCTCTAATGAACACACTCTCACCAATTATAGAGTAAACATACACTTATTAATCTCTTCTTTCAGATCCTAGTCAAGATTTATTACTATTCATATTGATCAATTATATTCATATATGATAATTATTAACTATTTATATATTGTATTCGACATCATATGTTAGTAATTTTGATTATTTCGGGTAAGTAATGGTTTGGATATTTTGATCATCAGTTTATGTTTTTTATTTCACCATTGGAAGATTATTTAAGCTAGTGTAATCATAGTATTAAAATAATTCATAATGGTCCATGTTTATTTAATGTAATTATAAGGATTATTCAAAATAATTTAATTCATTATTTATACATTTTATGTTAGTTTACAAACAATAATAAGTTAAATTAAAATGAACATTTGATTTAGTGTCTTCATTATAGAACCATATTTATTAAATAATGATATTCCTAGGTGATATATAGTGTAGAAATAATAATTAATTATGGATTTAATTATTTTTATTAGTTGATTATTTCAATAATTAAATTGACCTTTATGATTATTTAATGTGTATATACACTCATTGTTTTAATTTTCACCCTTAACTATATGTAGATGAAATAAATAAATAAAATCACATAAGATTTTTAAAACGTTTTCTCCTGGGATGGGAGTATATATAATTTTTTTATTTGAGAAAATTATTAGAAATAGGTGATACACTAATTTTAAAATATAAATATTTGAATAAAGTTATCAATCATTACCAACAGGTTGTCTCTCAATAGTAAATTTCAAAATGAAGTTATTATATTTAATCTCTACTATTGAAAAATTAGTTTCATACCAAGATGAAATGATATTTATATAATTCTCGAATAAAATTTCATGGAATAATCTTCACATGGGCCTTTAAAATATCTAATTCAAACTCAAGAACCTTATTACATCAATAACATTTACATCTATATTATTCAACAAGAAACAAAAATTGTTTATCAATTTTTTACAAAATAATTTATAAAAATAATATTTTGAACAACTAATTCTAAAAATATTAAATCAACATAGATATTTCCATATTTTTAGATTCAAAGATTCCACATTTTGTGGCATCATAATTACTATTCAATGATTGTAGAAAATTAATTTTAACAATAATATAGAAGGTTCCTTGAGATAAGAAGCAAATCAATCCCATTAAAATTCCATGAATCTCACTCATCCAATATATAAAATGTCAATAGATCTTATTCACAAAAATTAGTATGAACTAATTTTTTAAAAATAAAATATATTATATAATTTATTCTTAAAATAAAATTTATGTATAAAAATTTTATATTATATTGACTATGTAATCACATTGTTTAGATCATAAATCTCAAATTAATATAAAAATTTGTCAAAATACTCGTAAAAATGTATTTATCACATTAGATAATCCTCTTTGACATTCATTTTAATCATATAAAATATTTTCATTATCCTTAAAACTCTTTAAAAAATTTATTTTGAATTTTTGAAATAATCTTTTTTCATTGATCACAAATTAATCACTATTTATTCTTATACATACCATGAAATTTCTAATTTATTCTTATACATACATTTTAATTTATAATTTATTCTTATATATGTAGAATAATTTTTGTTTTACTCATAAATATCAGCTCAAACACCTAAAACACACGTCTAGCCTACTCAATATGAAACCGAATAATCTTTATCTCAAATCAAAAACATTTTTAACCTTATTTAATTATTTTGAACTGATATAGAAAATAAGTAAAAATATACCTTGACAAACACCTTGGGTTATTAAAACTCTAACTTTATATTTTTTTCAAAATTCATAACTAACATGAATTCAAAATTATTTTTAAATACCCCGACCCAAGAATCTTATAGCTGGTGCCTTACTTAATTACAATGGAATTGATATAAGACTTGAATCCCAAAGGATCGATCAATTTAGTAGTTTATGAAGCCAAATTTAATACATAAACTTTACATTACATTTTAAAATATAAAATTAAATGAGTATAATTATTTAAGAACACCATCATACCCAATCATAATGAAACATATTAGTCATAATATACATCTTGGAATCCTGGGAAACATAAAACATTGGAAAGGGGTGAGCTCAATGCTCATTAAGGGTAAGAAATACAAAATAAATATATCATAAATAAGTATAAACTATTATGTAATGGTTATTAACTGAAACACATTCTATTTATTCAATAATCTTACCATAAAATGGTTAGAATAAAAACTGATAGAATAATTACACATAAATAATCATATGAGAATGAAACATAACCATGGGTATTCTACTTGTCGAATAATAACATGAATTATCAATTATAAATATCAAAATTATGGAATATATATTTACATAAATCATAACCATACCATAAAGGACTCATACAATAAATATATATAAATTGGCAAGGTTTTGTCCAAAACATGGTCTAGTTTGCCTCATGAGACATACCAATGCATCGAGACGCTATAGTTAGCTCCACCCATCACTTACTAAGTATAATGCATTCCTTATATATCAACTAATTGATTTAAAAAGTAATATTTAAATAAAATTTTACCAAAAATATTTTAAATATTTGAATAATAATCATATATGAATATACTCTAATAAAATATTTGATAAATTCTTTAGATAAATATCCTTTTACTTTGGAAATAATAACTATTTTTGAAAATAATTTATATTTGTCATAAAGTAAGATTATAAAAAGGAATAAACTAGAAAAGAAGAGAGAAGGGAAAATAAATTATGTTTTTGTTATAAATTATTTCTAACAAAACTGCAAACTTGTAAAAAGTGTTTTTAAGATACTTTATAAATGGCCCACTTTAGTGTGGTTTACAAGAAAATATAAAAGTGTATTTAAAATGGAACAGTTAATAATTTTTTATATAAAACCAGGAATGAAAAAAGTTATTTATTCATTATAGAAATGGTGTTTTTATAAAAATTATTGTGTCTTAAAATATATTATGTATGGTTCGTGAAAATGGTTATGAAATTGGGAAGTTCCCTTTATTCAATCTTGCATAACAGGAAGAATTGAAAACGAGACCTTATAGAACACCTATTTCCCCATCAAAGAAAAGTTAATTGCTCGGGGTAAATGTTTTTTGACCATGTACATATAATTTATAAAAATTTATAAAAATAATCAAGAATTAAATTGGGGAAAATGGATAGAAAGTGCAACCTAAATGGAAAATGGAGGTTCGGGAAGAACCCCTCCCCATTGCGCAAACAGTCAAACCATATATCTCATAAAATTAATAATCATAATATGAAATAGTTTATACCATAAATATAAATATATTAAATATATTATACATCAATGTGAATTATACATACAACAGACACATAAAATATTGGTGAATAAGGCATATCTCACTGAAATAAAGTTGAGATGAGAAAAACCCTTACCTTATGTCTGAAAGCGTTCCTCACATGCACTTAGCATCATATATATTGAAATTATATTTATTAATAAGTTTTTTAATAACCAATTAAAAATTTATTTGAGTATAATTTTATTAATTGAATTTATAGTCTTTTATATGAGTTAAAAGATTCAATTTCAACGTTCGGAAGTGTTCATTTCCTTAGTTTCCACGATTGATTCACTTGTATATACATATGAATGATCATGTGAAACTGGAATGGTTGTCATAAATTGAAATTATAATTTAATAATGAAATTAAATAAGATTTAATAGTCTTATATATAATTTTTTGTATATATGACTATGATTATTTAGATAAAATGTTAATGATAACCATTTGGATTATATTGGTGTTTTTTCGATAATCATAAACTAGTCTTGTTTTTTCATTAATAACATGTATATATAATGGTCCCAAAAATTAAAAAGTCTATAATACATATATTTTAATATTTTTCAACCATAAAAATGGTTTTATGAACATACTTATAGGAGGGATCGAAAATAGAAAACTCATCATCCACTAAGGTAGTAAATCGGTATGTCACTAAGCATGTTATCATTTTTGGAATAAAAAGGGGAAGAGAAAAGAATTTATAGATGATATAAAATTATCATAATAAAATAATAGTATATATAAGATAATGGATTTATCTTTGATGATTGTACATAAGATTGAAGGAAAAATAAGAAAAAAATAAATTGAAAAAAAGGAAAATAAAAGAGGATCTTAACTATTGAATTTCTTCTCTTTGAGAACCTACTGAAGGGGATTGGGTTTGGTATTTTGGTGAGAAAAAGTTTTTTTGGATGTGGTTAAGAGGCTTGGGGAGTTTATTGGGAAGTAATTGGTAATGTTTTAATGCATAGGAGGAGTGAGGAGAAGGGGTGGTGAGGGTTGTATTTATTGTTGAGGAGATGGGTGTTTTTTTGAATATTTTATTTATTTGATTACGATTCTGGCTCAGGACTACGAATAGATTGAGAATTAACACTAAATATTTTAATATAATTAATGTTAGTTCAATAATATGTTTATTACATCATAAATTACTGAACAAATAATATATTTTACTTAAAATGTATTTATACCACAAAAACTATATTTTACTATACACCAAATATTTGAGTATTTTTAAAGAAATAAGAATACATCCCCTAGACTTTTTTGATGTGTAGAATTAAAACATTAAATAAATTTTATGAATTTAGTTTTTTAATAATTAGAAATTTTATTTTAATTTAAATTTCCCTTTACTCAAAATATGTTGATTATAATATTATAACTCTTTTTTATATCACTTTGAAAAAATAATTAAGATTACTTAAAATTATCTTATAATCATAAAATATTAATTTATTAATTTATGAATTTATTTTATGAAAATAAATTTTCCTTTAAAATCATTATATTAATTTTAAAACGTTAAATAAGTATCTATGTTTCACAAAACAATCAACACTTTATTCATCGTTTTTAAAACATTTTTTTACTTATTTCAAAAAATAAATATAACTAATTTTCTTTTATAAGATACCTAAATTTTATGTATACTTTAATAAGTGGGTTACTATTTAAATAATAAATAGAAAATTAATATAAAAAAATCACAATTTTATAAAAGTCTGGATTTTTCAGTAATCACTGGAAAATAAGTATTTTCAAAAAAATACAAAAAAAACTACCATAATATAATTGTGACATTTTTCATTTAAAAATGAAGATTATTTTTTTCAATACATTTTTATAAAAGTTTCAAAATTTACCTTTAAAATATGTTCTCCATAAAAAGGTGGTAAAACTGTCTTTCGGAAATTTAGTCTTTTATGTGTAAAATTGGATTTATTCTTATATTATTACTATAAAACTTATTAGTTGAATTAAACAATATTTATTTAATATGTAACATATATGTTTAATTATGATATTTCACTAATAATGTTTAATTATATTTATTATTAGAAAATACCATTATGGTTATAAAATAGTTTTTTTACAAAAACACATCTCTTATGTTCAATGGATTTTTATTTTCATTTCTAAATAATTGGTAATCAGATAATTAATTTATAAATAGGTGTAAACTATATTTTCATAATTTATATAATAACATTCCTTCCCGCCATTATAATGTCTAGTTGATGACTATTACAATAATATTTAATCATTTTATATGCTTGGTGTTCTATGTAATGTACTCTTTCAAAGAACATAAACTTAAATATGACATATGGAAAAAATTTGGGGTGCTATATTTACCCATCCATTAAGAAATTGCATCCTCAAAATTTTAAATTTTTCTTCCAAAATCACATGTTTGATACTTAAAAACTCATCTGTAGTAAACACACATTTGAAATAGGATTAATAATGTATCCTATGAATATGTGGGAAATGAAAAAGTGAAGGTCCCCTAAAAACTAGGATTTTGGGTTAGAAATCATTTGTGAAAAGTGGTAACATGGACATGGAAGATAAATCAATCTATTATTTTATGATGGTGAGTGACATAGAACATGTTTATTAGAAAGTTAACTACCAAAATACCTTAAATCTTGTGATTGGTTAAAATTTTGGGGATTTCATAAGAAGAAATATAAATGGGTAATGTTTATGTTCTGAAATATTTCTCATAGAGATGAGGGATTATTTTAATATTAAGATAAGAACCTGGGAAAAAACATACCTTATTACTTTCCATCTCATAAGAAAAATATCATCCTTTTGTTTTTCATTGATATATTTTTACATCATCCCTTACACCTAGAAATGAATGTTAAAGATGAATTTTTCACACCTGAATAACTTCTAAAAAATCATGTAATCGTAAAGAAATCTCTTAGACCATTAAATATTTACTGAATTAATAGAGGTTATCATATGTTATTAATGAATTATAATTTCTAAATTTTTACTTGATCTATTCTTCAAGTAGTTAATATATGACCAAAAGATTAGAAAGAAAGTCACTAAATTTCTGAAATCAATATAACATAATATTCCCTAAATAATGTTGCTTTTATTTTCACATACTGAATCAATTGATAACCATAAAACCTTAATAAAAACATGTATGCTTCAAGAAAATTAATGTATATGTACTAAAGTACCATCCTTATATATATCATGATTCTGAAAACTAGAGAATTATTGATAAAACACTCAAATAACATAATCATTGAGTAAAAAATTGGCTTTTAATCATTCCTCTTCATATAAGGTACTTGTGTATGCTTTTCCCATGGGCCCTTTTCTTCTTCTGAGCTATATTCCCTTGAATATTGGGACATTCATTTTCATAGTTCCCCATACTATTATAGTTAAAGCACTAAATATTGAGACATTAATTCCTTATTTTAAATTATGAGTATGGGGGGATTTTCTACAAACTTGAAGAAAACTACTTTTACTTAGAAGAATATACCAAGGTTTTTCCTTCCAAAATTATCACATATAGAAAAATACTTCTTTCCCTTATTCCCTTTATTTATATTTTTCCCAGTTTTCCTCTTCTTCTCAATATTCCCTTTAATTCCTTAAAACATGGAAAATTCTTTCTCCATATTTTTAGAACATGATATTATTTCCTCATAGGGTGAGAATATTTAGGATACGACTTTACTTTGAAATATTGGATTATGCTCATAAAATATGTTATAATTCATACGCTTTATATAACATGAATTAGTGGTGTTCACATTCATTCTTCTAGGTTCTATTTCTAAACAATGACATACACTAAATTAGGTTATGAATCATAATGAATAATCTCTAACTAGAAAATTAATTATCATAAATTGGAAATTTATGCATAACTAATCTCATAATCATAAACATGGTTTCATTGGGTAAATTTTTACTTTTAAGTCCTTCATAATGGTTTGTAAAGAAAATTTGAATTATCATAAGCATATCCCTTAGGAGTGTCAATACAGCTGTGATGTAAGGAATGCTGTCGTGTACCAAGTTAGACCGAGCTAGGACTGATGCACCCTATCAAAGTTGATACCCATAGGTACATATATGCCACACCCACATTCACTTGTAGAATCCCTACATATATGTATCTCTTGGAAAACCCTCATAATCTCTACCTTACTAAAATTATGGGGTATTATTCTAGGCTTATCCTCAAAGTCTATCTTAGTTTTATGTTCCCTAATCTATGTTTTATAAATATAGATTCCAAGGATTCTTCAAAACATCCTCTCTTACCAACTGTAAAGACACTGATCCTAGAAGCCTTGAGCCCATGACTTACTTAATTACATTAGCATAATTACAAAACTCTAATGCCAAAGGATCCAAAAGTTTAGCAGTTTTGGAATACTAATTACATACATGAACATTACATTAAATTTTAAAAATATAATATAATAAATAGATTCCTTTTCTAATTCCACTGTTCCCCTACTAAAACCCTTCATATCAGTCAAAATATACTTCTTGGTATCCCGGGAAAAATAAAACATTAGAAAGGGGAGAGACTAGATTCTTATTAAGGATAATAAATATAGCGAATGATATCATAAAAAAGAATAAAATATTATGGAAAGGTTATTATTTGAAATATATTCCATTTAATTAATAACCTGAGCATAAAATGATAGTAATAAAAATAGATTGAATAATTCCATTCAAATAATCATATAAGAATGAAAAGTAACTTTTTCTATTATATTAGTCGAATAATTAGCTGGATTATCAATTAATAATATAATAATGATGATATTCATAAAGCATGAAATTATAAAAAACAATCAAGGTCTCGGCCAGGAGGTCTAAAAAAATGGATAAGACCTCTGCTAAAACCTAGCCTAGTTTGTCTCTCGAGACATACTGATGCATCAAGTATTTAAAAAATTCCCCAACCATCACTTACTAAGTTCAATGCATTCATCATATGTCAAATAATCTATTTAAAAAGACATATTGAAATAATAAATTCTTTTAACACTTTTAAATATTCGAATCATAATCATTGATGAAAATAATCTAATAAAATCACCCATAAATTCTTGATAGAAATACCCTTTTACATTTGAAACAAGAGTTATTTTGGAAAATAATTTGTATTTGTCATAATATTAGATTTTAAACATGAATATCACAGAAAATAAAAGGTAAGGAAATTAGATAATGTTTTAGGTATAAATTATGTTCAAATTAAGTGAAAATAACTTATACGATTTTTTAAGAAACATCAGAAATGGTCCACTTTAGGGCAGTTTAATGGAAAATATAAAAGAGTCTTTAAAACAGAAAATTACTTAATTGTTTATATTAAATGAAAAATGAAAAAAGTAATTTTTTCATAAAAAATAGGTATTTTATAAAAAATAATTTTTTATTAAAACAAATTATGGGTGGTACTTGAAATTGGGTATGAAATTGAAAAGTTCCCTTTAATCGAGATTTCTTGACGACATTAATTGAAAAGGGAACCTTATAAAACAATTATTTCCCAATGAAGAAAATATGGAATGGTCTAGATACATTATTTTGGAACATATACATAAAATTTTTAATATTTATATAAAAATAAATAATAATTACATTGGGTAAAAGACAGAGAAAGTGTAACCCCAATGAATAATGAATGTTCGGGATGAAAAACATACAACCGTGGAAGTAGTCGAACCGTATCCATAATAAAATCAATAATAAATTGTTGAAAAATTAAGTACCGGGAAGATAAATAGATAAAATATTTTATATATAAAATTTAATTATATATACACTATACACAAGAAATAGTAGTGAATAAATCATATCTCACTGAAATAAAGGTGAGATGAGGAAATCCCTTACCTTATGTATGAAAACATTATACATTAGTAATTAACTTCTTGTATAATGAAATTAGAATCATTAACAAATTATTTCATAAAATATTCAACATTTATTTGATTTAGTATAATTTTATTATATTAATTTATTGTTTTTTTATGTGTTTTAAGATTCTATTTTGTTATTCAGAAGTGTTCGTTTCTGTGGTTTTCATGATTGGTTCACTTGTATGCAAGTAAGAAAAACCATTTAGAAAAGGAATAGTTTTCTAGAATTGAGATAATATGTTATTGAAGAAATTACATAAGATTTAATGGTATAATAAATCAATTTTTCCTAGAAATAAAGATGATTCATTAGATAAAACATTAATGAATACAATTTTTATTATTGTTTTCTCATTTCTTCGATCATTTAAAACTAGTTTTGTGTTATTAGTAAACATCATGTATACATATTGGTTCCATAACACTTAATATGTTGTAATACATATTTCATAATAATTTTTAACCATAAAAATGGTTTTATGGCCCTTCTTGAAGGAGGGATAATAAAATTAAAAATCATCATCCACGAAGGTGGTAAATCAGTACCTCACGAATAATGTTTTCATTTTTGGAATAAAAAGAGGAAGAGAAAATAATTTATTAAGGATATAAAATTTTCATAATAAAATTCTAGTATATATATAATATATTAGATTTATCATGATTTTTTAGATAAAGGAGGTATGGAAATGAAATAAAATGTCATTGCATTCTCCTGGCCTCTCTCGCTCTCAGCGGCTCCTCCCCTAGGGTTTGCGAGCCCCTTTCGGCAGTGTTGAATCTTCCCCTCTGCCCCTTATTTGGCCTTCCTCCTCTTATTTTTCTTCTTCCTTTTTGTTCTTTGGTGTGCCTTGGAATACATTGGCTTCCTTACCCAACTCTGGCCTCACAATTCTCTATGCCTCTCCATGTCTATACTGGAGCAGAGGTTTCTTATGGGCTTTGGTTTCTGTGGTTCGGTGGATGATGGGTTTTCAGGCCCTATTGGACTCAGTTTCTTCTTGCTTGGCCCGATTTTGGTCTTTTTCATCTTTGACTTTGTTGGAATTCGGTTTTATATGGCGCTAATATCCATGCTCTAACCTAGGGTTCCCCTCTAACTCTCCCAGTCGGACATGGCATGGGGTTAACTTTCATGTTTTGGGATGTGCGGATCAGTGGCCTTCGGTACTCCATGTGAACAATGAGTCATTTTTTTCTGATGAAGATGGTTTCTAGTTTTTCAGATCTACATGGTGATTATTTATCAATGTTATCAACAAAGGTTTGTTGTGTTTTTCTTCGAGTGCTTGTTCTATTTAATTCTAGCTTTGTGGTTAAGTCGATTGGGTATCTGGTTTGGTATCTAGTTTCAGTGATTTTCTTTTCTGCGGTGTTGGTTTTCTTCATGGATGGTGATTTCGGAGGTAAAGGAACGATGGTGTGGATGTTGTTTATGAATCCATGGTGTGATGTTACTGTTTTGAGGTTGCATGTGATGGTGTCGTCGGTGTTGAATTTCCTCGACGTTGATGGTTACTAGGTTTTGGTCATTGTTTCCTACAAAAGCCTGATCTACTTTGTACTCTAGATCTAGATTCCATAATTTTCTCTAAGGTGGAGTTGTGGGGTGTTCTACAAGGTTCCTTGGGATGTGAGTCTGAATGAGTAGCGTAGGGAGGTGGACGGTGACACCGTTTCGACCGTCGACAGCGTGGTTGTGTTCGGATCTGGCAAGATAATAAAGGTGGTTGGTGATGATGAATGATGTTTGAGATGTGTTGATGGCAGTGAGGAGACATTGGGACGGTTTCTTGGGCGGCCCAGTGGCACATGGTTCATATCGGTTTGACGACTTTTTTGAATTTTACTTTTGGAAAACTTCCAGTCGTGATTTTTGATTTCTAATATAGGAAGTGTAGTTTTACTTTCTTGAGGGTTTGAATGTGGTGAACTTTTTTGAGGTTTCACACATTACCCTAAAAAGTTTATTTAGAAAATAAAAATATGGATCATGGTGGTGGAGGTATAGAAATGATAATAGAAGAAAATAAATTGATAATAAAATAAAGGAAAACAAATGGGGATCTTACCTCTTGAATTTATTCTCCTTGAGAGCCAACTTAAAGGGCTTAGGTTTGGCCTTTTTGTGAGAAAAAATAATCATGGATGTGGTTAGGATACCAGGGGATTGGATTGAGTGGGAATTGGTAAAACATCAAGTATTAAGAGGGGTGAGGAGAAGGGGTGGTGAGGGGTGGTATTTCTATTGGAGGATATAGGCGTTGTTTGAGTAT
Source organism: Viscum album (assembly GCA_963277665.1). Classification (NCBI taxonomy): domain Eukaryota; kingdom Viridiplantae; phylum Streptophyta; class Magnoliopsida; order Santalales; family Viscaceae; genus Viscum; species Viscum album. Next base: position 1,220,475,934 of record OY728166.1, on the reverse strand, counting down.
TTTTTCCACTTGATTGTTATTTTGGATCATGAATATGAATAGTTTGATAATTATAACTAAATATATTATAATAATTAAGGTAAGATAGATATTATGATGATTAAATCATCAATTACTCAAGAAATATTTTATTTATGTTATAATGTGTTTATACCATAAATTAATGTATTTTACTATTCAACAAAACTCTAGTATTTTAGAAAAATCCCAAAAATTCATTATAACCATTTCTCGATGCGTATAAATCAAATATTTACTCCATTTTATGTTAATAATATTCTAATTATTTGAAATTTAATTTTAAAATAAAATAATCATTTACTTAATAATTCCACTTTTAATATTTTAACTATATTTATAAAACATTAAAACATTAATTAAGGTCTCATAAAATTACCTTATAATCATAAGAGAAAAAAACAATTTAAGATTATATTTTAATAGAATTAATTTCCTTACAAATAAATTTATTAATTTTAAAATTTTAAGTATACACTTATGTTTCACAAAAATACAAACACCTAATTATTCATTATTAAAAAAAATAGTTAATTATTTAATCTTATAAATATAACATATTTTATTCAATAATAGACATAAATTTTGTTTATAAATTCATAAGTGAGGTTAATATTTCAATAATAAATAGAAAATTAATATTAAAATTACAATTTTATAGAATTTGGGATTTTCACTATTCACTAGAAAATAAATATTTTCAGAAAAATGCCAAAATTTTCCCGAAGATAATTTTGAAATTCATTTTTTTAAAATGAATATTATTTCTTTCAATTGAATTTATAAATGTGACAAAATTTAGTTTCAAAAAAATGTTCTCCATTAAATATAAGTCAAATTGACTTCAGGAAATATTGTCTTTTATCCTTTAAATTGGATTTATTCTTATATTAATAATATAAATCATATTATAAGAATTTAAAAACCTTTTAATGAATATGTTACATATAATTTTCAATAATATATTTCAATAATAGTGATTAATTCAATTTATTGGTGTAAAATACCATTGTGTTCATAAAAATGTTTTTTTATAAAAAAATATCTTGGGTTAAATTTATTTTTAATTTATTTTCTAATTAATTTGAAATAAATTATTTCATTTATAAATATCTGTAAAATATATTTTCATATGTTACATATTCCCTTTCATTCCCCCCATTCCAATGGCTAGGTGATAACAATTATTATATTGTTAAATCATTTGTTTATGCATGATGTTTTGTGTAATGTACACTATCGAAGAAGATAAATTTAAAATTGGCAAATCATAAAATATTGGGGTGTTACATGATTACAAAAAAATATAAATACTAACATAACACCAGTAGATAATGAAATGTTATTCTTATAATCTCATCCCTTAGTCACATGAATGTTATGGATTGTGAATTTTATTCTCACTTATTAAACCGACTAAAATATTATACCCCTTTCAGAAAACAATTGTTTATGTTTTCTCATGTATCATTCACATAAACTATGTACCATTAACCCCCAATGAAAAATTATATCCAATATTTTTTGGGCTATACATATTCATGTAAGAGGGTAATGATGATGATATGATTTCATCCTTAACACTTCAAATATTTCCCTTGGTGTTTCCATAGAAATGATATTTGAAATCTGACCCAGTGTAGAAATATATTTTAGCACCACATTTATATTAGAAACATTATTATTAACTAAATTATATTTATTATCAATATTTTCAGATCCATATTTTTATTGTTAGAAGATTTATACATATGGGAAACTTTGATTAAAATATATCAATCCTAATTTTTTAAACATTTACATAAATATCTTCTAACTTGTCTCTCATATATATTGTTTTTGTTCATAATTGTGAAATAAATATATACTCACTTTATAAGTTTTAATATCATTATAATTTTTTTTATTTAACTAAAAATTTACATAATTGTATCCTGAAAAGAATATTCCACATGATGTTATATTTCTATCATTAATATTTATTGGAAAATCGTTATTATTATAAAAAAATAGATTCTGATCCTCACCATTTCTATACCACACATGTTTAATGAATATAACAGTTATGTATATTAGTATCATATTAACATATTTCATATGGTACTTTTTTGTATCTCTTTTTAACCCTTGAACTAAGGTCATTTCAATATAATATATTTTTTCTTGATCCTGTCAAATACAGAATCTATCAAATCAGTATTATGAATTATTTTTGACTAACCCTTTTCTATTCAACATCCTCACCCAGATTCCCATAAAATTTCATAGGAATTTAATCTTATTTGAAATCTAAAATAAAACATTTATTTAAAAATTCCATGGAATATTTATCCTAAACTAATATAATATATTTTTTTACGTGTTTTGATCTCAGTTAGAATCAAATCACTCAATAGATTGGCATTTCAAAATGTATCATAATTTTTCCTAAAAATTTATCACAAGTGAACATCATATTTCTTAGAAAAAATATTTCATGAAAAAAAAAATTTTTTAGAGTAGATGTTCAATGTTAATTTATATATTGGTTATTTTATGCCATTAATTTATTGAGATTTATCTCCTCCAAGAAGCTATCCAACTTAGTTTACTATTCTTATCAGAATATTTTATCCCTTTAAGTTGTTTCTTTATCCTTATACCACTGTGTGGTCTTTATCAATGGTAAATACATGTGGTTTATCAATATATTTTTTTCAAGATATATATTGAGACAAATAGGTCTTCACATTCCTTTTATAGAACCTATATTACAAGTGTGCAATAGTAGGTAAGAATAATCTAATTGACTCAATTTTTTTGACTGTTGTATATGTTTCTTCAAATTAAAATCCTTTAACTTGATAGAATATTTTTCACACTATCCTAAATTTATTTAAAATAATCAAACATTTTTTATTAATCTTATTTTAAAAAATAAACTAATTAAAATTTTATTATTGTCTATAGTTTTAGGATAAGTTTCTCAAGAAGAACTATTTTCTATTTGATACAAAACTTAATTTCAATCAATAGTACACCCATTATTTTAGAAAATCTCAATAATACATAGTTTCTCAACATATTAATTACAATTTTTTATTATTATAAAATTTCATTCATCATTATATTTGAATTAGTATATCAAAATTTCAAATGATAATTCTTCTTAAACCATGATTCATTAACCACTTATATTTTTTTCTTTTATTTCATGTGACACCTTTAATATCACTAGTGTGTTATGAATAAATATCAATATTATTTGATTTATTATCAACTTTTAATTCACTAATTTTTTAAAAATTATACATGTCATCTTCCTCAAAACATTGAAAATATAAATAATGTTCCACAATCATATGGTGTTTATTTTCAAGGATAATGACATCATATATATCTACCATAATGTGGAATCATTTGTTTCAACATTTTTATCCTCTTACGTTGGTTAAATAGAGCAATAAAATTTCACATATATCTATATCATCAAAAATTAATATATATACATTATTGATTTTCCCTAAGAACGGTATACATAATACATGAAGTACTTATCTTATGTCATTTTCCTAAACCATATCATATAGAATACCATATTTATTATAGGCTTCATTAAATAACCATTTTAAATATTTATAGAATTTGAAATGACCTATCACTAAAATAACATTGAGTGTTTGAATATAGCCAATGTTGTTCTTCCCACAATAATTATATAATTTCTCTCAGGAGCTCAAATCTTCTATGGAATGTTATGGTTTTTATAGTAATTTTTAATTACTTATACATAAATATATTATTCAAAATGTTATTACATACTTTTTTTGATGATTAAAAACTCTTGTTAATTATATGATTAATGGATTCACTATTTTATGAAAGCATTTTATAATATAAGGAAGTATGAAGAAGTTTGGATAAGTATTTAAAAGACCAACCATTAGTACTGTGTTTCCATTGGACATGATTCACTATTGAAGATGAGTCACCACCAGAAAAGAATAACTATTGAGGATAAGTCACCATCAAAATAGACCCACCATTTTGGATAATTCACCACTAGCAATGGATCACCAGTGATAATGTATCACTACCAGCATTTTCCTACTATATGAAAAGACTCATCATTGTGAATGGAATACATAAGATGAGTCACCATTACGATGAGTCACTGTTGACATGAATCACTATTGAGATGATCCACCATTGAGAAGAGTCACCACAGATATTTGTCGCTGCCGAGGATGGCCTACCACAAAATAACCTACCGTCTACATGACTCATCATTAACCTGACTCACCACTAGACATGATTCACTATCTAAATGATCCACTATATTTATTATGATATATTAGACTAAAATAATTATATTGGATATGTTAATGAATTTTATACTGAGTACCATGTTAATTTTTAGTCTTAAACTATTGTATGAAATATTAAATGTTTTCATATGTAACAAGCCAATGTTTTTCAATGGAAGTCTCCTTATGATTACTCCATATAATCACATTAAATTATAAAATAATAAACTAAAAAATTCTATGTGACCGTTAAACATAATTTTCTTATATCTATGTTTTGAATTTCTAAAATATGACATACACGGTCGCGATTAGTAAGTTATTTAGAGAACAATAAGGGAAAATTATTTTTTTGGTTAATAGTAACCTACCCTTATGAATAGTAACATAACCTTGTGAATGGTGATATTTCCTAATGAATAGTATCCTTACTTGTTATATTATATAAATAACATTCATGTGGAATTACGATATACCTGTATGTGAGAATAAGAAAATAAACGTTTTAAAATATGTAATTTTTAACTGAATTATGATTTTAATGAAATATTAAATTTATCATATTTAGAAAATTATTTTTCTAAAATAGACATCATTTTTGGATTCTACACATCAAAAAATTGTTAGGGTTTATTTTAGGGATTTTACCAAAAATACATAAATTTTTGATGAATGGTAAAATACGATAATTTACGGTAAATGCTAAATACGTGAATTATGATGTAATCAGTTGATTTATGGCTGATGTAAGGCCATTATCTCAAACGCATTTGCACACATTACTGTTTTTGGTCTTGGAATCATCACTATTTGTGGTCTTGAGGAATCATAGTAAACTAATGATTAAAAATTTATGAAAACCCTCCTCTCCTTCACAATAAACCCCCCTTACTCCCTCTTCTCTCCACTCATCTCATGCATTGTTCCTTTCCAATATTCTGATCAACTCTCCTAAAAATATTCTTCACCATGTTCAACAGAACCTAGTCTCTTCAAAATACCAAATCCTCTCCACTTAATAGTATCTCAATGGAGTTAAACTCAAGATGTAAATTCCTCTTTCCAATTATTTTATTTCTTTTAAGTTTATTTCATATCTTATTTCTTTCCTCACCTGTTTTCAACCAATTGGTATGATAAATACTATAACATACATGTACTATAATTTTATTATTCCAATGGGATAATTCATTATCGTCTATCCTTTCCCCACCTTTTATTTTAAAGAAATGAAAACAATGTTTGAGATTTGTTAATTCTGAACATTCAAAGACAACCATTTATCAATTTCTATTATCATCTTTAATTATGTTCATGAAAACATATGTTTTATGGTTGACCAGATTATTATATATTTAATATATCCTAGTTAAGGTTATTTAATCCTTTTTAAAAATGGTATTATGTTTTAAATAAAAACATGTTCGTTAAAATCTAATCCCACTGATTAACCAAAACAGTTGTCACTAAGGTTTTATATAATAATTTATCTTCAATCAAAATAACCAAATAAATTTTTATGACAATTAAATATCCTAGATATTGACTAATAACATAAAACTTCAATTCTGGACAACCACTTTCATCATACATGCTTATCCGAACACGAACCGATTATTAAAACCAAGGAAGAAAACAGACCCGAACAATGAATTTGAACCTTATAACCAATCAAAAATGTCTTGAATGTACATAAAAAGTCTATACTGGATATTTTTAATATAGAATAGGTTATGTTCCTATTAATTTTGAAAACTAATGTTTTGATTCAGGTCATTAATAACAAGTGGAGAACACCAACATACATAAGGTAAGGGATCCTCTCCATTTCACTTTTATTCAAGATTGTCCTCTATGTTATTCCTGTTTATGCATAATTCATAGTGATGGTGTATGATTACACACCTCCCACATACTTTACTCATAATGTATTGAAGGTTAGAAATCCCTTTCTCTATCTTTAAACCCACTTAAGTACACCCAATATCATGTCAATAATCCATAAGGAATTATACCTGAACCACCTTTATTCCTTCGGGTTCCTCTATCATTATTTTTACTCAAATGAAGTTGTCTTTTTATTTTTTTCATACTAATTATTCATGATTTTTATATGCTCCAAAGTCAAGTTTCACGATCCACCCCTCATTCTATTATGGGGATATACATGCTTTTTAGTGATTCCCTCCTCGATACTTCCCAGTAAGAAAACTCGTTTAAAGGGAAATTCCCAAATTTTTACCCAATTTCAAGGGAACTATATAATATGTTTTATACCACAATTTTATTTATAAAATGATTCTTTTATTATTAAAACCTTATTGGTTCACTTTTCAGTTTATATAAAATATTGTTCCCTTTTCTATTTTAAAATATCATTAGTGTTTTCATTAAAACCACACTAAAAGTTTTTAATACGTAGAATATCCAAAATCAACTTCTTACTTTTTGTCACTTCTATATTACATCACGTACCATGATATATAACTATTTTACCATATTAATGTCCTTGTTTGTTTTAATTGTTTTCTCTTATGGACACTTTTAGGATACACCCATTCATTATGCTTTATGTCATGAATGAGATACCCATTTCTCTCCATGGGTTCCCTTACATTAATGTATGATTGATTCTGTATGATTATTTATGTTGAAAGAATATTCATAAACATGTTAATATGGGTGCACCCAGATCATACTCCTATGGATTGGGTAAAGTTAAGTATAATGAGATGTTAAGTGCGACGGTCTTGGCTGTTAGCCTTGGCTTTTTCTACTATGGGAAATGATCTTGGAAGTTAGAATTGACTTGTACTAAAGGCATTTTATAAGTTCCTGCCACATTTCTATTATTCCATGTTTATATGACTCCATGTTTATATGTTATGATCCCTTATCTTACATGACTTTTTATTTCGTTATTTCATCTTCCTAACCCATGTGTTATGGATTTATTATTTTTTTCCCTTACTAGGCTTTTAGCTCATCCCTTTGTTCATGTTATCCCCAATATATCCTATGAAGATGTATGAGCACAATGGAAGTTAGGGGTTCTTTATGTTGAAAAATTAAATAATGTTTTCCATTTGTTCTAGGTTTTCAGTTTTTTGTGCCTTCTCTTCCAAAACACTATACATCACGATCCGTGTCTTTTACTATAATGTATATTTATGATTAAAGTCTTGTATGGTTATATGTAAAAGGCTACAATCTCTATAGTTGGTATAAGATGATGGTCTAGTTATTTTTGGAGATTAGGAATAAACCACTTTAGTAAAAACCTTAAGGATGATACGAAGTATAAGAAAACACCCCAATGTTTTGGTACGTATTGAGTAAGTGGTTTATCAAAAAACTATATCCCTCTCTGGATAAAAATAGGTAGAGGCGGAAATATTACAGATGTAACTAAGAGTGAAAAATCCGTCAAGGAGTTTTGGACTTGACCTGGGGTATCCTGGTACACGAAAATGGGCCTTACCGCACTCTTGTTGTTGACACTCTTGTGGGATATGATTTTGTAAATTCATGATCATAGTACAAACTATTATTAAAAAAATAAAAAAAATCCCATAAGAATATAAGATAAGAAATAGACCAAGTATAACCAAGATTTAATCTTAATGAATCACATGTTAGGATATACTTCTCTTTTACAAGTTTATCCTTTTATGTTAAAAAGTTTCTTTTTATGTTCAATAACTAAGTATTCAATCCCTATAATTATAAGTTATTTTTCATTGTTAATGGAGAGAAATAGAAGAACACGTTCCAACAAAAAATGATAAAGGAAATGTGAAGATTGTCCTACTGATATGTCTGATATGACCGGAACAGGTACTCTAAACTTAATGATTGTACTTGATTAGTTGAAAAAAGTTATGAATAATAACTTGAATCATGTTGAAAACCCTCCTCCTCTATGGAAAGAGAAAGTTCAAATAAAATCATAAATGTGGAAAATTATTCCCATGTTAATAGGATATTCTAATCCCCTCCTTGTGGAATAGTGGATAAACTCTATTTAAAATTTATTATCCATCCTCTCGTTCTATGAAGAAGAGAAAGTCGTACTCGCAGTTTATCATTTTGATTGGGAAACTAAGAAGTAGTGGACAGTGATCAAGAATAAGAACCTCCAAGAGGATATTGATTCCATGGATTGGGAGGAATTCAAGAGGATGTTTTTCAATAAATATTTTCCTCAAACTCTCCATCTCAAAATGGAAATAGAGTTCCTCAGTATCAAGTAGAAAGAAGATGAGTCCATCAGGGAGTATGAAGCAAACTTCACAATGCTTGTAAGGTACACCTCTGGGTTTTTCATTAAAACAATAAGAAATATGGATAAATTCTTTAGTATGCTAAAGTCGGGTCTATAGAAGGTGTTGAAAATCTAATAATTTGATAGTTATGAGGAGATATTCATTTATTCCATCACAGTTGAAATTGATATTGGAGTCTCTCTATGGTATCATGGGCCTAGTAACAAGAAGTGAAAAATGAAGAACAACATGGGTAGTTCAACAAAAAAAATTCCATGATGTAAAGAATCCCAAATATCCCACTTGTAAAAGTTGTGGGAAGAAGCATCTTGGGAACTATCTAATGGGAACCAGGAATTGCTTAAAATGTAGGAAGATGGAACATCTGGCCAAGAACTACTTAAGGGATATGAAAAATCCCACTAATGTTGAAGAAGAAAGGAAGGTTCTGATCAACTCTCAGCTAGTGGTGCAGTGTTACAACTATAAAGAGCATGGGAATTATGTGAACAATTTCCCTAAGCCAAGGGTTGTCGGAGGCAATCAACAATAACCTCCATGGAAACAAATAAGGTCTTATACCATCACTACTGCTGAGGTGGAGTCGGATAATGATGTGGTGACATGTATTCTAGTTATTCATTAAAGAATAGTGAACGTACTATTTGATTCTGGTTCTACGCATTCTTTCATATCTTGTATGTTTAGTATAATTATCCATACATCACATTAAAATTTGGAGGAATGTAATATGCGTGAATATAAAGTAGGGAAAGTATTGTGTCCATGGTTTATAACTCATCCTTGATTAAAGTGTGTGTGTTAAACCTCCAATAAAATCTCATCACACATCCTTTAGTCGAGTTCTACACTATTTTTGGATTGGATTGGCTATCTTTATACAAAGCCAACAACGATATTCGGGAAAGGGAGATCACTCTTCACATCCCGAAGCTTCCTCCAATTCATTAAAAGTGTAAGGAGGAAGATGAATCTCTATTAGAATCATCATCACAAGTGTGGATATTTATTCATTATGAGAAAGTATATATGTCCCATATGATTGATACAAAGGAGAGAATCTTGCTAGAAGACTCTCCTATCGCGAGGAATTACCCAGATGTATTCTCTGAAGAGTTTTCTAGTCTTCCTCCTGGTCGATAGGTTGAGTTCTCAATTGATCTTATTCCTGGATCTCTACCTATATCAAAGATACCTTATATAATGGACACCGTATAGCTGAAAGAGATGACTAAGCAGTTACAGGAGAATCTGGAGAAGGGTTTTATACACCCGAGTGCTTCATCATGGGGTGTTCTAGACCTCTTAATCATGAAGAAGGATTCATCAATGCACCTCTGCATTGATTATCATGACCACAATAAAATCAAAATAAATAAAAAGTATCCCCTTACATGGATATATGACTTGTTCGATCAGCTTCTTGTGGCCACTTATTCCTCTAAGGTGGACCTTCGGTCAGGATATCACTAATTAAAGGTGAGGAAATAAGCTATTTCCAAGACTGACTTTTTAACGAGGTATGGAAAATATGAGTTCACCATGATTCACTTTAGACTCACTATTGCTCTAGCAATATTCATGGATTTAATTAATAGAGTATCTAAATATTACCTCAAAAAATTTGTGGTAGTCTTTATTGATGATATTCTAATAAACTCCATGTGCAATGAGGAGCATGAAGAGCAATTGAATACAGTGTTAAAGACCTTGTGAAGGGAGAAGATGTATGAGAAGTACAGTATATGTGAGTTTTGGATGGAGGAACTATCATTATTGGGGCATGATATCACTAGAAAATTGATATCTATAGACCCTTACAAGATAATGGTAATTAAAGAGTGGCCCAGGACAACTTCTGTAACAGAGATCCATAGATTTCTAGGTCTAACCAAGTATTATTGATTATTTTTTAAGAACAATTTACTATTTTTAAACCTAATGAAAAAGTTGACATGAAATGGGGTAATGTTTTTCTAGGACTCAAGAATGTGAATACAATTTCATAGAATTGAAAAAGAGGCTTATCACTATACCAATACTCACACTCCCAACTAGTGGAGAACTCTTTGTGGTGTAAAGTGATGATTCAAATAAGGGCTTAGGTTGTGGGATAATTAAAGATCATAAACTAATAGACTAATCCCCAAGGCGGCTGAAAACCCATGAGAAAAACTATCCCATGAATGATCAGGACTTGCCCGCTATGATCATTGCGTTGAAAATCCAGCAGCATTATCTCTACAGGGAGAAGTGTGAGATATATACTAAACAAAAGAGTCAAAATAATATTCACAAAAAATAGCTTAATATGTGCAATCAACGATGGATAGATCTCATCAAGGATTATTACTACTCAATCCACTACCATCCCGGTAATGAAAAATATTGTGGATGATGCTTTATGTAGAAATAATCATGCATCTTTATCAATGATGAGAATTGAAAAGGATCTGATCATCTTAGATTTGCAGAGGATAGAAATGGGAATCATTAAGGGTGTAACATCATTAATCTTTTCTCAAATTATTGCTCAACCATCCCTCATTGGGAAAATAAAGGATGCTCAATGAAAAGATGTGGAAATTCAGAAAAGGGTGGAAGCTATAAAAAGTGGGAAATCCATATAGTTCGAGATTGATGAATAAGGAGTTATAATATTTGGATAACGATTATGTGTACCATATAATCCAAAGATAAAGAAGGCTCTTTTGAATGAATCACATACCCCAACCTTCTCTATCCACTTAGGGACCACAAAGAAGTGTCAGGATCTCTGAGAAAACTTTTGCTGGGATAATATGGAAAGGAATATTGCTGAATACAAATCAAAGTGTCTAGTATGTAAGAAAGTGAAGTCTACAAGGAAAAGGTATAAGGGGATTATGCAAACACTACTCATACCAGCATGGAAGTGGGAGAACATTACCATGGACTTTTTCTCTATACTTACAAGGAAATATAGATGAAACAATGCTATATGGGTCATTGTGGGTCGTCTTATGAAGACATATCACTTTATTGCAATTCTAGAGGACTTATAAATGGATCAACTTGCAGGGATTTACATCAATGAAGTGGTAAGGATACATGGATTACCACTATCTATTATATCCAATTGTGATCCGAGATTCACCTCAATGTTATGGAAAAGTCTCCAACATGCTCTATGAAATGAACGAAACTTTTGTATGCCCTATCATCCTCAAAATGATGGTAATTCTAAGAAAATTATTCAGAAACTATAAGATATGTTGAGAGTGTGTTCTATAGACTTCAAAGAAGTATGAGACCAACATCTTCCACTGGTTAAATTCTTCTACGACAATAGTTTCCTCTCGAGTTTCCGAATGGAACCATATAAATCCCTTAATGAGAAAAGGTGTCGAACACCAGTGTGTTGGGATGAAGTCGGTGAGCATAAGCTGCTAGAAATAGAAATGGTTGTGAAATGCTGTAAAATGGGAAAACCCTTCATCATCATATCAAGGATTACTAAAGTCAATAGAAGAGCTATGCATACAATCATCGATGAGACATTGAGTTTGTTGTTAAAGACATGGTATTTATATGAATATCTCTGTGAATCAAGGTCATGATTTTTGTAAAGAAAGGGTAGTTAAGTCCCAAGATCATCAGACCCTTCATGATCCTAGATTGGGTCAAAGCTATGGCCTATTGATTGAAACATCCAACTACCATGTCCAAAGTGCATTATTTCTTCCACGTATCCTTCTTAAGTAAGTATATACCAGATCCTTTACATGTACTCTTTTCAGAGGTGGTTCATTTAAAGGATGATATTTCATATAAGAAGTAGCCAGTAAAGATCTTGGATTGTAGAGATAAAGTTCAATGTAGCCAGACTACTCACCAGGTCATGAAGCGGTAACATGATAACTGGAGGAGGAAATGAAGGAAAAGTACGTGCACCTGTTTATGGCCTATATTAGAAAAAAAAATTTGAGGGTGAAATTTATTATGCAGGGAAGAATGTAACAACTCAATGTATTTCAATGGAAATTTCTTTATTATTATTATTGCATATAATCACATGAATTCACAACATAATGAACTATTATGTGCTATATGACCTTTAAACATATGTCTCTCACTTCTGTATTCCAAATTTCAAAAATCTAACGTACACGGTTGTGATTTGTATGTTATTTGGAGACCATTAAGGAAAACGTAATTTTTGGTGAATAGTAACACAACCTTATGAATAGAAACATACCCTTATGAATAGTGATATACCCTAATTAATATTACCCTTAACAATGATATTATATAAATAATATTAAAGTGTAATTATGATATACCTATATGTGGGAATAAGAAAATAAAGGTTTTATAATCTATATTTTTCAAGTAAATTATGATTTTAATTAAATATTAAATTAATCATATTTATAAAATTATTTTTGAAAAATGGACTTCATTTTTGGATTCTAAACAGTGAAAAATGTTTAGGTTGAATTTTTGGGATTTTTCTAAAATACTTGAATTTTTTATGAATAGTAAAATACTATAATTTACGATAAATACAAAATACAGGAATTATGATGTCATCAGATGATGTATGGAAGATGTAAGGAAATTATCTCAAACTCACATGCACACATTACTATTCTTGGTCATGTGATCATCACTATTTCTGGTCTTGAGGGAAATAAATAAACTAATGATTAAAACATTTTAAAAACCCTCCTCTCCTTCACTATAACCCCCTCACTCCCTCTTCTCTCCCCTCCTATCAAGCCTTGATCCTTGACAATATTTATCCAAAATAACCTCCCAAGATCATTCCCTATCTCCAAAAGCCCATAGTTTCTTCAAAATACAAAATCATCTCCTCTTAAGAGGCTCTCAAAGGACTTAAACTCAGGAGGTAAATTTTTCTTTCCAATTCATTTATTTCTTTTAAGTTATTTTCTTTTATTGTTTCTTTCCTAACCTACCTTCACCAAAATGGTATGATATCTAGAGTGAAAAAAAATTATGTAATTATATTATGATAATGGGATAATTCATTATCATCTCTCATTTCCCCAACATTTATTTGAATGAAATGAAAACATCGTTTGAGATGTGTTAATTTAGCTCATTTATATACAACAGTTTATCCATTTCTATTATCATATTTAATTATGGTCAAGAAATAATTTTTGTTATGGTTGAACTAGATTATTTTATATGTAATATATCCTAGTTAAGGTTCTGTAATCCTTTTGTTAAAATGGTATTAATTTATTAATAAAAACATGATCGTTATAATCAAAACCCACTGATTAATCAAAACAGTTGTCACTAAGGTTTTATATAATAATTCATCTTGACTCCCAACAACCATATAAATATTTATAATAATTTAATGTACAGTATATAATCAAATAACATAAAACATCAATATTGGACAACCACTTTCATCATACATGTTTATCCGAACATGAATCGATCATTAAAACCAAGGAAGTAAACAAACCTGAACAATGAAATTGAACCTTATAATCAATCAAAAAGGTCTTGAATGAACATAAAAATTTATAAAAAATATTTTACATATAGAAGAGGTTCTAGAATTATTAATTAATAAACATAATTTCTTTATTCAGGTCATTAATAACAAATGGAGAATACCAATAGACTTAAGGTAAGGGATCCTCTCCAATTAACTTTTATTCAAGATTTTCCTCTATGGTATTCCTTTTTATGTGTAATTACAAGTAATTGGGTATGATTATGCACCTCATTATACTATCCTCATGATTTATAAAATATTGTAATCACATTTCTCTCTCGTTAATCCCTCTTAATTACACCCGATATCATACCAATAATTCGTAAGGAATTATACCCGAACCACCTTTATTCCTTTGAGTTCCTCTATATTTCTTTTTACCCAAATGAAGTTGTCTTATATTTTTATATAAAACTTATACATGCTGTTTATATTCTCTAAACACTTTTTCAATATCCACCCATCATTATCTTATGGGGATATACCTGCTTTTATGTGATTCCCTCCTCAATACATCCCATTAAGAAAACTCGTTTTAAGAGTACTTTACAAATTTTTACCCAATTTAAAGTGTAATCTATTATCTGTTTTAATCAAAAAATTTATTTATAAAATCAGTCTTTTTATTATGAAAACCATCTTGGTTCACCTATGGGTTTTTTATAAAATATTATTTTCTATTCTATTATAAAATGTCTTTATTGTTTTCCTTAAAACCACACTAAAAGTTTCTAATGCTAAGAATTTCCTAAATAGGCATTATACGTGTTTTCACGCCTGTTTTACATCAATTAACATGATATATTAATATTTTACCTTATTAATTTCCATGTATGTTTTAATTCCTTTCTCTCATAGACACATTTATGATACACCCATTCAGTATGCTTTGTGCCATGAATGTGATACCCATTTCTCTCTATGGGTTCACTTACGTTTATGTTTGGTTTATTATGTATGATTATTTATGTGTCTATAATATTCATGAAAATGTTATTATAGGTGCTCCAAGATAGCACTCTAATGTATTTGGTAAAGTTAAGTCTCATGAGATGTTACGTGTGACAGTCTTGGGGGTTACCCTTGACTTGTGCTACTATGGGAAATGATCTTGGTGGTTAGCCTTAACTCGTACTAAAGTCATGTTTTAATTTTCTTCCACATTTATATGATCCCATGTTCATAAGGATCCCTGTTTATATGTTATTTTCATTATGTTACATGCCTTTTTAGATCATTATTTCATGTTCCTAACCCACGTGCTATGGATTTATTCTTATTATTTTTTTCTTAAAGGGTTTTTAGCTCATCCCTTTGTTCATGTTATCCCCGGGTTATCCGATGAATATGTATAAGCACTATGAATGTTATGGGCTCTTTATGAAGAATAAATAACGAAATTTTTTATTTAGTTCCATGTTTTCAGTTTTATGTTCCTAGTCTTCCAAGACACTGGACTTCCCGATCCTTGGCTTGTACTATGATGTATAATTATGCTTAAGATCATTTAATGACATATGTATACAGATAGGGTCGTTATATCATAAAATATTATGATGATTCATGATA
Organism: Viscum album; assembly: GCA_963277665.1. NCBI lineage: Eukaryota > Viridiplantae > Streptophyta > Magnoliopsida > Santalales > Viscaceae > Viscum > Viscum album. Next base: position 1,220,460,254 of record OY728166.1, on the reverse strand, counting down.
CTAAGATGATTATTCCTTGAATGGTATCTCAACCCTTCAATGCTATATATTCAAAGAAGTCACATTCTAGCATGCAAGTGGGATGAATACATGCAGGTCAGACAAGTGAAAAAACATGATCAAGTGTGGCATTTAATGGATAGATTTACACTCGACATTATTATCTACAAATGACTATAAAAGATTATAGCATACAGAACAAATGAATCACCTCCTATATTTTGGAAAATAGATCTTAAGATGCACTGTTTTACTATGTTTTTTAGAGAAATGACACCCCTTATCTAAAAATATCAAATTTGACCTTGCAGTAGAAAAAGATAATAATTATATATTTTTGAACGAAAATAATTAATTGAAATTTTGTAATGATATTATAATGAAATACATATTGATATTAACTCATGGATTTGATTTCTCCCTGAAATATAAGGTAATCAAATAACACCTAAGTATCTTACATGCTTATGTTACCAACCTTGATAGAGGAGAGTAGTCAAGTTGAATTTTGTTCCTAAATCAAATTTTGAGAGATTTTATACTATTTTTTATTCGAGTGGACGTAATAAATTCTTTATTTATAAAAGTTTACAATATTTTTATCATAAACCCATTAACCAAATATATGTTCTAAATTCTCTAATCCCTAACATATCTGGACCAAATAAAATCTGGGTACTAAAATCATTTTTATTCTAAAATGTTTTTGTAAGGGAAATATATGAAGAGATATTATAAATGTATACGGTAACTAGAAAGTAGATATTACATACATATTACAAGATACTACATGATAATCAGGAATATAATGATAGTTTATGGTGTACATGTCACATGTGGTGACGATACTAAAGGAAAACTAGTTTTCCTTGGAGAAGTCGGTAAGTGTAACTCATTTTTAATTTCTAGTGAACTTTGTGTGGATGGATTAAAATACCATATTCTTATCATCTAACTATTATGTTATGATAGATTTTATGGGAAATTTAAAAATAATTATTGTGATGTTTCTCATTATAAATAATCGTTAGTGTTTACTTCAGTGAGAAATGAAAAAATGTATGTGGTTAATATTTATTCGTTAATTCTAAAAAATTTATTTCCATATTTCCATTCATAAAGAATCTTGGATTTATCATAAGAGGCTATACCAATTCAATATTTACTCACTTATAAAGGTAACTATAAAATTATTGATTAAATATATAACTAGACTTGAATTCCCAAATGATAAATCAGTAACCCCTCTAAAAATTGGAAACAACAAGATACATATTTTGAATTAATGAAACAAGACATAACTCCTCAACCCCTTTATTTTGTTCACATGGACTTCTTTATACCATCTAGAGATTCATTTTTAAATGGTAAGCACTATGTCTATGTCCTTGTATAATAAATTTCTAGGTATACTCGGTATTATTTTTAGCTCACAAAAGTGAAGTGTGATTTTATTTTTATGGGTATTATAAATCTGTACAAAATTATAGTGGAATCAAGATTATGACCTTAAGAAGTAAACAAGGACTTGTGTTTGAATATCTAGAGTTTGGATCAATTTTCTCCAGAAAAATTTATAACCATAACTCCTCTTCTCCTAGGACCCCTTAGTAGAATGGATGAGCAGAAATAAGAATTAGAACACTTCATGAGATATACTCGGAAATGATTAATGAATATTTCTTATATGTCTACTTTTTTATAGAGGCTGTGAATGCAGACTGCTATATAATTATTAGAGTCTTAATTACACCAATCCTAATGAAAACCCTTATGAACCTTATAATAATAGGAATCCTAAGATCAATTAACTTAGAAACTTTAATATGAAAATTATTTATTCTTAATACCATTATAATATTGACAAGTTTTACTCCAATAGAGATGAATGCATTTTTTTGGTTATTCGACATGTAATAAATCAGAAAGAATGATTAACAATTGAACCAAGACTATGGAAGAGTCTTTCCATGAATTGTTTGATGAGATAGATCCATATGAGCATGAAACTACTTTAGAAAACCTCAATGATTATTTATCCACTTTCAACATAAATGGAAAACCTTCTAATACTATTGTAAAACATGTAGAAAAATCATCAAATTCTATGGAAATTATAGAACCTAAACCTATCCCAATAAAATACCATGAATTGACTAACCCTTCCTTTTATAGAGATTTTAGGACTCTTTAATACCATAATTTAAACACTACAGTTGGGGACTTAGATTGAGGTACAAATTCAAGATCTTCTCTAAGATACTAGGTTGAACATCAAGATTTATTATCATAACTTGAATCAAAGAACATCACTGATTCAATAAATTATTATATTCGGGATATTTTCATGTAAGAAGAACATACAAAATTTTAAATAAATAATGTTTGGGAGCATGTTGATAGTCCAAAAGAAATCTATCATGACCTGTCCCAGTGGGGTAGGTGTCGCAACTCCCCAATCCCACCTCCAATAGGCCAAGGGTAGGTGAATATCACTGAGTAGTCATATCAATAACATGGGAGGCATTGCCTAAGTACTTGTACACATGATCACATCTCTAGGACCAAAAACTACGATATGAAAAAACCACTAAAGAACAAAAATGAATGCATACAACTAAACCCTACCAACATAGTACAACAGAAAGTAATGTGCGGAATGTAAACAGGGATAGAATTCCATCCCACCAAAATAAAGAGTTTGCAAAATAAAAATTCCAAAATGTAAGAAAGAAATAAGTAATGGGACTACTGCTCACAGCCACAAGAACACCTCAATCTGTGAGGAAGATCACAAAGATCTATCCGGTCAAGATCTAACCTAGTCTCCGTCAAAAGGCATCTTGTTTGTACAAGACACAAAACACGAAGGTAAAGCCGGTGCAGGGGTGAGTATAACGATAATCAGTAGAGGACCCCAAAAACCACGATTAAATACATAATGTAAAGGTATAATCAGATCTAAACAGTATCTGTATAAAGAACATGTAACAAGATATACACATCAAGATATACTCAAAACCTAGACCCATAGTCTAGAGGTATGTAACAACGACCACATACCCATGCTAGGGATTCAGTTTGAAGATTCCATGAGTCGCTCATCTGAGATAACACACTCCAAGAGTCTGATAAATATGATAATGTCTGTCTGAGAAGTAAATTCACCGGGAATTTTCATGAGGGAGATAGATGCACTGATGTATCTGAAGAGATAAAAATACACTCATTCTAGGATAACTCTCTCCTGAGTAGGGAAAGACCCCAATACACATATGTGGATCACTTCCATGTCTTTGGAATATACCAGGACTCATCAATATTGACCTGATAAGTTTAAAATAAGTATCTTATAGGATTGTTTGCGTTGATACCTAACTTTAACTTGTGACACTAATTGGTACAAGATCTCTCTTCGGGCATCTCAGAGAGATTCAGACTCTATCCAAAAATTCATGCTGAAGGAATCAAACTGTAAGAACCCAGTTTTTGCTGTGAAGGACTTTGGAATATTTTTGATTTTATTCCAGAGCAGCGCCTTCAGACGGCGTGCGATTCCGAGCCCCGGAGTGGCCGAAATTAAAATTTCAGTGCGTTCACACTGGAAATGCCAAATAAATGCAATAACTTCTAAACGGTGATCCGGATCAGAGATCCGAGTGTATGGATGGGTCCGGAATGGGGTTTTTATCCTAGGAATGACATAAAACATGTCGGCGCGGGATGTTTGGACCCCTCGCTCGTTTTTGGAACGTTAAACGGATAAATTAATTATTTAGTTAATTAGTTTAGTGTTGGAACTCATGTATCTATAAAATGGTGGCTTGGATTAGAAAACCGAGGGCATCATTGAGTTTGGAGCATGCCGTTTACCCTATGAGGGGTATAAGTTTCGCGGGCGCGGGTCGTCTGTGAAAAATGGTTCCAGGGGCATTTTCGTAATTTGGAGGCCTCAGGCGCTATGTTTAATAACATATGAACGGGGTCTCATAATAAAATTCCGAGACCTCCGTTTCTCTCATAGCGTGGTCCTTAGCCTAGGGGAGGCTAAATCTTGACCCCGTCGGGAGTTCGGGTACGGGGCCGCGGGAGGGTGTTTAAGTTAATTAATTTATTTAATTAACCTAACCCCCCCTCTCTTCGCCCTCATTTAACCCTCTGCTAGAAAGCCTCTCCCCTCTCCTCCTCCATCTCTGGCGAGGAGACTCCGGCGAAGCCGTCCGGCATGGCGCGGCCACCCCGGCGGGTTGACGGCGAAGCAACGGGCTTAGTCCCAAGAGGTAGGTGGTCTTCGTTTGTGTTTTAAATCCCGAACCCACCATTTGAACCCCAATTTTAGAATCTATTTGTTGTTTAATATTCGAACAAAATCCATGGTCATGTAGTACCCATTTTACTCTTTCCATCGCTTCATTCATAATTGAAATCGGCGTTTGGAGGAACCCGCAACACCTCATCGAAGATTGCGGGTTTCTAATTTTGTTCCGGCCGGTTTTGGGTTGATCTGGCAGGTTCCGGCGGTCTGGAGATTTCCCAGGGCGGAGCGGCTCCGGGCGATGACAGCTTCCTGGATGGTGCGTCTTCGGACCGAGGAGGCGGCTGCGTATGGCATGCCGGCCGACGGAGGCCAAGCGGGGTTCCGGGGGGCGTCTTCGGCGTAGGGCAGAGGGGGGCCGCGTGGTGTGCGACCCCGTGTGCGGCGACCGCGACCTGCGTAACGCGGGTCACTGCGGAAACGAAAGAGACCGGCCATCAAGTCCGGTCAGTGGTGACAGGCCGCAGCCAGCTGGACGCGGCCGAGCGAACCGGACCCGCAGCCGGGCCGCGGGCCGGCTGTGGGCGGATCGGCCCGGACCGCCCCAAGGGGGTTTCCCCCTTTCGAATTTCCCACGCCCTTAGCTTTCGCTTCGGGCCTCCGTTTTGCACGTCGTCAGCGGAAGCGCAGACCTTGCGTCTAGGGTAACGTTTTGAGATGGTTTCGGAAATTTTTAATTCCCAAAACGAGGGGCCTCGGAGGTGCGATGCGTCTTTAAGTGGACGAGCGTTTTTCACCGAGATTCTTGTTTTGGACGGCGCGGACGAGTCCCATGTCCGTTTTGAGTGCCGTAGGTGGCGTTGCGACCCTGGAACTGAGTCGGAGGCTTCCATGGCTGTTTCGGGCATTGAGACTAGATTTGACGTGTGGGCCCCATGACCCTTCCTTTCGAGCTGCGTGCAGCGTTTCACAGCATTTCCATCGGACGTCTGTTCGGGGCGTGTGAGCAGTCGTTTCTGGATGTTTTTCTGAGGGGATTTCAATGGTGCAATCTGCCTACTCTAATTCAGCACGATGGTGCGGGGCCCACGAGGGCCGTTTCGGCGTCGACGGTGGTTTTTCCATCTTTATCACTGCGCGACCATTTTGGATAAGTGAATAGTCCATCTTGTGTGCTTTTTCGAGAGGATCGCAACGGTGCGATCCGTTCGTTGAGTTTCAGGACCTGGATGTAGGTCCCATGTGGCACCGCTCGTATGCAGTACGCCGGAATGCATCTTTTTCTCCAGATATCCGTTGCACTCAAGTGAGTAGTGCTATTGACCTGTTTTCCCGAGGGGATCGCAATGGTGTGATGCGCTCGACTGTTTTCGGGGCCGAGGCTCGGGATCACGAGACGCCGTTCGGGCGTGAGGCGGTGTTGGTGAATTTTCCGTTGGATATCCATTGGAGGCGAGTAACTAGTCGATCTCGCATGTTTTTCCGCGAGAATTACAACGGTACGATCTGTTTGGTTGTGAGGAGCCTCTTGTGCAATATTTTGAAATGTGGAAATGTGAAGGTGCCTCGGGGGAGGTTCTTCTACTATGGTTGTAGGGGACCCTTGGCGTGTGATCGCGTGCACTCCCGTGTGAGTGAAGTAATGCTTGAATAGATGCGGTTGGTCGGTCTTGAGCCTTTGAGGTGGAGTTGTTACGTCACGCCTTCGCGTTGACGCGGGGTGCCGTGTGCACGATAGCCTTTGAGCTAGAACGAGGTATACTCTGGGAGTATACAGGAGCGCTTGGAGGTACGTGTGGTTTGTACCTGAGAACATTTGTGCGCTCAGTTGGGGTTGACGTGGGGCCACACGACGTGTGGCCCCCATGTGCGTGCCATGTTCTGCTTTGCGTACATTGACCTCTCGCGACGTAGAGGGTCCCTCTGTGCACGTTTGTTTGACCAGTAGGGTTGAGTGATCTCCCCCGGGTTTCATTCTCGATGGATCGGCCGGTAGCGGTGCTAGTGACACATAGTGATGAAACAGGAGCTGAACCCCTTTGGGTGAGTTGTGCTGGAGTTGGGTGGTTGCGCGATACCCACTACGTGTTCGGTTGCCCAGTGGTGTACCCTCTAGTAGAGATGGCTTGAGAAGTTCTGAGTTTTACCCTCCAGCGGGGCTTGGAAGTGGGTTACTCATTGACTTCTCAGGGTTTACCCTCCAACAGGGCTGGGTAGTTGGTTGCTCAATGACTTCTAGGTTTTACCCTTTAGCAGAGACTAGGCAGTGGGTCACCCGACGCTCTTAGGGTCTACCCTCTAGCAGAGATGGGGCAGTGGGTCGCCTGACACACTTAGGGTCTACCCTTCAGCAGAGACTGGGCAGTGGGTCGCCCGACGACCTCTTAGGGTCTACCCTCCAGCAGGGCTGGGCAATGGGTCGCCCATAGTCTAGTTCCAGGTCTACCCTCCAGCAAGGCTGGGCAGTGGGTCGCTTGTCGACTTATTCCAGGTCTACCCTCCAGTGGGGATGGGCAGCGGGTCTCCTGATGATGTATTAAGGTCTACCCTCTAGCGGGGCTGGGCAGTGGGTCACTTGATGATGTATTATGGTTTAACCTCTAGTAGGGCTAGGCAGTGGGTCACCCAGTATCTTATTATGGTTTACCCTCCAGCGGGGCTGGGCAGTGGGTCGCCTGATGATGTATTAGGGTTTACCCTCTAGCAGGGTTGGGTAGTGGGTCACCCGATATCTGGTTAGGAATTACCCTCTAGCAGGGCAGGGCAGTGGGACACCTGTTGGAATTCCTGGCTCAGTCCATTCTTTTAGGATAGCCTGTGGCTTTCCTCCTATGTTACAGGAGCGGGACCCTTGGTTATACGGGTCAGTGTTGTGACAGCTTTCACTTTGATAATACATCTCGACTACGGGGCAGTGACGAGTTGTGGTGGGTGTTCCCTTATAACTCTCAAGTACGAGGAGCTTTTTCCACCACCGAGACACGTCCTTGTGACGCGACCTAAAACCGTGCGGGTGAGTCAGTGCCGCCCAAAGCGGATAGTGTCGAGGTGCGGTGATTGATCCCCTTGGCTTGCAGTTCAGGGCAGACGTACGAGATGCTGGTCATCGGTGGTTTACTTCTAGGACTGTAGGCAACTCACTTTTCTTGGGCTGAGCTACGGGACGGAGAAACCCTTACGACATTTTTTTGGTTTCTTGTTGAGCATACAGATATGTATATACCTTGTTTATGGTACCCACTTCTTGGTTTTGGTTACTCTCCTTCCAGGAGAGGAGAGGACGCGCAGGGTATGCCACGTGATTTCCGGGTCTAGCTTCTCATGCTTGGACGAGTCTACTCTCCTCCTATAGTTTGCGAAGACTAGATGGGAAGTTCTTCTTCCCACCATTTCCAATTCCTTGTGTCTGGACAAGTCTACCTTCTTTCCTCTTGTTGGGTTGAGCTAGACTCTTTACTTCACTCTCTGTTGTACTTCTGTTCTTCTTCCTGTTCGATCTACTGCTCACCCTTCAGTACCTCCTTTGTTGCTCCCTCGATCCTTTGGGGTAACCTACTACGAATTTTTGTACTCACCCCTGCTTGGGCTTTTCCCGCACTTGGTGTGCCCCTGCAGACGACAAACAGGTGGAGCGTGGCTTCAGTGGAGCATTGGAGCTTGGGAGCTTGGACCGCGTGCCGTGGTCGTGGCCGGGTTCTAAGTGGGAGACTCTTTAGCTATTTATTTTTGTTTACCTGTTTTCGGGTTGTGGCACTTTTTGTTTGGGCCCATGTTTTTTCCCTTTTCTTTTCATCTTGTACCCTGTACTATTTAGAGGTCGATGCACTCTTGTGGTTTATTTATAGAAGTTTCCCTTTAATTTTCTTTTTTACTCTGAACTTTTTCAATGAGTGTGTTGCGTGTGGGTTTGTACAGGTGCTTAGGCAAAGGCCTCCCCGAGTTGTTGTGCCTTCGGCGCTGGTCGCCAGCCCCTGGCCTATGGAGGCGGGATTGGGGTAGTTGCGGCTCGATCCCGGGTAGGGTCGGGTCGTGACAAAGTGGAATCAGAGGTGGTTCGTTCCTTGGGGAATTGTGCGGACATCCCTAAAAAGGAATTGGTTGGGATTTAGGGCAACAGTGTCAACGTGTCTCGAGAGAGGCTCTCAATCCCGGGAGTCCAGTGATGGTGCGGCGGCCGACGTATCCATTCACCAGGACCTTGATAACCCGCTTGTCGACTCGGCATGCTGAGACACTTGTTGCAGGGAAAATTTGTTTGTGCATCACATAGGATAGAGTCTTTGACTGTCCTTCTTGAGTCACATCCCCATCGTTGTTGTTATTTGTATATACATATATTCTCATTTGACCGTGGCTCTCCTTGATAATATTCAGGATGTCTCTACAAAGACATCCAGCCATGACACCAGCTTTGGTTTGGGACGATGACCCTGTGAGCTACGAGGCCACAGTCCAGGACCCATCATGCAATCCCCTTTCTCCGGGTGGGCCGATAACAGCACCCCCACATGTTGAGCAGCATACAGTTTCAGCAGAGCAGGCTGAGCTTGAGCGCAGGTTGAGCGCGCTCCGTGAGTTCCAACGGTAGAGACCGCTGAGGTTCAGTAGTGAGCCAGACCCTCAGGCAGAAGAGGTTTGGCTCGAGGCAGTGGTTCACCTTTTCAGGCTTGTGCAGATGCCGGCAGATCAGAGAGTGGCTTTGGCAGCCAACCATTTCTGCGGAGCGGCTTGTTGTTGGTGGAGTCTGGTGACTCAGTTTCTTGACGAGTCGTTGCGTTCGTGGGGAGAATCCCAGTTGTTGTTCCGTGAGGAGTTTTTCCCTATTTCTTGCACTCCATTTGAATTCAGGAACACCTGCAGTTTCAGCAGGGAGGTATGATGGTGGCCGAGTATGTGGCCAGTTTTGTAGACTGTGCACGCTTTTACCAGGACTTGGTCCATGACGACGACATCCGTGCGCGGAAGTTTGAGTAGGGTCTCCGCCGAGAGATTTATGTTGTCATAGTACCCTTGGGAATTTACACATATTCCGGGGTGCTAGAGCAAGCGCTGGTGATAGAGAGCTTCCTATAATGTTCTAGTGTTGGAGGTGGCAGCAGGCACGTTGGAGCCGAGACATCTGCCGCAGCTAGCGGGCGCCGGTAAGCAGAACCTCGACGTAGGTGGTTTTCTGACAACTGGACTCAGGGGCGTGGTCGTACACCACAGTGGCACTGGAGGGCACCAGTGCAGCCCAGAGAGATTTGGTTCTATGCTTGTGACAGGAGAGGTCACTTGGCACGAGACTGCCCAACCCGATTTGCTGAGAGCTTCGGGCAAGCAGCAGGCGCACCACCAAGGTAGAGGCAGCGCCGTGATCGGAGTAGTGCCTAGAGAGGTGGTGCTAAAAGAGGAGTGGGGGGAGTTGGAGGTGGGTAGACTATGTTATGAGGTCTTCCCATCACCATCAGGTGGCCCACGACAGGCTCCGGGAGCTGACAGTTGGGACCGCAAACAGCCGCGAGCTTTGGATGTCTACGATCCTGTAGAGCCTGAGGTGATAAGAGTTACGCTCTACAAGTCTTATAAAGCTTGTAGTAGAATTGTTAGACTCTGTGTGTGGAATATTTTCCTCCCTGCTCCTTTCTTGAGGTGTTACTAGGGTGACTCAGGGCGTCGGTGTAACCCTGTGTCGGTAAGGTAAAAGGCATAAGACCTTTTCTCTTTAGTCGATGGTGTTGACTCCTTCACTCTCCGAGCATGTAAGAGAGTCTTGGTTGCGAGACATCGACTGTGAAATCTTGTATGATCAGATATCCTTGGGTGTTTCACCATATAGATATTATGAAGGAGGGAATCACCGGGCCTTGTTCCAGGTGTAGGCGGTTATTCCAGTCACGGCGTGTGACGCAGAGGTTCGACTGAGGAGGTGAGCTACCCCTGAGGGCCTTCGGACCATTCGATACCGTGCATAGGGATGGCGAGGTTCTCTACCACCTTTCCCTAACCCCAATGTCTGGAGTGGGTGCATGATGTCTACAAGAGATGACCTCGCGTGAACGTATCAATCATTTGGTCTGTGAGCAGTGACGTAGAGTTGTGCGTGGGTTCTTCTGGGTATTGGAAATCTAGGTGTGGGCTTTGTACCCTGTGTTGCTCCCTAGTTTTTCTTTTCTAAAACGAAAAGCTTGAAGGAGGGAATGATGTAAGAGCCCGGGTTTTGATGTGAAGGACTTTGGAATATTCTTGATTTTATTCCAGAGCAGTGCCTTCAGACGGCGTGCGATTTCGAGCCCCGGAGTGGCCGGAATTAAATTTTCAGTGCGTTCACACTAAAAACGCCAAATAAATGCGATAACTTCTAAATGGTGATCCGGATCAGAGATCCGAGTGTGCAGATAGGTTCGGAATGGGGTGTTTATCCTATGAACGACATAAAACATGTCGGCGCGGGATGTTTGGACCCCTCGCTCACTTTCGGAACATTAAATGGATAAATTAATTAGTTAATTAATTCGTTTAGTGTTGAAACTTGAGTATATCTTAAACGTTTGCTCGGATTGGAAAACTGAGGGCACCTTTGAGTTCGAAGCATGCCTTTTACCTAGGAGGGGTATAAGTTTCACGAGCAAGGGATGTCTGTGAAAAATGGTTCCAGGGGCGTTTTCGTAATTTGGCTGCATCAGGCGCTAAGTTTAATAAATTTTGAACGGGGTCTCGGAATAAAATTCCAAGACCGCCGTTGCGCTTAGAGCGTGGTTCTTAGCTTAGGGGAGGCAAAATTTTGACCCTGTCGGGAGTTCGGGTATGGGGCTGCGAGAGGGTGTTTAAGTTAATTAATTTATTTAATTAACATAACCCCCTCTCTTCTCTCTCATTTCCTCCTCCCCTGGAAAGCATCTCCCCTCTCCTCCTCCATATCCGGCAAGGCGACTCTGGCGAAGTGGTCCGGTGAGGTGCGGCCACCCCGGCGGGTTGACGGCGAAGCGATGGGCTTAGTCCCAAGAGGTAGGTGGTGTTCGTTTGTGTTTTAAATCCCGAACCCCCCCTTTGAACCCCAATTTTAGGATCTATTTTTGTTTAATCTTCCAAAAAATTCCATGTTCGTGTAGTATGGATTTTACTCTTTCCATCACTTTTTCTGGAATGGATATCGGAGTTCGGAGGCACCCGTAGAACCTCGTCGAAGTTTGCGGGTTTTTAATTTTGTTCCGGCCGGTTTTGGGTTGATCCGGCGGGTTCCGGCGGTCCAGAGATTTCCCAGTGCGGAGCGGCTCCAGGCGACGGTGGATTCCCGGGTGGCGCGGCTTCGGTCCGTGGAGGCGGCTGTGGATGGCGCGCTGGTGGACGGAGGCCAGGCGGGGTTTCGGGGGGCGGCTCCGGTGGAGGACAGAGGGGGGATGCGGGGTGCGCGACCCCGTGTGCGGCGACCGCGACCCGCGTAACGCGGGTCCCTGCGGAAAAGAAAGAGACCATCCATCAAGGACGGTCAGTGGTGACAGGCCGCGACAAACTGGCCGCCGTGGAGAGAACCGGACCCGCGGCCAGGCCGCGGGCCGGCTGTGGGCGGACCGGCCGGACCGGCCCGGTCCGTCCCAAGGGGGTTTCCCCCTTTGGAATTTCCGACGCCCGTAGCTTTTTCTATGGGCGACCGTTTTTCACTCTGTCAGTGGCAGAACAGACCTTGAATTGAGGGGAATGTTTTGAGATGATTTTGTGATTTTTTAATTCTCAAAACAAGGGGCCTCGGAGGCGTGATGCGTCTTTAAGTGGATGAGCATTTTTCCCGAGATTCTTGTTTTGGACGGCGCGGACGTGTCCGATGTCCATTTTGAGCGCCGTCAATGGCGTTCTGACCCTGGCACTTAGTTGGAGGTTTATAGGATGGTTTCGGGCATTGAGACTGGATTTGATGTGTGGGCCCCACGGCCCGTCCTTTCGAGCTGCGTGCAGCATTTCACGACTTTTTCATCGAACGTCCATTCAGGGCGTGCGAGCAATCGTTTTCTGGATGTTCTTCCAAGGGGATTTAAATGGTGCAATTTGCCCGCTCTAATTCGGCACGATGGTGCGGGGCCCATGAGGGCCATTTCGGCGTCGACGGTGATTTTTCCATCTTTATCACCGGGCGACTGTTTTGGATAAGTGAATAGTCCATCTTGTGTGCTTTTTTGAGAGGATCGCAATGGTGCGATCCGTTCTTTGAGTTTCAGGACCGGGATGTGGGTCCCACGTGGCACCACTCTTCTGCGGTGCGCCAGAATGCATCTTTTTTTTCGGATATCCGTTGCACTCAAGTGAGTAGTGCTTTTGACGTGTTTTCCCGAGGGGATCGCAATTGTGCGATGCGCCCGACTGTTTTCGGGGCCGAGGCTCGGGATCACGGGATGCCGTTCGGGCATGAGGCGGTGTTGGTTACTTTTCCGTCGGATATCCGTTGGAGGCGAGTAAGTAGTCGATCTCACGTGTTTTTTTCGCGAGGATTAAAACGGTGCGATCCGTTTGGTTGTGCGGAGCCTCTTCCGCGATCTTGTGAAATGTGGAAATGTGAAGGTGCCTCGGGGGCGGTTCATCTACTGTGGTTGTAGAGGACCCTTGGCATGTGATCGTGTGCACTCCCATGTGAGTGATGTAATGATTGAATATATGTGGTTGTTTGTGCCTGGGCCTTTGAGGTGGTGTTGTTACATCACGCCTTTGCGTTGATGCTGGGTGCCGTGTGCACGATAGCCTTTGAGCTAGAACGAGGTATACTCTAGGAGTATATGGGAGCACTTGGAGGAACCTTTGGTTTGTACCTAAGAACGTTTGTGTGATCAGTTGGGGTTGACGTGGGGCCACACATCGTGTAGGCCCCATGTGCGTGCCATGTTCTACTTTGCGTACTTTGACCTTTTGCGACGTAGATGGTCCCTTTGTGCACCTTTGTTTGACCAGCAGGGTTGAGTGATCTCCCCCTGGTTTCGTTCTCGATGGATCGGCCGGTAGCGGTGCTAGTGACACCTTGTGATGGAACAGGTGTTGAACCCCTTTTGGTGAGTTCTTCTGGAGTTGGGTGGTTGCACGATACCCACTACGTGTTTGGTTGGACAGTGATGTACTCTCCAGTAGAGATGGCCAGAGCAGTTCTGAGTTTTACCCTCCAACGGGGCTGGGCAGTGGGTTACTCATAAACTTCTTTGGGTATACCCTCTAGCAGGGATGGGTAGGGGGTTGCTCACTGACTTCTAGTGTTTACCATCCAGAAGAGACTGGGAAGTGGGTCACCCGATGCTCTTAGGGTCTACCCTCCAGCAGAGACTGGGCAGTGGGTCACCCGATGCACTTAGGGTCTACCCTCCAGTAGAGACTAGGCAGTGGGTCACACGAGGACCTCTTAGGGTCTACCATCCGTAGGGCTGGGCAGTGGGTCGCCCGTCATCTAGTTCCAGGTCTACCCTCCAGCAAGGCTGGGCAGTGGGTCACCTGTCGACTTATTCCAGGTCTACCCTCCAGCGGGGCTAGGCAGTGGGTCGCCTGATGATGTATTAAGGTCTACCCTCCAGCGGGGATGGGCAGTGGGTCACCTGATGATGTATTATGGTTTACCCTCCAGTAGGGATGGGCAGTGGGTCACCCAATATCTTATCATGGTTTACCCTCCAGCGGGGATGGGCAGTGGGTCGCCTGATGATGTATTAGGGTTTACCCACCAGCAGGGTTGGGCAGTGGGTCACCCGATATCTGGTTATGAATTACCCTCCAGTAGGGCTGGGTAGTGGGACACCTGTTGGCATTCCCAGCTCAGTCTTTTCTACTAGGCTAGCATATGTATTTCCTCTGTGGTTACCAGAGTGGGACCCTTGGTTATACGGGTCAGTGTTGTGACGACTTTGACTTTGAGAAGACCTCGCGACTACGGGGCAGTGATGACTTGTGGTTGATGTTCCCCCAGAAATATCAAGTACGAGGAGCGCATTCCCCCACCGATACACGTCCTTATGACGCGACCTAAAAACATGCGGGTGAGTCAGTGCCGCCCAAAGCGGATAGTGTCGAGGTGCGGTGATTGAGACCCTTGGATTGCGGTTCGGGGCAGACGTACGGGATGCTGGGCATCATTGGTTTACTTTTGGGACTGTAGGTGACTCACTTTTCTTAGGCTGAGCTACGGGACGGAGATCCCCTTATGACATTGTTCAGGTTTCTTGTTGAGAATACAGATATGTATATACCTTGTTTCTGGTACCCACTTCTTGGGTTTGGTTACTCTCCTTCCAGGAGAGGCGAAGACGCGCGGGGTATGCCACGTGCTTTCCGTGTCTAGCTTCTCGTGGTTGGACGAGTCTACTCTCCTACTATAGGTAGCGAAGACTCGATGGGAAGTTCATCTTCTCACCATTTCCAGCTCCTTGTGTCTGGACGAGTCTACCTTCATTCCTCTGGTTGGGTTGAGCTGGACTCTTTACTGCAATATTTTTTGTACTTCTGTTCTACTTCCTGTTCTATCTACTACTCACCCTTCGGTACCTCCTTTTTTGCTCCCTCGAGCCTTCGGGGTAACCTACTGAGTATTTTTGTACTCACCCCTGCTTGGGCTTTTCCCACACTTGGTGTGCCCTTGAAGACGACGGACAGGTGGAGCGTGGCTTCAGTGGAGCGTACGAGCTTGGGAGCTTGGACCGTGTGCGGTGGTCGTGGCCAGGTTCCAGGTGGGAGACATGTCAGCTATTTATTTTTGTTTACCTGTTGCCGGGTTGTGGCACTTTTTGGTTGGGCACTTGTTTTACCCCTTTTCTTTTCAGCTTGTACCTTGTACTGTTTAGTGGTCGATGCACTCTTGTGGTTTATTTAAGCAGATTCCCTTTACTTTTCTTTTTTACTCTGCATTTTTTCATTGAGTGTGCTATGTGTGGGTGTGTACAGGTGCATAGGCAAAGTCCTCCCTGAGTTGTTGTGCCTTCTGCGCTGGTCACCAGCCCCTGGCCTATGGAGGTGGGCTTGGGGTAGTTGCGGCTCGAGCCCAGGTAGGGTCGGGTCGTGACACATACTCATGTGGATGGAAACAATAACTGAATTTCAGGGGAATGAGAAAAGGGGGAACTAACCAAAATGAACCTTTTCTAAGGAATAGTGGAAGAGGAGATCAAGCCATGTAGAAGAGAGTACACCGTTTGTCGCAAAGCCACACGCCGTGCCCCCTGACTTCGGGTACTGCTTGTGAGAGATGGATCGAGTCAGAAGAAATGTCTTGTAGAAAGCGCATACATGACATGTATTGATGGTCATACACCATGTTTTATTATCATGGTTCCACTACATATACACTTTCCATGGGCCCGTACACAACTTCGAGCCATGTATGCCCACATGTGTACCAGTACACATGGTAACTTGTGTAATTGGCCTCATATAGTAGTGTGGTGGAGTACATGCCATGTACTCCACTCCATGTTCTTGTATCATCCAAGATACAATATGAGTACTATGTAATGACCCACATTCCATGTGACAGTTTTCACATGTCGAGTCATCGTTTCTTTCATCATGAAACTCTCGTCGCAACAGAGTCGTCCCCACATGCCATGTTATTTGGAGAACACGTCGTGTTCTTTTCAATTATACATAATAATTTTTCTTCCTCCGAACAGCTCTGGTGATCTTTTCTCCAATTATCCAGCAATTCAACCTCCTCAAAACTCAAGATCCTTGGTCGTCCCATCAGGGAAACACTGATTTGGTAAGTTTCAGGCATCCGATCGGCTCCAAAAAACGCATTTCAATCATCCGTACGAAGAACGGTCAAATAACTATTTCTTATGATCTGTGCTGATTCGTCATCCACCAATGTGGTCTCACCTCCTCTGGGTCATCACTATGTCAGATCTCCTATTTGGGATCATTGCATTATGAAATGGACGAGCAATGATATGTTGTTCGTAACCCTACAAAGAACTCAAATAAAACGGGGTCAAAAGTGGGGGAAAATCCAAATAGAAAACCAGGGAATAAACCTCTTCCATCATTCATCATGTCATTTATCGAATCCCATTAGAGGGATAAAATAGAGAAAATAAAAATATGAATCAGAAATCATGGATTGATTCCCCTAAACAAAACCCAATAAAAGACCCTCCTACAAAAACGAACGATCTGGGGGTCAATCTATCTATTGGTTGATCTATTCCCATTGCTAAATCAAATAAAACAGAAAAAATAAATTAAAAGATCAACCCATATATTGATCATCGATTAAGAGGGAGGGTAGCTATCGATCGGGATTCGTTCTTGCTGTGTAACAACCCACGTGTCATCACTCTTCATCATTCATCAAGATTTCTCCAAATATTGCTCCTCTTCCAAAATCCAGAGCGTCCAAGGAATGTTTTTCAGGGTTATGAGCGTTTCCCTAGGATCTTGGTTATTTATAACCAGCAAACATGTTGTCCTTTTAATTAAAACGTTTAAAATAAAATAAATTATTAATTTATTTTATTTTCTTTAAAAATTCCTGAATTTAACATTTACAGTCGACCTGTTCTGTTCAAATTTAGGCCCCTTCTAAGGTAAATTTGGTGATCTAAAGATATGGTTCCCTCATATTTCTGATCTAGACACCCATTTAAATTTTATTCTACTTTTTCTATAAAACCGTTTCATGCTCTATTTAAAGTTTATTTTATTTCAAACATTTATGTCGGGCCCCCTGGGCCTCAGAATCGCATGCTATCAAAAAGTATGGTCTCCAAATAATTCCATATAATTTTTTAATAAAAATACACTGAAAATCTAAGACATTACATTCTCCCCACCTTAGGGCTTTACTTCCTTGAAAATCCAAAACCAAATGCTACCCAAACAGATGTGGGTACTGTACATGAATCTGAGCCTCCCACTCCAACATGCTTCCCTAAAGGTTCCAGTACTTCCACCAAACATGAACCAAGGGAATCACTCATCCACGATAGAGCCTCCCAAATCGATCCTCAATCTCCAATGGGTACACTATGAAGGTATTTCCATCCTCGATGTCCAGCTCACCCCAGTCGATGACATATGATGGGTCATGCACACACCTCCTCAGATGCGACACATGGAAGACATCAGGTACTGGGTTAAACTGCGGTGGTAGAGCTAGGTGATATGTAACTTCGCCAAATCTGTGAATTATTTGAAAAAGGTTGATGGAACTTGGAGACAAAATACTGCCTTTTCCAAATAACTGAAACCCTCATCGAGGTGAGACCCGAAAGAAGACATGGTTTCCCTCTTCGAACTCCAAAGGTCCCCACTGTCTGTCAATATAATAGTTATTTTATCTCTGTGTAGTTTTCATCTACTTCTGGATGATCTACACCTTCTTGTTGGTATCTCACACCTACTCTAGACCCATGAGTGTTGACTCTCCAGGGTCTATCCAGCATAGCGGTGACAAGAAGGGTAGCCCATATAAAGCCTCAAACGGTGCCTTACCAATGGTGGAGTGGAAGCTATTGCTGTATGAAAACTCCACCAGTGGTAGGTGGTACTCCTAACTATGAACAAAGTCTAAGATACATGCTCTCAACATATCATCTATAATCATAATGGTAATCTCTCTATCTGACTATCTGTTTAGGGATGGAACGATGTGCTCAAACGTAGTTGAGTCCCAAAAACCTCTTACATTCCCTTCCACAACTAGGATATGAAATGGGCATCACGATATGAGACTATATTTTAAGGGATTCCATGATTCCGACCTATCTCCTTCACGTAGAGACGTCCCAAGCTCTCTACAGAACTCTTCTCTCTATTAGTTAGGAATTGGCCCGACTTGGTGAGTTAGTAAACAATAAACTAGATGGAATCATGTCCCATGGACATTCGTGTTATGACCATCAAGAATTACATTATTATTTCATCCCACTTCCACTATTCTACTTCTAGGGGTGATATAACCTCAATGGAACCTAGTTCTCAGCCTTCACCTGTTGGCACATAAGACATTAAGAAACGAACTCTGCTACTTCCTTCTTCATACCTCTCCTCCAGACTGATGTCAGATTCCTTTGTAAATTTTATACACTCCAGGATGTACCTCTAAGGGGGTGTATGAAAATCTTTCAAAACCTCCTCCCGCAACACCATCGACACAACTGTGCATCCTCTAAAAATGACGACAATCTCCCCACCTTGAAAATATCAATTAAAAGCTTGTTCTTTGGATAATTGAGAATATTGAGTATCACAGTAAATATCCCCTAGTTGTACCTCCCGGACTAATTTCAAGTGTGGAGGGGTAATAATGATCGACAGGAGATAAGATATATCCTCCCTAACTATGAAGGATAACTGTAGCGAGGTAAACTGATCTGATGCCTTTCTCAGAAGAAATGTAATCAATCTATAAATAAGACCATCATCTACTATGTTCCCCTTCCATAGAGTATAGATGATCTCATAGTAATAATACTAGAGGAACTCAAGGCAGTTCCACTACCTTAGATTCTAACCCTTTTTCAAGAATATTTACTTAAGGCTCTTGTGGTTAAAGTAGAAGATAAGACATTCAACCATCAGGTATTGTCACCACATCTTCCATGATTAGACTACAACTGTCAACTGAAGATCATGGTCATGTAGTTATGTTCATGAGGCATTAGCTGGCACAAACCATAAACAATCATCACATGTCTATGAATTAGGACACAGCCAAGTCCAATCCCTGATACGTCGTAGAAAACTATGTACTCAACACCCTCTTCTAGAAATCTCAAGATCAGTGTGCTCGTCAAAATCTTCCTCAACTACTGGAAAGACTGCTGAAACTTCTCCATCCATATGAAAGGATTCATCTTCTGGGTCAAGGATTTCATCGATGCTGATATTCGGGATAAATCTCTGGTAGTATCCTGCCAACCCAAGGAACCTCTGGACCTCTATCACACTCAGGGGTGGCTCCCATGCTAACTACGCCTTGATCTTGGAGGGTCCACTAATAATCCACATTTTGAGATAACATTTCCTCTAAATTGGACCTCCTGTATCCAGAACTGCAGCATCGAGAGATTCACATAAATCTAGCGCTCTCAAAGTAAGTTTAGAACCACCCACAGGTGTCTCATGTGCTCATACTCAAATTCCAAGTACACAAGGATTTAATTGATGATGACCACTAAAAACCGGTCTATGTATGGCAAAAAGATATGGTTCATAAGTCCCATTATCACTATAGAGGATTTAGTCACACCGAAAGGCATCACCAAGTAATCATAGTGACCGTACTGGCATCTGAAATCCATCTTTGTTATATCATCATCTCGTAATCATAAATGGTGGTAACCTGATCAAAGTTCAACCTTCGAGAACCATCTTGACTCTATCAGTTGATCGAAGAGGTCATCGATCCTCGGTATAGGATACTTGTTCTTCATCATTACATGATTTTTGTTTCATTAATCCACGCACACCCTCAAACTCTCATCTACTTTCTTGAATAAAAAATTGGGGCCACCAAGGGTGAAACACTGGGTCTTACAGAGATCGTTATTTGAAAATACACTATGTTTCACCCTCATCTCATGAATCTCTACGAGATCCATCTGATATTCCAGTGAGGATATCAGTGTTTTCATGGGTGTAAGTTGATGCAGCAGTCGATTTCTTAGTGGGGAGGTAATCCTAGAACATCTTCTACAAATACGTCCTCGTACTCCACCACTACAGCTAGGAACTAAAGGGACACAACATCTTCTTCTTTGAGGGTAAGGATAGCCATATCATGAGTTATTGGATAAACCCTCCTATGCATGATCTCATTCTATATTTCTAGGGTTTCTTTCTCACCAACAAAGGAAAACATCTTTCTATCACTGCGGACACACTACACTCTTCACCCAAAGAATTCAATACTATCATGGAACAAAGATAATAAATCCATACTGAGAATGAGGATGTAAGGCCTTGACACTTCAACAAAGCGGTTCCAGCTAAACATATCTTCTCCAAGAGTAAGATCAAAACATCGGAAAGGATACATGATCCTCAAGTCTCCTCCGATTGGTGTCTCCAAGAATAAGGATCGAGTCAATAACTCCACTGAAAAATCAAGGTTTCACACAAGACATGTGGTGAAGAAAAAATAACTGACACCTATGTAAATAAATGCAATAGATAAGGTATGGAAGACATAGATTTTACATCAGATCATACCTAGTGTCCCTGGGTCATATGGCTCAACTTAATGTAGCATCCCTTGACCCTGTCTCCTAGCTCCCTGAGTATAGTGCAAAACTCTTAGGGGTGGTGGTGGAAGTAGGTCAAAGTGTCTACAACCTCATGTAGCTCTCCTTTCTCCTCTTCCATGTCTGCCATCTGGAGGGTCTTCCTTTCCCACTCTCTGCCTCTACCTTGGTGGTCCATCCACTATCTCCTTATCAGCAGTTTGAATGGTTGGGAAATCTCTAGAGATATTACCTCTACCATCTCACGAGTAACATCACCTCTCCCTAGGCTAACTGGATCCATAATGAGAGCCATGGACTACAGATCCCATGTCTGGGGTCCTCATGTAATGTCTCCCACATATTGATCCATGTGCCTGACATCATCTCCCTACTTCTGAGGTCTCTACACATGTCTACCTGCTAATGATTACCATTGGAAATCTCTGCTCAACGAAAAAGATATCGACTACCAATGCTCTCTTGAGCACTTCTGAATAAGTCAAAATTCATAGAGGCACAACACTAGCTCGGATGTCCCATTATAGGAAATTCTCAAAGGTCATAGCTCAGAATTATTGATCCCTAACCATATCCATCAAGTACCTGGGGAGGTTGGTGAACCTTGATGAATAGTCATCCACCATTAAAATACACTTCTAGAGCTGAAGAATCTCCTAGATATGCATCTCTCTCTGCATAACTGGAGAGCAATCATCATTAAAGAGTCTCTCTAACTTTTTCCATAAAAGAGTCTCTTTATTGTGAGTCTACACAATCAAACTGTACTGTCGTCCTGTGCAATCATAAATAAGGCTCTATATAAGGATTACTATCTAGTTCGATAGTATCCTCACTAGATGGAAAACTATAGTCACCGCTTCATGCCAGTCCTCAGAAGCCTAAGGGATGGGCTCACGTCGATACCTAAGGGGTCTATGTCTTTGAAACTCATGGATCGATCTCACCCTGTGCCCTTCATCTTCTAGTACTGCAGGTACCACATAGTTCTCCACTAGTGGTGGTATAATAGGTGCTCCACCTGGAGGTTATGCCTGGGGAAATGGTCCCTGAATTGATGTCATTTTATCAAGGATGTCATCCTCATGATCGAGCTACTGATTCCTAGAATGTATGGATCATGGAGGCATCCTTTAAGGAAACAATATGAACCACGATCAAGAATATATCTGGATAACTAACACTAAAATAAATGGAATACACAACACATTTCTATATGATGTAAGTACCATTTTTTCCTACAACTAGTGTTCTCAAGTATCAAGTCGAAAAGAAGGTTATCAGAGTCCTAGTGTATGGTTACATACACCACCCATACAAACACTAGAGTCCTTATCCTAAAAGATGATATCGAAACACTTAACATGGATTTCTCAAACCAATCTCATAGACTTTGGGTCCTAATGTAGAACTGAGACCTTTGATACCACTCTGTCATGATCCATCCCAGTGGGGCCCATGCCACGACTCCCCAAGACCACCTCCAATAGGCCAGGGGCTGGTGACTAACACTAAGTGGGCATACCACTAACATGAGAGGCATTATCTAAGTACTCTTACCCATGCCCGCATCTCCAAGCCCACAAATTATGAAATTAAAAAACCACTATGGAACAAAATGCATGAATACAACTAAACACATCACAAATAGTACAACAGAATGTAATGTGAAGAATGTAAACTTGTCAGAACACAAGCGCACCAAAAGAAAGAATCTAAAAACTATAATTTCCAACATGTAAGAAAGAATTTTGTACTGTGACTACTTCTCATAGATGTAGGAACACCTAAGACTATAAGGAAGCTCAAAAAGCTAGGTCCGGCCCTTGTCCACCCTGTATTTCATCAAAAGGTCAGTCGTCTATACAAGGCCCAACATGTGTGGGAAAAGCTTGTGCATGGGTGTGTATAACAATACTCAGAAGAAGACCCTAAAAACCACAAATAAATACAAAAAGTATAGGTATATTCATCTCTACACAATATATTTCTACAAAACATATAATAAGATAATCATATTCATATATACTAGAATCCCAGATCCGTAGTCTAGTGGTAAGTCACAACGACTTCTTAACTAGCTATGGATTTAGTTTAAAGATTACACGAAGCACTCATCCAGGAGAACTAACTCCATGAGTCTGATAGCTCTGATGACATCTTTCAAAGAAGTACGTTCATTAGGAAGTTTCACTAAAAAGATAACCACCCTGATATATCTAAAGAGAGAACATATACACTCATTTTTCAAGAACTCACTCCTTAGTGAGGAAAGATCATGATACATGGATGAGGATCCCTACCAGGGCGTTGGTGTATACCACGACTCATCCAGATTCACCTGTTATATAGAGGATTAGTGATTTTAAAATAAAAACACAAATGTTAATTACATTTTAATGGTATTAAATGTCCATTTTTGATCTTATGGGCCTGAGTTATTGGATTTTAATTTTGAACATCCATTCTCATCATTTGTGCACTTCATGCCTAATGTACACCAATTTAGGCCCAATGATTTATCTGATTTTAAGGAATGTAATTATCCATATGTTTATATTATATTTTTGGAAATTTATATAAACTTTAACATGAACATTTTTCATTCAGGTATCAATGGAGTATTAATAAAGGATGATGGTCATATTTGGTGATGAATGGAAACAATTCTGTAGAAGGTAGATTGGACACCATCCAACTAATGAGAATTTGGGGCCCACAATACCGGCCCAATAAACCCCAAATTTCTCGGGATGATAGAGAACATGTAGGGTAACAAATAATTATCCATGAGTAAGTTCTAATTCGTCCTCCATGGTTGCTATTATGGCGGCCCAAAGAAAAGATCCAAATCTGGGCCAAAATATGCGGCCTATAATTTTATCCCACTAAGGCAACCATAACTCACGATCCAAAACTCCAAATAGGCCAAAATTTTACAGAATTATAGAAGACATAGGGATACACAAAATACTCTTCTATGGCCCACCAATATTCAGCGATATGTTTTCTCATAAAAGATGATCTTTTCAAGGGAGACAAGGAGGATAAAAAGTCAAGGAGGGGATCAATTTCTCCACTAATTTCCACCACCCTAAGGACTAAATCAATTTAATATTGGGGAATAAATTGATTCAGTATCGGCATAAGGCTTACCAATTGCCTATTTAAGGCAGTGGTGGTGAGGGGGAATACATCTCTTGTTTTTTGTAATGTTATTATTCCAAAGTTCTGTTGTAATGTTCTCAATTTCTATGTATGTTTCTTTTTGTATTTCTTTGTTATTAATAAACATATTCCTTCTCATATTCTTCCAATTATATCTCATTAAAACTCAAAAAGTACAGTGATATATTGGTATTTTGGTGAATTATTTCACACATTGGTGTGAATTTCGTTCACACACACGGAGGTGTGCTCGTTATTTCCGCGATTTTAATTTCTTCAATCCAGTTCTTGTAATCCATCATCTGCCCACCATTGAGAGTATACCATCAATGGAGGGATAACCCTTTAATGGGATGATCTTAGGATTATGAAAAGGATGGATTGAATTTTATTTTATGAATGAATTGTTGTTAATTGGATAATTAATTCAATACTTCCATTCTTCAATTATTTCCAATCTTCATCTTCACTGTGTTTGAGGAAGCTAAATCCAAGTACTAAAATGACTGTACACCTTGGAGAGATCATGAATTTGGTTCTCTAAGTGTGTAGGGGATTATTAATTGAGTTTAGTTAGCATAAAAACAGAATATTATGAAGTTAGTGTTATTTTGAATAATGGATTCATCAAGAATAAATAAAACCAAAATTGTTTAAAGAAGTAAAATTCATTCAATTCACCCAAAGAATAATCTTAAGATCAACCCATTTTCATTAAATTGAATTCACTTAGGATTATTAGTGTTATTAAAAACCATCAAAAATAAAAACCAAGTTGGCCACCTCATAACCAAATATCCATCTCATAGGGTGTGCATCTTAGTTATCTTTTTAGGGCTCAGTGGATTCGACAACCCAAGCTAGACTACAAGGACCGTTCTACCTTCATCTCTTGGGTAAATTTAACCGTGAATAAAATTTTGGCGCTGTTTCCAGGGAACTAAGTAAGTAACTTAGACCAAAACCTTCTTTTATAACCCCCATTCTTCTATTCTCACCCATGATCTCTTATCTTGTCCCTTTCTCTATTTTCTTCTTTTGGCGTATGTCCGCCTACACCCGCGGTAATTCAAACAGACTAGTTAGGGTGGAAATTCCTAGGATAGGGGAGTCAAGTGAACCTAGGGGATTGTTTCCATTATATTATAATCCTCTTAATACTCCAAAGTCCAAATTTGATCCCATTTCAATTGAAGGTCTTCAACGAAACCAACTCATAAACCCGGGTGGAAACCAAAATGGAAATCCAAATGAGGCAGCCCCAAACTTGGGGAATGCTATTGATCAAACCATGAATGACAAACTCACTGCTTCCTAGAACAATGCCCCATCATGAATTAGACACAATTCCCTAAGATATTACAACTACTTATTTAAACCCCATTTCCTAAACCACCTTCCCACATTCCAGGTAATGGAGTCTGAGATGCCCAACCTTCACGTTAAGGAATTCAATGACATTGTAGAAACCATGTGTCCCCCACATCAACTAGAATTATCTAAGATGAGGCTATTTATTTTTTCTTTAATGGATCGAGCTAAAAATTGCCTAAACAATTTGATACCATCATCAATCAACTCTTGCGACCAACTACAAAGATAATTCTACAAAAAATACCTTCCCCGCAACAAAACAATTTCACTTAAAAAGAGCATACAAAAGTTTTTTGAAAAAGAGGGAGAGTCCTTCTATGAAATATGGGAGAGGTTCAAATACACCCTAAACATGGTTCCACACCATGGTTTTTCTATTCCTGGACAAGTGATAATTTTCTACGAAGGTTTGGGTCTGGGGAACAAACTATTCATAGACATGATGTGTAATGTAACCTTTAAAAACGAAGCCCCAAATGATGCTTATGAGTATCTAGAAAGACTTGCTGAACAAAACCAAACGTGGGGAACTTCACCTTATTCTGAAAATCCACAAATAACTACTGGAATTCATAAACTTAGAGAATAGGAAAGACTTAGTGCTAAACTAGCAGCACTCTCTAGGAAGGTTGAAGAGATAGACCTTAGGAAAGTCCATGAAATCCAAACTGTTGACCTTATTTTCACAATTTGTGACAAACATGACCATAAGACAGACAACTACCCAATAATTCCATCCATCAAGGATTTTCTTTTAAGAGGACCCCCAGAGGAAGTAAATGCTTTGAATTTTCAAAATCCTCAATATCAAAACAACTTCAACCCAAGGTATGATGACCACTCAGGCTTCTACTGGAAAGATAACCAACAACCTAGACAACCACATGGACAAAATACTTACCCCCATAAGATCTACCAAACCCATAACCAGTTCCAAACCCAACCTATTCAGTACCAATGGACACTGGTCCATTTTCAACAAACCATCCCACCACCAAAATATCCCCCTGGGATACACCTATCTTTTGAAGAACCAACCCAATCTGTTCCATAAAGACTACTAGAAAAACTGTGCAGAAAAATTGAAAGGATGAACTCAGAAGTCTCTTCCCTTAAACAAGAACTTCAAACCATAAAAACTAGAAAGGCACCCATTCCTACTCAGGAAGTGCCATCCTCAACTTCTAGTGGAGAGTCATGTTGTACTCAAACAACTCATGAACAACTAAAGGCTGTGACTATTTTAAGAAGTGGGAAATCAATTGAGAAACCTGAAAAACTAATTAAAAACCCATCTAAAGATTCAAACATAGATGAAAATTCAAATGAACCACAAGATCAAACTGAGGAAATAGAAAAAAATGTGAAAGAAAAAACTCTTTAACAAACAACCCCACAACCTGCACCATTTCCTCAACTCATGAGGGAGAAAACCAAGCCTGAATTGAGTGAAACATTGACGGAAATTATCTCACAAGTCAAGATGAACATTCCCCTTCTCGATGCAATACAAACCATACTTTCCTACTCAAAGTACCTTAAGGACTTGTGAACTTTTAAAAGAAAATTTTCACAAAAAAACCAAGTCCTTTTGGAAGCTAATGTGAGTACCACCATTCAAGGGACCATTCCTCCTAAGTTGAAAGACAGAGGTTAACCTTACATCAATGTTGAACTAGGAGAGATAAAAGTTGTCAAGTCCTTGTGTGACCTAGGTGCTAGTGTCAATATAATCCAATATGTTGTGTACTACCAGTTAGGGCAAGAAGAGCTGCAACCCACATCTGTCACACTTCTTCTTGCTGATCGTAGAATTAGGGTTCCAAAGGGTATTTTAATGGAAATTCTAGTAAAGGTTGAAAACTTCATCTACCCTGCTGGCTTCATTGTCCTTGACAACCATACAAACTTAGGAAATATGGAACAAACCCCAATCTTCCTTGGTCATCCTTTCCTTGCAACAATCAACTCTGTTATCTGAGTTCGAAATGGGAACATGACCATCACCTTTGGAAACATGAGTCTAGACTTGAACATCTATAATGAAAGCTCACAAATAGGGGATGAGGAGGACATTCATGAAGTAAACATGATAGGAAGCATTGATAAAGAATCCATAGAACATCATGGAATATTTATTGGATGTTTATGTCAGGATTAGATTGATTTCCTTTGTTCACATGAAGGATGTTTATCTCCTTGGCATGAATTATTTTCAAATTTCTCTTATGATGAAGTCTTAGGTCCAACAATCAGTGAAGCCTTTCAGGAAACCAATTTCATTGAGACAAATAAAACTTCCTTCCCTAAATCTGATCAAACCAATCTTGTAGCTGAAACTTCTATTTATAGTGAATCAATCCTATCGAAAACTCTAGGAAACAAAATTTAACTTGATCCACTATCTCAATCTTCTACTGAAATTCTAAACCAACCAGATCATGAAATGAAGGAACTTCCCGCAGCACTCAAGTATGCCTTCCTAGGGGACAATCAAACACATCCTATTGTCATTTATTCATCTCATGAATCCAATCATGAGAGGATGCTTCTAGATGTCCTTAGGAAACATAAGAAAGCCATTGGTTGGACCCTGTCTGATATTCCTGGGATTATCCCTCTTATCGGGACTCATAGGATTGTTCTGGAATATAATTCAAATCCATGTCGTCAACCTCAACGTTGAGTCAGTCCTAATCTCATGGAAGTAGATAGAAACAAACTTCTGAAATTGTTAAAAGCTGGTATCATCTATCCCATATCCGAGAGTGAGTGGGTGAGCCCAATCCAAGTGGTTCCGAAAAAGGATGGAATCACAGTGATAACCTATGAGGAAGAAGAGATTCTTCCAAAAAGGGTGAATAGTGGCTGGAGAGTCTGCATCGACTATAGGAAGCGAAAATCATTTACCAAGAAGGACCATTTCCCCTTACCTTTCATTGACCAAGTCCTTGAGAGAGTGGCATGTCATGCCTTCTACTTTTTCTTAGATGGGTACTCGGGGTACAATCAAATTGAGGTATCCCTTGAGGATCAAGGGAAGACTACATTCACATGTCCATTTAGCACCTTTACCTTCAAATTATTTCCCTTCAGTTTATTCAATGCCTCTAGAACCTTCCAGTAGTGCATGATGGGAATCTTCTCAAACATGGTAGGGGATTTTCTAGAGGTCTTCATGGATGACTTCTCTATTTTTGGGGATACATTTGAGGGATTTCTGTTGAATGTAGAGAGAGTCTTGTCAAGATGTGAAGAAAAGAATCTAGTCCTAAACTGGAAAAAATTCCATTTCATGGTTAAAGAGGGACTAGTCCTTGGCCATCTAGTCTCGAGTAGGGGGATTGAAGTTTATAAAGAAAAGTTTGACATCATTCCTCACCTTACATCACCGAAAACTGTCAAGGAAGTGAGGTCTTTACTAGGAAATGATAGTTTCTATAGAATATTCATCAAGGACTTTAGTTCAATATCTCGTCCCCTTTGTGCTCTCCTAGTAAAGGATGCTCCATTTGTTTTGACAAAAAGCTGTGAGGGTTCATTCTGAACCCTCAAATCCTCTCTCAACTCTCCTCCCAGTATGAAATCTCCAAATTGGAACCTTCATTTAGAACTTATGTGTGATGCCAGTTACATTCCTGTAGGAGCTGTGTTAGAACAACGTTGTGACAAAACTCGTTATGTCATTGGTTATGAAATAAAATCCTTAAATGATGCCCAAATAAACTACACCACTACTGAAAAGGAGTTACTTTATATTGTGTTTGCATTAGATAAGTTTAGGTCCCACCTCTTAGGATCCCCCATCACTGTGTTCATTGACCATTCTGTACTAAAATACCTCTTCCAAAAACATGATGATAAGGCTAGAATAATTAGGTGGGTACTTCTCTTACAAGAATTTGACCTCAAAATCAAGGATAAAAAGGGTGTTGAAAATGTTTTAGTTGATCACCTCTCTAGGATGGAACTCAAAGACAACTCAAATCACCTTTCTTTGTCTGATTCATTTCCTGATGAAAACCTATACTCTATGAGAGATATCCCTTGCTAAGCTGACATAGACAACTTATTAGTTATGGGAGTAATTCCAAAATTCTTAGGGACTCAAGCTCGAAGGAAATTTCTTTATTATGTTAGGCACTATGTGTTTGATGATCCATAACTATATAAGTTCTGGCCTGACAAAGTCATTAAGAGGTGTGTCCCAAAATCTGAACAAGAGTCCATCCTTAAATTCTATCACAGTGAGGAATGTGGAGGTCGCTTTTCCTCTAGGAAAACATCTACTAAGGTTCTTCAGTGTGGTCTCTTCTGGCCCACCATCTCAAGGGACTCTTACACATTCTGTAAAAGCAGTCATAGTTGTAAATAAGTAGGGTCCATCAAAAAAAGGAATCAAATGCCACTCACTCCCAACTTAGTGATTGAAATATTTGACTACTGGGGAATTGATTTCATGGGTCCCTTCTCAAACTCTCGGGGATATCTTTACATTAATTTAGCTATAGATTATGTCTCCAAATGGGTTGAGGCCATTCCTACAAAATACAATGATCATCAAACTATGATTTGATTTCTCAAGGAAAACATCTTCTGTAGATTTGGAATTCTTATGGCTATCATTTGTGATCATGGAACTCATTTTTACAATCATCCATTCTCATCACTAGTGGAAAAGTATGGAATTTCTCACAAAGTGTCCACTTCTTACCACACACAGACCAATGGTCAAGCTATGTTATCCAAATGGGGAAATTAAACAAATTATTGAGAAAACTATTAATCCATCTATGAAAGATTGGTTGAGAAAACTCTTAAATGCTCTTTGGGCCTATCGAACTTCATATAAAACCATTTTAGGAAGGTCCCCATATAGGTTGGTTTATGGTAAAGCATGCCATTTTCAAGTGGAGATTGAACATAAGGCCTTTTGGGGAATTAAAAAATGAATTATGACCTCTCATTGGCTGAAACAAAAAGGAAATTAGATCTCAATGAACTTGAGGAACTTAGGATGGAGGATTATGAAAATTAAAGGATCAATAAAGCTAAAGTACAAGCCTAAAAATCTAGAAATCTTAAAACCAAACACATTGAACCGGGAAAACCTGGTCTTTTGTATAATTCTAAACTTCACTTACACCCGAGAAAATTGATGTCTAGATGGCCCGGTCCATACATAGTGCATAAGGTGTACCCCCATGGTGTTGTTGAAATTCAAGATCCCTCCAATGGTCAAACATTTAAAGTTAATGGTAATAGAGTCAAACCATTCATAGAACCATTCCAAAAACATGAAGTTGATGAAGTCTTGTGTGAATTTACCTTAGATGAAGAAAATAATTAATTGATTCGGGGTCCAAGTCAAGATAAAGACACTAAAAAAAGCGATGTATTTGAGGAAACCCATGGTTTTCACGTTTCCAGTCATTTTTTTGTTTTAATCAACTTTATATTTCAAATAGGATTAGTGGATCATTTGGATATAACTTTATTATAACTCAAACTATTGACATGTTCTTCTCTTACGAGTATGGATTGGTATGAAAAGGGAGCACTGTATTCATCCTTGTCACGCGGTGTGATCCCTGAGTACTACCTTACCCAGAAATTAAAAAGAAGACAATGTTTCATCAGTTGATTTAAAAAAACAAAAGAAAAACAAAAGTAAAACCATAAAAATGATGAGACATAGTATTAAATAAATTGTTGTGTTGTTTTTTTCTGTCTGGTTTGTTCTTGTTTTTATGGTTTAGGGACTATTTTTAGGTGATACATATTCAATCAAGGAGGTTCCTACATATCCCATGAGATAAAAGAGTGATTTGGGAGCACCAAAATCATCATTATGAAGCCACCAGGTGAACTTGTTCCATGCCATTTCCAACTCATTCCCCCCCACCCGCTTTCTCCTCTCTTTTATTTTTATGAACCTAGGGATAGTTTCATTCTATGTTGGGGGCATTGAAAAAAAATTTTGTTAAAAAAAAAAGAAGAAGTAAAATTCATTTATCATTCATATAATAACATCTTTTCTCACATTAAAATTATATATAAAATAATTTATATTTCCTTTACTCTTAATTCAATTCATGATAAAGTTTAAAAACATTGATTTTGGAAGTTTGGTTGTCCAATGAGAATTTTCATCATTTTTATTTTCATCTATTAAAGAAAAATGCCAAAATGCTCATCCTCTAGATTGTGGAGTACTAATTTGAATTCTCGGGGTCCCTTAATAAATAGAATAGGTTGGCTTTATTTTTATGAATAATATGAGTATTCAAAATAATAATAATAATAAAATTTGCGTGTAGAGCAATGGATTGATAAAATTCGAGGATTTTGGCACTTGGGGATCATGACTCTAGAATTGTCTAGACCTTAGTTTTTCACTCTATCTATCTTTATGGTAATATGACTTTGTTTTGATCTATTTAAATTGAGACGATGCCCGAGTATGTGGGCTTCATTTGGTTCCCTAAGGCCTTTGAGTATGGGAGTCATCGGCAAAGTCTTTCTACATGGGTTAATTTGAATAACTTCAATCTCAATTACTATGGAAATATTGAAAAAAAGCCAAAAAAAAGGATTATGAATACTCATATTAGGATTAAATTTTATTCCACCTATCACTTCCATGATTCCCCCTTGAATAAAAATGATCCCCCATATCTATTGTG
Source organism: Viscum album (assembly GCA_963277665.1). Lineage (NCBI taxonomy): Eukaryota > Viridiplantae > Streptophyta > Magnoliopsida > Santalales > Viscaceae > Viscum > Viscum album. The sequence continues at coordinate 1,220,428,587 of OY728166.1, read as the reverse complement.
ATTCACAACACATCATTTCACCTAATTGAGTTGGATGAAGTATGTTGATGGATTTGATCAAAGGAATGGGATTAGTATTGGGATCTGCTTTTCAATTTATCAAGTTTTTAATTATTTTGATATGTTATAAAGATATATTTGTGTGTAGTTTACATTGTGATCACTATTTTTTGTAATGTGTTTGAAAAAAAGAAGTCAAATATAATCTTCGAATTATTTGACCGGGACTAGAAAATATCAAGTTCGGGGGTGTGATTTGGCAGAAAAATCACATATGTTAATTACACTGTAATGGTATTAAATGTTCATTTTTGATCTTATGGGCCTGAGTTAGTGGATTTTAATTTTGAACATCCATTCTCATCATTTGTGCACTTCATGCCTAATGTACACCAATTTAGGCCCAATGATTCATATGATTTTAAGGAATATAATTATTAAAATTTTAATTTTATATTTTGGGAAATTTATGTACACTTTAACATGAACATTTTTCATTCAGGTATTAATGGAGGATTCATAAAGTATGATGGTGATATTTGGTGATGGAAGGAAACAATTCCGGAAAATGTAGATTGGACACCGGCCCACTGATGTGAATTTGAGGCCTACAACACTGGCCAAATAAAGCCTCAATTTCATGGGATGATAGAAAAAATGTATAGAAAAAAATCACTATTCAGTAGTCAATGCTAATTCGTCCTAAATGGTGGTTATTAAGGCGGCCCAAAAAGAAGATCAAAATATGGGCCAGAATCTGCGGCCCAGAATTATATCCCACTAAAGCGGACATAACTATCGATCCACAACTCCAAGTAGGCCGAAATTTTATAGCCGTATAGAATACATCCGTTCACAAAAGTCTCTTCTATAGCCCACCTGAGATTTGGCGATATTCTTTCCCATAAAAGATGATCTTTTCAAGGGAGACAAGGAGGATAAAAAGTCAAGGACAATATCAATTTCTCCACTAATTTCCACCACCCTAAGGCCTAAATTAATTTAATATTTGGGAATATATTGATTGTGGCTCGCCATAAGGATTTATAATTTCCTAATTAAGGAAGTGGTGGTGGGGGGGAATACATCTTTTGTTTTTTGTAATGTTATTATGCAAAAGTTCTGTTGTAATGTTCTCAATTTCCATTTAAGATTTTTTTTTGTATTTCTATGTTCTTAATCAACATCTTACTCTCATATTATTCCAATAATCTCTCATTAAAACTCACAAAGAATAGTGATATCTATGTATTGTGGTAAATTAGTTCACACATAGGTGGGAATTCCCTTCACATACACAGAGGAGTGCTCGTTATTTCAGTGATTTTAATTTCTTCAATCCAATTCTTGAAAGCCATATTCCACCCACCATTGAGAGTATACCATCAATAGAGGGATTACCCATTATTGGGTTTATCGTAGGATGATGAAAAGGCATGATTGAATGTTATTTTATGAATGAATTTTTGTTAACTGGCTAATTAATTCAATACTTCCATTCTTTAATTATGTCCACTCTTCATCTTCACTGTGTTTGAGGAAGCTAAATCCAAGCACTAAAATGACCATACAGCTTGTAGAGATCATGAATTTGGTTCTCTAAGTGTGTAGGGGATTAGTAATTGAGTTTAGTTATCATAAAACCAGAAAATGATGAATTTATTATTATTTTGAAGAATGGATTCATCAAGAATTAATATAACCAAAATTGTTTAAAGAAATAAAATTCATTCAATTCACCCAAAGCATAATCCTAAGATCAAACCATTTTCATTAAATTGAATTCACTAAGGTTAATTAGTGTTCTTTAAAACCATAAAAAATGAAAACCATGTTGGCCACTTCATAGACAAAAATACATCTCATAGGTTATGCATTTTAGGTATCTTATTAAGTCTCAGTGGATTCGACAACCCAAGCTAGACTACAAGGAATGTTCTACCTTCATCTCTTGGGTAATTTTGAGAGTGAATCAATTAGAAGCCTGTAGGATTGGTCAAATCAATACCTGACTCTAATTAGGTCCAAGAATGGGTAGAGGATCTCGCTTTGAGCCTCTTTGAGGGATTGAGACTCTATCCAGAAAGTCCTACTAAAGGGATCATACTCCTGTGGATAGAAATGACACCATACTTTTAGGGTAATGAGAAATGGGGGAACTAACCCAAACAAATATTGTCCAAGGAATAGTAGATGAGGAGATCAATAATTGTAGAAGAGAGTACACTACGTGTAGCAAGGTTACACACTATGTCCATTGACTTCAGGTACTGCCCGTGTGCAATGACCCGAGTCAGAATACATGTCGTATAAAAAGAACATACACGGTATGTAGTGACAGTCACAAACCATGTTTGATTATATGGGGTCCACTCTATGTACACAATATATGTGCCCATACACATCTTCGACCCATGTAGGTCATGTTGTGTACTGGTTCATGGGGTAACCCGTGTAACCGGTCTGGTCTGGCCATGTGGTGGAGTAAATGACATATACTCTACCATGTTTCTACGTATTGTCTGAGATACATTCCGAGTCCCATATAATGATCCACATTCCATGTGACAGTTTCCACACACCGTGTCATCACTTTCTACATTGTAAAACTTTATTCGTCGCAGAGCCGACCCAACATGCTGTGTTTTCCAGAGAACACACCATGTTATTCTTGATTTTATAGAATCTTTGTTCTTCCTTCACATGCCTCTAGTGATCTCTGATCCATAGATCCAACCTTTAAATATCCTAGAAACTCAAGATATTGGGTTTTCCCTTCACGGTACGCCGATTCTCTAAGTTTCAGGCATATGATTGGATCCAAAAACACATTTTGATCATCCGTGTGAAGAATTGTCAAAGAATTATTTCTTTCGATCCATATTGATTATTAATCTCCTATCGTCATCACACCTACTCTAGGTCATCATGATGTCATATTTCTAATTCGGGATTGTTGCGTTTCTAAACCGATACACGATGATCTGTTGTCCATAACATTGCTAAGAATGTAAGGAACACGATGTCAAAAGGGGGGAAGAAAATAAAAGTTGAAAATCAAGGAATGAACCTCTGCTGTAATTTTTCATGGTGTTCATCCACTCATGTTAGAGGGATAAAATAAAGAAAATCAAAATACGAATCAGAAATCATAGATTGATTCCCCAAAATAAAACCCAATAAAACACCACCCCGCAAGAATGAATGATATGTTGGTCAACATGTTTGTGGGTTGTTCCTTGTTCGTCGTTAATTCAAATAGTGGGAAAAAATAGAAACAACATCCCCTACCTTGATCATTGATGAAGAGGTAGATTGTTCATTTGTCAAGATTCAATCTCGCTATGCAATGATCCATGCGTCGTCTCTTGTCATCATTCGTGGAGATTCATCCAAGGATGACTCCTCTCCAAAACTCTAGAGAATCCATGTAATGTTTTCTATGGTTATGAGACTAACCCTAGGCTCTTGGTTATTGAAAACCAAAAAATGTGTCACTACTTTAATTAATACACTTAAAATAAAATAAATTATTATTTTATTTTATTTCCTCTAAAAAGTATAGAAATTATCTTTTGTATCTGACCTGTTCCATTCAATGTTATGCCCCACATAATGTAAAGTCACTTCTTTGAACGCAACTGCGCCCTGAAATTTCTGATATGGGAACTCATTTAATATTTATTTAACTTTTTCATTAAAACTACTCATTCATACTATTTAAAAGTTTAATTTATTTTAGGCATTTATTTTGGGCACCCTGGGTCTCAGCATCTCATGTTGTCACAAATCCTGGTCTTGAAATAATTCTATATAATATTTGAAAACAATACAAGGAAAATTTGAGTCATTACAAATCCATAACTGTTGGAACTAAATGAGTGTTTAGAAATATGGTTTATAAATTTGGAACAACAATAATAATCAAGGCTAGAGTATTTAAACATGGGTATAGTCATGAAGATGATAGAGACTATAAGGAAACCATCTCAGTTGTACCTAGAAATTAATCCATCATAATATTTATTCCCTATGTAGTACATCTATATTTAAAATAGTATCTATGAATTTCAAGAGTTCATTCTTGAATTTTTATATAGTTGATTATGTTTTTGTTGAATAACCCACCGGTTTTCAAAATCTAAATTTTCCAAATCATGTTTTCAAACTAACAAATTAATTATCTGCTATAAAAAATATTCAAGTGTTTTGTTTGACCATATTAGATATTTTTAAATTTCTAATGATTTCCAAAAAGGTATATATGATCCTCCACATTTATAAAAAGAATTTGAAAAGTTTTTTTATTTTCTATAATCATTTAAAATGGTATTATCAATGGATCTTATAAAAATTTGTTGTGTGCTGATTTTTCTAAAATGATGGAAAATGATTTTGCAATGAGTTTAATAAGTAAACTAAAATTCTTTCTTATTTTTTGTATTTTTCAAAATAAAGAATAAAGTATTTTAAATAAATTTAAATATTATAAATATAATTTAAAATATTTTAGTTTTTATATCACTAATATTAGTGACAATACTATGATAACCACTGATATGTCTGATCTTGATGAAGCAAGGAAATTAGTGGATCAAACATGTTAAGGATGTATGATTGGATATATTCTCTAAATTTCTGCAAGCTGACCTAACATTATGTTTAGTGTGTGTATGTCTGATTGTTCTTATTCAAACTTAATATAGTCAAATTTTGTTGTTGTTATATGTATTTTTAAATACCTCATGTATGAATCCAATTAATTTTTTCTACCATTGAGGACTAAGATTTTACTCAGTTTGTTATTGATATACAGATTTTGGTGGTTACAAGTTTGATATGAAATTAACCTATAGAACATTTCATATTTTCAGAATTTATATAGTAACTTTTTTAGTAACATAGAAAATTATGTTTCACTATCTACTTCTAATGCATGATACATAGCTTCTTATAGCTACTGTGATCAAATTTTGTGAATTAAACACACTCTAGTAGACTATAGATAAAATTTATGACATGTACATATAAATTGATAAGAATTTACTTTACATATTTAAAATAATCCTATATCACACGCTAAAAAATAATTTTGATGTAAGATATTACTTTTTTAGAGACCATTTTCAAAGGGATAAATACCTCTTGAATACATTGGAACTGAAAATCTGCATCATAATATTTTTACTAATCCATTGAATTATGAAAGAATTAAATACTTCATATATGAAATAGGAATTATTAATTTTGTTTAATTTTAATTTTCTGGGGACCTTCCATTGGATTTTACCCACCTTCATAGTTTACCTACAATTGGAGTTTACCCATCATTGAATTTTACCCACCATTGGTATTTACCTACTAATGGATTTTACCCACTGTTGGTGTTTACCAACAATTTTAGTTTACCCACCATTGGAATGAACCCCTATTGGAACATCCTACCATTGGAAGAACCCATAGTTGGAACAACTTAACATTGGAAACAACCCACCGTTGAAAATGACCCACCGTTTGAATTTTAGTCTCCATTGCTAATTTTTATTTGTGGGTTAAATATTTAATTTCTTTAATATAAAATGTTCTTTAATTTTTAGGATTATTGAATATATAAATGATATAAATTATAAAAATAAAATAATTTTTATTCTCTCTCTCATTTCATACCTTTGAACTTCATAGTGCTCATTCCTTTCCTGATGGTTAGTCTTCCATTGACCTCATCAATAGCTTCCTCCCTGTTCAAAATTGATAGAGTGAAGTATCCAAGAGTGTCATATCCCAAATTGTTGTGTCATTAAATTTATATAAGGAGGAGAATAAATTCACCTATACATCATGAAATGAAACCCATAGCTTGTGAAGCATACAGTAGTACCTTAGAAGGAAGTGAATAGTGAGTGGTTGATGTTGAGTAGGTCTTTGGTAGTTAGTGTATTCGAATACCAATGATGGTAAAAGTGTTTTTCAAATAATGAGAGTTTGCTTAATAATATGATAGTGAATCCATTTTATCATAATGTGGGGATTTGATTTGTGGATGATAATGACTCAGTTTAAAGCAACATAAATGGGAAGAAGGTTATCTTCCCTTCATGTAAATGGGTTATATGTCTGAAAGTTCCTCATGAATAATTTTCAAATTATTATCAAGGATTGATTATAGGGTATTTTGTTTCATATATATCACATTATGAATCATGATTATATAAACCATGGCTATATTGAATTATATGCATTCTTTTATTGATTATATTTCCTTGGAAAAAATGCATTTGAATGAATTTATTCAATTGCCATAGTGTATTTTATCACCACCCTCGTATGAATTTCTTACACCATTTACCCTTTATGAAATTCCATACATATATGGAACCATTATCCATTTATATTTCCAATATATATCATGGATTATTTTTCATAAATCTTACTCATAAATCATTATATATAATAATCAATATTTATATTTATATAATGTTCTCATATTTTTCATTTAAATATATTGATTTACTAGTATAGAAAATCTAAAATAGATTACAACTATTTATTCATTCTATAGCAATAACCTTTACATTATTTTGATTTTGGATGACCTAATTTTATCTCCTAAAAATAACTTTATTATAATCATTACATAATTGCATAACACCAAAAGGATTTTGATTGAGCCCATCAAGATATAATACCTCCTTGGTCAATAATTTATGATCTTTAATCTTAGTTATTCCAGATACTTTAATTTTAAATAATCTATCATTTCCAAAAGGTTCTCACTCCAAATATATGTTTATTCAATATTCATTAAAATAAATTTTTAAGGGATAAATGGGAATTCAATAAAACATTGAATTGAATAAATATATCAAACTATAAATGAAATAAAAAGTAATTTCAAAATCAGTAATCCTCCATAAAGAGTGAAAATATTTTTTAGGATTTTGGCATCTAAAATATTCTTACAAGAGTGACCATAATAAAAACCCCCAGAAATGTCATTCTACCATTCATATAGAGAAACATATTTAAAAAATGAATTTTATTTTTTTCTTCTCCATTGAAAATTATTAACCCAACATGTTTTACTAATTATAGAGATATCTATTTACATTTATTTTATGAATTTACTTTTTGGTTATATCTTTCAAAACTATCTTCTATATTGTAATTTTTTTGAGTATTTAGTTATGAATTTAATCCCTCATTCAGTTTGTTTTATCAAAAATTGTTATCCATCATCCATAGATATGTCCTCCTCACTTCCAGTATCCTTATCCTCTACGAGGAAGAGTTGTTGCTCTAATGGGAATAATATTTAAGAGCATATGCTCCATAAAACTAAAAATACCATTTATATCCATATTTTCATGATAATATAATGTATACACACAGAAATGTTATTTACTTAATATAGTATATTAATCATTGATTTTTCTTTGTTATGGGTAAATGTAACTTCTAAAAACACACCCAAATCCATTTGTTATAGTTTTAACGTGTTGTGTATTCTCCTAAATACAAATATTTTTATAGATAGATTTATAACATAAAAAATTTTGAAAAAAAATTATAACACCAATATATTAACATGAATTTTTTTACATGTTTCTTCAGAAAAATAATTTAAATTGATTATAATGATTTAAATTTTAACTCAATATATTTTTATAATAATCACAGATTTTGTTTAATATTTTTTTATGCATTATGTCACACGGAATATTTTTCACTCAACTATTTCCGTGGAATAATAGTTTTTTCAAAAAACTATTTTCACATATTGTATTTTTTGAAAGATTTTACATTAAAATGTTTCAGTTATTAAATGAATTAACCTTACATATTATAAATCATAGTTATAATTTCCTTTTACTTCTCAGTATCTCTCTTTATCTCATTGATTTTTTTATGATCATAGTATTTTGGGTAATATAAGATTCAAGTTCAACTATTAACATGTGTTCATTTGAAATTTCTATATCCTCGTAATCGATCCTTGAATAGTAATCATGTATTTCTACATAATACATAAATTTTTTATGTTTGTTAGAGACCATATAATCTCTTGAATTACTACATTGATAAGAGATTTTATCTTCCACTTTTCTTAAAAAACAACATCTCTTTCATCTTGAAGTCTTCCTCTTCCCATCAAAATTTGTTTTATTTTTTTTATTTCTTATTTGGGGAATCATCTTTTTTAACATCATATTTTGTATAATGTATCGTATTTTTTGTAAAATAAATTTAAAATATTCTTATTTCCTCCATAATTATTTTTATGGTATTTTACCCTTTTATTTTTCCCTACCTACTCTAATGTTATTAAAAATGTGTGATATAATTTTTTCACACTCCAATAATTTTCTTATCAACAAAATAATTATTAACATTTTATTATTCCTTCTCATTGAATTAAATTATTTTTATTAGATTTAATTTTAACCACTTCCACTCCTTAATGATTGTTTTAGAAATATGATCCTTTATCATCTAATATGCGACAAGTATTTTATTTATCTTAGTAAGGGAAAATTCATTTTAATCTCCTTCATTATGCAAAAAAAAGGATCAAAATCTATTAGTAAGAATCATTGGAAATTATTTAAAAACAATAATATCATCTAATTTTTATATAAATATTATTATATAGGTCCAAAAATGATCATACCCTATATTGAATCCATAAAAATTATCATTATAATATGTCCTTCAAACATCAAGTATATGTCTATAAATATATTTCTTATATTCCATTTTAATGAAATTTCATTAAAACTTTTTCGAAAATTTCTTTAATTTGGTTTTTAGTTTTGATTCCCATACCCATAGTGCATAATTGTTCGTGTAGGGTCATGAATATCGATTGTTTTCTATTCTGTAAAACAAAAGATTTATTTTTTCAACATCTATAATGGGATTACCATTCGATAATGGAGTAAAAATTATAGATATTGCATCAAAAAATTCTAATCCACGAGATATGGGATAAGTAATTGTCCTATTATTCCATCATTAATAGTTATTTAAATCAAATGTATTTATTTTGTTAATATAGATAAAATTTAAAATTTATGTTTCTTCTTTAATCAATAAATTATCCTTCAATGGGATCCAAAAATTCTCTAATACCACTTAGATTACTCGTGTGACTGATATTGTAGAATAATAGGGGGAGTGAATTATTATGTACATTTTATCAATTCAGGCCTAAAATTAAACACAATGACTAATTAATTTCAAGATATACTAAACCTCATAAACCTCGCCGTCACTGTTATGCTGCTGAAATAAATAATAGAAGAAAATAATATATAATTCATATAAGGATTTCCCTAAGTATGGGTTACTCTATCTTAGTTTTTTTCTAAGTATTTCTAATATATTTAAACTCTACTAATTTAATAAGTGAATATAAAATGGGAAAACATTATCATTTTATATTAATATATTCCATAAGAGTAAATTTTACCTATTTCTTTATATAGGATCCCTTAATTTTATAAATAATTTCCAAACCAAGAGAAAATGATAGTTAGTGAAATTATTAATGGTCTTGTATGAATAGAAAGATATTATTTTGAGACTTTAGAATGTAATGTATGAATTTAATCTCCTGATAGATAAATAAAAATTGACATATACATGATTTAGAAGGAAGTAATAGATCATTTTTATTCTCATCTCAAAATTAATTTCTCATTACTCCCTTTTATTTGACTAGTTCTTACAATTGGAAAATCCAATGGATATTTCTAAATAATAATATTCAAAACATTAATGATCTTCAAACACACTATTCTTATTCATTACTAGTTAAAATAAAATATGTATACTAATTTAGTAGGTCCTCAAAAAAGGAATAAACCACTATATCTAAAAATACCTAAATCTATTTTAATCATCTCAAGAAATAACTACTAATCTTTATCATTTAAATTTTTATAATGTCATTTTTTTCCAAAAAAAAAAGATAATAAAAAAGTTCTCATCATCTTTAAATACCATTTATGTATTTTTTTCATTAGTATTCTATAATAATTTCAGTAATATAAGCGATCTTAGATAACTGTGATGATTCATTTTAAAATTAATTTTATTATTACACATATCTCGAATCTCTAAATAAAATATTTCATTACCTATATATTACTAGTATACAATATCCTAAAATATATAAAATACTCTCTGAACTTTTTTTATAAATTTATAATGTATTTAAACTTTTGGAGTGAATCTTATGTACTACATAGGTCATAAATTCCCCACCATTTACTCTTACATAAACTGTGTATTTTTCATGTAAATAATTATCATCTAGTAGAATTTTCAATTTACGAGTATTTTAGAACTAAACATCCATGAAATTATCCCTAGTGTACTCAAATATTAATTAAGAAACCTCCACCACTTCAACACAACTAAAAAGAATTTTATCCATCATTAATTCTACCCACATGTTGTTGATAAAAAATAAGAATTTATTCATCAAATTCATCATGTTATTCACATAAACTACTCTTTAATATTGTATCTTAATATAATTTAATTTTGTAAACTCATCCATGATGAAAATTATGAAGATAGTATACAGATTTTCATATTGGTCGTTAAAATAGCCCAAATAAGAACATTATATAAAAATAAATGTGTAATAATATATAGTTATATTATGGTAATATCATTCTCGATGAAAAATAACTATATTCTTTGTACATAATTAGAGGGGTGACTGATATTTAATAGGATAATATATTCGATGGACATTAAAGAATAAAATGAAGAACTATATATTTACTTTGATGGAATTTGATCTATTTATAATGACTTCCTTCATAATGAGTGATTTAAGACATTTTATGTTACTATAAGCTATGCAACAAGAGAGAGTAATTTAGGTGAGTAAATATGGGTAAATATTCAAGAGGAAAGTCATAAAGAAAATTTCTTTGGTGTGTTTGTAAGTGGGGTCCTTTTATAGATTATTTTGAGTTGTATATTTTCAATTTCCCCTTCCTTAACTGTTACGGGAGGTCATTTTAACATTAAAAGTGTCCCACAAGTATATAAACCAAGGGGTATCAATATTAAATCCATTATATATGTTGATTTTGATTTTTATGTTTTTTATATTATTTTAAATGTATATAATATTTTATCAATTTCACTATTTACTAATTCAATTCACTATTATTCACTGCGTATTATGTTTTCTTCAAAAAATGAAATTTATCATAATTTCTATTTTTTATTCTATGATTTATATTATGAAATCCATTTTATAAAATTCAATTTCTGAAAATTTGTTTTTAAATTAATGAGTCAATTATTGTTGGTTAAAAACATTTTCCTATATAATGAATGATTATATTTAATTTTTTATAATTCCTAAATTTTTTGAAGGATTTTAGTTATTTACTATTAATGTTTTATAAATGATTTAAAAATAATTATTTATTTATAAAAAGTATTATATACCCATTATAATATTCTCAATATACCTATCTATTATATGTATTCTTAATGATCAGATATATTCACAACAACAATATATTGATCATATTTCCAATTTACTTTCTTATATATAACCTTATATACTTCTCTAAAATTCATCCATTATAATAATTAATTATGTTATCAAATCATTTATTTTATTTTTGATATTTTCCCCTCTTTGTAAAGTTATAATTTTCGATATGTTATAAAATAGAAACCATAAGGATGATGACTTCACATTTATATAATAGAGGGGAGGAAACAAAATTCTTGCATGGTGGATTATATTCAAATTTGGGATATACTATATATTTATATTTTAGGTAATTTTTATGTTAAATTATATTTTGGTCCTTTAACAAAAATTTATCCTAAAATTAACCAAAATCCACATAATACCTATTTCACTTTCATTAGGTGTCATTTATTATTTTATTTCACATAGGTAACACCTAAAATTGTCTTTTATTTAAATACAAACCAAAATATCATCTCATGAATCCCAAATATTTTCAACAAACCATTAATAATTAATTTTAATCTAAAAAAATAACTTTCACATATTCACTTATTTAAACATAATTAACTTATAAATACCATGATAAATAATTAAAATAATTATTATTGTAAAAATAAATAAAATATAATTGAATTCATTTTATTTTGATCATTCATAATAAGAAATTTATGTCACGTTGATGTAGAAACCACTTAATCCTGTAATCCAATTCATTTATATTAGTGTAAAATAATGATACATTTTGTGTGTGACCCTTTAATCCATTAAGTTGAAAGTAGTGAATCATAATCATAGGCCAAGAGAGGTATCAATTGACACATAATGTACCCTAATGTGATATGGATATGTCATAGCTATAAAAACTCATCTAAGAATATATTTTGTAATTAAATAACATTATATAGTAATATATTATGAAGAAGGATACATACCTTACTTCACTCTCCCTCCATAATTTATTTATTATTTTTTTTGACCATTTTGGAAAGACATTAAATAATTTACATTTACCATATATTTAATCAAGGAATTATTACCAAATTCAAATGATTATATATATATTCTTCTTATTCCCATCAGTGATAAGTCATGTATTAATAATTCAAAATATATCATATAAATATTGCAAAATGTAATGCGATATACCACACAAAAACCAAAAATAGGTTTTCATTCATCATCCATCAATATACATGATTATTGTTATACATTAATAATGATCTCATGTTAGTATATCAATATACATTCTTATAGTTAGGAAAATCCCATGTAACCTAAAATATAATATGTTCATTTTGGTAGATTATTCCTCCTAATATTCAATAAAACATAACACCATGTAAGGAATTCATTAGAATAAGTCTTAATTGTTATGAGATCCCAACACCTAATAGCCATTCATCATATTTGTCCCATCATAATGATATATCTAGTCTATATATAATATGATTAATATTAGTTTCATAATACTGTGTGATTATATTTATTGTTTTGAACTGCTATAACTCTCTGATATAATACATAATCGATATTCATTACCAAATATATTATTTTCAAAATAAATAATATTTTATTCATAAGATATAAACATATATATAGAAAGTTTTATACATGATATACTAATCAGACAACATGAGATTGAGTTGGGTATTGGGAATCCACTCTTATAGAAATAACTGATATCTATGAGAACCCTGGGATATGTCTATAATCATGTAAAATAAATCAATTTATATGAGATATAATCATAGATTATTATTCATGAGATAAATGTATTGTACATTATGGTCCATAGAATAAGAAGTGACCCTGATGTTTATGAGAAATGACTCCTGATTTTGGTTTGTAATATGTGTTGGTAGAGAGATATGGAGACTTTATTGTTATACATGAGATGGGTTGTGAGATTTGAGGTAATCCCAAGAGTGATTTATTATAATATGAATCTAGATTAATTAAAATATATAGAGTGTGGGCTGATTTTCCCATAAATGGAACAATAATTGTAAATGTGTGAGAGATAGTTTTGTAAAGATTTGTTATATTCAATGGGTCTGTATTTTAAATAAAATTATATAATAATCATTAAATGAGGGATTTTCTGATATTCCCTGAGTACAATTTGTTTACGTTTTGTGTGTCATCCTAGGATTGATGGTATATGACTCATAATTGTTTGTATCATGTTTTTTAGTGGGATATCACTAGGGCCAGAATACATTTTTATGGAAACACTGGTAGTTCTAATCCTTTATAGGTGTGATTTATTGATGAAAATAGTACCATGAGAATAATAAGAAGGGTTCCATAATATGTCATTGATATGTTAAATATTATGGATAACCCTAACTTTTGAATCATGATCTTTATGTGAAGTTATTCATGAATGATTTGGAATGTATATGATATATGGTAGAAAAAATATTTTGGAAAAAATAACCAGGAAGGTGAGATTAAGATTGAGGGTTATGTGACACCATATGGAAGGTTATGACGAAAATGTGTTATGAATAATTGTTTAATTTAATCCATTCCAATATATGTGTTGGGATAACATGTAAATTAGTTTGGTACCTTTAGATCCATATGATGTATATGATCTTTAGAGGATTTTTGTGTTATGGTGGAGTCTAGGAAAACTCATTTTCCTATCTTATTTGAGGCAGGATATGAGATTCCAATGAAATTAAGTGAATGATTTCACTAATGTTGTTATCTAGTTTGAATTGGATCATGTAATTGTTAATGACATCATGATCAGATGAGAGTTGGATAAATATTCATCCATTGAACTCTATTTTTACCATGATTTAGATAAATGTTTTATTTATATTTGGCCAAGTATATAATTGAAATTGAGAATTGGTGGTTTTTGGATTTACTAGTTAAAGTGGAAATATTTCTATAGTGTGACTACCAAATGGATTTGAGGTTATGAAGAATATGGTTACCCAAAATGGTTATTTTTTGAAAATTATGAATTTAAATCCACAAAAAATGAGTGATTTGATTATATGACCACTAGTATCTATGGAAATATAATAATTCAGTGGTATTTATATACATTTTATTGATGACGGAGAGTGTATCACTATTGTGGGTTTGGAAAAAATTGATTTATAAAATACTAGAGTGATTATGTGGATTCTGAAGTTAGATATATTATGGAATTTTGTTTTAATGAGAGAGGTCATAGAAAATTATAAAAATCTATTGAGGTTTAGGTGTTGTGGAAATATTCCATTGTGGAATTTTGGAGCCAGTGGATTAAACCATGATGATAACATAGAATCTTGAGAAAGGATACCAGAATGGGTCTATGAATAACTAGTGGGCGAAGATCATGAGTATGAGGGTTTGGTTAATATTTGAATTTTAGATTATGGTATTATTTGATTTTGGATATGGGTAATCATTTCTCAGATAACAAAATTGTACAATTAAGATCACAACCACTGACATGAATGGTTTATGGTGTAAATTGAGAATCAAAGGTAACATGAACCTAGTCGAGAAGGTTTTAGGGTTCTTGATGGTTCTTGGTTGAAAGTGGGTTAGGGATATCCTCTAAGACAGTAATACTTATTTGGTACATTTTTCAATGATGATAAATTGATTTGAGTACATTTTGTAACTGATTGGGTGTGATATTTAGGAATTAGATTAATGGGGGCATTATGTAGATAATTTTGAAGGATTCAAGAAAAGTAAGAGTTTTTGTTCGGATGTTTCCTACTCTATTTTATATTTTAATAAGTGAATAATATGAGATGTAAATAATGAAGAATATGATTTTCAACATAATTAATACAAAAATTAAATGACTAATTATTGATGAAACCAAAATACATGACCATCACATATAATTTAAATTTATTTATAAATGGAATTAGAATTACTATTTCCTGGAAATTCTTTCTTTAATGGAGAATCCGCAGACCACTACCAATATACCATTGTTTCATTATAGGATCCTAGGTTAGAATCCCCTAGATCTGTTCTACACATGATCTAAAATTATGAAATTTCAATGTATAATCATCATATGATAGCATGGTTAATTTTAATTGAATTAATTTCCCATAATTGATCGAAAAAACAATCCATTCATGAATAGAAAATTATTTATAATCTCTTTAATACATTATAGAGTGGTGTAAGATCAATACTCATATTATTTAGAATGTTAATGAGAGGCTTCTCTATGGGGATTGGGAGAATTCACTACCTGTTGGTTGTGAACAATAGGTGGATAACCGTAGAATGTGATATAACTGAGTATTTATAGAGCCCAAATAAGGTTAGTAAAAATACATATGACCTTACCCAATTCTATATTAATTATTGAACCACATATCTAATAAAAATAAAAATCATATAATTATTTGATTGAAATTAGAAACACCAATGGATAAATAAATATAATTTGGTAAATAAGTAAAATAATATTTATTTAATTGATATATAATATTTCATATCAAGAAAAACCATTAAACATGTTACATATATCCTATTTCGTACATACTGAATCCTCATTATTAAATATTAACTTAACAAATAAATAGTACTGTATTATTCTTTGATAAATATAATAAATATTATACTCATGAAATATTTCAATGAAATATTTATTACTATTTAAATCAAAAATCCATTATTTAGAATTACCAATGATTAAGTAATGGATATAAACTATAATCGAATACTTATTTAACTAAAAAAAGGAATATTATTTATTTTTGACTTGCAAAGATAAAATATTTTATTGAACTTGTGTTCTAGATACACATTTCATGATACCCTTTATGTAAATACCTGAAAAATTCCATGTAATTTTTTTAATTATTTGGGATTATTACGAGTCTGCGAAATTTGACGACATGTGATTCTGAGGCCCAGTGTGCCTGTAATGAATTTATGAACTTTTTTTAGGTATGTTCATTAAACACGCAGGTGTAATTTTCTATATTTTGAACTGGTTCTATGATTTGAAATTATAGAGGACCATTGAATCCACAGTGCCAAGATTCACTTATGGTAATCTTCACTTTGACTGTAGTTGGTCGGGAGAAAATGATACTTTTTGGACTATTAAAATAATAATAAAATAACATGTAATCGTTATTTTCTTTTCTTTTTCTCTAACAGATGATCAGTGGTGGCAGGACTAGTTACTTGTCAATCCATTTAATGGATTGACTCATAAACTGTGTAACTCCAATGTTGTGAAAGAGAATAAGTTCATTAATTAATTAAATGAACCACATTAATTCTTCAACACATTACTCACCTTTCCCCCTCAAATTTAAATAGTACCCACGATGGGGTTTTTGAAGGACTTCATCAAGCGAGGAAACTCTCATGAAGTTCCCCAGAAACATCAATATGTGAAAGACGAAATCTCAGGTGACAATGATTCTTGATCGACGAATGCTGACGAATCCATCCAACGTGGACTCTCCTCCCGCTGCAACCGCGACACATCCAATAGATCTCGAGGTAGGGGGTTTATTTTTGGTTTTGATTTAACATTATTGAAATGATTCTATTTAATCATTAATGTTAGATAAACATTCTCCCTCTTTTTATCATGTTAACGCAGAGTGAGCGGGCCGAACAAACAAGGCCCAGACCCTCCGCCGCTTAGTTCATGTTGGGTTTTTCAGGGACAGATTTCCTCAATTTTGACGGCAACATGAGACAAAGGGTCACACTATGACGGCGATAGCCGGAGAGACTCACAGGTATAGAAGACACTCATAATGGACCACCACAGCATGTTTGGTGGTTCACAGAAAGAGTCGTCGGTGAGCCATGTCGGCGGAGGCCGACGAAGGATGGACGAGGCCGACGAAAACCAGCTGCGAGCGTTGGGAAGGCAGTGTGTCGTCCCACGCTGGGGTGGCTAGAGGAGGCTGGCCCGAGCCAACTGCACCGGAGAAGGGCAGTGCCTATAGGTGTCACCATCAGCAGGAGTCATGGCTAGTGGGCCATAACAGGAGGGTGCAACGCGGCCCCATGTCGCGCCGCGTCGGCTGCAGACTGATCGACTCCCCTGGTTGACCATTGCACATGATGGGGTAGCACCCCACCGACTGGAAAAAATGGCTCTGTGTCCGTACGGTCAACTAGAGACATTGGTCTCCCATTAGGCAGACCAGGCTAGACGTAGGCCGGATGAATAGGTTAGACCCGCCCAACGGGATGGTCCGGACCCACGAGCCAGGGGGGCCATAAGGGGTGAGTGAAGCCCCACCTAGAGGGTTGGGCCAACAGTGGCCCGGGACCACAAAATAGTCGATCCAACCCTAAAGGGCTGGTCCCAGTGAACCGGGACAACCCTTAACGGGCCAGACCTTGGCAGGGACAGGTAGACCCCATGACCCATTGCGTCGGGCAGGCATGACCGAGTAGGACCGGGCCGAGACCCAACCAGCCCCCAAATAATGAAATACCCGTAACTGAAAAATCGGGTGTCCATTTGACATGTCGTCAGTGGCGTTTGGACCCCTTTTGGGAAGTAGTACCTTTGGGCATATTCTAGTGGGCATGGCCAAGCCGGTCTGGGCCGAGGTGCGATCACCCCCATTTCACGGAAAGGGGTGTAACTAACAGACTGGGCATCTGACCGACGCACCATCTATGGAATAAGGACCCTTGTGACCAGGAGTTCCTTTGAAGATACTCTAATGGATTTTTGATGGAGTTTGATGTGCGACCTGGGTTGGATAAGACATGAATCCAACTAGGCTCTTTTTATAAAAGTTCCCATATCCCACAGTTCGGGTGTCTGATTGACACATCGTCTGTCACATTGAGACCCATATGACGGAGAGTTACCATGGGTAATGATTTTTGTGAGACTTCGTACCCATTGAAATATGACAGATGGCTTGAAGAAAAGAATCTTTTGTGGATCATGCATGCTTCAGGTGGGAATCCAGTGGCTTACTGTGACATGTAGAAGAAGAGAAACCAATACGGGTCAGCATCAGAAACTCCAGAGTGGGATGATCTAGTTGTATGACTAATCATTCCTACCTCTGTACCAGTGACCAATATGGGTTAGCACTAGTGACCAATATGGGTCAAAACCAGCAACCAATATCGGTCAGGACCATCGACCAATACAATTTAGTATCTGGAGACCAATACAGTTCAGTATACAATGACTTATACGGGTCAACAGTAGAGTTACTATGGATAGGATGATTGGGGTTTACGACTAGTCATCCATATCCTAGTAACTTTGAAGTTATACCATTAGAGTGAGCTGTCTCTTTTTCTTTGTGATTTATTATTTAGATCATGATTGTGATATTACCTTTGTGGTATTTTATTGAAAAGTTTTTCTTTTTTGATTACTGAGAGACCTTTGGGGGTCTCGGGGTCCCCTACCGCATTTTTATACTCACCTATGCATGGTCTTTGCCCACACATGTGTGTCTTTTGTAGACTATTGATGCTATGAGACAAACTTTGGAGGTTCAAGACTTTCTAGAGCTTGGTGCGATGGGAGTAGTCGAGATCCTCTTCTTCGTCCTCAGACTTATAGCTACTACCCTCCAGGTAGATCTCTAGGGTAGATACAAAACATGTTTACTTTCTTTTCAGTTTCTAGGGATTATATTCCGGCCCGCTGCTTTCAGTTTATAGTGGTACTTTTGGTTTCACATTAATCTTGTGTTTATACATTAATTTTGTCAGTTTTTTAATTCAGTTTCAATTTTTTTTTGTGTATAGATCTCTATGTAAATGCCTTCCCTGTTTGGGAAAATCCTTCAGGTTCTAGTCACCAACCCTTGGCCTATAGAAGGCTGGATTGGGGTAGTCATGTACGGGATCTGTGGTATGTGTTGTGATACTTTAGTCCCCTTTCTTTATGGAATTAGGAAAAACCATATAAATTATAAGGATAGCATCTAATATTTCACTAAGGCACCCATAGAGAAATAAGTTGATTTCATAATAATATAAAACCTCATTCGAATTCTCATTGTGTAATATAATAAGCTTATATTGATATTTATAAACAAGAATATTGGATTCTAGTTTCATAGAACTATGTGACTAATATAACTTTCTTTGAATTTATAGAAATGAACTTTCTAAAAAAATTTCCATATCTATGGACTTAATCAGGTAGTTTCATTCCATTCAAATAATCTGATATATCATGTTCCAATAAAATGGTTTGGGGTGCACCCAACTTTATTTATTCATGATGCACCCAATGTATCATAGCTCACTATATGAATATGAAATCATAGTTTTTATCAATACATCAAAAGTACCAAACTCAGGAAATTTATAAATAAGAATATTAATGACTATGGATCATTACACCAATCCATAAATATGAACATCCAAAGAAACATATAAATGTAGATTTATAATTGGTGAGCCATGTTCTCATAATCTCATTTACTACATATTAAAAAGGGTGTACACTATAATAATGTGTCTCTAATTCCTATGAGTATCTACCACTAATAAATTATATCATTTTATTCATATCAAATTATATCATCCAGCTATATATATTTTATTTAAAAAAAATTATCCTAGCATTTTTTGGTTCTCATCACAGTGGGAAAATTTTATAACCGTTCAATATTAAAATGAATATTAAGACATTATCACATACTATGTCAAAAATAAGAATGATAATTTTTTTGATAATTTTTTTTCAATTTTTTTAAAAAATTAATATAATTAATTTTATATTATATTGAGGTTTGGTCAGGGTAAAAACGTTTAAATTCAACCATTTATTCTAGACAAAACTCCCAATAACCTTTGTAGTTCTAGAACTCACATGATTTTCATGTTTCTATTGAGATAATGATTTTTATAAGAGGACATTCATGTTCACTTATATAGAAAATATACGCATTCAAATTCATCCCTTTGAGAAAAATCACTCAAGAGTTGATACATAAATGTATGTTCTTTTTCTGTTACAGTAATAGTATTTCCATTGTGAGGGACACTACTAGAGTATTATAACAGTATAATTTGATAGATTCATTGCTAACAGAAACAACATATGGATCTATGAAAATGTTTTCATTCCCAATATCTTAGTTGACATCATTAGAAAAAACTATATACACAGACTCCAGTGGAAAATCAGTGAAAACTAACAACTTTGAACTCTTCCAACTCAAAGAACATCTGTTGAGACTGAAAACATATCATAAACATGACATCAACATACAAAAGGTTATTTTAATTCTAAAATAAGTGTAAACCTTGTTGAGTAGATCCACATATCTGGAATATACTAGGAAGATATCCTTATTT
The DNA here is from genome assembly GCA_963277665.1 of Viscum album. NCBI lineage: Eukaryota > Viridiplantae > Streptophyta > Magnoliopsida > Santalales > Viscaceae > Viscum > Viscum album. Next base: position 1,220,407,769 of record OY728166.1, on the reverse strand, counting down.
CTCGGCATATACTTATCGATAGTATTAACATAAACACAATGCTATTCTCCAAGACGAGATTGATATTTTACAACCATGATCGAGGAATAAGGAAATTTAATCATAGGTTATAACATGAAATATATGGTTGACCATATTGTAGAATAATATATGATATTTTTCATTCCATATATTCCTAGTTATGTTTGAGTATCAAATTTGTTTTAAATATGTATACATTATGACATTTTAACATATAACCTTTTTGATTTTTCTATATTGGATTTTCATATCTAGTCAATGTATACAACATGAAAAATTTCAAGAAACTACTTGCATCCTTTATAAATAATCTTTATGAAAAGGATATAGGCTACTTCTACTATGTACTTTATGGACGAGAACTTATTCACATAGTTCTTAACTTACTATAATACTAGTATATTGTTTAAAATAACTTGCATTTCATTAATATATACTTCATGGATAAAATATTCACACCCTCTAAAATTATTAGAAGCATATGGATTATATTAATTATTATTTAAATCAAATTATTTTATGGCTTCAAATAACTGAATGTTAAATGACATGGATGCTTGATTCAACCTTTAAATTGACCTTTTCAAATTGCATAAATTTTTTTTATTACTTAATGTCACTAAAACATATAGTTGTTGCATATATAATTATTTACAAATGATCTGATTTTGAAAGGAAATATTGAAATTAAAATTTAAAATCTCAATGTTAAGAAAAAAATATTAAAGAAATAATTATTCTTGTTTATTTAAATGTGTATAATAGAAAGAATAATTTATCGTAGTCTGTTCCTTTATGATGTATAAAAGCATTAGACACTATTAATTATTTATAAGTACTCATTTGAACTTGAATGTCTATTTTTAATTTGAATACACAATTTCACCCAGTGGGATTTAAATAAACTAATGTATTAACCAAAACCCAAAAAACGGTTCTAATATATATATTCTATCTTTTATTTAATAAATTATTTCCATCAAGAAGCTTATACGATCAATAGAATCTTATTATTATAATGTATATCATTATTATTGAAAAATAATGAGCTACTATCCTTGGTGAACTAGAAACCAAATATTTCATGTTCTATATCCTCTTTGGTACTACTACCTAGAAATTTGTTCCATGAACAAAAACATCCCTAGGGTCCTATGAAACTTGTTCTATACAAACTATTTTGTATCATTGGAATCAAATTCATAAAATTAAATATTTCTCTCTCAATAATTTTTGTTTATGTTCTTCCTCTAAAAATATTTTAAATCTCCTATCATGGTTACATTCTTTATTAATGTTGTTTATAGTTATTATCCCCTTGTTTCTTTGAGATACACTCTAATGATACACTCCATGCCCTAAGGTGTTAGTTCATTCATATAGGTAGAATTAACAAACTCCTTGAATCCCCATACGCGTAAGTGTAACTCCATGGATTTTCTTTAATACATTAACTCATATAGAATTCCATTTACCAAATTATTTTTCACATGGTTTACTGTGTATGCAGCAACCTATAATTCATATCCAATAAAAGATAATGGAAAATCAGTATGAATCATCATAGACCTTACCGTGTCAAAAAAGGAACAATTTATTATTTTATCAAAACCATTACACTATGTTGTATTAGGTGGAGTGTGTTAATTTAGGATTAACCATTCCCACATAATTTTGATAGACTCTTTGTTATGTTACTCATTAATTCAATATAATTTATTTTAATTTTCCTTCTTACCATGGGGATTCTATATTTAATTGTTCAATTCATTTAATATATCAATGGATATTAATTATAACATTTTAAGTAGACATATCTACATCTACCCATGTCATTATTAAAAGAGATAAAGTAAGAATACCCACCTCTAGATTATATTGTAAAATTTATGCCTGCATTAATGTGTACAAATTATAAAACATCTCTAGTCCTTTAATCTTGTCCAAAAAATGGTGGTTTGGTTGAAATTATTTATAATAACATAGAACATATATCTAATGGATTTAGCTAAACATTTTTTAAATAAACATCATTATAGATCTTTTCACGATGTTACTCATTTACATGCCCATGTGTGTGAGTCTAGAAGAATGTATGAAATAATTAAGGTGAACACTATTTGTTATCTATTTTTTACACATGGTCTTCATAATTTAATACGTAAATATAGATATTTAATTGTTTCCTCCAATAAAATGTTCCATTTTTATAATATAAATAACTTTTTCTAAAAATTAAAAATAATACCATCATTATGTTATTAGGATAAAAAAATTATGTTATTGGAAACATTTAGTATATAATAATAATATATTAAAATGAAAATCATCACTATTGAAAATGAATGGTGGTAGTATCTTATAGAAAATGATGAATATCAATCTCTATTATCGTCTAGAATATCCATATCCCCTTTGAAAATCTTATAGAATATATATAGTTTCTATATTGGGATATAAATGTGAGCCTCATAAGATGTGTAAAATACATACTGTGTAGATATAGAGATATTTGACAAGATAAAAAATTCACATGATGATTCCCATTTATTCCTCAATTGGGTGAAATTATTATTCTAGTGGCACCAAGTTTTTTACATGTAATAATTACCCAATTTTTTCACATTCTTATTATTAGATCTCTATCTTCATTGAATGATGGTGCATAAGATCCTTGGACAGAAAATTTTTCTTAGGTCCCTATTAGTTTTTCTTCCTTTTATTATTCAATATATAGATTGAAGGATTTTCAAGACCCATGTCTTATCAACATAGAATATTAATATATTATATTTATTAAGAGAACCCTTGCGATTTTTCGTGGTATACTTCACAATGAAACATGAAAGGCTCTTATGTACTGATGATAGGTTTATATATATATATGTGTGTGTGTGTGTGTGTGTGTGTCTAAATCATTATAGATCATAATGCTCATTATTTCTAAGAACTCTATTTATCCAATCGACTTGAGTATACGAGAACTATTTGTCACCAAATCTCCAGGCATACATGTCAATATTGCGTTATAGATTTCATATTTCTATTTTCGTTCATTCTATTCATAATGATCTCAAAGGTGATACATCATGTAATATTCATCTATATCATCCTTTTTTATTTATGGTATCAAAATAAATTGATGATAATGTTAGAAAATAGATATATGAGTTATCATATATGTGTTTAAGTTAATTATATACTTCTTCCTCAGTATCACCATGTGTAAGAAATTCTGGAACTACGGTTTGCAGAACATATAATTTCCTTTCATTGAATAGTATAACTCATAAGTGTCTATATAATTATTTAAAATTTGAGCGGGTTAGAAGTATATTCTTATCTTTTATGGATTATACTGTCGTAGTAAAATCCCTTTGTATTTACTTTTCTATAATAAATTGTAGTGGAATTTTTCAACATCATATGTATTACTAAATTAGATAATAAATTTTAAATTTATTAAAATGAAAATATTTTATTTAAACCCAAGATACCCTACCATTGTTTTAGTATATCATTTCACTAGGATAATCTAGGGGAAATTATACTTTTTCCCCTTATCATAACCTAATCAATGGATTTATTAATATTGAAAGGTATTTAGGTCAACATGTCTTTACCAACAACATTAAACTCACAAAACCATGTTCTGTTGAGTATAATACCCAATCCTAGAAAACGATATTTATATTTCATCAATTTTATGTCTCTAAATATACACCTAGTACAGATATAGATACTCCTATTGAAGAAAAATTGTTTATTTTAACCCACAAACATCTTCAAAACTCACTATTAGATGACATTGTATCAGTGAGGTCCAGATTAAACACTACTATCTATTGGATCTATTACGAATTAGGTAAAGTAAGGTTATACCAACTATATATTTTAAATTTATAGATTTGAATCTTTATACCTAAATTTACTGTTTTATTGTATATTTTCCTTTTTAATATTAAGAGGGGTTTAATTAGGTGATTAAACATGTATGAAAAAAAATTATTCATTTTTTAATTTATTTTAATTCTATATTGAATACTTAGAATTTCAATGATTTATGTGATCAAAACTAAGAACTGAAAAAGAAATTAACCACTAAACATGAAATTAATAAAATAATATAAGTTGGGTTATTAATGTTTTTATCTATAGGATGATAAAATACATATTGACCCTAAGGTAAAAACATGTTTTTACCATAATTGGGTCTGTGATGCTACATTTCACTTATCTACCAACATATATCATAAATTAGTTTCACCTCAACTCTAAACATGAACTACGTCTACTCTTCTGGTAGTTATATCAATTACCTAATATTTACTCACATACAGGTGAGGGGATCCAAATGGTTTGGTTATTGGGTTTACATAAAATAAAACACAAACATTCTAGAAATTACAAAATGATAGGAGACAACATGTGACCTGAAAATTTATTATAATATTAATATAAATTTAATATAAATTCAATCACATACACATGTGTGGCCATATCTATTGACCACAAGCACACTTTCTATGAGTATAAATATTAAATATTTCTAGTAACCAGCTAAATTAAATTTTATATTATGAGAAAACACATTTAATTAATCTAATTAATTAAATAATCATTCAACTAATTAAATTTATATTATTTCAACATAAAACATATTGATATTTAAATAATCCAAAATTTTAAATGAATTAAACATATTAATTTTATTAAATATTAATATAGTCCACATTTATACATGATGGTATCATAATATACCCATCCAAATTTCCTGACATGGACCATGCACTATATATTCACATTGAACCCAATATAGATAGCATGACAAATAATTACAAGGTATTAATTATTAATGAAATTAAAAAACAATAATATCCATATATTGTGTCATGTGACTCTATTAGTTCACACAAAGTACACTACATGTAAATACCCTTCACACCATGTTGTCCAGAATTTATCATGAAAACTAATTTCCAATAAAATTAATAATTATATGACCTAGAGTGTACTATAAATAAATTATTAACATAACACAAATAAATAGGATAAATTATATAATTAATTTTTCTATATAGGTTAAGTTAATCACATGAGGTATAATATATTACACAACATGTACTTAGTTTACATGACATGTGATATCTTATTCCCTTTTCTATGAGAGATTACTGGGGTATGGGTGTGTTTATAGGCCATATATGAATAAAAGATACATTATGTTTACACTGGATATAATATTCATGACATCGATGATTCGTAGTTTCTTTTTCCCTATGTCATGCATTAAATATATGACATGGATTTGACCACCATGTTTCAAACCAAGAAAAGACATGTATCAAATGGGATGTGGATTTATAAACCACAAGAAATAATATCTCATTTAAAACATAGTGTGAACAAAATTCATTCCATTGGTACTTAATGAATGATGAACTAGTTTTAATGTTAGTAATTTAGGTGCAATAAACACTGTTAAATATTGCATACCTTTAGGATATACACAACATACAGTTTTTATCTATCCAAAACACTTGGTATCTCTTGATGGAGTCTTTCGATGCTATTCTTGTAAAAATTTCCTTTTCTTGGTTTCTTGAGAAGTCACGAAGAATGGAAGATAATAATTCAATTTTCCAAATTAAATAAATAATTATATAGAAATAAAATTAGCAGAAAATTAATATAAAAAATTAGTTATTAATTAATAATTATATATTAATTATGTGATACCATAGATACCACTTGATTGTTTTTGGAATATTGAAAGATCCTTTGGGATGGTTTCTAAATCAGAATTTTTTGTAATCAATGAATAATATGTGATCTACATGATGTATAATTTCATGAAAAATTGAATTAATTCGAAGATTAATTAACTAATGAACACTATAACCAAAATATAGTATCCCCACATATAAATTATAAATGATTTATAAATTTATTTAAAATAACATAATCTTGTAATTCATTCTATGTTGATGAATTTTTATGCCAATTGAATCACTCAATCACTGAGTCATAGAATCCAAGGGTAGAATATACCTAACTATGATCCATACATGCTCTAAAATCACGTAATTTCTCTATTTAATCAATGGGTTATTGTGTTTTCAATTTTGATCACTTTCATCATTAATTTTTTATCACAACAAGAATCTATTCATGGATGAAATATTATTGAGGGTCTCTAAAATACATGAGAGTGTAGAAGATGATTGAAACCCATGTTATTGAGTGAATTATTTAGTGGTTTAAATACTTGTATTGAGATAATTATATCTCCTCTTGATGGGATCAAAGGGTGTCTATCCATAGAATGTGAAATAATAATGTATTTATAGAGCATGAATACGTTTGGTATTTTCTCCTAGGCAACTACCCAATTCCTTAATCCATAGTGAACCCCATGTTCTCTAATATTATATATAAAATTACTATTCACTTTACATGTGCAACACATGTGTATAAATAAGAATAATTTTTTAAATAAATAATTTAATATTTATTTAAGTGATACTTAATATAACATTTTCACCCATACCATTAAACACACCCCTATCATACTCAAAATTTATGAAAACTTGAAAAATGAATAATTATTTAATATATAAATATTACTACATTATTCGTCAAAAAATGTAAAAAAATATTATATTTACTAAATTTTAAAAGAAAAATATATTGTTATATATATCAAAAATTAATTTTCCCAAATAGATCATGATTATATCCTTCTGATTAACAAACCATAAATAATTGTTCTATAAGGGATCGAGAATAATATATATTCTAGGTTGTTAAATTAAAAATAAAATTTATCTAAGGTTTTGGATACACTTAGTATGTGGATCCCTAGACGTATTTCTCAAGGACATTAGGCAGAACTGATTAAAGTCCACGATGATCACATAGAAGATTTCATAACACCCATAGAGAAGGAAGTTAATTTCAGAATTACATACAACATTAAATAAATACCCTATACATAATATAACCTATTTTTATGGATATTTATATTCAATAAGGTGGCATGCTAGTGTCATCCAAATATTTTCTTGACCTCTCTTTCATTGAATATCATAAAAATGAACATTTTGAAAACACTACTATGTAGTATCATTCCCATCAATGGGAAGAGGATATCAACCTTGCCTAATCTAGGAAGGGATAAACACTTTCTCATATTATTGATTAATAAAATTTCATTCAATACTACCCAACATATCCTACCACAACATGACCAAATATCATTCTAGTTTTAATCAATATATCATTATATGTGACTCATTTCATGTATTAATAATAATCATACATTATAATGATTATTATAAATGTCCATATATCAAAACATCTAATGAAATAAATAAATTTTCATTTCATATTGGTGGGTCATGGTATCATGATTTGATATATTAATGTTTACCGAGGGTTTAAACCATGAGAAAGTGTCAAAAAGTCAATTGAGTCTCTAATACTGGTAGGATATATCAATTATATATCATGAAATAATATCATTTAACTATTATATATATATATAAGAATAACACCATGGAAGTTATTGGTTTTATCATAGTTGGTAACTGCTATGACATTTCATTATGACAGTTACAATTAAGAAATTTTGAAATATAATTACAATTTTATTAAATATTTATAAATATGAATATATGAATCATAATAGTATATAATAATTGGATCTAGGGAAATAAATACAACAAATACAAATAATTATGTGAGAGTAAAATCATATTTTATATGAAGAAAGTCATCATTAAATGGTCAATGTCTAGAGAAGGAGACTATGAAGTCTATTGTGAATGATTTTGAAATTATTGAGTTTTATACCTAGTGAGATGAGATTTGGGGAACAAAAATGTTATCAACAATTGATTTATGATGAAGTAAATTTGGAAAATCGATGAACATCATAAGGATAAAAACATCATTATTAATTTTATTTTGTGGCATGTGGTCCATAGAGTTTTTAAATTAATTCCATGTAGTGGGGAACCGACATACGTGTCTTTTACATAACCATGTGAGATTAATAATAATGATAGTATAATAAATCATTCAAGGACATGCTATTCTGTATAATGAAGAAATGTGATAAGTGTCATGATATTTTAAATTTCTACTTTTTTGGGTAAAATGGTTTTATGTATAAACTGTCAAAATTTCTTGGGTTAGGGTGTGCATTCAATTTAGGTTCCTGATGAGGTTTATGAGGAATGCGCTGAGATGTTACATGGGGATAATAATATTGATGTTTGGTTATTGTAATGAAATTTATTGTAGTACCTTGATTTAATTACTTAAAATATATCTTCTAATGAAAGTTTAACTGGATCCATTTTTAAATTTTATTTCCAAATTTGAATTTGGATATTATAGACATGAAAGAAATGATTAATTGCAGGTTTTGATGTTTATGTTTTTGAAAAGAATAAATGTAGTGAAATTTGAATATCTTATAAATAATGAGGAAATTTTAGTTTAAAAAATAGGCCAATAGACATCCATGGGTCAGGAAGTAGCTATAAATGAATCCACTATAGATTTTTTGGGGTTTACCATGTCCCTATTCGACACACCATAATTTTAATAGAGGATAATGGACTTCTAATGGAAATTACCCACAAAGTTACAACATTGTTTTATGTTTGATATTTTAAGAAGTATTTTTTAAAACCCATTTGGATGAGATTTTTATTTCCATTTAAAAATACATGGGATCTATAACCCTTTTGATTCCATTCCTGAATAATCCACCTATATGGATATGGGATGTTTAAGGAGAGGATTCTTTATTTATTATTATGTGTTATCCACCAAAATATCCCCCATTCCTTCACCAATTTTTAAATAATTGGGATCAATTTATATAGGTATTTTATGTGATATTATATCAATGTATGGCTTAATCTCATCAATATTATGGGGATTACTTTGGTAAATGATTCACGAGGATGTTAAAGTTATAATATATATGGTTTTTAAACATTTTGAATGTTGGTGGTCACTAATTTTATTAATATCTAATTATTATTAAATTTTGAATAAATTGAAAATTGGAGTGGCTTGAAAAATTAGTATTTTTTTATATTATAGACATAGAGTTATGTCAGCGGTTCTTTTCAATTTTTCATGTGATATTTCAGTATGTTGGTTCCTCCTTGGGAGTTTTCCTTAATTATTCCAAAAAATAAAAAATTGATTAATTATGATAATGAATTGGTAATGTTTTATTACAAATTAAATTGTTTTGCTGATAGATACAAGGACTTGGTGATGTTTTCACTACCGATGATCATAGATTATTGGTTTTGATTGGTTGATGAAGGGATAACACTGGTTAAAGGTGTGAGGCCTCTAATTTTAACCCATATATAAGTGTAATTATGATCTTTTATTTGGAATAAAAGTGGGTGTAAGCTACAATGTTCAAAAAAATATTATTCATGGGGGATAATGAGAATAATGGAAGTTAAATTTGATAGTGTAGTCATTATTTTTATTCCACATGAAACCCATGGATTAGTAATTGTTCCATTCCCTGTTTGGGTATTTATCATTGGTTATATAGTGTAAGGAACATTGAGGGGTTTTTATCCATGGTAATTGACTTGAGTAGCCTAGTGAGGTTTTATAAGATTTTAAAAATTGAATCTCTAAGGGAATTGGGATACATAAAATCCATCTAAATGGTATATGTTTCTGACTGTTTCGACAGGGCGCGCACGTCCATCTACTTGACTGTGACAGGCACAACTTTGTAACCATGCATTCCCGCTTTCCAAAGGCAGGTTGCATCTATTCCTTGTTCAGGGACGTTTGCTCCATGATCGAAACAAGATGATGGGATGTTGGTTCTTCCTTCCATGGATTCCTCAGTGGAACTCGTCACCTAGTCTGGGTCTCCCTCATAGATTTAATATGTTGTTCATGAAACTCTTCCAGGAGACATATCTTTATGGACACTAGTTATTTATGCTGCTTCTGTCAGGACATTCCAATGGGTTTGGTCAGGGCATCAACCTTCGGTTATGGGAGTAGTCATGTTGGGGAAACACTGGTGTGTCTGGATGCTGGGGAATTGGTTTTTCTGTCTTATGTCCCTTATTATAGGGCTTCTTGAGGACGCAGAAGCCCGAGGCATCCCTCATCGAATGTGGGGAATCATATTCCATGGTCATGTACCTGAGGTTTTCATCTTCTTGTGTTTAACATAGGGTATGCCACAAGTTTAACATCCAGCGCATACAGATTTGGATGATCAGAACACTGACTAGAGTGGATCAGATGGAGGAACCCCCTGGAGGGAACACTGATATTTGTGCCATCACATGGGCGGTCTCCCGAATATTGTCAAACAGAATGGGTAGTGTGATGGAATGATCTCACTGGTATGTGGGGGTCCGGGTAAGATTCACGATAGATGATGATTTTGGGCTTGAGCCTCGTGAGGCTTCCTATGTACCATGCCTTGACATGGATCGAAGTCTACGTAGTTTATCTGGAAATGGCTTACCACTAAATGAGGTTGTTAATGGATTACCACTGGAAGGGGTCGAACCGACTTGAAGGGGGGTTGAAATGACCAGGTGGTGGTGGGATTGAACCTCAGGGAGGATTCCAACATTCCATGCCTTGAAATGGATCAAAGTCTTCATAGTTTGGGATTATGTGTCAGAGAACAGATGTGAATAAAGACCTTAGTCCAGGTGGATGGTGGGATTGAACCTCAGGGAGGCTTCCTATGTACCCTGCCTTAGCAAGGATCAAAGACCACGTAGGTCAGGATGGAGTGGGGCTTACACCCTAGGCTACCCAAGGTGTTGATGAACCAACGTGAATGATGGTTGGAATGACCGGGTGGTGGGACTGAACCTCATGAGGCTTCCTACGTACCATGCCTTGACATGGATCAATGTCCTCGTTGTTCGGGATAGAGTGGGTCTTACACTCTAGGCTACCCAATGTGTTGGTGAACCGATGTGAATGGGGTCGGAATGACCGGGTGGTGGTGGGATTGAACCTCATGGAGGCTTCCTACGTACCATTCCTTGACATGGATCAAATTCCTCGTAGTTCGGGATGGTGTGGAATACAGTTTAACGTCATGCGGGATGGGGGTTAAATGATGTGAAGGGGGTCGGAATGACCAGGTGGTGGTCTTGAAACTCGTGAGGCTTCCTACGTACCATGCCTTGGCAGGGATCAATGTCCTCGTAGTTTTGGTTGGAGTGGGGCTTACACTCTAGGCTGCCCAAGGTGTTGGTGAACCGACGTGAATAATGGTCGGAATGACCGGGTGGTGGGCTTGAACCTCATGAGTCTTCCTATGTATCATGCCTTCACATGGATCAAAGACCTCGTAGTTCAGGATGGGGCAAAATACAGTTTAATGTCATGCGGGATGGGGGTGAACCGACGTGAAGGGGGTCGGAACGACCGGGTGGTCATGTTGAACCTTGTGAGGCTTCCTGCGTACCATTCCTTGACATGGATCAAAGTCCTCGTAGTTTTGGAAATGGGCTTGTAACACCGACACAGAGACAGTCAGGGCCAATGGTTGTTGGGATTTAACCTTAGGGAGGTATCTTACGTACCGTGCCTTGACATGGATCAAAGTCCTTGTAGTTTGGTAGGTGTGGAATACAGTTTAACGTCATGCGGTACATGGGTGTTGTCATGGTCAATGCATACTCTAAGCCCACGTGAGTCATGCTCGGTGTGAGAAACAAGAGGCAGTCGAGACTAGACGATTAGGTCGCGAAAGGTGTGTCCATGGGAGATAGAGTGGGGCTTATGTGTGGAGCGGCCCAGGGAGAAAGGTATTGGGACTTACTCCAGGATGGAGGCCCATGGACGACAAAGCACAGTGGGAAAGGGACTTGGGACCGAAGAAAGGAGGGGCCTCATTCCCTATCGCGTCGTCCACTAGACTTGGGAACCAAAGATGAAAGGAGGGAGCATCGTTCCCCAACACGCCCTTCGATGACCTTGGTGCCGAGGGTGTGAAGAGGAACATGGGCACTGCCTCCTGCAATAATGGTTATGGGATTACACCAAGGTGACTGCCCTTCCCTGCAGACAAATGCCACTCCAAAAAAGAGGATATCATCCCCTGTGTGGGGTGATCCCATCCCCATGGAGATGAGTGGGCATGGAGAATGTCCGAGGCAGGGGACCCTGCGTGCATGGTATGGGGCCAGGTCACAGTTTAACATCATGTGATGAGGACGATGGTGCTTGGCATTTTAACGTCTTTCATCTCAGACGAGGAGGGTTTTCTCTGCACCCCTAGGACTTACATAACTGGTACAGTCTGACCCTTGTGGGAGGGAAGGCATCGGCAAGGCCATGAAAAGGGGGTGTCATGGAGTGAAGCATAGAGGGGTCCACCTTAGCGCGGATATGCGAAGAAGAAATAGCTATTAGCGTGCCTATGAAAATAAGAATTAGGCGAAGCAACGCAACGGGCAGTATCATCCAAGGGACATTGAAGTCAAATCATGCAACCCTAGAGGGTCACATGGGAAAAGGATTTTCTAAGTAGAGGAGTCCATAGGTAGGGGCCTTCTAGAGCTCTGTTTCTCTGTGTGGTGGAGGGAACATGAGAAGGGGTGTGCTTTGCGAAGTGGGGTGCCATAGCCTTAGCATGGGGTGGAGGTGAAAATGGGAGGTGCTTCGTGAAGTGGAAGAGAATTCGTGGAGCACAGCCTCACAGAGCAAAGGATCCTTGTGAGGTAAGGAGCCGGGAAGCAATTAGCTTCGCGAAGTACAGTGACCCTACCTTAGCATGTGGATCATGTGTACATGAAGGGTGCTTCGTAAATCATAAACACTCAGTGACGAATCGGGTCCCCTTGCAGATACCCTTCCTCTGCGAAGGCTCTTAGGATTCGTGAAATGCATCCATCTCTTAAGAGGGGATTAAGATAGGACATGGGCACTTCGCAGAGCAGAAGTACCTCGCACAAGTCATGGTTCACAGAGCAGAAAGATGCTTCACGATTCAGGAGCCGGGAAGTGGAAATGTCTGATTGTCCATCTGTTGGGATCAAGGGGAGCCAGGTATTTATAGGTAAGAGGCGTCGCCGAGTGGAGCTCATGCGGCGTGAAGAGGTAATGGGTGGCTTCGCAGCAGGATTGCGAACGTCAAATGCGGTCGCATAGCGTCCTGCCTCATTTCCTCGTGACGGGCTCACGAACGTCAAATGAATTCACAGAGCCTCCTGCATCCTTTCTTTGCAACGGGCTCGCGAACGTCAAATGCCTTCATTTAGCCTACCGCCTCCTTGCTTCACGGCAGCCGCGGTGCTTGGGAAAATCCGTGAAGGGGCTTCACGAGACAGTTCTTTGGGACATTCTTTGGGCCTCTGCTATGTCCCGAATTTTGGTGCCAACAAATTCCCCCCCTCAGACATGGATCTGTAAAGAGATCAAGGGTCAAATTCTGAGGGAAATCGCCAAAATCCTTGGTCATTCACGGTGCTGAATCGAGAGGAGGACTCGCGAGGCGGATAGGGGATGTGCGGGGCGAGCGCGCCACGAAGCTCCACTTGAACTGGATGCATAGTGAAGCTCTGAAGGCCGGTTCCTATAAATATGGGGTGAACTCGCTTTTTTCCTTTCTCTTCTCCATGATTTTTTCTTCTTGCACTCTCGATTTGTGAAGCTCTACATACTACATGAGTGTTCTCTACGAATCAAGTCTTTGTGGCACCCAATGAGTCCTTGACTCCGTATTCATGCTCTGCGATCTGGCATTGAACGCCTAGGCAGTACTCTATGAACTATCGTTGCGAGAAGGTTTCTCGAACACGCTTTGTGAACGATCTTCACGAACCAGCCCAAAAACGTTAAAGAACATAACTGAATAGCCAACCAAGAAGCTGCTAAGGGGGATACATCCAGACGCCACCTGGAGGGATTAAATGGTAAACAGTCTGGGGCTAGGAGAGCTAGTATGGAGCCACTCTGAACATAGTTATTTAGTGAAGCTACTGTCGGAGAGCCATAAGAAATATCCTTTATGAAGTAGGTTGACCTTGTACAGATTCGGGATGAGGGATGATGTCTTCATCCCTGAAGCAGGTAGGGATGATCCAGCTTACTGGTTCCAGAGTACGTTGTGTCAGCACCGATGGTTCAGGGCACCCGATGGTCATGCCCGGAAGGACTTCACTCCTGTCATTACTGACTTCTTGTAAAATCATCTGAACTATGTCGATGGGAATGCATTGCAGGTGGAGACGTTCCCTCCTCTGTACCAAACCATCCTCAAGGCGGTACTGGGGAACCCGAGGAAGGGGTGGTATGAAGAATGGGACCTGCGCCAGGGCGACAACTTTATGGATGATTAGGCTTGGCCCTACTTGGTAGGTGCCTTGTGCGAGGAGTTCCAAGAGGAGCTGATATGGGTGGGCCTGTACGAGGCAGATTGGGATTCCCAGTTCCATATCTTCCATCCGAAGCAGCTAATGTTGGAGCGGTTTATCCGGTGGTCATCGGGGACCAATACCTTCCACCTGCATCATGTGGAGGTCGACATCAGCCTATAGGATTTGCATCAGATCTCGAGGGTCCCAATACTGTGGGATATGTATGAATAATTCCTACCGGCTATGGGTGCGTGAGATGATCAAGAGCAGATGCCACTTCTGGTGATGGGATTGATGGAGCCTGTGCATGGGGAGAATATGGAGGAAGTGAGGGATGTTCACTTAAAGCATTGGTTCAAGAAGTTTATGAACTTCCCAGAGAATAGGCAGTTCCCATAGAGGCCTCAAACTTTCCCAAAGGGGTCCTGGAGTAAGGAAAACTCATACTGGCGGCTGCTGAAGGATAGCCAGTGGAAGACCTGGGGGTTCAATGTCATAATTGAGCAACATCCAATAGTCATGCTGGCAGCATTCATCGCAGCTCTCTTCTATAGTTAGATCCTTCCGGTGAGGGAAACAAACATGGGAGTGTGGCCAAGAACTTTCATCATGACGTCCACATTGGGGATATGAGGGCGGGTTAACCTAGGGATCCCAATGCTCGTCAAGTGGTACATAATGTTGTGACAAATCAATGAGGGGAAGAGGCCACAATGAGTATATTGGTTGATCCACCTCCTGTCTAGATTGATGGATGTGTACATCAGTGGGATTTATGGGTATCCAAACCCCATCTCCGTACCAGGGTCGAACTTCTGTCCCTCGATCTTGATCACTGCGGGGATCATTATGACTAAGCTGACCGCACCATCGGTTATGAACTGAGTGTGGAGGGTGGAGGAATTCAATTTCCACCCACTCCCACTATCGACTAGGGCCTTCACGGGTGATTTCTAGGGAATGGAAGAGAATAGATCCTACCTCCTGGCCTTTCGAGGTGGTGTCTTGGTGGCCAGGGTGGATCGCGAGCATCTCTGCAAGATATACACCACACACTAGTTTGTCAGCCAATTCCAGTTCCTACAACTGCTGACCCCACAGGTCTACCTAGGGGTTCACTACGAGGATCACCCGTGTGTGATGTTGAATATGTGGCTTATGTTCACATGGCAAGACGGGGAGATGTATAATTTATTACCTCCACCGACCGCCATACTTGGGCTGATAAAGGAATATTACCAGAGTTGGGAGGCGGCCTATCTAGGGGAGATGCTGAAGCGGCCAACCATCCTGGTCGATGAGGGTGAGCTTCCCCGATCTCGGGGCTGAGGCCAGAAGATGACCTTGGAATCCCGCAGTGGCGGGGCTGATGTAGCGGCGGTGCCCACACTAGTTGATGAGGGAGCAGTGGTAGTGGATCTGACAGCGGCAGTGGAGCCGATGGTCCCAAGATATCAAAGTCATCCAGAGGGGCAGCCATTGAGGGGATTTCGCAGGATTTCCAAACAGGCCCCGGGGAAACGGCTGCACCACATTGACATGCCAGAGGAAGCTATCTTCCCAGAGGCATGGGACATTTGGGAAGTCAACTGGAAATTCATCGGCCCATTTGAGTTATGGAAGCTCTTTAACCAACTCAGGATGGACTTGTCAGGGATTGGCCCTATTAGAGCTGGCTTTGTAGTATCCCAGGCGGAGGCGGAGCAATACATAGCCGAGCTGGAGGACTTCATCCACTCTCAGGGTGCCTTTCACCTGAAGGCAGATAGAGTCAGGGTGCCGCTAGGTCATACGGTCCCTCCGTATCTATCAGCTGCGGACATGAGGGAGTGCTTCCCTCTGTCGGAAAAATCAGATGATTACTCATGGGGAGGCGAGGCTGGTAGAGAGCATCTGCCGGAGGAGGGTTAAGTAGACGATCCATCCTCGGATCATGAAGATTTTCCGGAGGCCCTCGAGGTAAAATCCCATGTTCCTTCTTCAGAGTCGACCCTTAGGTTACGCTGGATTGCTTATCAGCAGCTGCACTGTGCAGGAGGACCTTGTGCATATACCTCGTTCCCGCCCCTTAGTGGGTGCCGACATGGGAATTTCGGGATCCGTACCCGTGGCTGCATCAACTTCCATGTCTGGAGGATTTGGGACAGTTGAGGCGGCTCCCCTAGAGTCTCCAGACCAGCCAACCATATACGGGGGGCCGCGTCTTGAGGTTCTGAAGACATCATCCCAAGAGAGAGACTAGGGATTTGACCCCTATCTTTTCTACTGAATTCAGAACTGCCATCCCCTTACCATGTTAACTGAAATTCTCATCCCCTTATTGGTGTGTACAGTCCTTCAATTATCCCGGGCTGTTGTGGAGAAGTTGGTGGGGGCTTCTGTTAGTGCCCTTCCCAGGGGCATGCCAATGGTCGTGGTGGTGGACATCCAGCCTGACCGAACTACATCACTCCCAATCACAGGAGGGGGTTCCAGTGGGATAGCGCCTGAGGTCATCGAGGTGGGATCCTATGATGAGATAAACCAGATGGGTTAGGCCCCACCACGCCCGACCCGACTCTAGATGTGGACCCAATTGAGGAGTTCCTGGGGGAATTCCCTGCATACGAGCTAGCCAATCGCGCCGACTGGGACGATACAACCTCTGGCAAGGAGGACATCAATGTAGTCTGTCACCGATCGTGGAAGTTGATCATGCACTTCTTCAACGACACCCCTAAATCACTATGGTTGGCTGAGATGGACATGGTCTGCTTGCGGCTGCGTGAACTTTGTACCGGGAGAGTGGATGTCGGGCATCCTCACATGCTCATCCGATATCTTATGGATATAAATTCTAGGGGGTATGACTATGATCTCGACATAGGCTAGCAGCGGAGGAAG
Organism: Viscum album; assembly: GCA_963277665.1. Classification (NCBI taxonomy): domain Eukaryota; kingdom Viridiplantae; phylum Streptophyta; class Magnoliopsida; order Santalales; family Viscaceae; genus Viscum; species Viscum album. The sequence goes on along the minus strand of OY728166.1, from coordinate 1,220,390,466 downwards.
GCGGTGAACATTATGTGGCTCCGGGAGACTGAAAGTGATGTTGAACGGTTGCAGGCCCAGGAAGATGAGCATTCCGCTTCTCTTGATGCACAATCAGATCTCATCTCGCGCATGAAGGCTCAACTAGAGGTGGCTTGAGAGGGAATGAAGTCGGTCTCTGAGGAGATGGACATCATCCAGGATGGTGTGGAATGGGCTCGAGATGTGGTCGGTGAACTGCGCCCTCTTGCTGTCGAGGAGGAGTGGGAGGAGAACATGCGGCAGCAAATCCTGGACACCACCATCTAGAGGGTGGTGGAGCTTCTACGTTCCTTTGACGAGGTCAATCCATCCATCGAGGGAGTCGATCCTCGGGTACTATAATGATTAAAAAACCTTAAACTTACTTTAATGCTTTGATTCTTTAATGTTGTAGCATGCATGATTTTCATTGTTTACATTGGTTTATTACATCTTTGTGATGTTCACAGAGCGTCTAATGATCATTCCCTAAGCTCATGTGGGTTGAACCCGATGTGAGAAACAAGGGATGATCAACTTATCACCCCATCCAAATGTAGGAATGTAGACCAAGCTTCGGGCATCCTGGCTCAAACAACAGGTTTGGATTTCTGGGAGAAAATGGGAGAGACCTGACTGGATAATTAAGCTCTCAGAATAGCCAAATTATCATTTTTCTAGTGTGCACTTGTGCAAAAACGAGGTAATGCCAGGGGTGCTGAAATCGATCTGAACAGATGGGAATGGGAGGTGTGAATCATGATACCCAAGATTCAGAAAATTTTGGGGGTGGTGTGACAATAAAAAATAATTTTTTATGGCATTTGAAACATAGAATTCTTATTGGATTATCCTGGAGTGGGGATAGAAAATGAGGGTTGACAATTAACCATGTTTGAAACATGGGACCAAACTATAAATGTCATCCATTACTCTTCTATAATGTTGTCCCAGGACAATTGTTGGGCCATATTCCAAGCATCAATAATGTTAGGGGGTTCCTCCAGACGTGAAAGAGGACGAAGGCCCGAATAAGGGGCATGCAGAGCATGGAATGTAGAGTGATGGGTTGTTCGAACAAGATGAAACACTATTGAAATTATGCCACCGTGGTGAAAGTGAACTAGATGGAGGCATCAGTTTGATCATGGATCATTACTTCTTACAGACAGGGCCACTCTTGCGTGTGATCCGTCGCTTCCCAATGTTATCTTGGGGCATCCCGAACTTGTTCAGGGCAGAGTTGCAGTTGCATGGTTCCCCACAAGGGGTCAGGCCAGGGGGCAGAAATGAGGAGGAACATCACATATGATTCCTAGGGCAGGACCCTAGGTAAAATACCCGTGGGGTCTCTATGTATCCCATGAGGATGAAAATCAAGCCGCACCTGGTTCTTGAAGTACAATTTAACGTCATACGGGACGATGAGAAGTCTGCCTGTGCTGGGGCACATCCTAAAAAAACTACTAAGCCCACATAAGTCATGCTCGATGTGGGAAACAAGAAGTAGTGTAGTACTTTCCTGAAAAAAGAAGGAATATGTTAGGGAAAAGGGTCTCTCGATAAATGCCAGACCAACAATGTTAACCCATCCATGTAGCGCACCTAGACACGCGAAGAGACAAATCCGAGCATGTCAGAATTCCACTTGAACATGAAGAAGTGGAAATGTGTGAATCATGACACTCGAAATATGGATCAAAATGATGGTGGCATGACGATGGAGGATAGATGATAACCTTGGAAAAAACGCAGTATCCACATCGCCTTAGCCTGGAATGGTGACAGACAAATGAGGGTCGACCGTTGACCACGTTTGAAACACATGACCTATCCCAAATGTCATCAGAGATCCTTAAGGGAATTGGCCTGGAACGGTACGTGAGCTGATGCGCCATGGGAACATGCCATTAGGGGGTCCCTTCAGATGTGGAAGAGGATGAGGATCCAAATAGTGAGCTCATGATGCTTGGACATGGAACGAGGGGGATGTCTCCATGAAAATCCCACACTACGGGCTCTTTGAAAAAACGAATCTGAATACAGAAACGATATGTATTAGATAGAGGTAGTCGAGTCCTTTTATATAGGGAGATATTAGTTTAGGGTCGTACAACTCGGACCATGGATGTTAGGAAATACAGGAGAGACATGTTGGGGTAATTACCAAAACCCGACGTGAATGGGAACCAGGGGTTCCAACCACCACGTGTTCCTTGGAGAGGTTTTAGGTCGAGGGACTGGAAAGGAGAGTTGAGCTGGGCCTGAGGCAAAGTGCACAGGAATTCCTATATACCCCATGATAATGGGGATCAATCTTCACATAGTTCATGAGGTGGAATGATAAGGTACCAGTGCCAGGGATAAATGGGGGCGTGCGGGCATGGCCCTCGCACCAAGAGAAGCGGTTTTTGATAAATATTATTTGTCATTTAAGGTGAGTGGTTTTTCATTGTGAAGAGGCATGCCTATGGTAGCAGGTCCTGGGATCACAACAAAAATCAAGCCGTATCAGGCATTGAAAAATGGTATGGCGTGTGACCAATACCAAACATGGTGTCTGCTTGTGGGAGACATCACGATGTAGTGCCGTTTTTTGGGGTGCGGAAGGGATGATAATGTCACAGTTTAAGGTCATGTGATAGGACCAGGAAGCTTAGTTTAATGTTTTATGTCTTGGACATGAAGGAATTCACATGACGTGGTACAACATACTCGACGTGAATGAAGACATAATCATACACTACACTCCACGCAATTCTGAGAAAGGAGCCTCAGGCCAAGGGGCCTACATAGAGGTAAGAGGGAAAGGGGTGGGAGAAACCTGCTCCCAACTAAACTGGACCCGAAAACGAGATGTTTGGGTGGTCCTACGAATCCCATAAGGATAGAAATCAATACACACGTAGTTCTTGATGAGATATTAGTTTATAGTTTTAGAGCTCGGACCATGGATGGTGTGAACACCCTCTAAGAAAGTGCAGACCTCAACCTGATCCCTAATCCCACATGAGTTAAAGACAGTGTGTGAAATAAGAGAGGAATATTCCCATTACAATACCTGGAATGCATGCCAAAGGGAAATCAGTGCAGATCCCCAAATGATGCCCTGATCGCAGCTTTGGTCCTACTAACGTGCAGATGTGCACTAAGGAATAGTGCCAAGAGTTTCGAAGTTCTACTTGGACATGATGAGGTGGAGAAGGATGTGAATCATGTAACCGACATTTTGGGTATAATGCAGTTGGCGTGGCGATGGAGGATAACTATTGACTGTGTTCGAAATATAGTAGCCATATCGTGTTAGCTTGGAGGAAACAAAAAATGATCATCGACTGTTGAACATATTTGCAACGTGAGATTTTTATCTACTTGTTGTCTGAAACCCTCAGGGCATAGGCCCGTAACGGCAGGAGAGCCCTTAGGCGTGGTATCCATGCCATTTTTGGGGGTCCCTTCGGGCGTAAAAGGTTATGAAATCCCTAATAAAGGGGAACAAAAAGCCTGAAAAGCGGGTGGAAACATGCCCGAGAAGAGTCCGACATTGGAGGTACCGAACTAGAGTGCCTTTGGGCACATTGATGAACCGCCAAAAAAGGTCGACAAGGGTGATCAGGAGGGATAGGTACATGGTGTGGTCATTACAAGCCCAAAGGGAATGAGGACATAATCCTTTGCCATTCCTTATACTCCCCTCTCCGGGGAAGGGTAGGCCAAGGGGCTAAGGTGAAATGGAGATTTTTGGGAGATGGGGCTGGACCCAAAGTCTAGACATTCAGGCGGTCCTACGTATCCCATAGGGATGGGAATCAAGCCACACATATTTATTTAAGATACCCAGCGGTATGATACTCCAACAGGGGGGGGGTTGTACGGCATGGTGAGTGACCTGACGTGAATGGGGACATAATCCCGCACCACACCGTACATTCTGGGTAAGAACTTGGGCCAGGGACCTGAGAAGGCCAAGGGGCCTGAGGCTGGGCCTTGGTCAGGAAGGCCTGACCAGTTTGTAGTTTAACATCTTAGAGTGAGGAAGTGTAGGGGAGTGTTAAACTGAAAATATGGGAGGTGTACGACATGACAAATAACCCGATGTGAATGAGGACATAATCCAGCACCACACCGCACAATCCCATAAGAGAGAACCTTGGCCAGGGCCTGAAAAGGCCAAGGGGCCTTATAGATGGCATCGCCCGGAGGAATTTTGTCTCTTGGAGATACAACGGGGAACAATGAACCACTACACTCGATGTTTGGTACATCTTGGGGTGGCCCTAATGATCCAGGACAACTGTTGACCAAGTTCGAAACACACCGTCCTTATAGTGACCTGAAATGGGAGCAAAAAATGAGCATCGACTACTGACCATATTTGAAACGTGGGACCTGTATCTGCTTGTAGCTCGACATCCTCGAGGGAGTTGGCCCAATGTGGTAAGAGATCCCTTATGCCTAGCATCCATACCATTCAGGGGCCCTTCTAGATGGTGAAGGTGATGGAATCCTAGTCAAGGAGTGGGTGAAGCATTTTCATACCCATCACTAGAAGAGGCAAACGTCTCCAGGGAGCAGGACGTATTTCCAGATCGAGGTCAGCTCGACATGAATTGGGGAAAACGTTTGCACCCCTGCCATATGTCTTGACCCGGGGGGGGGGAGATTCGGGTGTTTGGGCTGGGCCAACAGATGAAATTTCTGGGCGTTCCTACGTATACCATAATGATAGGAATCAATCCATACATAGTACTTAATGGAAATGTTGTTTAACATCATGCGGTGAAGATGTGGGAGGATAGAAGAATGGTAAATGGGCACATGGTGCGACCATTACAATCATGGTATGAGTGGGTCTGAGGAAACCCACACCATATCATGCAAGGATCCTCCAAGAAAACTATTCCCGGGGGGAATAGTTAAGAAGAGTTTGGGGCAGGGCTCAAAACAAGGCATCTGAGCGTTCCTACGTATCCCATGAGGATGGGAATAAATCCAAATGTAGTTCTCAAGATGTAGTTTAACGTCATGTCAGATGATGCATAGTTTAAAGTCGCATAGGACTGGACAGTTTAGGGTCATGCGGGACCATTATGAATTTTAGGGTCATGCGGGACCGACAGTTTAAGGTTGTGCAGGACAGTTAGGCTTAGGAAAAGTATTTCTCGAGGAACTAGGCATTAGTGGGAGGAGTTATACTCTCACCATCCATGGTTACCAGGGAGTATGCTCCATTGGGGGTAAACCCTATGGACTATGTAAGGTTCTTCCCATTTGGGCTCCAACTTGGTTGGTTTCCTACAAGGGATCATTGTCTCTCAGAGGGCCAATACCCGGTGGCCTTGTAGAACAGAGCAGAGGCAAACCTTCTTGTTGAAGGCTCTTGCCATCTTATTTGGATGCCTTTCCAGACTGTGCAGGGCATAGAGCCTATTATTGTCAAGTGATTCCAATTCAGCTAGATGGATTTCAGCTACCTTATTTGGCGCCTTTTGGTCATAGAACGTTGTGTGTAACGAAGGGAGATGAATCTCAATGGGAAAGACAACCTCAGACCCATACACTAGGGAATATGGAGTCACCTGGGTGGAATTGCGAGTCGTCGTCCGATAGGACCAGGGGGCGTTGGGGGGAATGTTCGGCCAACACTTCTTGTTCTCACTCAGCATTTTCTACATAATGTTAGAGAGGGTTTTGTTGAACGACTGGATTTGCCTATTTCCATGCGCGTGATAGCAGGAGGTATGGTTTGAACTGATGTGGTACATGGAATACAACTTCTTCAGCTCAACTGCCTGGAAGTTGGTACCGTTATCAGTGAGGACAGAATGAGGGACTCCAAACCGGTGGATGATATTGGAACTCACAAAGTCGATGATGGAACGGGCCTTGACTTCCTTGAGCAGAACTGCTTATGCACACTTGGAAAACAAATACGTGGTGTTAAGGATGAACATCCATTGGCGAGCTGTCGCTGGTGGATATGGCCCCACGACATCGATTCCCCACACCACAAATGGCCTGGAGTACTTGGTGGAGTGGATAGGTTCTGGTGGTCGATATAGGAAGTTAGCATGAACATGGCACACGTGACTTCTTTGGGTGAAATCAATACAATCTTGGATCATAGAGGGCCATAAGTACCCCAATATCTGGATTTGATGGGACAGCTTTGGCCCATCCTGGTGGGCACCATAGGAACCGGCATGAACATCTTCCATGACCTGTGGAATCTCAACTCCTTTGATGCAACGGAGGATAAAACCATCGAAACCGCACTTGTAGAAAATCTTCTCAAGACTGGGACCACTCTGGAGGGAAAACTGTTGTGCACGGCATTGAATTCACTCGTGATCAACCTGATCAGCCGGGAGGCAACCATTTTGGAGATAATCGACAAAAGGGGCTCTCCAGTCATGAGTCGATTCATCCACTTCATTTGATGATCCTAGCTATCATAACATGGAGGATCTAGCGGTAAGATGGCTTACTCGCAGGTCGTCATCATCCTCTGGGGTGATGGGGGCAATGACTCTCCAGTGTGCCACATGTATAATCATATCATCATGCTCGGGCTTTATAAGTGGTGTAGCAATGTTGGCCAAAGGGTCCGCTTGACCATTCTGTGACTGGGGGACATGGGAAAACTCTGGTCATGAAGAGAACTAGGCCATTAGATGGAGGGTTCACTCCAACAATGGTGCGAGCTCTGGATTTCGAACAACATAGTCACCGTTGAATTGCTTGATGACTAGCTCAAAATCCCCTTTCACATGAAAATGGGGCACGTTGATCTCAAGGGCCAGCTCAAGACCAATAATGAGGGCCTGATACTCTACCTCGTTGTTGGCGCAGCCTTCTGACAACAGTAATTTGTGTGGCAGAACGGATTATGCCAGAGTAATGAAGGCGATACCTAGACCCATTCTCTTGAGTTGAGGATCATGGAGCCTCCTAGAGGTAGGGCTCTGGGAGGAACCATCAAAGTGAATATGCCCACATGGGATGACATGATCTACTGAGAGGATTGACTCATCATGAAAATCCATCTCCAGGGACTGGTCCACGGTGGTTGGATGGGCAACAAGAAAGTCTGCCAATGCCTGTCCCGTGATAGATTTTTGAGGCACGAACCTGATGTAAAACTGCTGGAGGAATACTGCCCACCGCGCTAGATGGACGGTCAATATTTGGAGATTTAGAATTTACTTTAGCGGGTATACCTGAAGGACTAGATATACCTAATGGTGATGCAAGTAATGTCACAACCTTTTCACTGTGAATAACAGCTCTAGACAGCTCTTCTCGATGGGGGGGGGATCTGATCTCTGTATAGAGAAGCATGCAGATGAGGTATTAGAGATTGTTCTTTGTCCCCTCATTGTTCTTATAGGCGAGAAGGGTGACGAGAGATCGTTTCAGGGTGGTCACATAGATGATTAACAGCTTCCCGTAGACGGGTGGCATCAAGACTAGAGGTTGGAGAAAGTACTTCTTAATTACCTCAAATGCGGTCTGGCACTCTTCGTCCCATTCATAGGTAAAGGTTTTCTTCATTCTTTCTAGCCAGATTTTCAATGAATCGGCGTATGTAGGCTAAGAGGCCTTGAAAACCTTGAAGCTCCCAGATATTTCTCGGAGGAGGCATCTGGCTGATTGCCTTGATCTTCACTAGGTCGATTTCGGTGCCTCAGTACTTGAAAAATAATCCAATAAACTTTCCATAAGTGACCCCGAAAGCACACTTCAATAGGTTCATCTTCAGGTGGTGGGAACAGAGGAAACCGAACACTTTCTCAAGGTCCTTGAGATGGTCCTGGCGATGGCGAGATTTTATCACTAGATCATCCACATAGCATTCCACCAATTTTATGAGGATTGGATTGGATATACGATGCATGGATTGCAGATAGGTGGCACCCGCATTCTTCAAGATGGCGGGCATAACCTGGTAATAGAATGTACCTTGGGCGCCTGGAAATCTATGGACTCTTCATCCTCAGGGACTATCCGGATCTTATTATATCTAGAGTAACCATCCATGAAGGAGAGGGTTTGGAACCCAACTATAGCGTCGATCAGCAATTCTGTCACCAGAAGGGGGAAATCAACCTTTGGATAGTGACGTTTGAGATCTCAGAAGTCGATAGGGACTCTGATCTGTCCATTCTTCTTTCTGACCGGCATAATGTTGGCTAGCCACTTGGGGTACTGGACGTCCTTGATGATGTTGGCCCTGATGAGCTTGTCAACTACAGCCTCGACAATGGCACCGTGAGAAGGGTGCATCTTTCTGGGAGGCTGCTTGAACCCGCGATGGTTTGTCGGGAGACCCAGGAGGTGGATGGCTACCTGAGGATCTAGCCCTGGCATCTCATGGTAACTCCATGAGAATACATCATGGCACTGTTTAAGGAAGTCCACATACTGTTTCTGCTCCTCCAGGGACATGGCAGTACTAATCAATGTGGGTCTCTGATATGCCTCTCTACCAAGGTTCACCTGTACCAGTTCATCGACCATGGTAGAGATGCCATCCTCAAAGGCAGAGGGAACGTCCTCCAAATCCCCTTCTTTGCTTGTGGAGGAGGGATTATCATTGGGTGAGGCTTTCCCTTGGTTAGAGGAACCCGACAGGAGGCTGTTACTAGCCTGGAAAACAGTGGACATCGCATCAGAAGATTCACGCACCGCTGAGACCATGGTGATGAAGGCAGTCGACCTAATCCCATCTAGCCTTCGGCCCAAGGGACCACACTTGATGAAATCAAATCAATAGTGGCGCATCAGCTTGATCCGGTTAATCCCGACCCTGCAAAATAGACATGTATGATGTACTTATGTTTCCATGGGGCAGACATCCCGATACTGTATGGGGGTAGAACCTTCCGGGATCACCAGAGCCTGGTTTGTGTAGGAGTACGAGGTGATTTTCCACCGTCACTTGGACTTGGGAATATGCTTTCCACTTGTACCAGAGACAACAAATAATTACCCCATGTCAGGATTTGTGGCCTCCAATCGATGTATTGAAAAGATGTAGGCATCAACCAGACCTACCCAAGGGTCACTGGTGATCGTTGTGGGCTCACCCTCATTTTCCAGAATTTTCTTATCCTTGCTTTTTTAATAGTCAGCGTCAAGATAACTGGCTTTACAAGAAGAAAAAAGAGATGCATCACCTTATAGTATGCCTACTCAACCATTAATGGAGTACTTGAGGAATTGTTGATATGATGAGGGGCCGCTGCGTGCAGGTGGAGCCATGCCCTACCCATCAATGCATTATAGGCGGTGTCATGGGAGACAACCATGAACTCGGTTATGAAAACTAGGACACCAAACTGGGTCTTCAAACGGATCTTACCGACTGGGATTTTCACCATCCTGTCATATCCCTGCATCATTAAATCGGAGGGAGTCATATCATCCATAGATAACCCCAACTTCCATAGTGTCTATGTCGAGATAAGGTTAATCATAGAGCCGGTGTCAACGAGACAACGACGAACCTCCACGCCATTAAATTGGCCTGTGATGTACAGTGGGCGGATGTGCCCTTGTACGGGGGAGCCCTCATCCTCTCCAGAGAATGAAATTATGGCCTGAAATTCGACATCTACAACTGCTTCAGCATGGAAAGATTCTGCAGCTGCTACCTCAGTCTCAAACTAGAGGGTGTTCCTTAAAGCATCAATGAGGGAATCACGCATATATGACGACCGGAGAAGGGATTCAAGGATTTAAATCCTGGATCGGATGCCGAAAAGGTTATTTAAAACATTATACATCCGTTCCAGGCATGAAATTATTCTTACAGGAGGCTGTTATGTGATTGGAGACACGGCGGGCCCTGCCGGTCGGACCGATGGCTGGCTAGTGCTGGGCACGTTCCGTTGTTCACTAGTAGAAGCCTGAAGAGTAGCTTCAGGATGAGTTCTAGATGACCGAGTTCTTCCTGTAGTTGGGTGAATCTTGTCAGGGCATTGTCGAAGTGGTTCTGACTAATCTAGTAGCATAAACGGTGGTGGATGTGGTCCTGAAAACACCGGATGAAGAGGCTGTGAGTGCTGAGCTCTACGCTGGGCCTACTGTCTGGTCTCAGCAGGATGCATGGCCTGACTAGAGGTTCTAAAGGATGTGCCTCAATGATCCAAACGGTCAGGGATCTAATGAAATTGGCGCTGACTGGGGACATTGGGGAGGTTCTCCTGGCGTTCCCCCTCGTCGTGAGTCATATAGGGGTTTACCAACTCCACGGTATTAACCGATGAATACCATTGACTGTCACTTGGAGAATCATCCACCACTGGGAAGATTCCAGGAGAGATCCCCATCTTAGGGGGGATGAAGTTGTCAAGAGTGAGGGAAGATGATGGCATTGGCGGGGCGCGTTGCTTTTTCTTGAACCTCCGATGCATGCTCTTCTGGGAAGATGCCGACTGAGATGATGATGAAAAGGTGGTGGTCATAGCTTCTGAAGGCTCTGGCTGATTCAGGCATGCCCGAATATTTCCATGGGCACAAGAAACTATTTTTTTGAGCCATCCAGTCGTTGTACTTCTGGGATCCATGGCTGGGAACCTGCTGCCACTCACCTTCGCCATCGCTACTCCTATCTGACCTCACAATGACACCCACCACTTGTGCTGGAGCTAGGCCCAACCTGACTATGTTGTTACTGAACCGGTCTTGGAGCTAGTTCTTGACCACATAGCATGGTTTGATCGTGTGCCCCATAATCTGATGATAGAGGCAGTAGTTGGGGTGATCAGTGAGATTCACCTCTACCGGGCTCTTGTACTCAGGCAAGCGTACAATCCCCTAGTATTGAGCACTACGAAAGTAACCAGGGACCTGATTCTTGCTGAATGAGTAAGTATACTGTGTTATTTATAGATAAGAATCTCTTGGAGCATGGCCTTGGTGAGGATCCGGAGGGGCCTGCCAAAGAGGTGGACCCTGATTGTCCCTCCTCGGCGGTGGCGGCGCATTACGCGGGGGCGCCTGCCAATTCTGAGGACGCTGCGGAGCCGGAGGCTGTGCCTGAGGAGGAGGAACTCTGAGAGGCTATGGGGTGGGTGATACTAGTAGAAATTATATCTTCATAGGGGCTTCTATTTGGGCCACCGCGGTGGGCTCGACTCTGGCGGCTCTCTTTGATGGGATCACAGGAGGAAACAGACATGCCTGTCTGGCCTGTTGCATGGCTTCCTCATGGCGTTGGGCCTTGTCAGAGAAGTCTCGAAACCCCCTGGGATAGTTCTGGGTGATCAGGTAAGGAACCATTTCTATCTTAACATTCCCTACGCACATTGTTAGTAATTGTTACCGATTCAGTGGCATGTCGAGGGAGTATGTGAGCCCATTCAAACAGGCGATAAAGTCTGTGACTCGCTCATTAGGACATTGGTTGCACTTGAAGAGGAATGAAATTCTAGTCTTCTGGGTGGTAGAACCGAACTGGTAGAGGAACTGCCTGTGAAGGTCCTCCCAGCTGGTGACAGATCTTAAGGGGAGCTGGCTGTACCAGACGAATGTCGGCCCCTCCAGTGTCTGAATGAAACAACGGATCGTGGAGGACTCCTACTGTGATGGGGTTACCAACATAAGCCCAAACCTTGAGTTAAAGTGTCCCATGTGTTGTGGTGGGTCCCCTGTCCTGTTAAAGGGGGAGAAGGTGGGATTTCTGAAACACAGAGGTGCCAACATATCATCCACCCAGGCCTGGTATGGCTTACCATCTGGTGGGATTGCCACCTGCCGTGTTTCTAATTCCTCATGGAGGGCTATGAGTACTGCCATAATATTATCTGGATGGAGGTTCCTGTCTTGACGGGGATCCCTAATCACGAGTGCGTTTCCAGGCTCTTTGAAATGATAGGTAGGTTCATCGGCTCGTGGACCAACTTGTGGAGCGGCATGCAGGGCAGCTGGGGTAACCTGGGCCATATTTCATGGATTGCCATGCCGTTTGGGAGGGTTTGGTGAGACATATCACGCCCTCTTGCCATGAGCACGAGATTTTACCCGGTCCACATGAGTGGTATGATCGTGGTTGCCTAGGGGAATCTCGCAGAGGGGTAGTTGTTCCTACCCCTGCTGCCCTGGACTAGGATCACCTTGTCGCTCTACAACGCGTTCCGCAAGGAGTTCGTCGACGAACCTCTTCTACTCAGAATGTTGTTGGCACAACGTGGCCTTCTCGGGGTCCTCCTCCATCTTTTGTACTGAGGTGGATAGGTATGAGTGTTTGATAGCTCCAACATTCTCTTTTCCATTACTAGCATTCCGGCTGAGTACCAATGCCTCGGTGGGTGCATTGAGACCTAGGAGGTTCCTCTGCTAGCAAGTAATCCTCCCCGATGGGTCCAACAGTGGTGTAACACCCTCATGGGGTAAGTCTCCATCGAAAAACACCAGCTCGTCTCCTTTCCACGATGTTGGCCATGTAGACCGTGGCCCTTCCTGGGTGGGCATGTCCTCAATATCGCATAGCGAGTCGAGCTGCTGTCAGATAGGGGTGAAGTGGAGGGAAGCATACTACCCCCATCCATGGACTTGAATGTGGGGGGTAGCCTCCCTGATAATTTTGCGGAGTACCTTAATACTCTGAACGCATTTCTGTTGGAGGGCCTGACGGCGGCCTGGTGACTCGGGGCGTTAGGCCATCGAGTGTGTGGCCAGATCAACTAGATGACACTGCTCACTGATGCATTAGAAATGAGTTTGGCTCCTTGGATAAACCATGTGCTGATGAAGGATTCTGAAATGTGTTGCCCAGAGGGTGTATTGGAGACACTCAAATTTCTATAGGGTGAGGGACTCGGGTATGTAGAAATCCCACGTTGCGGCATGCTAGAACATCTCGGCGAAGTGGTCCGCTGCATGAATGATCCAGAAGATCCTCGGCTCAAATTCAGGTCCTGGCACTTGATTTCCCCACTCTCCAACTGGGGGCGGTTGAGGAACTGGTAGTGGTATTGAGGAAAACCACTGGGATGACAGGCTGGCCGGTGCAGAATATGACGAACGAGCTGACTGGACACCAATTCTCGGGCTGTCCTCTGAGGAGTGTAGTGACCTAGACAATACATCACGAGAGGACGAGATGATGACCAATGTTCCCGGATCAGAGGCCAGGACTACTAGTGGTGGGTCGCGCTGCTGATCGCCTACCATTGGTCCCCAAAACATCTCAACGTGATCTCTTGTAGAGGTAGAAAGCCCTTCCGGCGACGATGGTGGTGATTGAACGACCATGACCTGCGGGTTCGCCAAGTTTTCATCCTCTTGGATATACCTACAGAGGGAGGCAGGAATCCTGTGGACCCCACTTTCTAGGAGCACCAGGATGATGTGCCTTGTTCCTGCCTCGGTCCTTGACTCGGGTGAGCGTGGAGAGGGTTCCCAAGCTGGGTTGTACTTCGCTTCAGAGCATGAGAAGCGGACTAGTTTTATCTCCGTCCGGGATTTCCCATAATTCTTCTAGTGGTTGCGACGTCCCACCTTCCTTCCCATCGGTGGATCCTCGGGACAGGGCTGATTCTTGACATGGGGTCCTTCGACTTCACTAGTGCCAGGGTGGATATGGTTTCCACTCGAGAAATCTGAGGTGCGAGGAGATCCAAGAAACATTTCGAAGGGGACATGGGGAGGACCTCCATGAACAGCACCTGAGCAGCCAAAACCTCCGCCATAACTGGAGAAAGAATGAGGATGACCTCCAGGCCTGGTGCAAGTGGAGCGAGGCTGGCCTTCACCCATCTAGATTATGAGGTGAGGAGAACCTTCGCCAGCTGTGGAGAGGACATAGGGAGGATCCCCACGTTGGAGAGAGACCAGATGGGTAACGTCTCCACATCGACGGTCGGGGGCTGGATGAAGGGCTCCATACCCGGTGTGACGGGCACGGGAGAGGCTTCCATACTGAAGATCGCCGCCACGGGGTATACCTTAATTTGGATTGGGGGTAACACGGGGAAGACCTCCATGTCGAGCCTCTAATCGGGGAAGGCCCATGCTCTCCGTTTTGGCGGTACGAGGAGGACGTCTGTACTGGGTGGCATCGCTACGGGTTGGTTTGCGGCGACCAATGCTCGTGCCTGTGACCAGGAGAGTCGACCCAGCTTTCCCGTGGGGCGGTTGGGGCCTCGATCTCAGTTTTTCATATAAGCGACCCTACTCAGTGTGTGCAGGGGCTTGATGATATGCGCCGGCGGTGGCTCGGGCCATAGTAGCCGTCGACGTTGACGCCGCCTAGATGGTGTCCTTAGATCATTCTTGACACTGGCGTCTGGTCGGGTGAGCTGGTGTCGGTGCTAGTGGTGCAGGTGCATAGCCTACCTACTCCTATATAATGGTCGGGTGGTGGAGCTGACACGACAGAGTGGGGGCCTATGCTGGGAGCCCTTGTATTGAGACTTAGACCGGGTTGGGCTGGACATCACCCACCTCATCAGTGTAAGGCAGGGAGTCATCAATGCACTCTGGGGACAGGCTCCCGAAACGATTGAATGTTGGGGTGGGGAGTAGCGGCTCCCTGCACGGCCCTCAGGGGTGGTGTTGACGGTGGGGCCTAGACGCCTCTATGTCCAGGCGGGCCATATCCCTGGTTGGGACAATGCTCTCCTCCTCGTAACTACATACAAGGTAATTAATTACCCTTCATTGGATAACTTTTGATGGGGAGATGGGGCATGGGCGCACCATGGTCATGGACACAGAATTCATTTCTGGAGCGGTGAATCCATGTGGTTTTGTGCTGGCGTTTTCCCTACCCATGCGTAGGCGGGCAGGCGATGATCGCTTTCCTGTAACAGCAACCTGATTCCTGAGAAGTGGAGAGATGAACTCGTTAGTTCTGAAAAGAAAAAGTAATCGACGACCAACTCCCCAGAGACATCCCGTCTTTTGTGACTGGTAAGAGGGATCCACGCTGACAACGTCAAAGAACAGGATGTCTAACGTTCTACTGCCCCAACTTTTGGTGAGTTTCACACTAGGACCACTATTTTCGTGGCGGGACCCGGCGGTGGATAACTGGTTCTGGTGACACGTCAATCCATTGATGAAACAAGCATTACAAATCTTTATATTTAGGAGAATAACATCACATCAGGTTCACCATTTCTGTTTCCAACGCTTTCGCCGGAGCACGCGTGTCCATCATCTTGAGTGTGACAGGCGTGGCTTTGTTACCCTGCATTCTCGCTTTCCAAAGGTGGGTGACATCTGTTCCTTGTTCTGGGATGTTTTCTCCTTGATCGAAATGGGACGATGGGATGTCAGTTCTTTCTTCCATGTATTCCTCCTCGGAACTCGTCACCTAGTCTGGGACTCCCTCGTAGATTTAATACGTTGTTTGTGAAACTCTTCCCTACACAATATCTTCATGGATGCCAGTAACTTACACTACTTCTGTCAGGAAATTCCAAGGTGTCCGGTCAGGGCAGAAACCTTCAGTTAAGGGTGTAGTCATAGTGGGGCATCACTGGCGTGTCTAGACACTGGAGAATTGGTGTGTCTGTCTTCTGTCCCTTATTATAGGGCTTCTCAAGGGCGTGGAAGCCCAAGGAATCCCACATAGAAAGTGGGGAATCATATTACATGGGAATTTATCTGAGGATATCCTCAGCTTACTATGTTAAACACAGGGTATGACACAAGTTTAACATCCAGTGGAGACAAATCAGGATGATCAGAACACTGAGTAGAGTGGATCAGACGGAGGAAACCCCTAGAGGGAACAGCGATATTGGGGCCATCACATGGGTGGTCTCATGAATATTTTCAAACAAAATGGGGAGTGGGATGGCATGATCATACCGGGATGTGGCTGCCCAGGTAAGAGTCCGGATGGATGATTTTTTTGGGCTTGAGCCACATGAAGCTTCCTACGTACCATGCCTTAACATGGATCAAAGTCCACATAGTTCATCTGGAAACGACTTACCACTAAATGAGGGTAGAAATGTCTTACCGCTGGATGGGGTCGAACCGACGTGAAGGGGGGGGGGGGTCAGAATGACCAGGTGGTGGTGGGCTTGATCCTCATGGAGGATTCCTACATACCATGCCTTGACATGGATCAAAGTACTTGTAGTTTGGGATGATGTATCAGAGAACCAACGTGAATAAGGACCTTGGTCAAGGTGGATGGTGGGCTTGATCCTCGGGTGGATTCCTACATACCCTGCCTTAGCAAGGATCAAAGACCACGTAGTTCAGGATGGAATGGGGCTTACACTCTAGGTTACCCAAGGTGTTGGTGAACCGAAGTGAATGATGTTCAGAACGACTGGGTGATGGACTTCAACCTCATGAGGCATCCTACGTACCATGCCTTGACATGGATCAAAGTCCCCATAGTTCGGGATGAAGTGGGGATTACACTCTGGGCTGCCCAAGGTGTTGGTGAACCGATGTGAATGGGGTCAAAACGACTAGGTGGTGGTGGGATTGGACCTCAGGGAGGCCTCCTACATACCATGCCTTGATATGGATCAAATTCTCGTAGTTCGCAATGGTGTGGAATACAGTTTAAAATCATGCAGGATGGGGGTGAAAAGACGTGAAGGGGGTCAAAACGACCGGGTGGTGGGCTTGAACCTCGTGAGGCTTCCAACGTACCATGCCTTTACATGGATCAAATTCCTCGTAGTTTGGGTTGTAGTGGGGCTTAAACTCTAGGCTGCCCAAGGTGTTGTTGAATCGACGTGAATGATGGTTGGAATGACCGGGTGGTGGGCTTGAATCTCGTCAGGCATTCTACATACCATGCCTTGACATGGATCAAAGTCATCGTAGTTCGGGACGATGTGGAATACAGTTTAACGTCATGCGGGATGGGGGTGAACCGACGTGAAGGGGGTCGGAATGACTGGGTGGTGTGATTGAACCTTGTGAGGCTTCTTACGTACCATGCCTTGACATGGATCAAAGTCCTCGTAGTTTGGGAAAGGTTATTGGCACACCGACATAGAGATGGTCGGGGCCAATCGTTGTTGGGCTTGAACCTCAGGGCGACTTGCTACGTACCATGCCTTAACATAGATCAAGGTCCTCATATTTCGGGAGGTGTGGAATATAGTTTAACATCCTGAGAGATGGGGGTGTTGTCATGGTCGATGATTACTCTAAGCCCACATGATCCAAGCTCAGTGTGAGAAACAAGAGGAAGCAGTGACCTGATGATCATGTCACGAAAGGTGCGACCATGGGAGATGGAGTGGGGCTTATGCATGGAGTGGCCCAGGGAGAGAGAGATTGGCACTTACTCTAGGTTGGAGGCCCATGGGTGACAAAGCACAGCTGGAGAGGGACTTGGGACCGAAAAAAGGAGGTGCTACGTTCCCTATCGTGCCCTCTACTGGCCCTGGGGACCGAAGAAGAAAGGAGGGAGCACCATTCCCCACCAAAACCTTGGATGGACTTGGCATCGAGGGAGTGAGGAGGAACAGGGGCGCTGCATCCTGGAAGAAATTTTATGGGATTACACCATGGTAGATGCCCTTCCCCACAGACAAATGACACTCCAAGAAGGAGGATATCATCCAATATGGGGTGTGATCCCATCCCGGTGGAGAAGAGTGGGCGTGGAGAATTTCCAAGGTGGGGGACCCTATGTGCGTGTCACAGGGCTATGTCACAGTTTAACGTCATGTGTTGAGGATGATGGTTCTTGGCAGTTTAACATCCTGAGTCTCGGATGAGGTGGGTTTTCTCCGCACCCCTAGGACGTACATAACCGGTACCCTCTACCCCTTAGGGGAGGGAAGTCATCAAAAAGTCCGTGAATAGGGGGTTTCATAGAGCGAACCATCGAGGGGTCCATGTTAGCGTGGCTATGCAAAGAAGCAATAGCCATTAGAGTTCCTATGTGAAGAATCCTTAGGCGAAGCAACACAACGGGTGGTATCATCTAAGGGACTTTGAAGTAAAATCATGCAAAACTGGAGGCTCACACGGGAAAAAGATTTTCCAAGCAGAGGGGTCCATAGGCAGGGGCCTTGTGGAGCTCTGTTGCTTCACGTGGTGGAGGGAACATGCGAAAGGGTGTGCTTCGTGATGTCAGGTGCCATAGACTTATCATCGGGTGGAGGTGAAAATGGGAGGTGCTTCAAAAAGTGGAAGGGCATTCACAGAGCACAGCCTCGCGGAGCAAAGGTGCCTTGAGAGGTAAGGTGTCAGAAAGAAATGTGCTTCGCTAAGTACAGTGACTCTGCCTTAGCATGTGGATCATGTGTACATTAAGGATGCTTCGCGAAGCATAAACACTCTGTGATGACCCGGGTCCCTTGGGGATCACCTTCCTTCACGAAGGCCCTTAGGCTTCACAAAAGGCATCCATCTCTTAATATGGGATCAAGCCAATACAGGGGGGAACTTCACGGAGAATAATTACATTGCACAGCTCATGGTTCGCCGAGCAGAAGGATGTTTCGCGATTCGTGAGCCGAGTAGTGGAAAAGTCCGATTGTTCATCTTTTGGGATCAGGGGGAGCACGATATTTATAGGAAAGAGGCGATGCAGAGTGGAGCTCACACGACACGAAGAGGTAATGGGTGGGTTCGTGGCGGGATCACAAACATCAAATGTGGTTGCGGAGAGTCCCGCCTCATTGATTTGCGGTGGGCTTGCGAATGTCAAATGCGTTCAGAGATCCACCCGCCTCCTTGCTTTCTGGTGGGCTCATGAACGAAAAATTTGTTCACAGAGCCTCCCACATCTTTGCTTTGCAGCGGCTGCGGTGTTGGGGGAACTCCGCGAAGGGGCTTCACGAGGCAGTTCTTTGGGACATTTTTTGGGCCTCTGCTTTGTCCCGAATTTTGGCTCCAACAGTATATTTGGTACTTTTATGGATATTATGTTATCTAAGTGGCATATATAAGTGGATAAATTTTAAATAGCCTCACAGGATTGAATGATATAATAAATGGTATTATCACAAATATTGGACACAAGAATTTACCGCTATAGGATATTTCACCATTCTGTTACTGTATTTGATGAGATAGAATAGATCATCATTTATAGACCTCTCTAAGTATGGTGAATTATTATATGTAACTTTTTAAATGGTAGAAAATATATATTACCTAGCATTAGTTATGAGATTAACCTTCCATGTGGTAGATTAATTTTTGGTTGGTGATGAAAATTATATAAGGTTGTCGGTTTTATGAGAAATAGCAATCACTTAACATAGGTATATAATCTGTTAATGAAAATTTATTATTTTTATTAAGATTTAATTTATTAGAAATTTTGTTCTTTGTTTCACTAATTTTCTTATGTATAGTGGTGGTGAAATAGGTTACCAAAATATGGTAATTATGAAATAAATAGAGATCGGGGTGTCAAATGTCACATTGGCGGTGAAAATATAGTTGGGTTTAAATATTACATATTGGATGGATAGAAATGATTACCAGGTTGAATATTTTTCTAACCTGGGAAAAGGAGGTTATAATTTGGTTTGGACCTTTACAAAAAAATGATCTAATTTAATCGGTCTAATTTAAATACATTGCACATATTATCATGTTTGTATAGATGGGACACTCGAACCCAAAAGAGGGGTTTCAAGGTAGGATATATCACACCATGGTTTGTTTTCCTATGTGGGATACACCTCCCCTTTAGAGGCGTATCTAGATGGGATGTACTACACCTGAGAGGTGTTTGTAGGTATGATTCTCTTTTAATGGGTGGTATTTACATATGTGTAATATTTAATTCTATGAGTGACTATGAATCCGTATTAGATGATAAGAAAAGCTAGTAAATATGTATTATTAGAAGTTCAGATGATAATGAAATTGAGAGATGTTTTTTTCTCACAGGTCAATGATTTTCAAATATTGATATTAGATAATGTATGAAAAACTCTAAACTAACATTGTTCAATGTATGTATGAGCTAAACATTAGGGTAAATTCTCATGTACCCAGTTATTTGACATGTTTCACTAATGTGATTTTTTTGGGGACAAATTTTATTCCAGATATGTATTCACATATATACTAGTTATACTTATGGAGTTTTTTGGTGATGGAATTCTGCGTTTTGTTACCAATCCTACCATTTACAAAATCTGGTGGAAATAAAAATCATATGTATTGAATGAGGGTCCATGTGATGACACATAAATAGGTGGATAAGATGGGGGATCACAATGGGGTTATGTAAAATTTTCTAAGGAGATGTTCAGTATAGTTAATGGGCCTCCTTCATTTTATTTTATTTTTATATCAATATTGTATATGATCACCTTATTACGTGATCTTGTATTGATGTATTTTTTTTAAAAGGTTGGGGCCGAAGCCTCATTTATTATTAAAGGAAAGCAAATACCTCTTTTAACTGGGTAGAGGGAGACCCATTACATAGCCCGAAGGCCCAGTGGGCATTTAGCCCATTACATGGCCCGTATACCAATTTTTTTGGCCCAAAGCCCATTCTGTGAATAGTAGTGCTACAGTACTGCACAGTACCCGCCACCGCTGCAGTACTCTATGGCCGCTATAGTGCCCTGCCGCCACTACAGTGCTCGCCATTGCTACAGTACGCCACTGCTATAGTACTGCTACAGTACCCTACACCCAATGGGTTTTGAACCCCCATTTTTCATGTAGATTTAAGGGGTGCTTACCACTAAGCCAAACCCAAACTACAGATCTTATATTGATGTATGAAAATATGATACACCTGGGAATCATTGTTCATTACATTATATTTACTTATATAATGTTAATTCAAGTGTAAATACATTATCTTAGTATAATATTATATATGTTTATTGATATTGTTTAATTTACTTGATATCCTATGTGATGGTACCAAGGTTATAATTTCAGAATGTTATTTTATCTTACTAATTTCACTATATGGAAGAATCTGGAAAATGAGGTGGTGTTTCTAGAGTGTATGTATCCCTATCTCAGACATTACTAACAAAATCAAAGCGAGTAAATGTGAATTTATAAGAAAATGGATGGGTCCTATAAATGTATTCAACCCAGGAGTTTTCCTCTATAATGTTTGAAAGATAAATATTATCTAATTTTGAGCATTGGGATGAACATGGATGTTGTCCACAAATATTATTAGTTTCTAAGTGTAATTTAGTTATAATGATTCATTATATAAATTATAGAAATATTATCTATTGAAAAATTTAATAGTTTTACATGGTAGAATTTTAAAACAATTATGCACATAAATAGAAATTTCTTGTGATAAAGGCCAAATTTGACAAAAAAAATTTATAAATATTTTTAACTATAATATATTTAAAATTATGATTGTTATAAATTAAACTAGTGTATATTAAAAAATCACTTTTAAAATATTTACATAAACATAATTATCACTTGAGATAATATAATATATCTAAACCTGTACTCTATGATTTGGTTTAAATTTATGGATTTCATACAAAAAAATGTGACCCAATTTTATCTATCCAAAACCTAAAAAATAAAATGGAAATATTATATCAATTAAAATCCCAAGGGCCATTTAAGGTGTATATGATTAGAGAATTAGGATAAACTCTTTCAATGTTGAAATTAAAACACAATATCTTCTTTTCTTATAAAATAAGTTCATTATAAATAATTTAATTAATTTTTCAACGTAATATCTATATGTGGAACTCTACCTTTATTATAATATCCACTCATCCTTTGGCCCAAAAAAATATCCTTTGAGAAAACGGGGTAAAAAAACAAAGCTCAGAAAGGTATAGTTACAAAAAAGAAAAGAAACCCTTTAGTCCATTTCAAAACATTGAAATCATATAAGATAACTTTACCTTAACAAAATAAATATTGAGATGAAATATTTTTTTATTAAACATGAAATAATATTTACTATCAAAATTTCTTAATAACACACATTTAAAAAAAATATATGAAAAATAATAATCATGAGGGTTTCTTAAAAAACATAAGATACCATGAGAAAATTTTATTATAAAAAAACTTTTACCTTAATTGTTATAATCATCCATTTACAAAAAAGATCATTATTTTAACTTATAAAATCAAATTATTTCCATGAAATTTATTTATTAATCATAATAAATTTTTGTACACACCTTATCATATCATATTTGAATAACTCCTTTAATAACTATTACAAGAACTCTACCAAAATGGAATTTCCCACCTAGTAAAATCCAACATGATTTTATGGATAACATGCTTATTATTGAATTAATTGGTGTTCTATATATCTTCACCCATTACCGTCGAATTGTTTTAGGACCAGAAATAACATGAAACACATTAATGCTGAAATGTCAATCATAAATGTCATATAAATGGACTTTTAAACCAACAATTAAAAAAACTTCTACCTATAGACATTTTACATTCCTTTAAAACATAATTTTAAAAATAAAAATACCTATAAAAAAAGGAGAACAAGTTTTTTTTATGAAACCATAGAATATTGTGTAAGTAGATGAATTGGAAATAATATTTATGATAGTGGGAAAATTAATTGACATCGTATAAGTTATAAAATTCAATTTTTACTTCATAGTAAAATTTAAAATATCTATATGAAATATGAAAAGAAATTCATTTTGAAGACCTTTATACGAAAGTAAAATGAGAGGTAAAATGAATTTTTTAATTCATTTGTTTATATATTTACATGACCCTCAAAAACAGTAAACTGAGTAAAAATATATGAATGAAAGATTAATAATATTTTAAAACTAGGTTTTATTATATATTATTCATTACGACTTGATAACTTTTGATCTAAGGGAACATTGAAGGAATGAATTATTGATGAGTCCATTAATAATTTTAATTGTAAACAGTAATTATAAAATATATAATTTTTTTTATATGCCATAAAAATAATAAATGTGGTGGAATAGATATATTCCCAATGAATTGGAATTGAGACTGGAAATTCCTTATCTTGAGTTTGACTTGTCACATGCATTTTTTATCATCCTAAATAATAAATTTATGTTAAATATTTAGTTTAGTAATAATATTTTTCATGTTCATCATATTATTATTATTACTTTTTATATCACATATTACCATTTTATTCTTTATCCCTTTATTGATTATGTTTACATGTAACGTTTTGAAGTTGTTTGGTTCATGATTTCAAAATGAAATTTTTAGGTCGAATATGGTAAATTAGATCTTGATTTTATCATTTTTTAATTTTAATAATGTTATAATTATCATTTATTTATATTAAATAATATTTTATAACCAAACATGTTTAGTGGTTATGAAAAATATATTATGTTACTTCCTGGAGATGACATTCTATACATGCTTGTGAGTAACATTTCAGTTTTTCAAAGAACCTGAAGAATATAAGTTATTAATTATTTTATGTCTCCATAATTATAATTATTTAATAATTATCATTAAATATATTTTAATCAACCGATATATACTATCTATATGAGGATGTGATGAAAATTAAAATACATCGGTTCACGAGGTGGTGGTCTACACACACGCGCGAGCAATGTTTCTATTTTTTGTTTGTTAGTAATGAAAGAATTAAAAAAATTATTTACCATGAAATAATTATTTTTAAATCATACTTATTTATATAATTTAATTTTTTTCAATCATTATGTACAACCATAATATGAGGTGACAAAAAATCAAATTCACACCCTTTTTGGGGAGGTAGTTTTCATACATGCACAAAAGGTGTTTTCATTTTCCATTAGATAGAAAGTAAATTAAAAGGTGTTATAACATATACATAATAAAATTTATATATGTAGTAAATACTTATTTTATTATATCACAGTGGTTAGTAGTGTTTTCCAGAGGTAATAAATGAAATCAAAATAAAACAGTCAAATAAGAACTGTAACTCTCTTTCAGACAACCACCAAAGGTTTTTACCAAAATCCATCATGGAATGGTATTATGATAAATCCAAGAAATATAGTATTTTTTGGGGAGGATTTAATGAAATTATTCTATTAGTTATTATCCAATATAATATTCTTATGAATACTGTATAATATATGATAAGTGGTTTTATTTTTAAGTGAAGAAGAATACACCCTTGTAGCTTTTGTAAAGATAAAAACATATTAATGTATTACACAAACTAAATATATCTGAAATGATATATATTCAAATTTTAAATAATGTTTAGTATAAATAAAAAATTGTAACATAAATTAGAAAGTATTTTAGTTCATTTTAACAATTATTTGTTTTATTTTTTCCCTTTTAAGATATTTAAAAAAATTTACAATTGAAATTGAATTCTTTTAACAAAGATTCTATTTATAATGAACAAATATTAATTTCATATAATTAATTTCTTTTGAAATTATTATTCCAAATATGTATTCCATTTTATTAAAATAAAATTTATATTTTGTAGCAATTAATATAGTAAAAATCCCCCATAATGAGAAGGAAATTGTTTTCTAGAAAAAATGCATTTTTATGAATAACTTTTTTAATCAAAACAATTATGTAATATTGACCCAAATAGAATTTATTAGGTCATTAATAATAAAAAATGAAAAAAATTAAATATTAAAACTAATAAAAAAAATATGAGTCTTTTTAAAAATATGAAAAGAAGTGATAGTTTTTATAAGAAAATCAATATTTTATACTATTATCCCAAAAATTAGATTTCTCAAAAAATACCAAAAATTAACATGGTGTTAATGTTAATAGGTTTATTTCCATAATTATATTTAATTCTCGAAATAATTTTTTTAAAACTTTATAATTTAATTACGATCCCAACACACAAATGCAATAATGCTCATTTTTTTAAAAAATTAAAGCCTTAAACGATTTGAATAAAATGTGTTTACATTTTTTTATGAATTAATTAATGAATTTTAATTATATAAAACATTTATAAATATTTTTTTATAATTAGTTTACTCCTTGTTAAACAACCAATTAATTTTGTAATGCCCCGACACCAGTTACCCAAAGTCGGTGCGTTATTACATAACATTGGAATGATACAAGGAAATCATGTCCCATAATACTGATCAGTTTAGTAGCCTTAGAAATACTAGATACATTCATAAGGTCAAAATTACAAGTTGGAATGAAAAACAACACTAAATTGTTCCAATTGAAACATCCAAGCTTCCTAGATTATGCCTACAAGTCACTCATAACTAACTTCTTCATATCCTAGGAAAATGAAACATAAGAATTGGGTGAGCTAAAATGTTCAGTAAAAGTAGATAATATAGTGGAAGATAACAAAAACATTAGGCATGATGAATAATTGAAAACACATGCTTTTAAAAATAATTAACATGAACACTTTATGGCAGGAATATGAGCAGAGTAAATAATGACATAATAAAACATAGTAATGGGTATTCTACTAGTCTAATAACCACATGAAATATCAATAGCTAATCTCATAATGATGGAATGCATAATATCGGACATCATAACCACATAGTGATGGCCTCATTCCAAGACTACAAATACGATTTTCTCAAGACCTTGTGCCAAGACACTAGTTTGTCTCATGAGACCTACCAATGCATCAAGGAGCTATAGCGGGCTCCACATGTCACTTACTAAGAACAATGCATTCCTCATATGAAAATTTTGAAACATAACATAAACATTCATATTAAAACTAGCATACGAAATGTCAATAATTTATCCACAAACCATGAATGGAATAAAAATAGCACATCCATTATAAAACATAACTCATTCAATTCAATATGGAAGATTGTATTGTAACAGATTAACCTCAATCAAGAATAATGAAGGATATCGACAGAGATGAAAATAATCATCAAAACTATTTAAGATAAATATCCCCCTTTTTTCTTGAAAACATTTAAAAGTCAAACTATTTGTCAAGAAGCCATTTAAAAATTGATTTTTGAATCAAAGTGTCCCATTACACTTTAAAAATTTTAAAAGGAATTTTAGTTTTAAAACATCAATGGTCATAAAAATAAATCCTTAAAACCATTTTTAAAACATGGACATTAATGAGAAAGATTTAGAATAATAAATCATTAAAAGATTTAAAAGGATATTTTAGTTAGATTTCAAAAACAAAAGAGAGACACTTGAATAAAAATAATTGAGGAAATCAAAACGTTATAATATGATGATAATAAAGGGATCCATGATATTCTATTTCAAAGTACATTACATAAAAACCATATAAAAGTGATTTGGTGTATAACAACAAATAAGTCTTAATAGAATGTAAATTGAGATGAAATCTCTTATAAAGTCCGTATATTTAGGTTTAGGAAAAATAAATGTCATAATTATTTGTGAGAAATATAAATACACTCAATATCATTGTATATTCAGTGTAAATCAATCAGAGTACATTCACACATATTCTTGTAAAAACATCACCAATGAATTGGATGTTTAACTCAATAAATGGAGATTGGGTTAAAATTACTCTTATCATGTTCATATAGATGACATTAGAATTTATCAATGGTGTGATTATTTGTATCAAAATTATATCCACAGAAATGGGAGTGTAAATTATTACATAATAAAATGAATAGTGATTTTACACATAATCTTGGAGTAAAATAATCAAAGAAGTATGCATAAATCCAAATGAGTGGAAATTGAAATTTCAAATTCTCTTATCGATTTGGTAACATATGAAGCATACATCCATTAAATAAGGATCATACAATGATGATTTATATATCCATAAATTAAATTATATTACACAATGAATAAAATCCTGAGCATTACCCACACCACATGCATTAAATAAGTGGTGAAGAACAGAAATCTCACGGAATTAAAAGTTATATAAGAAACCCCTTACTTTTTACATTTCCCTTTGTCAGGGGTAGGTTAAACTCCTGTATAATGGTGAAATAATTGTTATTAAATTATAGAAGAATAATATACATTAATATTATATCATATATCATCTTTTAACATTTCTTTGTTAATAATATGTTAGTATTATCGTCGTTTCTATTGTTAATAGATTCGTTTTCCTTTATATAATTTGTTATGTGAGTCATATTTTTTATGGATGGGATGTATATTATTAATATCCAGAATTATATATTGTCTCTAAACATTATTTTTAATCATCAAATGAAATTTAGTCTTGAATGGATATGATGAGGAATGAATCTCATTGCGTTCTTGGAGACGATATTCCTTACGTACGCACAATCGACAATACCATTCTTTGGATGTTAAAATAAAATATAATTCAATGGTATATAATATATACAGAATAAAAATCTTGTTAATTTTATTATTTAAATCAATTACACATCATTATAATACCCATCAAAATAATAATGTATTGAATAACAATGTCACCACGACGTGGAGACGATAATCCGTACGTATGCACGTTTGGTGACTTGTCATTCAAAGGATGGATAGAATACTGAATTTGGTTGTAACATGTTTATAATAACATCACAGTATATAAAAGATATTGAATTTATTATTTTAGAATGTAAATAATAAATAAAGAAGAAGTGGAAGAAGAAAAGAACTTGAAAGAGGGTGGTGAAATTATTACATCTTCTTTGGGTTCTTCTTTTTAATTTGATGAAAAGGGATCCTTAGGTTGGCTTTCTGACTAAATGAGGGCCTCTAGGATGAAGGTAAGATAATTTAGAAGGTATTTGGTCAGGGGGTCCCAATTACAAATGGCATTGAAGGTGTGAATTATAGAGAAGGGCGAGTGCCCTTTTATAAGAGGGGTGAGGGGCACCTTAGGAAAAACTAGATATATTATTTTATAAAAAAATGATTTTCGGTTTCTAATGGCTCCAAAATGGATTATTTAAAATATAAGGTGGGGATGGGTCGAAAACCTCTCAACAAATAGGTTTTAGAAAGGTTTGGGTCACTATATTAACCTTTAATTTTAGATTTAACTCTTAGTTAAATAGTTTTGACATTTTTCATGTCTCTTTGTATTTTTATATTATATGGTTAATAAACATAAAATATACTTTGAAGAGAACCTAATGTGGTTCATTAATCATACAATTATCATTATATAAGTCTTTTTTATGATCCTTAGATTTTTAAGAATATAATATCAATTAATATTATAATATTTGTTTTAAAAACTCTTTTATGAAAATTTTGGCACTATTTGGTATTTTATTTTTGCTAAGTTCATAACAGAATTATTACTTAGAAAACAATTCATCTAACCAACCATAACATGTAATAATATCCTATAAAATCAGTGTAATTCATAATAAGTCTCAAATTACATTTATTTGGACATTTATAATATCAATTATTTTAATATTTCATTTATACGGTAATTACGGCATCATCACTGTGTCAAAAATAAATAAATTTATTTAATATATAAAAAATATAAATAAAATACCATTATGTAGGAAATATTATTATATTTATAATGAATATTTATAGTCTAAATTATCTTATGTATTACCCTATATTAAAAATGTTTTAGTTATTAATCTTTGATTTTAACTCTTTTAACTCTTCTTTAAATAAAATAATAATAAATGTCCTAATCTAATCCAAGTAGACCAAAAGAGGTTCATATTTTGTTCCTAATGTTTTTTTGGTCGAATTATACTTATCTAATAGAATTGTGACATTTTTTATGGTAATAATAATACCATTTTTTCCATTAACTACCATATTTACTTTTAACCGTGGTAAATAAAAGAAAAAAGTTACTATTCAACAAAAATTATTTTCATCTTATTGAACCACATTTTACATACTGATATCAAACATTTCTCTTGGATTATTGAAATTTCATTCACATAAGCGGTAAAATTATGTTTTATATGAATTTGCAAATTCTCATCGAAGGTGGGTAAAAGACAGTGAAAAATTCAATAAAATTTTTATATATCTAAAATTGTTATAAACTAAATCCAATAAATTACATTGAACATATAGAGAAATTATGTATCTATTTTGACCTAAAATAAATTGAAATAAAATAAATAATTATTTAAATAAAAATTCGGTTTTAAACTATATCTTAGTGTTTTCACTATTCATCAAAAATTAAAAGTTTTCAAAAACATACCAAATACTCACCCTAAGATAATTTTGATATTCTGAATTCAAAAATGAAGTTTATTTTACCAAATTTAAAACATAGAAATTTCATTTATGAGATTAAAATTAATTCCATTTCTCAAAACCAAAAAGCGTATTTTTATGAAATAATAACTACCAAAAGATTGACATTTGTATATGTCAAATTTCAAAGTGAAATTACTTAAAATGACCAAAATTGGATTAAATGGTAAAAATATACTCTAATTATACATCCAAACCATTCATATGTATAGTTGAACACTATAAATCATTTTGATTAAAAAAGTTGTTATCAGTTAAAATATATTATTTTTCATTATTCACCCAAATATGAAAGTTATCAGAAAAACCCCAAAAATTTATTAGAACTAAATTTTTATGTCCCTATCCCAAAGAAAAAGTTTATTTTGTCAAATTAAATATATAAAAGTTTCAAATATTGGATTTAAAAAGTATTCACCATTAAAAGTCGGTAAAATTGCATTTTTTGAAAAATACTTCTTTTATCTGAAAAAATGAATTTTTCCTTACATTATATCTAAGAAACTCATAATATGGATTTTAAAATTATAAGGCTTATAAATGTTAAAAATTCTGTTAATACTATTCATAACCACTTTTGAACGGCTATTTTGGTAAGTCATGGTGCACTTGAACTCGATGTTGCGTGTAGTGTATGTTATTAAATTACACTGATGAACTAACATGATATGAAATATTTGGGTGTTACATTCTTCCCTCCTTCAATAAATTGTGTCCTCAGAAATTTTTAAAATTGGTCTTGGGAATATAATGGAAAGTACCACATCAGAAAAAGATTCAATAAAACTATCACTTTAAAGGAAAGAAAGGGAAGTACAAAGGTCACCCCTGATAACCCATTCTTGGATTCCATGTAGAAAAACATGGATATTGAAGATAAACTAAGTGTAAAGTTCTGATGGAGAGGGATAGAAAACATGATCAGGAGAAAGTTAACAATAATAAAACCACAAACCTGTGATGGGAAAAAGATTCATTAGTTTCCCAGTATAAAAAGTGAACAGACAAGGTTTTTTTTGTTTTAAGTTACATTTCATAATGATAAGGAATTTATTAATGAGATTGAATAATAACATAAAAGGATATACTTAATATTTAAATAGTGATTCATTCTTTAATAAATTTCTACCACTAACTCATTTTTTTAAACGATGAGTATTCAAGAAGACCTAGTCGCACCGGAAGAGCTAGAATAAACTTCTAGAGAATTCCATGATCCACAAGGGATAAACTATATATTTACCTTGTCTTTAGAGATTAATCAAAACCAAAACGGTTAGTACAAGATCTGATGATCCCCCAAAAGGATATTCCTTTATAGAAAGAAACACTAATCTTAATTTCTAAAATTAATCCAACAATACCCCAAAGTTAATTAAATACCATTCAATAAAAAATTGTCCTTAAAATCGTTCAATATAATCCAAACTAATATTAAAACCAAAAACTTGAATAATTTGGTTATGTAGTCTTCCACGTTAAACTGTATCTCCAAATGACATCGACTACTCTTAAAGTCACATACTTAAAAGTAATTAATCTAATCACATATTCACTATTTTAGGTTAATCATTTCCATTAATAACCCAAATCACTATAAATCCACAAACAAAACATAGATAAAAATCCACCATGACTTCTCAAATGAAATATCATAGTATTCTATTTTCCTTAGGCATATAGGGTTCCCAAAAAGAAAACATCTTCCAAAATAACATTTATCCCTTAATCACCAAATCATTTTTCTATACTAAGGGTATTCATATGTTAAGACATAATTTCCAAAATCAACATATTATCGATCAATGAGATCATTCAACTAAAAATAATTAGTCACAATAACCAGGGACTTCATGTAGTCCAGTGGTAGGCGATAAATCCCAATCGCACTCTGGTTGTGGGTTTGATTCCAACTACTTTGTCTGACGCGACGGGTTGTCACACGGTCTGCGTGTTGTCCTTTTTCTAAAAAAATATTTTATAACATTACCAGAATGAGTTGAATTCTTCTAAATAACCAAAACATAATTTAACGACAAATTTTATCTCATAACATTCATTTTCAACCCAAAATATTATAACTGGTAATTTCCTCAAACCCAATGATCATATAAAACCAAATGTTTATTTAAAATTATTTCCACAAGAGAAAATATAATTCATCCTCAAATATCATTTTCACATGACAAACTACAGGGTAACAAATACAAGAGAAACGTTTCCCAAAGTAATCCCATAAACAAGGTGCACTAATACTTTTAAACATTTCTCCAACCATTTATTTCAACATAGATTCTAATTTGACCATGAAAATATCCTATAGAATAGGGCATTCACTCGGGTATTTTCCAGGTCCCCTATATTTATGTAAAATGACTGTAAATGGATTCTTGGGACAATTTTTATTTTTTTCCATAATACTATTAATTTTTCCTCATCAATTCTTCAATTTATGTCCTTCTTTCCCAAAAATAATGCATTTATTTTTTCCATTGAGACACCTTCCTGGGTGTCTCCTACCACATTTCCTGCATGATGGAAATTGGGGATTCTTTTCTCCATGGTCTCCACTACTGGATCTCTTATCATTTATCACCTTTCTCTTCTCTGTTGAGTCCAGGATTTGGTTAATATTTTTTTGATCATATTTTTGGAAAACTGATTTGGAATGAACACGATATCTTTCACACCTATCAACATTCCCTTTTGTTGCTTATTTCTACCACCATTCCAACCTTGTACATCACTATAAAAGTTACTTTGAATTCCTTGTAATCCAGCCATAGACTAAAACCAGAAAGTTTTCTGTGAGTAATAGTAGTCATAAAATCATTTAGAGAATATCAAGACACCATATTTTCAATTTGAAACACCTTAGGATTAACCAAGGTCATTTATTCTTATCTTATATTAAAATACTTCAAATAAATTTTTAAAGAAAATGTAAATTATCCTAAGCATATCCCCCTTGAGTGTAGTAACCAAGAGTGCAGCAAGGCCCATTGTTGTGCACCAGTTCCCGTTCTAGTCTATCTCAAAGTGGTTATTTCAGGTTTTAACCTTAGGTACATCTGTTCCAGAGCCACCTCTACCTGCTTATATCTAGACATGGATGTGTTGCTTGGAAAAATCACAAAATAACTACAATACCAAAATTTTAGGAAGTTCCTCTATAATAATCCTCAATGTATATCTTAGGGATATGTTCTATAATCAGAGTTTATCTAAATCTAGTTTCTAAGGTTTGTAATAATCTTCCTTTGATACCAACTATAATGCCCGGACACCAGTTACCCAGAGTCGGTGCATTATTACATAACATTTTCATGATACACGGAAATCATGTCCTGAAAGACCGATCAGTTTAGTAGCCTTGGAAATACTAGATACATTAATAAGGCCAACATTACAACTTTAAAAGAAAAACAACACTAAATTATTCCATTACAAACATCTGATCTTCATAGATTATGCCTATAAGTCACTCATTACTAACTTATTCATATCCTGGGAAAATGAAACATATGAAATGGGTGAGCTCAAATGCTTAGTAAGAGTAAGAAATACAGCAGAAGATAACATAAACATTAGTCATGGTGAATAATTGAAAACACATTGTTTTACAAATAATTAACATGAAAACTTTATGGAAGGAATATGAGTTGAGTAAATAATTCCATAATAAAACATAGTCATGTGTATTCTACTAGTCGAATAACCACATGAAATATCAATAGCTAATCTCATTATGATGGAATGAATAATGCCAGACATCATAACCACATAGTCAAGGCCTCGTGCCAAGACTAGAAATAATATTTTGTCAAGGCTTTGTTCCCTCATGAGACTTACCGATGCTACGAGGAGTTATAGTGGGCTCCACCCGTCACTTACTAATTCCAATGCATTCCTCATATGAAAAGTTTGAAACATAACATAATCATTCATATTAAAACAAGCATATGAAATGTTAATACATTATCTAAAAACTATGAATGGGATAAAAATAACACATCCACTACCAAACATTACTCAGTAAATACAATATGGAAGATTATATTATAATAGATTAACCTCAATCAAGAATAATGAAGGATATTGACATAGATGAAAATAATCATCAAAACTATTTGAGATAAATATCCCCGTTTTTCTTGAAAACATTTAAAAGTCACAATATTTTTCAATAATCCATTTAAAAATAGTTTTTTGAATCAAAGTGGCCCACACAAATTTGAAATTTTTAAAATGAATTTTAGTTTTAAAACATCAATTTCCATATAAATAAATAATTAAAACCATTTCTAAAACATGGACATTAAAGAGAAATATTTGGAATAATAAATATTTTAAACATTTAAAATGATATCTTAGTTAGAGTTCCTAACCAAAAGAGAGACACTTGAATAAAAATAATTGTGGTAATCAAAACATTAAAATATAATGAGAATAAAGGGATGCATGATATACAATTTCAAAGTTCATTATATATACCCCATATAAAAGTGATTAGGTGTATAAGAACAAAGACGTCTCAATTGAATGTAAATTGAGATGAAATATCTTAAAAAGAACATATCCTTAGGTTAAGGATAAATCAATGAAATAATTATGTGTGAAAAATATAAATACACTCAATATGATTGGATATTCAGTGTAAATAAATCCGAGAACATTCACACATATTCTTGTAAAAACAACACCAATGAATTGGATGCTTAACTCAATAAATGGAGATTGAGTTAAAATTACTATTATCAAGTTCATATAGCTGACTTGAGAATTTATCAATGAAGTTATTATGTGTATAAAAAGTATATCCACATAAATGGGAGTGTAAATTATGACATAATAAAATTAATACTGATGCCACACATAATCTTGGAGTAAATTAATCAATGAAGTATGCGTAATGCCGAATGAGTAGAAATTAAAATTTCAAATTCCCTTATCGATTTGGTAACTTATGAAACATACACCCATGAAAGAAGTATCATAATATGATTATTTAAATATCCAAAAATTAAATTATATTACACAATGAATACAATCATGGAAAGTACACACACCACATGCAATAAATAAGTGGTGAACAATGGAAATCTCACGGAATTAAAAGTAAGATAATAAACCCCATAATTTTTACTTTTTCCTTGGTGGAGGGTAGGTTAAACTCCTATATAATGGTTAAATAATTGTTATTAAATTATAAAAGATTCATATACATTAATATGATATCATATATGATCTTTTAACATTGCTTTGTTGATAATATCTTAGTATTATCGTCGTTTCAGGTGTTAACAGATTCGTTTTCCTTTATATTCTTTGTTATGTGAGTCATATTTTTTATGGATGGGATGTATATTATTCATATCCAGAATTATATCATGTCTATAAACATTATTTTTAATCATCTAATGAAATTTAGTCTTGAATGGATACGATGGGAAATTAATCTCATCGCATTCGTGGAGACGGTAATCCGTACATACACACGAGCGACAATATCATTCTTTTGATATTAAAATAATATATAATTGGATGGTATATCATATATAAAGAATCATTATCATGTTATATTTATTATTTACATCAATTACACATCATTATTATACCCATCCAAATAATAATGCATTTAATAACAATTACACCACGACGTGGAGACGACAATCCAAACGTGCGCACGTATGGTAACATGTCATTAAAAGGATGGATAGAATAATGAATATAGTTGTACCATATTTAAAATAACATCACATTATATAGAGGATACTGTATTTATTATTTTAGAATGGAAATAACCAAGAAGAAGTGGAAGAAGAAAAGAACATGAAAGAGGGTGGTGAAATTATTACCTCTTCTTCAGGTTCTTCCACATGATTTGATCAAAAAGGCTCCTTAGGTTTTCATTCTGACTAAACGAGGGCCACTAGGATAAAGGGAAGACAGTTGAGAGGGTATTTGGGAAGTTTTGGGCCGAGACAAATGGCATTGAAGGTGTGAATTAGAGAGAAGGGGGAGTTCATTTTTATAAGAGGGGTGAGGGGCACCTTAGAAAAAACTATAAATATTATTTTATAATAAAATAAATTTCTGTTTCTAATGGCTCAAAAATAAATTATTTAAATTATAATGTAGGGATGTTTCTAAAACCACTCAAAAAATGTGTTTTAGATGGGTTTGGGTCACTATATTAACCATAACTTTTAGATTTAACTCTTAGTTAAATAGTTTGACATTTACCTTGTCTCTTTGTATTTTTATATTATATTGTTAATAAACGTACTATATACTTCAAAGGGAACCTAAAGTGGTTAATTAATGATACACATATCATTATATAAGATTTTTGGCCGAACCTTAGATTTTTAGGAATAAAATATCAATTAATAATATAATATTTGTTTTAAAAACGTTTTTATGTCAATTTTGACACTATTTGGTATTTTGTTTTTTCTAAATTCATAAAGGAATTATTACTTATAAAAAAATTCATCTAACCAACAATAACATGTTATATTAACCTCAAAAATTAGTTTATTTCATAAAAAGTCTCAAATTACATTTATTTGGATATTTATAATATCAATTATTTTAATATTTCATTAATACGATAATTACTTCATCATCATTGTGTTATAAATAAATTTAATAATATAATGTATAATATTATCAAATAAACTAACATTATGTAGGAAATCTTTTTATCTTTCTAATTAATATTTATAGTCAAATTTATCTTATGTATAACCCTATATTATTTTTTTTAGTTATTAAACATTGATTTTAACTCTTTTAACTCTTCTTTAAATAAAATAATAATAAATGTCCTAATCTAATACAATTGGAGAAAAGAGGTTCATATTTTATTCCTAAGGTTGTTTTGTTCAAATTATACTTATCCAATAGAATAAGGACATGTGTTATGGTAATAATAATATCATTTTTACCCTTAATCACCCTATTTACTTTTAACCGTGGTAAATAAAAGTAAAAAGTTATTGTTCACCAAAAATTATTTTCATTTTATTGAACCAAATTTTACTTTCTGATATCAATCGTGTTTCTCGAATTTTTTAAATTCCATTCAGGGAAGCTGTAAAATGATGTTTTATGTGAATTGGCAAATAGGAGGAGGGTAAAAGATTGTGAAAAGTTCAATAAACTTTTTATATATCTAAAATTATTATAAACTGAATTCAATGAATTAAATTGAACTTATAGAGGTATTATGTATCTATTTTGACCTAAAATAAATTTAAATAAAATAAATAATTATTTTAAAAAAATTGTTTTTAAACTATAACTCAGTGTTTTTCACTATTCATCAAAAATTAAAAGTTTTATGAAACACACCAAAAAATAACCCTGAGTTAATTTTGGTATTATGAATTCAAAAATTAAGTCTATTCTACCAAATTCAAAACATAAAAATTTCATTTATCATTTTAAAATTAATTCCCGTTATCAAAACCAAAAAGCCTATTTTTATGAAATAATAACTACCAAAAATTGATATTTGTTTATGTCCAATTTCAAAGTGAAATAAGATACAATGACCAAAATGGGATTAAATGGTAAAAATATAATCTAATTATAAATCCATGCAATTCATATGTATATTTTAACACTATAAATTATTTTGATTAAAAAATTTGTTTTCAGTTAAAATATATTTTTTGCACTATTCACCCAAATAGGAAATTTATCAGAAAAACACCAAAAATTTGTTTTAACTGAATTCTAATGTCCCTATCCCAAAAAAGAAGTTTATTTTATAAGATTGAATATATAAAAGTTTCAAATATTGGATTTAAAAAGGGTTCTCCATTAAAAGGAGGTAAAATTGCATTTTTTTGTAAAATACTTCTTTTATCGGAAAAAAATGAATTTATTCTCACATTATGTATAAGAAACTCATAACATGGATTTTAAAATTATAAGGGTTATATGATGTTCAAAATTATGTTAATAATATTCCTAACCACTTTTGAACGACTAGTTTGGTATGTCATCATGCGCTTGAACTCGATGTTGCATGTTGTGTATGTTATTGAATTACTTTGAAGAACTATCGTACTATGAAATCTTTGGGTGTTACAAATTTTCTATTATATAAAAGTCACATTTGAATAATAATATTTTTTTTATTATACCGAAATTCACAGAATTCATGGTGTTGTATATACCACACACTAAAACAAATGAAATTAATGAAATTAAATTCTAAAAGAATGTGGTGTTATATTATAATCCCTTAAATATATTTTATAATTCCAATTTTACCTCTAACCTAATATAATTTTGTAATACATTTTCAAATTTAATTACCAGGAGTGGATGATAAAATATATGATCTTGAAAGGAAAAACCTTTTAAATAATTCAAAATACAATTATTAAAAAATGACATAATAAAAAGGGATATGTAGATTTATTTTGAAAATATTAAAAAGGAAATATAAATTTATCCTTGAATAACACATAATCACATTCCTATACAAGGAGATAATTGGTCAAAAAAATATGTATGTGGAGGAGAAAAATAACATCCATATAAAAATATATTGTGATAGAGAACATGGCCATGGTAATGTTAATGACCAAAAATCATAAAATATTAGGTGATAAAAATGTCCAATTCATCCAAAATAAATTTATAAGGATAATAATTTTTTAGGATCGTTGACATATAGTTGTTGGATTCATTTACCGTCAAAATTGAAGGCATAAGAAAATATCATACATGATTTATTTCAATTCTATAAGAATAATTTAATCATTTAGTAGTTCTTTGATAAATTTCGTCCTTTATGTCATCTCTTACTCCGTTAAAATCATATTAAATATATATTTTTTATGTTTGGAGAACTAAAATTAACTATTATCAGATAAAAAAATCCAAAAAGTGATAAAAAGTTATTTCTCCTACATCAATTCATTAATCAAAACCAAAAATTTGTTATCACAAGGTAAGATAATATCTAATTTGATAAACTGATGCATTGATCTCAAAAACCTCACCAATAACACTAAAATTAAAAATTTAATCCTTCGATAAATAACTAACATTAAAACACTTTAAAACCTTTGTGACTAAGTTCCAAACCCAAAAATAAGAAGTACTTGATCACATATTTTTATGTGACCAATTTAATAATTTTCTCCAAAAACATTAGCGAATCATAATGAAATATATCCAAATATTATTTAACATGATCATAAAATCACCAATATATTCTAATTGTTGAATAAATAAATTGAATGCTTATAAAGAAATATAAAATTATATATACTTACATAAAGTAATTCAACCATTATTCCTTAAATAAAATCCTATCTTGGCTATAATTATTTTGATTTTACATAATTATATAATGTTACAAAAATAGTCAACTTCATAATAATAACATTAATCACATAGTCACCAACTATATTTTCAAACCAATGGTAATTGATGTGATAAAAAATATGTTCCCAAAATTCAATAACCCATTTATTGCAATTAAACATTATTATTTCAACATCAAAGATCATATTAACCCTATAATTTATCATAACCATTAAACATATATCAAAAAATATGAAATAATTATTCCTCAAATAAGCATTACAAAAAAATATAAGTTAAAAATACGGGTTACATGTACCATAAAAATTTATTAAAACTCAATAAATGTCTCCTAACTAACTCCCATCACATTAAACATTATCAGAGTTTTATTTCCTTTTAACTTAAAATCATCATTAAACTTATCACTACATCATAACTCTAGAATCCCTATATGTAGAAAAATAAATATTTCAAGTTATTTTATAATCTATTGAACATGGCCTTCCATATTTTTTAAAAATACGTCAATACTATAGTAAAAAATGATAATTATATTATATGATTCCTCAATATCCAAAAAATGAATAAAATATAATCCATACATTTTATTTGGCATTAAAAGTTTCTTCGTATTATACTTTTATAAAATTAGAGATTTCTAAAACATTATTTAAATTTTCTTGACGATACCTTCTTTGATATGTGCCTCTAAGACATCAATTTGTATATTTACCATACTCCCAATATTTAAATCATTCAACTAATACCTTATAAATAACATTATTCTCCTTCGTGGTGTGAAATGAAATAATTCCTTTCTTATAATGATGTTTGATTCTCTATTCCCTCATACCATATATAAAACATGTTCATGTTATTCTGAAAAATTTATTGGGTAAATTCTTCTCACATTATGTTAACATAGGACATTGAATATTTTTACCATTATGATATTCATAACTAAACATCCACAGAACTTTATTTTTGTATTAGTTTGTGTTCTTGGAAACTTGTTTAGGTTCATGTCATTAATCATAAAATATAATATCTGATTAAGAATAACTATATAATTTGTCACTATAGCATACATTCCATTTGGTTTCTCATTCATAAAACTACCAAATTGTCCTTCACATCCATTATTTATTTCATTAATTCAAGTTCCAGCAATTTACTAAATAAAAATGGATAGTTTGAGTATATAAAAAATCATAATAATCCATTATATGTGGAGTAAAAGCACTATGATTTCCATACCCAGGTCATATTCTATTAAACTATTTCAATTTATCAAAAAAACAACAATTCTCCATAACATATTACCCTTTCACATTATCGATCAATTTTAAAATATGCTCAAATAACATCCAAACCATTAATTTGTTTGATACCGTAACTCTCAAACAAATGTTAAATTCCCCAACCCGACAATCTCGAATATAGTGCTAAAGAAATAATATTTATATTTCTAGCATTGAAATTGATAAAATTGTCCCAATTTTAGAAATCCATAACTTATAGTATCAACAAAAAATATACGATCAATTATTTACCAAAGAAATACTTTGTATAGATTTTTATATAATTAGGAAAAACACTTTCAAAGTGGATATTTTTATAATGTGTCGTGTTTTTCTATATTACATGTTCTTTATAAAGATACAGTTACTTATTTCAAGTTGGCATCATTATCTTGAACAATAAAATTAATAAGGTTTATAATCATTCTTATTCGTAGTAGAAATTTATTTGAAAAAATGGGATGATAAAAACAATATTTTAATGGGAAATATAAAAAATATAAATGAAACTATCTAGTCCATTCCAAAAACAAAGAAATCATATATTAAAGATTTCCTTTGATAAATTAAATATTGATCTCAAATAATCATTTAATTTCAGACCTATCCCATAGATGTTGTGATCATCCAATAGGGTATTTATTGATGTTGAATGTTGGATGTTAGATTTCATAGCCTCCCTGTGAACATGTTACGAAGAATAGATCTCAAGGTTCCCAAAATGGTTACTAACCATAATGCTTGGGCTGACCCTTCCTAATTTAGACCCCCTTAGAACCTTCACCCACTAGCCTCTACATTCATGGGAAGCATAGCCAAGGGCCTCTCCCTTTATTTCATCCCGTGGAACCACTTTGGACTTACCAAACATTATTAGAAACTCCAAACTCATCAATGCATGTTTCAGTTTCACATGGGGTTTCTACAATCCTAGTAGCACTCATAATCATCAAGTCATATATCAAAATTTCAAATATTTTTACCATATTCAGAGTCGAATCCATCTGATGTTTTTCTTTATGTATGTTAAAATACATTGATACTCTTGGCCTCTCATTTTTAACTAAAATTCCATGCAGGCAAGAAATGTTTTCCACCTTTCACATCCCTTATGTTACTTCTTCATTCACAAGTGTCGTCTAATGTAACCAACTCCTTCAAACCTGTACCATAGGATGACGTCACAGTTAGCTATCCCTTATTCAGATTATTAAGGTGTCTACACTAATATATAGATGTTTCATTTCTCAATTTATTTTATGAAAAAATAAACCCATTATACAAAAATAACCCACTGCCAGAATCAAAACATTTCACCATTAGCACTCCACAAAAAATCTGTTGGTATTCTAGACACATCAATTTCAGGACATACTCTTGGAGAAGTGAGATTACTACTAAAATGAGTTTAACAATTTTTTAATAAGTAATTAACCATGTTGTCCCCTAAAAATGTATGATTGATGGGTTTACAAATAGAAGTGGTAATTCCTGAAATATTACCTAAATATCATTTTATGGGGATTCATGCTTCAAATGAAAATCAAAGGTAAACATAAATAAGAAAAGTTGATATCTATTGAAGGTGGATGTGCACTAGAACATGAATAAATATGGTCTTCCTAAATTGATAATCGGATCGTGATATTCCAATGATCAATAAAATCTTCCATATCATGGTCTTGAAATCCCCAAGATCTGAAGATGAATATATCAAATGAGTCTACAAATGGATGATGATTCTTGAAATGAACAATTAGTTTCAATGGTAGAGAATGAAATTCCTTATTAAACTATAATAACAAGAGAGAGAGTTATGTTATCCCTTTAAATAGTGTGGGAACTATATGGAAAATCAAAATCCAAGGAAATGTAGGTTGAAGATCTCAGTCAGATACAGGGGGTAAATGGATTCATTTGGCTCCCTGAAAGGATGGTAGAGGACCCTCCCCAACTGAGGGTGGTGGGGTTGGTAGGATAAACATGTTTTTATCGGGTAATTAAGGTAATCCCCAATCATATAACCCCTATCTATCATAAATTATACTTTTATAACCTACCATGTGAGTTGGTTATGAAAAATGATTTACACTGCATCATGGAGATGATATTTTGTATGTATGCCCGAGTAAAATTTATATTTATAATAAACCACATGTTAAATAAAGATACTATTATTTTATATTTATATAATGGGTACTATAAAATAAATATAAAATGATTTATTTAATTCCTCAAATATAAATCATCCATGAGTGGTGGGGAAAAATAAAATTTATTGGTTCATGATGCAGTAATGTGAACATATAAAAAATCATTGTTTTTGTTTTGTAATGAATGGTAAGGAAACAATTTGAATAATAATTTACCCTAATTTAATGAAATTTATACCATATATATCATTTTACTTTATTTTAATCCATCAATATGGATAACAATAATAGGTGGTGATGAAAAATGAAATACATCATCTTCATGAGGTGTAATTCTGCACATACGCATGAAAGATATTTTTATTTCACATTAGATGGATAAGTAGATAAATTTTTTATCCCCTAAAAATAATAAAATCTCAATATATGAGAATTAATTATCATATTATATTGAAATGGACAGGATATTTTTAAATAATGTAGAAGAAAAAATATAAAGAAAACAATCAGTTAAGAACTATACGTCTTCTCTACACAACCTTATTTGTTTTGTACCAAAATCTCTATAAGGGTGGTAATACGATAGAAAATGAACTATAGGACATGGGTATAGATGTTATTAGATTATTTGGTTAGGGATTAACTATGTTATGAGTCTCATGAGGTGTTTAGAATTGAGTGGAGATGGTGACCTTTTATAAGTGCTTGTGGTGGAACACATGGAAATATTCAAAATATTAAAATATATTATTCTCTTACTCAATAAAAATGGTATAAAAATGAATCATATTCAAATACAAGATTATATTGGGTAAAAATATGATAAATGTATGATTTTGACATGTTTTTTTGGTAATTGTAACTATTATAATAGTATTTTTAATCATATTGATGTGTTTTTACTCTTACCATATTAATGATTGTTTTTACCAAAGTTTAAATTAATCATTAAAAAATTGAATGTCATATCATTCAAAAAATAAAAAATTTGAATACAAATGAGTTTGTAATTTTATCGATTCATTTTTTATATATGGTATAAACTATTTTAAAAACAAACAACCAAAACACAACTTAAATTGTTTTCTATCAAATTGTTTTTTCAATTATAAAAAATGTTTTCATTCAAAAATCAAGCATAATGCTGATCCAAATATAATTTATTGTATTACATTTATTCAAAAGAAACTAATTATTTTTTATAATTAATCCATAATATAACTTGACTAAGTAAATATATGAAAATAAAGGAAATTTTTCATAAAAACAATTTGTGTTTTCTAATAATCACCGAAACATTAACATTTTAGAAAAATATAAAAAATTATCCATTAGTTTATATGAGCTAGAATATTTAAAAAAGTATATTTATTTCCATAAATAAAATTTCTAATATTGATGAAAATTAATTATAATTTCTATTCAAAAACGTAATAAAACCCATTTTTGAAGCACAAAATAACTTTAGTAAAAATTTATTACATATATTTCATGAATTAATTAATAAAATTTAATTATATAAAGATATTATAGATATTTCTTATAATTTTATTATTCTCATTCATACAACCAATTTAATATCTAGGTTATAATAGTCACATTTATGTAATAATATTTTTACAATACATCACAATTAACATAAAGCTCGATTTTTCATATACCACAAACTAAAAAATATTATTTAATGAAAATAAATTCAAAATTATTAGATTATTATTGATAAGTACTTATACATCTCAAGGGGAATAACATACATAAGAGAATCATAAAAAAATTATTTTCAATTGGATTTGTTAGAGATGTTTTCTTTGTTATGAAACACGAATGGAATGTTTTTGAGATGTTTCCTAAGTTATTCATGATTATATGAGGTTGTAGGATGTGGGTTTCAATGTTATTTATATCAATTTGGAAAAATGTATAATTCTATTTAGATGTTTGGAGAGTGGATATGTTTTCTACTTCATAAGAATTTTCAGCTTAATCAACATGATGTAGAGTTTTTCATAAATATTTCTATCTAAATATATGAAATTCCCATGTTGTATAAATTTAAAATTAAATAATTCCAATGAGATGAGTTATTTTATGTGTGAGTATGAATTTATCTGAGTTTCATATGAAATTTAAATCTCATAATATTATTAAACTACACATATGACATTCACTATGTGTGTATGACTTAGGCAGTTGATAATGATATTTTTATTGAATATAGAAGATATTAAGAGATTCATATTATATTTGAGACTCTAATTTTATATTTTGATTTGTATGATACTTTAAGTTATTCATATACAATTATACAAGGTAAATAAATTATAATCCTAGATATTTTTTCTAATGATTCCTTATCAATAATTGTTTCTAAAATATCATGATCTCAATAATCATCTCTGGTTCAATCCAATATTCAAGAATGTTTTACGGGATAATAAATGAGATGTATCATGAAAAATATTAATATATGTTTTTTAATTTAGATATTAAAAATCAATTTTCATTTATATTTCCATAATTTCCTAGAGACTTTGATTGAGATCATTGGTATAGTTGATAAAGGAGATTTCAAAATCTATTAGGAATGAATTATTCACATTCAGTT
The DNA here is from genome assembly GCA_963277665.1 of Viscum album. NCBI lineage: Eukaryota > Viridiplantae > Streptophyta > Magnoliopsida > Santalales > Viscaceae > Viscum > Viscum album. The sequence continues at coordinate 1,220,345,950 of OY728166.1, read as the reverse complement.
TATTAATATAAAAGTATTAAGTAATGATTATAGATGTGTTTGGTAGTTAAGAACCAAATAATCTAATAGATTTTAACTTTCTAAATTTTAAAGATAAATAATTGAGGGTAATGTGATCTACAATTCATCTAAAATTATATCAAGTTCAATAAAATCCTATTATATTGAAACCTATATAGGGAGTTACTACTGAGTGGGATACATGACTTGTTAATATATGCATGCTCTTTTTCCTGGATATGTCACCCGAAAGAAATTTTAGAAGTGATTGACCTGAATTTATTACAATTGATTTTTTTAAGAAATCGAGACTCATCCTTAAATAGATATAATATTTGATGAAAATAAAATTTTTAGATCTCAGATGATCATATTCATAAAAGGTCTTGGATTCAATATTTAAAGGCTAATGTTAATACAGAAAAAAATATTATTCAGATTTTTAGTATATGGTCAAGGATATCACATACACTTGAATTATACTATATATTTTATATCTAATTATGATTCAAGTATGAATAATACTATACTCATGTAATCATAGTTAAATAAAATATAATTTGTGTCTTAGAGTATGATTTGAATAAGAGAGGGATTTGGCCCTCATATTGAGGATGGACTAGTAAAATTCATCATTTGTTATTTTTTTGTACTATTTTTAATCATTATATTTTGGAATATAGGTTAATAAGAGACAATAATAGTGGATCAAGATATTTATTGGTCATATTTGATTAATAGATTAAAAAAATGAATCTAACAAAAATTTACAATTGATTCACCCCAAGAGGAACACTAACTGATATGTGTACATTATGTGGTATCAGAGTCCTGACCCGTACTGAGGTGAAATGGTTTTTTATGTCAGTCATGGAAGGTCATAATTTTGTTCATAGTATAAGTGTTATATTTTTTATTGTAAAAATATTAATGGTTGAAATAATATAGTGTATCATTATCCATATATACCTTGTTTTAAAATGAGTGATACTATTACTATGGACATTAGAACCATATATATAAATGGAGGATTCATATTTTTAGAAGAAATGAACATAGAGATATATTGGAAAAAATTAAATTCAATATTTTTATCATTTTCTAAAAAATATTACCCCAATGTGATTGTTTTGTTAATAGAAAAATAAATGTGGAAACAATATGAGAACATATATTAAAGAAACATCCAGCTCAAAGAATAAAAATAAAATCTTTGGATAGTTTAGTATGAAAATGTTAGTATGGCAAAATATAAAACTATTGACAACTATTCACAATGGTAAAGGAATTATTTTTTCATATAAAAAGTTATAGAGATATTATAAAAGATTCTATTTCGGTCAAAATGTTAATGATAAATAATCAATAGTGGTTTATCAGAAAAATTTCATTCACTAATGATAAGAAGGATCTTTCACTTGTCTAGTTTCACAATATTCTATTTAATTTAGAAATGAGAAAAGAATACATCCTTTATAATAATTTTACAGAGGATATGGTTTTCAAATCCACGAAAAAAAATTAAATAAATAAGTAAAAGTTGATTCCCCTAGTGGATATGAGGATGTTGATAAAATAAATTGAATACATAAGAAATTTATGGGTTTTATATAAAAGAATATGAAAATATAAAAAGGGGAGTATAAAGGAGGTCTGTCACTAAAATATTTTAAATGGGGGGTGAGACAATTTACTACAAACTGTCATATAAAATTGAAGAGTGTAGAGTGTGATGTGGAATATGATATAGATAATCATCAAAGGATGTGTAAAGGAAAATTATTCGATTATAATAAAATAAAAAATTAAGTAGGGAGCTATATATAAAGAAAAATAAGATGATTATTCTTTTAAGGATGATGAAGAATTTTCTTGCACAAATAGTAATTTTGAAGATTAGGGAACTATAATAGATATGAATTTTATTTATTGTATTGAGTAAATGTAAGGAAGTTCAAGTAGTGCAGAAGACGAATAAGGTGATATGGATTATTTGGGAGACATGTTGAAATTTTAACATTAAGTATTGTGAAATCCTAGACTTGATTCTCTCATTAGTAACCGATTGCTTTTGGGAATATGTCCTTAAGCTCACCTCCATGTATGGTAGAGGCTATTGATAAGAAACAAGGGTCCAAGGGAGAAAGTGGAGAGAGTACAACCTTATGATCAGAGTGCAGCATAATGGTAAAATCATAACAATTAATAAGGTAAACACATGAAATAAGTAAGAAACTATAAAAAACATCCATTATATAAATTACCATCTAATCACATCTGATAGAATTATATACAAGTGATGAGAAGGCATCCTAGACAGAGACAAGTAATTTGTGGATACAGAAATCCAACAGAACACATGAATCAAATGTATAAAAAGAAAACAAAATCTAACATTACCTACATAGAATCATGGACTATAGCCCAATCCTATTCTCCCTTCCCCCTATGAAATAATAAATCACACATTAGGAAGGGGGTGATTTTCTCTATCCATACCCGCATCCATGAAGTATTTACAAGTAACAAATGGTAGATCAAATAGGCTGTTAGATAACACTCAGTAGGCCACCACCAATGGTGTCCATAACAAGTCTAGACTATTTATATAATAATTAACAATGTTCATATATAATAAGTGTAAATTTTTTAACAATACAATTTATTCCATATATTCTATCAATTTTCAATATGACCAATAAACTAAATCATAAGGGATATTTTTAAAGCATGTTATGAAACATCAATTTATGATGCCATGTAATCATGTATTAAGACTATATAGGACAAATTATGAAGAGAATTGATGTCAAAGGGAACCATTAAAAACTAATTAGAACTGTTAAATAGGATCTATGGAGTAGAAATGTCCAAGTCATCTTAGTAATTCATGTAAACTAATTAAACCATATCCAAGATGTAATAATTTTCATGGTGTCCAAATGTGGTCATCAGATCCAAGGGGTAGGAAAGTCCTTCGAATCATAATTTGATCAAAAAATCTAATTAGTAGAAATTCCCAAGTAATAAAAATATGTTTTTTATATATATAGAGTTGAATGTTCCAAGGCATCCTAATGTCGTCGTCAGAACCAGAGAGTAGAAATTACCAAGGCATCCTAATATGGTCATTGAATCCAACGAGTTTAAATGTCCAAGGAATACAAATATTTTCATTAGATCTAAGGTATAGAAATTTCGATGGAATCATAATATATTGGATCCTTGGAGGAGTAATGTTTAGCGAATCCATGTAGGCCATATCCATGGAGTAAAATTTTCCATGTCATCTAAGTAGATCATCAGTGTCATAATGTGAATCCATGCATTACCATCACAACCGAATTTCACAAAATTCGATAAACCATTTATTTAATCAGTTCAAAAATCCCTTTGTAATCATAAAAAATATAAGGTATTAACCAATTTATACCTTTCATCTACAAATGAAAACATTTCATAAGGTGATCGTAACCTCAAAAACAACACTTAATTGCAATATTTAAAACAATATTAATCAAAGAGAATTTAATGCACCCATATAGTGGTATAATCATGGTGAAAAGAAAGAACCCTCCCAATTGGTGGTTAGAGTTGAGGAAAAAAACCTACAAAAATATATAAGGGTGTCACTGCATGTCCTATCCATGAATTTATCATTTAACATAGGGTTCAATTAATTTATGATGCATCAACCAGAATTTCCAGTGTGTGACACAATAGAAACAGTCAATAAATGACCAGTAATTTATGGAAAATTTATTTGACACCTAATTTATTCATGTAGAGGTGTAATAATCCAATATTAGCCTTTAATATTTTCGATATTAGAAGAAAATGGAAGAACAGATGAGTATCTTAAACATTTGGCATATGATCCTGTACCAAAATTGAGTTTCCCATGGTAAGGTAGACAATGAACTATATAAGTAGAATAAATAACTAATCAATGGATAACCAATGAGATGAAAATATCTCGAATAAAATGTTTTATGGTGAATGAAAATAAAATCATAGTTGATGGGTTTAGAAGTTATCAAGGGTTGATAAGAATCTATCCTATAGGAATGAGAAATAAAGTGGTGATGGATTTAATAAAATTAGGGAAAAATTTTCATTTAACATTTAAAAATTAGGTCACATAGTTTTTCTTTATTGTTGGCCAAACCATGCACCACGAACTATCCTATGATCCCCTCACAAGGTCATGGAGCACTATTATACAAACTATGTGACAACTATGCATTTCCCACTATTATAATGTTTATAGAAAACACACAGGCGTGTGGCTTGGGTTTCAAAATTTCAGCATGCCACGTAGCTCTAGATAGTACACTAGGCTGTCGTGCATGGTTCACTAAAACCTTTCAGCCTAGGGGAATAGTTTAATAATATAGTGTATCCAGGGATAGTGGTCTAGACCACACATCATGGTTTGATCTAACCCCATAGATGAGGATGGATGGTTTCTACTAACCATGTGTGTAACGACCCAATGTTTTTCAATAGAAATCCATTCATATAATTATGCCTTATAATATAATTACATTAGAAAGCACAATAAAATATTAGGATACTAAATACTATGTGATCACTAATCATAATTTTTCCACTTCAATGTGTTGAATTTCAAAAATATGACAAACACAGTTTCCACAAGTAAGATGTTTTGAGTCTAATAAAGAAAACATAGTTTTTTGGTGAATAGTAACATACCCTTATGAATAGTAATGTTACCTTTATGAATATTAATATAAAATTATGAATAGTAACATCACCTATGATAGTATATATGTAGGATTTAATGGAATGCATGATGTACCTATGTTTTGGAATAAGTAAACAACTCTTTTAAAAACGGTAGTTTTCAAGTAAATTATGATATGGATATAAAATTAAATTAATCTTATTTAGAAAATTATTTTTTTTAATTTTTTTTCATTTTTGGATTCTATAGGTCGAAAAATGGATAGGGTTAATTTTTGGGGGTTCTCTTAAGTACTTGAATTTTTGGTGAATAGTAAGATACATAAATTTACCGCATAACTAAATTATAATTTAATCCCACTATTCATGAAATAAAAAGTGATATAAGCACGAAAATCTCGAACTCACATTCTCTCGTTAATATTCTTGGTCACAGAATCATCACTATTGCTTATGTAGGTGGAAATTAATAAACTATTGATTAAAATATAAAAAAACCCCATCTCCTCTACACTATAAATACCACCCTTCACACCCTCATTTCCTCACACCTCTCATGCTTCAAGCCTTGCCTAAACTCTTCCCAAGAATATTACCTATCCCCTCTCCCACGTCCAAGATCTTCTGGTCTCATATAATGACCAAGCCTAGGTTCCTTAAAGAGGATCTCAAGATGAGGATTCAAGAGGTAATTCCTCCCTCTCTTTTTCCTTTAATTTCCATGAAATTAAAAATTCCTTTATTAATATCTTACCGCATGGTATGGTAACTCTAGTATCTCAAATATATATTAATTTTATGATACTAATGGGGTAATATATCATCCAACCCCATTATTCTCTTCAATTTTTTTAAAAGAAAACGCCATTCGTCAGGTGTTAATTTATCTCCTTCATAAACGACATGTTTTCTTTTTTCATTTACCTCCTTCCAATCTGGCCATGAAACCATTTTTATGGTTGAAAAAGATTATATTACATGTATTATATCTTATTTAAGGTTTTGGAACTAACTTATGTACATAGTAATAAATTATTAAACAAAAAAATATCGTTTTGGTCAAAAAATCACCTGAATTAACCCGAATGATCATCATTAAATTTTAACTAATAATTCATCCAATTGGTATATAAAATAACTCATTATAATATCATTTAAAATCCTGAAATAAAATTAAAAACATTCAATATCAGTTATGAATTTTTACCCATAGTCTACACGAACTTACATCCACGAATACAAGTGAGTCGTTCAAGAAAACCATAAAAACAAACATTCCTGAACAATGGTTTTAAACTATATAATTCATCGAAAAGAGCATAAAATAACTAAATGAAACCAAAATGAACAATATTAATGTATAAAACGGTCTGTAATTTTTAATTAATTAATATAGTGTGGTTATATTGGACATTAATGTGAAGAAAGCATTCAGATACAAGGTAAGGGGAAATTCTAGAATCCAACTTTCTTTCTTCAGGTTCTCCCTATTTCACTCCAATTTTGGTATGGAAACTCCTTAAAATCATTTTTTAATAATTATGGTACCTTTTATTGGATTTAAATGTTTTCTAATGGAGTTTATGTCAAAAAAATGTTTTCCAAAAGAACTCTTCTTTCAAAAATAGAACTTTTATTTCTCACTTAAGGTTGATGGTTATTGTATCAATTATGTTATTCCCACTTTCTTTTGGGGACCCAACGTTTATGAATGTGTTCTTATGATATGTAACACATTACTTTCCATGGGTTAGTTATGTTCATTTTTTATATATATTTTATGTTTCAATCATGATAATGATAATATTATGATGTGACGGGTGTGCTCTGAATTATATAGCACAATATGAATGATTGAATGTAAAGGGTGCACCTAGAATTATATAGTGATCCAATGCATTGGGTAAAGTGATTTACCTAATTGGTTAAATTAAAATTAATTTGGAAAAAGATTCTATCTTTTTTCACAAGTATGTGTGCTAGTTAACCACTAAGACATGATGTTTTATTTTTTATACATTTCCATATTTCATGTCTTTTATTAATGATTCCTCTCACGTTCATAATCCTTTTCCTATATTATGATTATTCTCACTCATTTCTATATTTTTCATATCTATCCTCTTACTAGGATTTTATCTCACCCCTTTTTTAATGTATATCCTCAGGTGAATACCTGTACTAAGAGTGGTCAATATCCAATAAGAATCTAGAGTAAAAGAAATTAAATAAAACTTTATGCATGATGTTGTAAGAGTTATGTTTGGTCCTAGTTTTCCCAAGATACTAAACCTCAGTATCCTCATGGTGTAATACTATTATGTTGTTTATCTTTTATAATTATGTAATATTAATGTATGTAAAGGCAAGGTTTCACTAATGTGGCCCAGAAGTTTCCTCCAAAAAGTGGGGTTCCATGCTCCGAAAAAACCCCAAAAAACCAGTTTGTTCTATATCTACACTAAGAAATCATATTAGATCAAAAGGATTAATATAAATAGAAATAAAAAGGTTTCATACCTCATAGAAAATATGGGTTCTTACAATATTTCACCCCTATGGACATTAATCCTCTAATGTCTCTTCAAAAGGAAGAAAATAATCATATAAGAATAACTCCAGCCACAAGGAACATGCGTTGACCTCATACTCCCAAGTCTCATCCTACACACGAATTTTCCTCCATAGCTGTGATACCATAGTAACTGACCATGTTGGGATAATCTTTATGCATTGATCACCAGTAAATATATGATTATACAATATGGGTGAATCAACCTCTAGATTAAACTCATCAGGTTAAAGAATATACAATATATCATAATGATATTGGAAAAGCTTAGATATATGGATGATGTTGTCTATGGAAGATACCTATGAGGTAGCTATAAAAAATAGGATACCATCCAAAAATACTACATAATCTCAAATTTCATAATTTTATGATTTGATAGCTTTCCCAATTATATAATTTGTCTATTCTGAAGCCTAGGTGAATCATGTAAGAAAACCCAACTTCCATCATTGTACTCTAGTGGTTGATAGTGATGATCACCATATGATTACTATCTAGAATGATATTTATAAATTTTATTCATAAAAATATTAACCTTTTCTAAAGTATACTAAATTATATGAGGACCCTGTTTCAATACCTCACATTCCTCTAACCATCATAGTGGTTAATGGTATCCCCTACCATATAGTCCCCTTAAGGAGTCATTTGTATGGTCTCTTGGAAGCTGTTATTATAAAAACACTCATAGAGAGGTATTTTATTCTCCTAAGATCATATATAATTATGGATTCATGATCCTAGAATGTTATATTAATCATATATCATATCTTAATAATGACTATCAATATGTAGTAAAATGGTTGTACTCAATAGTAATTGGGAAACTGGTTCCTTTTGAAACCCTTACCAGAACCATGACAAGAGTTTAGTTTATCTGTATGATATTATAGAATGTGGAACCTCATGGAGGTGTATGATATCAAAAATATTCATCTTCCTTTTATCATCCATTTAAAGAGTCTCTTTAATAGTTAAAAAATGGAGATCCCTTTTTCAACCTATTTATTGTGACTCGTACAATGTTACTTCACCAATTTGATCTTGGAGTCCCTAACATTAAATTCATAGTGATGTCACCCTATTCCCACTAACAAATATGAAATTAAAAAAATATCATGTTTTCAGTAGTGTTATTCCTTCACCTTCTGAAATGTGTAACACTGAGTAACAAATGAAAAAATATCTCATTTCATTCCTGACCACCAGTATTAGCAGCATAAGTCATAGTACATTATAGTGAGGTAGAGATTCATAGCCCATATAGGGGCATGTGGATCTCATATCAAATCCACCTGGATGTTTCTTAGAACCCATATTCATCCATGAATATTCAATATCTTATCCTCATTAATGACCCATCTAGGATGCAATTCATTTCATTCAAGGCTCTCCTATATTACTAAGACCATGGGATATGATAGATACACCTTCTTAAATCACTCTATAAGTGAAATTTCACTGATAAATATTAATTTATAGATTGTCCATGAATGTTTTGGACCTCTATATTCATCTCTAAAAATGAGGGAATATGTTCCCACTCACTATCCATCATACCCTCCTATGTCTGAGTCATCCTTCTCAAAGAATCAGCCACTACATTTTCCTTTATGGGTATATAAGAATTATTGATCTGAAAAATATTTTAGATATTTCACCCACTATCATTTATTATGATTCAAGAAATACTGTGTCAAGATTTACCTATGGATTTTTTGGTATGTGTACACCATTAAATGAATTATTGATAAGTAAGTCCTTCAACAGTGTACGGCATGTACAACAGAGGTTAACTCAAGATCATGTGTTGGGTAGTTCTTCTCATGTGGCCAAAATTGATGATACTTTTACCCCATTAATGGACCCTCCTACTTAAAAATTTGTCCTAGAGAGATGCATTATACATTAATAAATACTTTATATCTTTTTCCCTACTAAGAGAATCTAGATCAGCACTAAAATGACTCTCCCTTTAAACATCATAAATGTTGTCTCATAGGTTTTAGAACAAATAAATTTCAAAACCTTCTTATTCATGCCCTTCATATGTGATTATAAGAAATATAATTCATTTATGATGATCTTATAATAACCTAATATCCCCAAGAAACTCCTTATATAAAAAACATTCTTTAGCACCTCTATGTTAACTATAACTCTCACCTTCTCTAGGTCAATTTATACATCATTTTATAAGATATTATGACACAATTAGTGAATATTTTGATGAAAAATTGGAAATTATTTTTCTTATAATATAGGTGATGATATCTTAAAGTATGAAAAACAATCTAAAGATTCTTGTAATGGAATTTTATAATTTGAGAGAAAAATAATACATGATCCTTGAATACCACCACAATCAAATATAGATATAAATGGAAAACCCCATTAATTAGTTCCATGAAAACTATATCCTCTTAAGATCCATCATGTTAGTAGTATCCACCATGTAAGGAGAAATGTATACCAATTCACATATTGGAACTTACTTAATGAAAAACTATAAATATAACTTAGGATGAATTTTTGAACAGTCCTCTGGGAGAATTTCTTGAAAACAATCAATCGCTTCAGGTAAATACATATGAAACATTTCATTATCATAAAAATATATGTTTGAAATCTAGGATGTCATTCCACTCATCCTACAATGATCACCTCCAGATTGAAACCCCTATATATCCCAATTAACCTTGTGAATAAAAATACCACACTATGGTGATGTGAAGTTCATGCTTTAGAAATAACAGTCAATGTATGTATGATAGGGAACCTAGCAGTTCATCCAAAAATAATGTCAAAATCTCTCAAATCGATAATAAATTGGTTCCATATGAATTTAAAACCACCTATCTCAAGGGGAACTCCGTGATCTAGTATAAACTATTTTTTCAAATACACAATGGAGTATCGAGTGAGACCATACAATAGGAAAACTAATAATTTATCATAAATATATACACAATAGTAACATATATGAATAAATGAGATAAACATATATAAAAAGTGTGGATACTAACATATAATCTACCAAATTATTTCATAAAACTGTATAAGGCTTGATAATGTACTCCTAAAGTATCACCTATACTATATATATCTAGCATGATGTATGGATCTGAGATATATCTTGGATTCCACGAGAAAGTATTCTCTATTGTCCCTAAAAAAATAGTGTCCAGGTACACCATCAATGGACACCACCTTGACTTGGTCGGCTGGCTACAAAAAAACTCCCTTCATGGTTAGAAGCAATTAACCGCACTCTTAAATATATAGTCAGTGGAGACCATATCTCATTGATTCCTAGAGGGATGTTCTGGTATCACTATTTTTGATCCCCCATTGTGATGCACATTCATCACTAAATTGGGATTCAATCACACTGGAAACACATATTTCCCTTCCTTATACAATGATGATAGAATAATGAACTATCGGAACTTGTCTCTCGACTAGTATTCCCCTCACAAGAGACCTCAAAATTTAACCTTCTTCCATCTGACATTGGGACACTAGTTTGGGAAGATGATCTACCCTTCTCTATGCCCCTAAATTTCATCATGTTACATTTAGTAATCAGAACTTGATGTAATATTTATGATATTGTATCATGTTGAATTATTATCACTTATGATAGGATTTCATAAATGATACCATCCTCAAATATCCTTTGTTTTTATAACTCATCACCTATAAATATTTTTTGAAATGTTGAAGCTCTGTTAAAGATGAAAAATAATCAATGATAGATAATTTTTGGTTATCCATATCCATGAACCCTCAAGAATTATCTATCCTAATTATCTAAAGATAAAAATAATCATAGATGTAAATATTGAGTCTCCTCTAGGTCATATCCCAATAATGATATGTCTAAGTAATGGTGTGCCGCCATCACATGGAGGAATCCAAGAGAATATATAAAATGATATTTACTCTCCTATTGGGTGGTCTCTCTATATTATCAAAAATAAATAACATGAACTCTATCCATGACTTTATAGTATTTGCTCTTTCATCACTTGAAAACAATGGTGGATGCTTCTGGTGGAACTTAGACATCAACTCATCCATAGTCAAGGAAGGTCATGGGGCTCCCTGAATGGCCAGGATGAAACCTAGGAATCTCTTTAGAAACTGGGCCACAACAACCATATGAAGTATAATAAGAGGTGTAATAAAAGGAACTATTGTAGGTTCTACTAGTTTCCAATGGCCCTCCACTTATTGATAATGGTCGTCACCATCGTCATAGTGCACCACTAGATGACTTCGTAGTGTCCTTTCTCTAAAAATTCCAATCACACACCGAGGATAATATTTTTCAAAAATAGGATCATAGATAAAAAAGAAAAAATTTCACAAGACTTCATAAACAAGAGTCACACCCCTAAATATTCTTCTAAATATATGTATGGTCAACATAAGGATCATAAAATAAGTAATAGACACTACCTACTTCCCACTACAATGGTTGGACCAGGGCCATGATCTCTTATACTAGTAAAATTTAATTATATACAGAGTGTTAATTGCAATTTATAGCTGAAATAACACTTTAAATTGTAATCAGCATCCTAATTTAATGGTGAAAATTAATTCCATGACTCAATTTCATTTAAAGTCATTCTCAATTAAATAAAAATTATATTTAGGATTGTTGAACTATATGGATCACCACTTCCAATTTATATGGACCTATACACATTGTAAATTGAATTATATAATCCATTTAATCCCATCATGTTATTTATTGATACCCTGTAGGATAAGTTAGAAAACATTATCGAATATAGTAATACAAGAAATAAGAAATTATATAGGAAATTCATGTATTAAAATAATTGTAGCATGGCATTATGCATGACATATAATTCATAAAGTGACTAAAATGATTCATGAGGAAATAATTCAATTCTATAACCATCAAAAGGTATAAATATGAAACCATAAAGAACATTAAACATCCATTTCATGACCCAATGGTGAAATCTAGGAAAATATAACAGGAACAATCTCAAACAACATGTCGAATTCTATTTTTTTTTCCTTTCATTGTATATAAGATAACTACTCTTAGGAATAAATCCTTACTAAATTTTGACACATTCATAATATCCTAACTAAAATTCCAAAATGTTAAGGAAAAATAACAGAAAATATCTTATACTATGTTATGATTTCTTATTTCACCATTCACTCAAAAGTAATTAAACCTAGTTGGTAATATAGACACAACCAAACCTCCCTATATACCAATGGCTACCGAATAACTGTAAGGGTCAATGGTGTAATAGTATGAATACTATACACTTATGATCATAATGTTGCATAGGGTTAAAATAATAACATTCAATAGATAAGGTGTATGAATTAACCGATTATCTGAACAAAAAAAATCATCATATAATTAACCATATAGTCTCATAAAAAAGTCTCATATAAAAGTGATGATCATGGATATCTATATAGAAGACATGTAATACATGAAAAAATTCATCTAAGATAATACATGGATCAAAAGTACAAAGATAACAAAAAGTAAATATCCCCAGATAGTATCATAGTCCATTTCATGGTCATGTTCTCCCCCTCCCCTTTTCAATAATAGATCAACAATCAGTAAGCATGAGAATTCCCCACTCCCTACCCGCATCCGTGATGTCTATCCAGATACCCAAATGATATCCCAAACATGGTGTGAGATAACACTCAGTTGGACACCACCGAAGGTGTCTATAACAATGTTTATATAATATTTAATAGTGTATAGATATAAAATGAGTATAAGTAATAATAATATGAGTGATCTTGTGTTTTCTATCAATTCTCACCGTCCTCAAGTTACTAAATTACAAGGGATGTATATAAATCATGTCAAGTATCATGAATGGTCCACACAGTGTAATCATGTATTAGGACTATAAGGTATAGCGTTCAAGGCCTAGTATTTTCCATGGACACCAAGTAAAATATGTAATGATGGTAAACATGATCAAGGATTAGAAATGTATAAGGTAACCCAGAGTGTCAAGTAAACAAATAAAATCAAATCCTTTGAGTTGAAATTCCTTAGGTATCATATTTTGTTCGTCAAAACCAATGAATTTGAAATTGACTAGGAATACTAATATTATATTTGGATCCAAGGAGTATTAATATACAAGGAATACTAATATGGTCGCTAGATCAATGGAGTAAAAATTTACAAGGAATCCGAATATCTTAATCACATCAAAGGAGTAGAAATGTCCAAGGTATCCTAATATTTTTGTCAAATCCATGGATTATAAATGTACATGTAATCATAATATGGTTGTAGGATCCATGGATTATATATGACCACGTAATTATAATATGTAGGATATATAGAGTAGTAATTTTTAGGGTGTCCAAGTAATCCATACCAATGGAGTAAAAATTTCCATCGCATCTAATAGGGTCGTCGGTCCCATACCAAAAATCATTCCATGGTCATGATAACCAAATTACTCACCATTCCATAAGCCATTTATTTATATATTTCACTAATTAATTCATAATCATATATATGAAAATGTATTAATCAATTTATACCTTCCATCGACAAATCAAAATGGTGCTATATTGTGCTCCAAACATATAATAAATCCCCTAATTATCATATTCAATTCTCAATTATAATAATAGATCTCAATGCACCACAAGTGTTGTAATCATTATCAAAAGAATGTAACCAACCAATGGGTGGTATGGGTTAAGTCTATCAGTATTAAAACTTATATAATGGTTTCACGTTATGTGTTACCCATGGATTAATAATTCAACCCTAGGTTTAATTAATTTTGGAAGCATTGTTTAGAATGTTCAAAGTGTTACACAATAGAAATAACCAGCAAATGACTATAATTTTAGGGAAAAGTTATATAGTACCTACATTATTACCATATAGGATTAAACATATAGTCTCCGCCTATAATTTAGTCTATTTTAGATAAAATTAAAGAATGGGAGAACTCCCATAAAATATAGCATAAGTGCCTACACAAAAAAAAGTGTCACCGAAAAAAGGGATAATTTTAAAAGACCCAGGTGGAATATAGAAATTACCAGTGGCTATCCAATTATTTAAAAGGATATTGACATGGAAATAGGATGGTAAATCAAGATCAAAGATTTTGTTTAAGGATTTTGGATCACTCAATGGAGGATAATATGTTCTCCACTAGGAATTAGAAAGAAATAGGTGTAATGGATTTAATAAAATAAGGGAAAATCATCATTTACAATATAAAAATTGGATTGAAAGGTTTGGACACATGGTTATCCCAAACAAGAACCAACCATGTATCATGAATTGTATTAAGACTCCCTCACACTGTCATGGAACAAGGTAAGACATAACATGTGCCTATAATATATTTCCTCCTGTTAAATATTCTACATCAAATGAACATGCGCACGACCTGGGTTGAATGGTTTCATCAAACATGGATTCCTTGGATAATATATTAGACCAACTCATACGGTTTTCTCAAAACATGCTACCTGAGTGGTATGGTTTCATCAAACTACATGACCTCATTTAGGGGACTAGAGCACCCCATGTAGTTTGATCTAACTATGAGTACTATGTGACATAGTTCTTTCTATATCTATAGTCCAACTATTTCTCCCCGAAAGTATGATTTTAGGATTTGAACAAGCCTTAGACACCCTTGATTCGTCCATAGAATCATTAGGAATTCATATTATACCAAAATTAAGGAATTAAAAAGGAATTAAAATTGTTCTATACCTTATAGAAAATATGGTTTATTATAAATATATATGGATAAAAAACTCGACTCAAGATATAAGTTAATATATTTATGATGGATTAAAGATGAGGAAAATGAAAATGAACTTATTTTTATTGAAAATAATCACATTAGGTTGATCAATAATATCAAAGTAAAAGTTGATGACCATGTGAATATATTAACGAAATTGAGAAGAAAGAGACAGATTTAGAAGAAGAGATTAAGTAGGAAAAATTATTATATCTTAACGATGAAATGTATAATATAAAAATTAAGATTTATTTTGATATGATATATAAGTAAGTGATGAATTCATTAATTATATTTAGAAATATTATATAGATACTTTGGAAAAATTGACACATTCCATATCTAAAAAAGTAATGCCTTTTATCAATTAATAGTATAGGTTGAAAATTTGAATCTTGGAAAATCATAGATGGATGAAATACATAGAGGAATTGTAGTAGATATAAATAAGTGGTTATTTTATAAAAAGTTTCAAGGTTCTTGAAATCCTATAATGTAGAAGGTTGACATTAAACTTATACAATAATAAAATCTTCAAATAAAAAGGAAGTTGTTTTATATATGTTTAGTTTTAGGGTCCACTACTGGTATTATGGATCGTATAAGGAAAACATAATATGATAGATTATGAAAAATTTATCTTCCTTCGAGTAAAATAAATCTATATTTTACAGGGATACACTCAGATAATAGATGCAACAGATTTGTTGGTAGACCAACATAAAATGAGAACTCATACATGATTCTTACTCGAAGAAGGTTTTAAGGGATTTATGATATATGTGGAGGATATAAATATTTTATTCACAGGAATAGGATTTTATGATCATTATTATATTATAAAAAATCAAAAAAATATTTAAATATACAATTAAATAGAAAACCATGGTACATATGTTAATTATTGTTCAGGTGGTTCTCAAAACAAGTAATGAGAGAAATCCATAGATCATTGATCATGGATGCTCATCACAAATGAATGGTGATAATAAGATAATAAAATTATATATGAATTTTTTGTTGGTGATGTTATTTTTGGTAATGAAATATTTTTAACAATCAAATATATTACATCAAATTTGAATGATTCTAAGAAACAAAAATCAATAGATCTATTTTTTATTAATGAGCTCACATAGAATATTTTTATTGTGAGTCTATTTTTTAGGATGATAATAAGTTTATTTTCATGAAAAAAAGTTTTTTCATAAATAGAAACAACATGGTATGACTATTAAATCAGATAAGTATACTATAGGAAATCTCCATTAGATTAGAGTCTCAAAAAATTATAGTAACGTAAGTTCAAAAGTATAAAAACACCTTTGGAATTGAATGTTGGATAATATTTTTCATATATTCATAATAAATATTTAAAATGATTATTTGGGGAGTATTTTTTACACCATAAAAGTTAACGGGGTGAAGTTTTTCCGATATTTTAGAAAGGTAAAATCACTCATGAGATCCATAATCGAGTTGAAATTCACACCACCAAGCCTCGTGAATTGATAAATTTAGATTCCTTGTCGTATCATGTTATTTAATTCAATTGAAGATGATATTTAATTCATCACATTTATAAATTATTAAACTATAATTTCTATTGTGATGTTTATAAATTCATGTATGAGGAAATTGATTTGTATAAAACATTTAGAAGAAAAATTGAAGATTTTGGGCTATACATCATGGAGTTAATATTTTATATATGGAAATATTACAAAAGATGAAAATTTGAATCCTATCATTAATGAAATTGGATAAAATACCATTATTATACTTAGTATCCAACCCATAAAAACTATTTTTTAGTGAAATAATATAATAATATCAGAGATGTGAAGAAAAATGTTAGTAGAATATGTTTTCTTAAATTATATTAGAGATAACCTATATTCACAACTATTCATATTTAAAAATAATATTTATAAGAAAATATTGTAAAATAAAATCATATTATATATAATTCAATATAAATCCCACTACAGAGTACGTTATAGTGTTTTGTATTCCATGTAGTATAAAATTAAAAACAAAAAAACAAGTATTATTTAAGGAAGGTATCTTTTTGGATACTGGTCAAGTGAAAAAGGATAAAAATATTCAAACATGAGGCACCAAAATATATTTAATTTTTGCTGTAATTTTTCTTGAAAATATAATTACATTTAATTTTTTATATAAAATAACATTTTTTTACAAAAAGATGGAAATAAAAATTAAAAGATGTTTTATAGGAATAATTTAACTCTAGGTTATCAAATTTGACTGAGAAATGACTAGTGATGATGAGGTGGTTTCTATGAATTGAAAACCAAAGTACCAAATTCTAATGAAACAAATAAAAATAAGGAATATTATTAGAAATCAGTAATATCTAGTAAATACCAGAAGAAGGATATAGTTTTAGAACTAATCATATTTAATCATAAACTTTTATCCACATTTATTGGTAGAATCCTTTTAAAATAAAGAGTGTATTAAATCTTTGTATTATGAGTTGAATCAGATTGAAAATAATTCTACATTGGATCTTGTTACAAGACTCAATAACAAAAATATCATTGGTACATAATGGGTATTTTGGAACCCTTTGAATGATCACAGAAATGTTATTAGAAACAAGGTAAGATTTGTATGTAATAGTTATTCTCATGTTTAAGATGTTAATTTTCTAGAAGCCATTCAATAAATTTTAATACCATAGACCCAGATAATTTTTATTACTATGGAATTATATAGTCAATACAGAAACGATTTTATGGGTGTAAAATTTTCATTTTTGAATGTGGATATTTAATAAGTAGTGTATATGTTGTTGATGGGGGTTTTTTACTCATGATAATGATAGATCAAGGGAATTTAAATGAAAGAAATAATTACTTTTCTTAAATAAATCCGAAATGGTATAGTAATAACGGGATTAAAAATACTTGATAGTGTTGAATTTCAATTAGGGAAAATATCATAATATTTTTACATATCAATGAAATAGAACCAGGATCAATAATTATTGATGTCTGTGTTGATATAATCCTCTTTTTAGGTGACAAATGAAGTTCATGTACATAATTTTCCAAATAAATGAAACAAAAATTTGAGGTGTCCACACACGCTGATCTAAGATATTTCTTTGGGTTATTATTCATTCAAGGAGAAATATTCACATTTTAATCCCATGATAAGTATTATAAATATTTTTTTAATCAATGAAATAATTCAGAATTCATATTCGAATATTTATTTATTTCATATATTCTTATATATATTTAATATATTATGATTCTTTTTTCAAGATATTAGATTCACCCCAATGAGAAATAGTTTTTGGTTTCCAAAAGGGTTCATATATTTCTCAAGGAGACTATTGACAATAGGATACTATATAATAATTTAAAATATTTTAATATATCAAGATTTATAGATACACACTTTTTAGGTGATAATCGTGATAAAAGATCAAATTTAGGTGGAATTTTCCTTTTGGTATATATTTTCAAAGTATGAACTTCATGAAATAGACCGCAGTTACACTGAGTATCATAGAGGATGAATATTTATTTACGTTGAGTGCATGCATTCATATGATTTGGATAATGGAGTAACTAAATTATAATATGGTGAATTTTGAAATACATCTCAGAATCAATTAGTATATTCAAAGAATAATGAATCACTCTAAAAATACTATACAACACTCAAGGTCTAGGAATATTTATATTTGGTATCATTTGATTAAATAGAGGGTGGCCAATAGAGAAATAATGCTCAAATTTATTCCTACTCAATCCTAGTTGGATGGAATTTTTACAGAGGATATTGGAAATGATATAATTTTATTATTTAGGCTAAAAATTAATTTTCAGCCACTCCCACACCATGATCATTTTTTTGGGTGGACCACCAATGATCCTTGGATTATGTATTAATAGGTGGAGAAGTAAATTCAAAACTCATTACATGAATGTTATGGATGTTATATTTATATACATATGATACATTTGTATTACTATATATATTTTTAATTAAATGGTTGCGATTATTGTGGGAATGGGGAGTCATTTGAAGAGGTGAGTACCCTGATTGATGAAGAGAATATTATCACATGGATAATATTTAATTGGAATCAAGTGATAAATTAATATACTAGACCCTTATCTAACCGAACCTGTGATATCAAATTGTTTTCTATATGATAATGGTTATGATATGAGGTATCTTTCAAAAAAAATTAATTTCCAAGATGAGTTTGTAAATTTTTTATGGTTTTCCAAAAAATACAAAGAGGAAATTGAATTAATTTTATCATTTTTGGAGAATTTAATATTATTTTCAACCATTAATGGAATTTTTTTATTTTTAGATGTTTTTTATTGAATAGAGGTGGTTGGATATGATTTTATAATGGTTCTGTGTCTGATTGAAAAAAAACTAGATTCATTATGGATTTTTAATAATTTTATGTCATAATAATTTGTAAGTGATACTGTAATATATCAAGTGACACAAATAAATTTTAGTCTAAATTTAATGCATTTTTAGTGTATAATATAATGATAAGTCCTTAGTATTATGATATTTTTTAATTTATTTGTATGTATGAACTTCTATAATCATGAATTATATTTTAATATAACAAGATATTTGATATGTGATTGAATTCTACAGGTGTGTATGAAAATAACAAAAGATTATTAGTTTTCAATGGATATAATATGATATTCAAAGATTAAATGGTATTTGAGATTCATGTAAGAATTTTTTTTCTTTAAATAATATTTTATGTCCTTTCTCTAGTATTATACTTAGTGAAAAACCAGGAATCTGAGACATTTTTTTGGATGATTATTTAATGATGAATATTTTGAAAATATCATGAGCTCAGAAATGTTCCATGATTGAAGATTATATTTTAAGAAGTTTCAATAGTGATTAAATGATATGGACCTTGAAAAAGATTAATACTATCTAAAATTTAATTATTAAAAAATATTATTCACAACATGTTCTATTATATTATAAGGAGTCTTTGATCGAGAGTTTAGTTGAAACTACAAATGAAGGAGGATTTAATTTTTTTGAAATATATATTCATATTAAGTGTAAATATATAAAAATAATAATTTATTATGATATTATTTTGAGAATTGAATCCCTGATACTCAGTTTTAAAGATGATTCATTTGTTTTAATGAGAAATAAATAAGAATAACGTGACCTATAATTTATCTCAAATTATATTATGGTCATGTAAAGTTCATTTGATTGTAACTGGTCTATACTCTTTATGATTATTATGATGGAATACTTATTCATTCATTGATACTATCATTAATTTATATATTATCCTATAGAAAAATTACAAGTGACTTATTTTCATTTACTACTATTACATTTTTTCAGGAAAATAAAACTCATTTACATTTAGATCATATATTTGATGAACAATAATTTTGATTCTCTATAAATGTCTGATTCATTCACGAGTGGGAAGGAAATATTCAATGGCTTATGGTATCTAGGTAAACAATCCAATTATTTATTTAGTTGTGTTATAAGTTCATGGATTTAACATTACATTACAATGTATTATCCACCTAAAACCTCATTAGAAGTAAAGTATAAAAACATACTCCCTCTTGTAATCACAATTATATTAGTGATAATCCAATTCTAAAAATTGGATATGAACCTTTCAAGGATTGAGATCTCATATTTAATGATATTCATGTAAAAATATTCATTTAATTTTTATTTTCATTTCATTTTCCATTTAGGTTAATATGTGGAATTAATATTGGATCATGACTCTAACAAGCATATGGTTTTAATTAATTTATATATAAGTTTTTTAAAA
The DNA here is from genome assembly GCA_963277665.1 of Viscum album. Classification (NCBI taxonomy): domain Eukaryota; kingdom Viridiplantae; phylum Streptophyta; class Magnoliopsida; order Santalales; family Viscaceae; genus Viscum; species Viscum album. Next base: position 1,220,324,988 of record OY728166.1, on the reverse strand, counting down.
AACAAGTAAGACAAATTATTTATGTGTTTTATATTATATAATTGGAATAAATGAACTACCTAAATAGAAATTTATTCAATGAAAAGACAATGTTGACTTAATAAAATGTGAAATAAATATTTTAAACCATAAAATATTTATAAATTTGAGGATTATTATTATATTAGGATTATAACAAAATGAATTTGTAAATTTTTTATATAAATATTATAATAACTTGACATAAATCTATACCCATTTTAGATTAAAATAAAATCAAAAACAATAAAATTATACAAAAACTAATATATATTAAGGATAATTATTATATAAATAAATTATTATTTTTGTATTATAAAATATAATGTTTTTATGTTATGAAGCTAAATTTTTGTTTTCAAGAGAAACTATATTTTTTAAGCTAGTTGGTTCTATGTCTCAATATGAAAAAATAATCCTTTTATATTAATAAAAAAGATGTATATGACATGTGATTTTTGGTTTCATACAACCTGCTCTCTAATATTTATTATAATTTTCTGAAAATTTAAGATTTCAATATGTATGAACCGATAATGAATTAATAAAACTATCATGAATATAAAAAAATATATTTTTCATAAATTAATATTTTATTAATATTTTTCCAGTATTGGATACTATATGTGGTTTTAATATTGGTGAATATTTTATCCACTTGAATTATTAAGGACAAACTATTGAAATATATGTTTAATAACTACTACTAATAAATATTTTTATTTCAAATTGGACTTGTATGGAAAAGTGTGATATCTTGGGTTTTGAACCGGGTTAAAATTGCTAATGTTTTTGAATTTCCTTTTCGGTTTATCAACGGTCGTTATTTTTAAACTATGCTCTGGAATTTTATTCCGACTGTTGGATCACCTAAAGATGTCGTTTTTCAAACATGGAATGAAGATTTGAGACAAAATGGGAAGTCGCACGGGCGGCGCACAGTTTGTCTAACCATGTGGCCAAACCATGCGTAGTTGACGTTTTAAGGCAGTGGCTAATGCACAGTTAGAGGATGGTTTTTCTAACCGTGCAACCTGACGATGTGATAATGGTGGCCGAGGTCGTAGCTAACACACAGTTAGCGCATGGTTTGTCTAACCGTGCAAGAAACCCGTGCTGGCAGTTAAACAAGATCCTTAAATTGTGGATCTCACTCGTTTTTGCCTTTAGATGGCTCATTTTTTCTCCTATGTGGCCATAACTCGGGATTACTCTTCCTTGAAGGTAGAAGAACCTCTCCCAAGCATTTTGGAGGTGATCCGAAGGTTTCTCTTGGAGAATCGAAGTCAGTTTCTTGAGGTATGTAGATGTTCTTCTTCGTTCTTGTTCGGTTTCTTAGATCTACATAGATGTACATCTCATCTTCTCCCTCATTCTTAGATCTACATCCGTTATGGGTAGATCTAAGTGTTTGGATGCCATGTTTGATGCATTTTGGTCTTGGTCTTTCTAGGAGAAGTGATCTAAGGAGGGTTCTTGAAGAATCAACCTGTTTCTCTTGAGGGTTCTTCATTCATTGTGGTTTCATGACACCTATGATGTTATTAAATAATGCTGCACACATGATATAAATGAGGAGTTGAACATGTGTTGATTTTAAGAATGGGTTGCTATTGTAGTTAAAGTGATATGATTAAAAAATTGATTGATTTGAATGGTAAGAATGAGTAATAGGATAATTAGTTGTTGAATTATTTACCAAAATAGGAGTTGGAATGAGATTATGGCTTTTACTTATTATTGGGAATATTTAATATTTGACATGTTCAGGAGATAATTTGGAAACTGGTAATAATTAATGGATGGATTAATTATTACATGTTAAATGGTAAATGGTTAACTAATAGATGATTGGTTAAAGAGATATGATTTAATTAATTAATTTTTGAATTAATTAATTTGCAAAAATTAAGTTAAGATTGTGTATTAATTGTTTGTTACGATTGTTGGATAGGAGTACCTTTTAATGTGTATTTGTTATCCATTCCTTAATTTATCTTGGATGGAGTTGTTTAGAGATATGATATGTTGTGTGAGTTGGTCACTAAATATCTTGTCCTTTTTCAGCATGTTTTGATATGATTATGGGGTGCTTGTAGATTGTAAAAGTCCTTGATGAATCATTGTTTGAGTGGATGGGTTTAGGCTTGTACATGAATTTGGTTAATTAAGTGTTGAATTATCAAAAGAGCATTTTGTGTTGTTAATAAATTGTTGATTTAATTAACGAGTTAGTTTTATGGTGTTAGACCTTGTATTCTACACCAATGATAAATGTATATGTATGATTGATGATTGGGTTGTGAGACAATGACTGAGGCTCTAAATACTCACAGGGTGTTAGACATGGTGTTCTACACCAAAGATAGATGTATATGTATGTTTGAAAAATGGGTTGTGAGACAAGGACTATTTCTCCAAATACTCATGGGGTGATAGACATGGCATTCTACATCCATCTAGCTATAAAATATTATTTTATGGGACATGGAATGATGCTCCAAATACCCATGGGTTGTGAGACATGGACTGTTGCTCTGAATACTCACAAGGGTGTTAGACATGACATTCTACATCCATTAATTAACATTGTACTGTGGGTCCAATTGTTTGTGCATGAAATGAGTTAATGGTTAAAGAATTCTGTTGTGACATGATGATTTGTGAATTAATTTTGAGAAATGGTTTAGACTTATTAATGAATTGGGTGAAACACTATTAGTGGAAAAACACAGAAGTGAATCACTATTTTAGTGGACAGGCTTAGACATAATATATGAACGGTTAAATTGAATAACTTATTACGTGTTATCCAAGACAAAGAACAAGCTTGGATTCAGTCTTTACATTGATTACTTAGATGGTCTTTAGAGACATCTATGGTGAGTGACTTATACCGGGGATGTCGGGCGTAGGCCGAATCTCAAGACTTTCATAATAATATTTGAGTAATTGATAAATGAAAAATGATTATGTAATGATTTTTGAGTGTGCATGATAATTGAATTGTGCAGGTTCAGACACCAGCTAAGGGATGAAGTAGGTACTAGGGTTTATAGTTACTTTTTACTACTTACTTTATTTTATGCATGCCTTCACGTGTTATAAGTTATTTATTAAATTTCTGGATTATGGGTAGAAACTAGTGGTCCCAGAATACTGAGATTTATATCTCACACCCTAATCGGGCCTCCATTTCACTGGGTACCCATGTATACTATATTTGGTTGAAGGACTATGTTGTTTGCATTTGCTTGGGAGTTGGGAGAAGAGGACCGAGCGGAGGCTCGGGATGCTCGTGGAGATCTCCCTTGGGGCTTTGAGTAATTATTTATTTATTTCTGCATTGGAATGTAAATCATGTTGTTTTTTTCACTATTTTCTACTTTTGTATCATTAGCATGTCATGCATGCATCTGCTGTATAAATTGGGGTTGTCCACTTTTATAAAATGAGTATTATTTGTCTTCCACTATTTGTCCTTTATGAGTTACTACATTTGTTGTTGTTTGTTATCTACACTGATATACTACTATGCAACTCTGATAAGAGGTTATAGTCTCCACTAACTATCCTTATACCCTCGTTTCTATTCGGCAGCCTCTGGCGTATAGGGATATGCGCTTGAGGTCATGTGGCGACTAGTCCGGCCACCGGTTCAGGGGCGACCCGGGTCGGGATGTCACAAAGTGGTATCAAAGGTTTAGGTTTCTTTCTTTTCCTTTATCTTACTTTTTTTGGGGTTGGTAGAAAAGAGACTTGGAATATGTCAGTGCTTGGGTTAATAGCCGTTCTTGGGACTAATCACCTCATGTACGGGAAATGACCATGTGGCCAGGGATGGGAATTCATGTTTGTACTATTAGAGGATACAGTTGATATGATTTCACCTTGAGTGACTGGTGTATATTCTACTGTTTATTGATTTTTAGTGTTTTGAAAAGAATGATTTTCTTGTCCTGATATGGCAAGGAAGTTTCATACATGCATCATCTTAGGCACTTAGAGATTCATATGTCGTGCATATAACATGCCATTTAGTTTCATTAGTACGATGACTGCTAATTTGGATTGTGTTTCTTGGGTGAAATACCATGTTTGATCTGCTTTAGCATGCCTCTTTAGATATCATGTTTTAGTGATAGATTTAGCATGCTTGATTGATTATATGCGATATTACCTCATTTATTAGCATGTTTTTTTGTTGTGACATGATTCCGTGTTATAGCATGTTTTTATGTTACTTCTTATGATAACTTGTTAGAGAAGTTTTGACATGTGAAAGGGATACTAAAGATAAAATGTTAAATAAATGTTGATTGTGTTAAATGGGAGCCAAAAACCAGCGATAAGGTGTATGGGCGCCTTATCGATTAGAGGTGGTAACCCATGTAATTAGGATTGTTAGGTTGATCATGTTAATTTCTGAATTGACATTAGTATCAATTAATGAGACGCAATTTTAAATCCATGGAGTGTATGGGAACTTCATGAATTGGTAAATGACAACTCATATTAAATGTGATGACTTGATGCCATGTCAAATGCTTATAAATGTGAAAGATGTTAAATGTTGATCTGAAATAAAATTTCTAGCTTCTAAAGTGCAACTAGGCCCAAGTAGGTCAGTTGGGGAGTGTTTTTATTAGATAACCCGTTTGGGTGTTTAAAATTTTAATACCTGTGTGTTTTCTATTGGGAAGATTTATTGAGAACCCAGGTTGGTTAAAATGGGATCCTCATAGGTTTCCTTATCTTCTTAAAATAAATTTATTTTCATAAGTTTCTTGAAAATGATGGGATGTCAGCTAACATAAATGTTTTAAAAATGGAGTTTTATGAGACTTTCCTGTTTTGCCTCGGGACATTTTTAAAATTGTACTTGATGTTTTGATTAAATCGTTTGGCGATTAAATATTAAAAGTGATTAAATAATTGAGGCTGGGAAATGGAAACTATTGTGGTCTCCACTATTTAAAACACTCATGTAAAGGGTAGTTCAGACTTTTCTTGAGTTTCCTTGGAATGGAATCGTGAGTACTTTCCGTAGGAGTTCTTCTCCTTTGCAATGGCCTTATGTTCATCTTTTGAGACTAGTGACTTGTTTGAAGTGACCTGGTTTAGGTTTGACACTTTTTCATTGTAAGGGGATAACATGTGGTTGGTAGCACCCTCATAACATAAATTCCTTGTTAGCGCAATGAATTTTCTCACCCTTTTGACGTTTTTGTGTGCCATTGTCCCGGGTAGGACTTCCAGTTTCCTATTACACCCATGTTCGAATGGGTGGGGATTTTTTTCTTGACCTTGTTTTGGTCTTGGGCATCGAGTAATTCTCTTTGTCAGCTAGTTAGATGTGCCTCAGGAATGTTCGACTGCTTTGTTGGTGGTTTTACCCTTTGTTCATTGTAATGGATGACTGGTTATGGTGTCATCCCGGAAAATGGTCGTATGAGGAAAAATGACTCTATAAAAATTCTTTTTGTATAGTTGAGGACGGTCTCGGGTCAACTCCATGTAGAGTAACATGAGTGTTAAAGAATCAGTTTTATATCAATACATGGAGTGGTTTTCGAAAGACTCGGGTGTTTTGACATACCGATCTTGTCGTTAATCTAGTGTACTGGTGAGTGGCTGATATTTTCTTGAGACGTCATGGGAAATCCTAAGGTGGGTATTGCCACATTCTTCACAGTGTTTGTGTTAGAAGGTGATGTCGATCTTTTAGAACAGAGTTGTCAGGTAATGGTTTGACTGATCTTTTTCGTGACTTCAGTTTTCTCTTAGTGCACTCTTCTGGACATGACGATCATGTACCCTATCTTGACCTTGTCATTGAGACACTAAGATAGCATCGGTCTTATGCTGCGCTACAGTCTAAATGTTGTTGTTCTTGATGAGTACTGTTATCTGGGTAGTATGCAGGATGAATTGATTCTTTTGGATACTTCCTTAGGTGTGTTTGGGAATGGTTGTTTTTAAAATACCCTTGAAATGGAATGACTTGGAAAATTTACCAGATGTTGGGTAAGGAATTCATTATACATTCTGATGGTTTTGGAATAGTTTTAAAGGAATGTCATCAGATAAAGAGTGAAATGGGGTTTTTGTTCTGCAATATCTCTCGAGGGAAACATGGGAAACACATTCCATTGTTTGATTGAGGTTCAACCTTTTATGTTGACAAGGTCCTTCTAATGACCTAAGATATAAGATCTGTTTCGATGTTTAATATTTAGATTAATCTTTGGATCTAGTTAAAAAGGATTATCCATCAGTTTTAGGAAGGGTTAAAGGTTTTTTTGGAATTAGGAATGAAACACGTCTCTTCTAATGAGATTAAACGACCTTGGTAGGTCGGTTGATTTAGTAGTGGTTCCTAATGGCTTCTTGGGGATGAGAAGTTTATAAGGTGGGTATAATGTAAGATCTCTGGTTTTGAACCTGGTTAAAATTTCGAATGTTTTTGAACTTCCTTTTTGGTTTATCAATGTTCATTCCTTTTACATCGAGCTCTATAATTTTATTTCGAGTGTTATATCACCTAAAGATGTCGTTTTTCGAACATGGAATGAATTATTGAGGAAAAATGGGAAGTTGCACAGGCGGCAAACAATTTTTCTAACCGTGCAGCAAAACCATGCGTAGTTGATGTTTTGAGGTAGTGGCTAATGCATGGTTAGTGCATGATTTGTCTAACAGTGTGGCCTGACCGTGCGGGAATTTTGGCCAAGGTAGTAGCTAACTCACGGTTAGCGCACGATTTGTCTAACCGTGCAAGCAAACTATGCGGGCACTTAAACGAGATCCTTAAATTGTTGATCTCACTCATTTTTGCCTTTATATTGCTTGTTTTTCCTCTTAAGCAGCCATAACTCGGGATTAATATTCCTTGTAGGTAGGAGAACCTCTCCCAAGAATTTTGGAGTTGATCTGAAGGCTTCTCATGGCGAATCAAAGCCAGTTTCTTGAGGTAGGTAGATGTTCTTCTTTGTTCTAGTTTGGTTTCATAGATCTACTTATATTTACACCTCCTCTTCTCATGTTTTGTTAGATCTACACCTGTTATGGGTAGATCTAAGTGTGTGTATTCCATGTTTGATGAGTTTCGGTCTTGGTATTGCTAGGAGAAGTGATCTGAGGTAGGTTCTTGAAGAATCAACCCGTTTCTCTTGAGGGTTCTTCATTCATTGTGGTTTCGTCAAAACCCGAGGTAGGGTCCCAAATCCTTAAAAATTTATTTAATAATTATTGATTCTTTGAGTAGATTTAGAATGTGAGTTTCCTTGATTATGATATGTCAATGAATTACACAAATGATGTTATTAAATAATGTTGCACACATGAGATAAATGTGGACTTGAACATGTGTTGATTTTAAGCATGGATTTCTATTTTAGTTAAAGTGATATGATTAAACAATTGAATGATTTGAATGGGAAGAATGAGTAATAGGATATTTAATTGTATAATTATTTATCAAATCATTATTTGGAATGAGATTGTGGCTTTTTCTGATTATTGGGAATATTGAATACTTGACATGTTTGGGAGATAATTTGGAAACTGGTAATAATTAATGTATGGATTAATTATTACATGTTAAATGGTAAGTGTTTAAATAATTGATGATTGGATAAAGAGATATAATTTAATTAATTAATTATTGAATTAATTAATTTGCAAACATTAAGTTAAGATTGTGTATTGATTGTTTTCTATGATTATTGGCCAGGAGTACCTTTTGATGTGTATTAGTTTTCCATGCCTTATGTTGTCTTGGATGGAGTTGTTTAGAGATATGATATGTTGTGTGAGATGGTCACTAAAAATATTGGGTTTGTTCAGTATGTTTTGAGATGGTTATGGGGTTATTGTAGATTGTTAAAGTCATGGATGAATCATTGTTTGAGTGGACGGGTTCAGGCTTGCTATAAAATTTTGTTAATTATGTGTTGACTTATCTAAAGAGAATTCTGTGTTGTTAATTAATTATTGAATTAATTAATGTGTTAGTTTTATGGTGTTAGACCCTGTATTCTACACCGATGATAAATGTATATCTATGATTGATGATTGGGTTGTTAGACAATGACTGAGGCTCTAAATACTCACAGGGTGTTAGACATGGCATTCTACACCAATGATAGATTTATATTTATGTTTGATAAAAGGGTTGTGAGACAAGGACTTCTTCTCCAAATACTCTGGGGTGCTAGACATGGCGTTCTACAAACAACTTACAAGAAAATATTCTTTTAGGGGAAAGAGACTGATGCTCCAAATACCCATGGGTTTTGAGACATGGACTGATGCTCCGAATACTCACGAGGGTGCTAGACATGACGTTCTACACCCATTAATTATCAATGGACTGTGGGTCCAATTGTTTGTGCATGAAATGAGTTAATGGATAATGAAGGCTATTGAGACATGATGATTTGTGAATTGATTTTGAGAAAGGGTTTAATCTTATTAATGAATTGGGTGAACCACTGTTAGTGGACAGAACCAGAAGCAAATCCATATTTTAGTGGAAGTTCTTAGACATAGTATATGAAAGGTTAAATTTAATAAATTATGACACGTTATCCAAGCCATAGAACAAGCTTAGATTCGGACTTTACTTTGATTACATAGATTGTCTTTAGAGAAATCTGTGGGGAGTGACTTATACGGGGGATGTCGAGCGTATGCCAAATCTCAAGACATTCATAATAATATTTGAGTAATTTATAAATGAAAAATGACTATGTAATAATTGTTGAGTAAGCATGATAAATGAATCGTGCATGTTTAGACACCAGCTGAGGGATGAAGCAGGTACTTGGGTTTATAGTTACTTTGTACTACTTACATTATTTTATGCATGCCTTCAGGTGTTATAAGATATCTATTAAATTTCTGGATTTGGGGTAGACACCGGTGGTTTCGGTCTACTATGATTTATATATCACACCCTATTCGGGCTGCCATTGCACTGGGTACCTGAGTAGACTCTATTTGGTTGCAGGACTATGTTATTTGCATTTACTTGGGAGTTGGGAGCAGAAGACCGAGAGGAGGCTCGGGATTCTCGAGGAGATCACCCCTGGGTCTTTGAGTCATTATTTATTTATTTCTGCATTGGAAGGTAATGAATTATGTTTTGTTCACTGTTTTCTAATTTTGTATCAATAGCATGTCATGCATGCGTATACTGTATAAATTGGTGTTTGCCACTTTTATAAAATGAGTATTATTTGTCTTCCATTGTTTGTCATCTATGAATTAGTGCTTCCACTATTGTTTGTTATCTTCACTGATATACTACTGTGAAACTCTGATAAGAGGGTATAGTCTCCCCAATAACTATCCTTAGACCCTTGCTGTTAGTCGGCTGCCTCCAGTATACGGGGAGACGTGCTTGAGGTCATGTGGTGACCGGTACGGCCATCAGTTCAGGGGTGACCTGGGTCAGGACGTTACAAAGTGGGAAACCAAAAAGTTCATAGATACATAACCTCAAACCTAAATAAATATATCCAGGTCATTCAAAAAAAATTAATATAATTAGAATGGTTTACCAGATAAATATTTCATCCAATATATGTTTCCTCAATGTTCAGATTATCATTGATGAGCCTCTCAAAAAAGGAGTCCATCATGGACCAGGTCTACACGTGTCCCTCTAAGAACATTTTCCCATCATTGAAGCCTTGTATCAAAATTTGGTTCTGTGTATCAATTTAATCATATTTTTCTTCGGTAAAATCAACTTTCAGTGGTCTCTCAAATATTAAATGTCCATCTTTCTTCGAGATATTGATCAAGATAGACTCCTCTATAATCACTTCATTATAATAGATTATAAGCTCATAGACTATTGTTATTTCATATTCCACCATATTTTCATAGTTTAGAACAATACGTTTTAAGGCTTGGATAGGGACGGAGTGAAGATAATTATTAGGTTGAGATGATAAAAAGAGTTTCTAATCTATCCTCCAACCACGTTGTTCCTCCTTAGCCTTATAAATATGCTGACGAGATTATATATTATAGTTCTAGATAATTAAATCTATACAAGAGAAAATAATAAGCTCAAATGGAATGATTAAAATTGTAACTACCTTTTCCATTATCACCATGGACATATAAATTAGAGTCATGCATAAATACTACATAAAGTTAGATTATTTAAATCACTTTATTATGAATTATCCATCACATATGATTGTTTTTATTAATAAATGTTTCCGATGTTACTTTTTTTGTGTAAAATTATAAATGACATATGTTCTACTTATTCTAATTAATATCGATTTATATAATCATATAAAAATAGAAGAATGTAGTGAATATTGATAATTTATAACATTTATAGATTATTTTAATAGATATAATTACCAATTTTTATAAAATAATTTTTCAGTATTTTAAATGTTTATGGTGTAAAAAAATATAGTTAAAAATAAATTTTTTAATAGTAATAAAATGATTGGGTCGGATAATGGTTGAAAGTAATTAAATCAGGAATACATGGATTATATAATAGAGTATTAACATCATTCAAAACTCAATACAATAACAACAATACAATATAATAATGGGTATAAATATTGTAATAGTACATTTTGGTGTCCTCATCTGGTGAAATCGCAAAGAGGGGGAGGGGTATATTAGTGATCCATTTTTTTTTATAATACATCTTTTCTATTCATCTTTTTTGACTAGTTAATATTTTGATCCTATTATTATATGTAGTATCTCCCTTAACAATGTTAAATAAGATGAAATAAAAGAATGAAAATAAAATTTTCCATGGTTTGGTATCAATTTGAGTAGATAATACTTCAAAGGTTCAAGTTGAGTTCTAAGGCATATATTTTTACAATAATTTTATAATAGTAAAAGTAAAAAAAAAATATTCTAAAAATTATAATAGAAAAGACTCCAAAGTTTATTTTCTCATCTGATTCTGCATCTACCTCTTGATAATATCTTTATATGATATCCCACTAGTTGAAGTTATTTCATGAAAAACTTATATCCATATCCATCTTGGGTCTTTATATTAGCTTCCAAAAGTTCTTCATATGTTCTTTCAAAACACCTTATTTGATTAAACATTCAAATGTGATTTTATTTTTATATTCTTCACATCATCAACATAACACATTTGGTGTTGGACTTCCACTACCCAATTTCCTTTATTATTCTTCTTCGATGAACATGGAGGACCTGAATAAAATTGGTTTTACCTTTTATTCACATAAAATATTTTTTTATAGATATTTTGGGTTCTCCCACAATCCATTCATCTCTATCTTCTGATATATTTATATTTATAGAATATCACATGATTATGGTTTCCATAATTTTGTTATAGAATCTCCATAATTTTATACCATATTTGATCATATCATTTATATAAAATATTTAAATTCATGTGAATGTTATAAAATCCCCCTTAAGTTTTAATAGTTTCCGTTATGTGATATTTGACTTTTCACAATCATTATTAATCCATAATATTCACAGATTTTTAATTATTTTTAATTTTATTCAAATCTTTAGGGTCGCATTCATCATTTCCATGTTAATCTCCCCTTTTTGGCATTTAATTATTATCATGATAGAATATTTTATCATGATCCATTAGAATTCTCATGATATTTTAATCTATGAAAATATTTTATTGAGCATGGATTGATTTCATTTGGTGAAAAGATTATAAATCATAAGACGTATAAGTATTATAAAGATATTGATAACCGAATACCTTCATAGCATTTATAATATGAGAATATATTTTTCCAATGAGTTAGTTCATACTTATGTGATCATTGAAAGCACTACTTAGTCGCCTATATAAAACATTTAACATCATATAAGGAATATCATATTACCTAGTAGAATACCAGAAATGATCAACATATCTTACAAGAAATATATCTTATGTGTCAAAAATACATTTGAGATGTCCATAGTACATTATTTTTTCATATTAAACAGAGAATACGTCTTAAAAACAATGGTATCCAGCATTATAAGAAATATATTATGAACATTTATACCTTATGATATCCATCACAACATATTACAATGATATAAAATCATAAAAAGTGTAATTATTGTTTTGAGAAGGATAATATAATTTATCATATTTTTTTATTATATGAAAATACTAACGCAACTTACATTTTTCATACTGAAGTAGAAATCGAGTAGTCTGAATCCCTAGAACCATATCCCAACCTCAAAAAATTTCAAAAAATAAGGGAAAATATATTGAACACTTTAACGAAATGAAAAACATCCCAATAATTTATAAAAACTATTAAGACATCATCCATTAGTTTTTTTCAATGGATGGATTCTATAAATAGTAAATCTATCTTTTCTTCTTGAATTACCATTCTTCATTATTTTGAGTGTGAATAGTAATTATTCGATATTCTCTTTTTCTAGAGTCATTCCAAATCCATCTAAAAGTGTTTCAGACAATGTTATCTACATTCTATAAATAATTATTAGAATTACCATTTAGAGAATCTATATAATTAGAAAATGTATATAATAATTTATGATATATTTACACCATGTTATTTATGTACTAGTAGATTTAATTCCATTTCCATTTATGGTTACAAATCCCCATATTCTATTTGCATATTTACAAATAGGAATTATTGATTATTTTTTTATAAAATTCCTCCTTAAACACTAATAGAAATTGTTATCCAAAAGGGTACATCAATTTCCCCATGGGATTTATTTTTAACACTATATGTTCTTTAAATTAATATATATTCTAAAAATCTTTTCTTCTCAAACTTATGGAGAATAAATAATGCAGAAATCTATTGGAAGGTTTTACTCATATTTTTGTGAGTGATAGATAAAGATGTAATCACATGTGTATTTGAAAAGAATAATTTGTTATTTTACTCTATATCAGATTAGGAAAACCTAATGTAGAAAACAAGAGTGAATAAGCTAAGGTATCATGGTTATATATTTATATATTTAGAAAATAATTCCACCTGAACATTCTCATTTCATTTTATTTTACATGAATTTTTATAATGAAATTTATATCATACACACAAATCAAAAAATACGTTAAAAAGGTGTAGTGAAAGGCATATAACTACTTATTTCACTTAGAATACTGATCAAACAACATTCCCATTTAAAATAAAATTTAGACATGTTCTAAATAAGGATGGAAGTTATTGTAATAATATATGAATATTCATTTTTAAATAGATATACAAATATTTTTTAATTTATAAATTAACACATTTTGTGAATATACTCTTTGTAGTATCACCCCATCAGGTATACAATCCCATTATCACCATCATTTTATTGAGAATTGTCTATGGATAATAGTAATTTTAGATTTATATTAGTGAATGAAACCATTTCCAAATCCCACTAGATCATCTCATTAAATTCCCTAAATGTAACTAATCAATAAATAAAATTGAATAAGTAGTTATCTCCCTGCTATATAAACAATAATGCATTATTAAAAGTGGATAGTTTCTAGGATCCTAGAGTTCTTCTATCATTATCATGGGAATAACTCTTAACAATTTCATTTCTAAATTATTTTCTGCGAAACTCCATAGGAAGCCTGATATTCCTTAAATATATTTATTTTATTTTTAATGGAAAATGTTTTCGTTCTCCACATAGAAATTCAAAATCCAACATTGGTTCTCCATATTTTTTTTCATTGAATCCTTTAATCCAGGTAACAAATTCATATGGATATTATGAGGGTGATGATATTGGATTCATCATCCTCATTTCTCTTTTGGAACTATTGGTTCACAATTCATGGACATCTTCTCATTAAATTTGAATTATTATTCTCATGAAACAACCATATTCCCTTCAACACATTAAATATCTTGTGTTTTGTCCATATTTCTATCCATTTCTAGCTATATTGGTAAAATTTTCATTCACTCCTTAATTAAATAATTTATCTTAAATTTACCACATGGTTTCCCCCCATATTTTGTGTTTCCTTTCTTATGAAATAGCTTTAGCTCCTAATCTGGGATGTCTTCAATCAGTCTAATATTCTTGTTTCTCTCTTATATTGATTCCATTATTACAATCAATATTATTCATTTTAATGTTTATCCCAAGGTCCTATTTTTATTGATCCATGATGTGGCACTTCCCACCACTTTAGAATTATCTTTCCTTCTTTGGTGTGAAATCCTTCGTAGCTTCTTATTTTATTTTTTGGGATTGTTTTTCTCAACATCAATGGTGGAAAATTTCCCCCTCTTTCATATATCCTATGGAAAATCCATATTTCTCAATAACATACTATTATCAATATTTTTTATTCCATTTGTCACAAATAAAATGATTTTTATGGTTTTCTACAAACCAGTACTCATCATAATTGTATCCACTCAGAAACCAGTAATTAGGAAAATCATACAATAATTGAGATCAATTTTTATTGAATAGAATTTTATTATTTTTGATTTTTGATAAATATCATTTAGTTTTTCATTTTCCCTTTTTCTCAAATCCCCCTTCTTCTAGGACTCTATTATCTTTCAGAGCTTTTCATGTTGTGACATTGTCAAATTAATTTATCCATGTGGGTCAGAGTATGACACACAAGAGGGGGGGGGTGAATTAAGTTCTAATAAATTTTTTTAAAATGTTTTGCTTAAAAGATTCACCCAATTAAAATTAAAACATTTTAGTTAATCAAGGTAATAAGATTATAGGATTTTAACTATTCGAACAGATTCTCATAAGAATGATTAATTATCAGTAGTATCAATATGAGATATTTATATAACCTTTGAATCTATTCTAAAAAAGTAAAACAATTATAACTACTATCCAATACGAACTATCAATGTAAAGATTATTTTTTATGAAATATAAATTAAAACCTTGAAAGAAAAAATAGAAACACACAACAGATAAGACAAGTGGTTCAGTATCAAGGTGAGAAAAAATCCACCACACTTGGTTATCACCTGCCACCAAGCAGTTTATATAAACAAAATTGATCCACATACTAGATCGGGGTAAACAATAGTACACAAGAATATCTAGGTCACAAGACATCTTTCACTATACTTCATGGGAATAAAATAATATTTCACATAAGGACCACTTCCAAACATATCCATGGGAATAAAAAAATGTAAGAAGATATGAGAGGAAAGATATATTGTATACTTCAGTTTAATATAGGAGACACTGTGTGTTTTAATACAAACAAACACAAACACACAGACTACTTAAAAGCTAAAAACAGTACACAATAGTGAAAAGTTGATGAGAAATGATTAGAAATGACCTGACTGTTTCTCTATGTATCTTCAGACTTGAAGGATGAAGTATATGAAAATATCGATTCCTCTTGTGAATAATAGTGTACTGTGAGTCCAGTGCTCTAGTTTCCAATTCAATGAATTAAGCTATGTAGCTCAGGTTTTTCTTTGAGTTGGTACCTATGAAGATGTTTGGGGCTCTGATATATGGTATTTCAGCCTTTTGGGATCGATATTTATTCGTTTGTTCTTCAGTCATTAATTGTTGCATTCCTAAGTGACGTTTTCAAACTCTCACACTTCTACATCTCTGAGTCTCGTGATATTGTGTTTATTTTGGGGTTCATGTGTTGGAGCTAATAGGAAGCATGATTTCTACACCTCATTCCTCATACAGTCATGTGACATTTCTACTAAGAAATGTTAATTATTTCAGTTCCATTAAATCAATTAAATATGACCATTAGAAATTAAATTGAAAATGACAAAATAGATTAATGAATGGTTACACAGTTTGTATTGAGATGGTATAACTTGGAAATGGTGTAACTGGGAAACAATATCCTATCCATTATATTTGATTGGTGAGACAGTCATGGTTCCACTGTTTCATTGAGATTATGAACTAGTATCACATATGTGGTGTCAGGGTCACAATGTATTTGGTAATGGTGTCTTGTCCTTTGTAAAAACATTTAACGGTATCTCGTTGATGGTAGTAAGGAACTAGTGTCAAAAACATTATGAAATCAGAAACTGGTTATGGTGTCTGAGTCACATTGTCAAGATAATGGTGTCAGGGTCACGGTGTTTGGATTATTGTGTGAGGGTCACGATGTCTGGATTAGAGTGTCAGTGACACTGTGTCTCGATTATGGTGTTTGGGTCACGGTGTCTAGATTACAGAGTGAGGGTTATGGTGTCTGGATTACAGTGTCGGGGTCACGGTGTCTGGGAATTTTTCATAATCTAGAACCGGTGCCAGAATTATGGTTTCTTAGACTTACCCAAATATATGTAAAGTTTTACTAGGAAATAATATTCACTGCATGAATTAGACTGAATCATTAATATATTAAAAAATTATAGAATAATATCAAACATAGTTTACAATATTCAAACATGATTTATAATATTCTTAATCAGGATCTTTTGAAAGTTTTTACCATGAGTTGTAATCATTCAAGCTTAGGGAAACCAACAATTTCTACACATGATTTGTGAAAGATTAAATAAGGATAAATTGATTTGTTATATATTAAAAAAAAATTATATTATTTGTGATAAAATAAACAAGTTGAACATGATTTTTGATAGATTAAACAAGGTTAAAGTTATTTGTGATAGATTTAAGAAGGTGAACATGATTTTTGATCATAAAAATATGATTAAAACATGAGGAGTCCGACAATATCACCCTTTTTGATGATCACAAATCACATGATTTATATGTATGTTCTTATTATTCTCTCCCTTTTCTGATTATCCAAAGGAATAGAAGAAAAAAATAATCGAATGAAGGTAAATAAGAATGTAATAAAAAATAGTGCACATTGCATTATATATATTGATAGATTTTATTACAATCATAATTAAAAAATAAAAAATATACCAAAAAAAAGATATCATTCCCTTCTTTTCAGGGACAAAAGTTCTCTCTTTTCCCTTGCAAGAATCATTAGGAGAATCCACAGGAGAAGAATTAGAGGTTGTAGAAGAGGTTGATCCAATATTGAGAGAAGGAAGAGATACTCCTTCAAAAATATAAGGCACCAGAGTGGGTTTGGTTGAAGACCTAATCAAGGATTCGTCAGGGATAATAGGTCTGATCTGGCTCAGAACCTATGATACAGACATGGTAGCAGGAGAAAAGGCAGTGGATGGGGAAGGGGTTGAGCTAGGCCACAAAGGTGCAGCTGTAGAAGCCACAATGGTAATGATTTTCACATAAGGATAAGGATTTAACAATGTAATGAAATCATAAAAGATCTCACCACTGTACTAAATTACCTTATTGAAATCATCTATGTACTCCATGAACTATTCCAAAAGAGGATTGAAATCACTCACCTTCTGGACTTGAGTTTTGAATGATTTAATGATATAATTATTCTCAAATTCTATTAAAGGTACTTGAAATGACAGGTCAGGTCATGGTTAGAGTAAATCCTATTAAAGTATAAATCAACTTTCATAGTAATTTCTTCCCGAGGATCATTGGAAATCATTGAGTGAATCCTTACTAAGTCATGTACATAGTCACTATTCTTGATCATATAAGATAATCTTTAATAGTAAAAACCACTTAAAACTGACTGAAGTAGTTCATTAACAATAGTTCTAATCAGAAAAGTAACTATAGGATGAAATTATTGTCCAAAAGAAATTGAAGCTATAACTATTTAAGTGGGAGACTTAAGCTGATTTCGAACTTTCTTGAAACATCCATTATAATCACCATCCATCTTGTTAACACAAAGATCAGGCTCATGAATTTCATTTACTATCTTGATGTTTCTCTCAGCCACTTAATCGTAAATTAAAGTCAAATTTGGTTGAATTAGAGATGAATCTTTCTGTGGGATCTGAACACTAACATTAACAATAGGAAGAGCAGTAGGATCATGTCCAGTTTGTTAAAATTTTTCCATAACTTCCACCACAAATCTGAGAGACTTCACCTTATCACTCAACATATTGTTCTCAATCCTAACTGATTTCACTTCATGAAGAATGTTTTGGTTGAATTCACTATATAATTTTTTCTAAGAACAAGGAAACATCTGTTTCAATGAGATTTTTCATTGGTGAAGGATATGAGTTAATGATCTTTTCAAATCCTACTAACAAAGAATCCCCAAATGATTTTAGATCACTGTGACTCACAAAATCAGTAGGTTCTTGTGTAGGTTCAGGAATAAAATCTGAGAATGGTTCAGGCTCATTAATAGAGATTACTTCTACAGAAGAAACTGGTTTCAATTCAAACACAATGGAATGATCTACGCCTTTAACAGAGGCCACCTGAGTATTTTCCACATCAAAGTAGCTAGGAAATATATTCCATGTATCTATATTTCATTGATCAATAAGATTGGGAACTTGAACACTTTCTAGAATGGGGTACTACTCCCATTCAACAGGTACATCTATTACAGGACTAAGAGATTCAGTCCCTTGACATATTTCTTAATTTTCATCTCTTATTGGCACACCATTTCCTTTATATCTAGATAAAACTCATGTTCCATTCTTTTCGTAGTAGAGATGATAATTTTGGGATCAAATTATTCTTTTAATTGTTCCCCAACAGTAGCCTCTTCGTCAATAGTAGGTTCTTCTTCTAAATTATCCTCAGGATCAAGTTGATCTTTTACACTAGAAATAGGATCTTTTCAAAAAGAATGTTCTTCCATTGAATAAATACTTCTTTTTTGTAATAGGTACATCCTTTTCAGCTACATAATGTGGAATCGTTAGACCGCACTCTTATTTTTCCAAGATAATTCCTTCCTTACCTACCATAACCGCATCTCCTACTTTTCATCTGAATAATCAACAACTTCACCTGGTTCCAAACCAAGATCAGATATGTTCATAGGTCTTCAAGGATTCTCTATGGGATTAAACCTTTCATACAAAATTTCATTGTTCTCCACCCAAGACAGTTTCCATGGATTCCAGATTATTTTCATCCTTCTAATTGTATCCTTTAAAATACAGAACTCATAATCTTCACTAACTTCTTCATTTGGGCCAACTACTTGTTTGGCGGACAGTATTGCAGAGATTAATCTTGAATAGAACCAGGAGGTAGACATCGAGGTTTTCTTGATCAGTTCACACATGTGAAGTATAATATACTTACAAAGATTAATATTGTGCCCATTTTACATAAGATGTATCATGAATAGTTATTGATACTTAAGAGTATCAAAATCCCTTTTCATTGAAAAAAATTAGATTCCAGATTTACTTAAATAGAAAACTTGTCTCACCATCCTACTCAGAAGTAATTTCCCTTATTTTCTTCTTACATACAGTCAAACATCCTAGAGCCTATTCAAAGATAAAAACATCACTAAGAGAAGGATGAAATCTTTGGTAATCCTCAAATATTCCTTTATGATGTATCCCTAGGAAGATATCCCACAACCTTGAAGAAAAATTGCACCTTTGACCATTAATCTAGATTCCTACAATAATGTCACCTTCATATATTGAACGAAAACTAAACATACTGATAAAACCGAGAAACGAATTTTGGATAAATTGACCTTCCCCCTTTTGTGAACTATTTCACTCATCCCTACTCATCCAGTACTTTTGAAACTATTGACATACATGTCCGAAACCACTTCATATAGACTTCTTTTTCTGGTACTACTATTATATCAGAAAGATTCAGATTCAACAGTCCCTGATGCATTACTTTCGATTCCTTTTTCACTTTACTCTGAGATATGTGATTCTCAGGAGTAGATGAAGACATACGCTTAATTCTAGGAATTCAATATTGGTTTTAGAGAGGTAAAAGGATGAAAGTGGACAAATGGTTTAAAAAATAGGGGTTTCAGTTTCGAGAGAAGAGAGCTTGAGTGAAGAAAGTGTTGAGAAAATTATTGTTTTCAACAATACATATTAATGTTATTTAAATGGGGAGATTATTGAAAATAATACTCTATCTATTTATGATAATTTTGATGCTCACAAATACCCTTAGTTATTTTCTAATGATTTTATTTAGTATTTTGTGGGAGTTTATTAATTTATTTTACTCCTGAAATAACGAGAATATATTACTTAGCACGGAATCTGTTTTAGCACATTCCTGAAACACTGTTCACATCTTAGGTAGATGAATATAGCGTGGAATCTGTTTTAGCGTAGTCTGGAATCACTGTTCATACCCTACGTGGATAAACATAGCATAAGGATGAAAAGCATGTATACTTTTTGAGATAAGAGAAAAGTATGGTTAAACAACCATACGAGTTCAACAAAGTATGGAAGAAGAATCTTAAGTTAGGAAGGAACCCTATGTTTTGGTTATCATCAAAGTATGGAAGGAGAACCGTACGTAAATTATAAAGGTTAAATTTGTTTCTAAAAAGTATGGTTCATCAACCTTACTTTTGTAAACAACCATACGACCTTGGAAATGTATGGATCAAGTAAAAGTATGGATCTTTTACCGTACGTTTGAATGTTGAAGAAAAAGTATGGATGATAAACCCTATGTTTGTGATCAACCATACATTGTTAACCATAAGTTTGAAGACTATATTATTAACCCTACGTTTGGAGGCCACGTCGTTAACCTTACGTTTGGTGTCAGAACTTTTGGCAAACGGTATTTATGTATAACGATCAGTAAGCTGATTTCTGGGTGGATTTCAAGCCAGATTTAAAGTTGTTTTTAAATTACGACTTTGACTAATTCAAATACGTTTTATTAATGGATTTAAGATCGAATTAAAATGAGATTTTTATGCTGAGTCTTAAGGGAAGTGACGACTTCTCTGTAAATTCAAATTTTTTAATATCGCAAATCAGAAGGTGACTTTTATGGATCTAAATGTGCACGAGATATGCTTTATTATATATGCTCTCTCTAAAACACCAAAAAAGGGTGTGATCGATCTATTATTGAAAAAAGTGGAAAACAGAGATTGCAACTATTTACGATTGATCTGCTATTTCAACAGGAGCGTAAATGCTCTGTTTGTTCAAGAAGAAGGGACTCGATAGAAGATTCACCTGTTCTACATCGAATATCTACTATGGATCTACTACTACTAAGGTTGTGAACTATATCTCTATATCTACTACAACTGGATCAACTCAGAACTGCTTGGTCTTGAAGATCAATATTTCTAGAGACTTTTGTCCATCTGCTGTCAATTGCATTTTGTTGCAATTGTGAAGATCAACTAGAAATTTTTTTCTGTTATTAATTTTTTATTCTTGAGTAACCATCTTCTCGTTCTAAGCTATATAGGTTAATGTTTAAACCAGAAGGCTTTTTTTCCTTGGATTGTAAAGGTATCAACTGCCTTTACTCATTTGTGAATCGGTCTGTGGAAAAGAGGACCAGATAGTAAAAATCACCAAGCTCTTGGAGTAGAGCGTTGGTGGAGTGGACTAGGGGATTTCTGTTCCCCAAACCACTATACATCTTTGTGTTGTTATTTTTTTTTCTGCTACATGATCAAATATGATAAAGTATAAAGGATAGAACTCATTCAAGAGAAGAGTTGTTGAAAAATTGAAAAAGACACAATTCACCCCCCCTCTTGTGTATAATCTGTAGATTCATATCCAACAATTGGTATCAGAGGAGGAGCTTCTGATAGAGCCTTAGAAAGTGAGAATAATTTAAGGATTATACAACAGAGCATCATGACTGATACAAGAGAAGGGATTTCGATGGTTAGAGCACCATATTTTAATGGAGACAACTATGGTTGCTGGAAATCACACATGATAATATATCTGAAAAACATCGGATATATAGTCTATTCAAAGATTCTGACTCCTTATGAAAATCCTGAAAATCTTGAGGCATGGAGTGCTGTTATAGAGGCAGAGTACGATATGAACTCGAAGGCTATGAATGCAATTATCTGCGGTCTAGGACAAGATGAATTTAACAGAGTATCTCAGTTCCCAACATCATATGAGATGTGGCAAACAATAGCTGTGGAATATGAAGGAACACATAATGTAAGGCAAATGAGATATGCAACTGAAAAACTGAAATTTGATACTTTCAGAATGATTGAAGGTGAAAGCATTACCCAAATTAATGGGAGGTTGAAATAAATTGTCAATAACATAACTGCTCTAGGAGAACCTATCAAGCAGGATGATCAAGCATTAAAAGTACTGAGAGTACTTCCTACTAGATGGAATGGTATTTCTGCTGCAATCAGACAATCAACACCTATCAAAGATCTAACTATGAGGGAGTTGATTGGTACACTGATGATGTATGAAGCTGAAATGTAAGATGAATATAATGAACATATATTGCTTATCAAAAGAGAAGATACTGCCTTGAAGGTAACTTCACTACAAAAGAATAGAAATATGAAGAGCAAAGAAGTCAATGCTAAATCAGAAAGCTCTGACTCACCCAATATAGATGAAGAACTGGCTCAACTAGCCATAAAATTTAGAACATTCTATAACAAGAAAAAGAGGCTTCAAAAAATCCATTAAGGGAGATAATAAGGAAGTGAGATGTTATGAATGCAAAAATATGGGACATATCATACCAGATTTCCCACAATTGAAGGATGCAAAGAAGAAGAAATTCTTCAAAAGAAATGACTTTGAGCAGAAAGAAAAGAAAGCTATGAAAGCCACATGGAGTGTATCTGAAGACTCTAGTAGCTCTTCTGAATTAAGCTCAGAGAAAGAAGAATTCAATCTAAAGGCAAACATGTGTTTCATGGCAGAAACAGATGAGGTACACTCATATTACTCCTATGAATCACATTCTGGAATCAAGCTACGCAAATAAAAAACTTGCAGCGTACTGCAATATGCTTGAAAAAATATATGAATCACTATTTAAGAAACATAAGTCACTAAAAAATATACATAATGCCGTTTCAGATGAAAGATACACAATGATGAAACAACATAAAGAATTAACTGATAAATACAATTTGATTAACACTAACTATATTAATTTTGAATCAAGAATAAAATCACTATAGGATGAAGTATAATCTTACAAACAAGATGCATTGGTTTTTACAAAAGGAGAGAATTCATTAAAGGAAATTCTTGGAAAACTTGTCATTAAAAATGAGAGATTGGGAATTAGAAGTAAAGGAGAAAAACCAAAGCTATATAAAAATTATTTTGGTCCTAGATCTAAAAATATTAATTGTAATTTTTTTGGGGAAAAGGGACATGCAGCTAAAAACAGTTTCTTAAGTCATCCTCAAATTTGTGGTATTAAGAAAGCCTATGTTTCAAAAGACTTATATGATTCAGATAATTTTAAAAGAACCAAGAAAATATGGATACCCAGATCATTGCTAGCTAAAACTCCTGGACCCAACAAAATATGGGTACCAAAGCAATTTGTTTGAATGTCTTTGCAGGTAGCAGGTCACCAAAGAAGAAAAGATATATGGTACATGGATAGTGGTTTCTCAAGACATATCAGTGGAAACTCATTGAATTTTTCTTCACTCACTCAAAAGAAAGGAGGACTTTTCACATTTGGTGAAAATTCCAAAGGAAAAATCCTTGGCATTGGAACTGTTGGAGATCCAAAAACAGTCTCAATCAACAAATTATTTTATGTATAAGGACTAAAACACAATCCTATAAGTATCTCTCAACTTTGTGATGATGGATATACTGTTGATTTTACTAACAATTGTTGTACTGTTTCTAAAGATAAACTGTTTAAATTTAAAGCACCAAGAACTGAAAAGGTCTATACTTTGGATCTAAATTCCTTGTGTAAACAATAAGTAAACTGCTTGACTACTAAAGTAAGTGAATCCTGGATCAGGCATAGGGGACTTGGTCATTCCAGTGTATATGTTTTACATAATTTATCTAAGAAACATTTTTTTTTTCTGATTTACCTTTCTTAAAATTTGAAAGTGACGGATTTTGTGATGCATGTCAACATTGAAAGCAACACAAATCATCCTTCAAATATGTTAATAAGGTTGCTACATCTAAACCTTAATAACTTATTCATATGGATTTGTTTGGACCTTCAAGAGTAGAAATATTAGCTGGTAAATTATATGTATATGTTTTAGTTTATGACTATTCAATATTTACATGGATTTTCTTTATGAAATTTAAAAATGAAGCTTTTACTTTATTTGAAAGTTTCTGCAAATCTGTTCAAAATGAAAAAGGTTTCAATATAATTTCATTGATAAGTGATCATGGTGGAGAATTTGAGAATCTGGAATTTAATTCCTTTCGCTCAAATATGGGTATTAAACACACCTTTTCTACACCCAGAACACCTCAACAAAATGGGATTGTAGAAAGAAGAAATAGAACAATTCCAAAAATGGCTAGAACTATGTGAAATGAATATAGCCTACCTAGATATTTCTGGGAAGAAGCTGTGAATACAGCTTGTTATATAATTAATAGAGTTTTAATTAGACCTATTTTGAAAAAGAAACCCTATGAACTATGGAATAACAGAAAACCTAAAGTAAATTATGTTAATGTTTTTGGATGCAAGGTTTATATCTTAAACACCAAGGATAATCATGGTAAGTTCGATCCAAAATCTGATGAAGGTATTTTCATAGGATATTCTGCTACCTCTAAAGCTTATAGAGTTTATAATTAGAAGTCAAAGATTGTTGAAGAATCAGTTCATGTGAAATTTGATGAATCTGATCCTTTTGAGAAAAGGACAGAACAAATGGATGAACTTGACTCTAATGATAACATGAGACTTGAGAATTTAAAGAATGATTTTGAAAATGATATAAAAGAAATTCAGTCGAGTTCAGAGGAACATGATACCAAAGAACCTTTAAATATGTTACCTAGAGAGTCTTGAACCCTAAAGAATCATCCTTTAGAAACTGTAATAGGTAACTTAGAAACTGGTGTTAAAACTAGAAGAAACTTAGGAAACCTATTGGAATTTTCTGCCTTCATATCTCAACAAGAACCCAAGACTATAGAAGAAGTTTTAGATGATGAAAGCTTGGTAATATAAATGAAAGAAAAATTAAACCAGTTTAAAAGAAATGAAGTTTGGGAATTAGTTGAAAGACATAACAATTATCCTGTAATAGGTACCAAATTGGTCTTTAGAAATAAACAGGATGACCAAGACTCAATAACTAGAAATAAAGAAAGATTAGTAGCTAAACGATATAATCAAGAATAAGGAATAGATTATGATGAGACTTTTGCACCTGTAGCTAGGTTAGAAGCCATTAGAATCCTTTTATCCTCTGCATATTATATGAATTTTAAATTATTTCACATGGATGTTAAATCTGACTTTTTAAATGGTTATTTAATGGAGGAATTTTATGTTGAGCAACCTCATGGTTCTGAAAAATCTCAAAAACCTGATTCTGTTTTTAAATATACTAAAGCTCTTTATGGCCTTAAACAAGCACCTAGAGCATGGTGTGAAATATTAAGTTCGTTTCTTTAGAAAAATGATTTTACTATTGGAATGGCAGACCCAACACTCTTTAAGAAAACTGTGAAAAATAATGTTTTATTGGTTCAAATTTATGTTGATGATGTAATATTTGGATCAACAAATACAACTCTTTGTCATGAAATTTAAAAATTAATGCAAGAATAATTTGAAATGAGTATGATGGGAGGATTAAATTTCTATTTGGGTCTTCAAATATTTCAAAATGATTTTGGAAATGTTTTAAATCAAATAAAATACATTACTAATTTACATAAAAAAATTGGACCTGAGAACAGCAAGACATTTACAATTCCTATGTGTACTAATATAAAACTTGATTTGGATAAAACTGGAAATTCAATTGACAACAAGTTATATAGAGGTATGATTGGTAGTCTGTTATATCTTAATACCAGTAGGCCAGATATAATATATTCAGTATGTCTTTGTGCTAGATTTCAATCCAATCCTAAAGAATCCCATCTAACTGTTGTTAAAAGAATTTTTAGATATTTAAAAGGAACTATTTTTCAATCTCTTCTTTATCCTAAAACTTCTGATTTTAATTTGATTTCATATTCATATGATGACTTTGGAAGTTTTAGATTAGATAGAAAATGTACATCAGGTACATGTCACTTTTTAGGAAAGTCCTTAGTATCATGGTCTAGTAAGAAACAACATTCAGTTTCCCTGTCAACAGCTGAAGCAGAATATGTTTCTGCTGGCAGTTGTTGTGTACAAGTTTTGTGGATGAAAAACACTCTTATGGACTTTGGATTGAATTTTAATAATACACCTATTTTATGTGATAATACAAGTGAAATTAATATTTCAAAAAATCCTATTAGTCATTCTAGAACTAAGCACATTTATATAAGGCATCACTTTTTAAGAGATCATGTTATTAAAAAAGATATATTTTTATAATTTATAAATACTGAAATTCAATTAGTAGATATTTTTACTAAACCACTTCCCACTGAAAGGTTTGATATTATTAATGGGGAGATAGATTTATTTAATTTTAAATATATTTGTTTGTACTTATGTAAATTTTGTTGAATGCAGTTTATTTTTTTCTTTCTTTCATCGTATGAAAAATTTATTTGTTTTTAAATATATGTAATGATGAGTGATTACATGGGAATCAAGGCTGTCAGAGCCTTTTCGACTTTTAAACCCTTTCATTTTTATTGAAATCCTTTCGATGTCCGATAATCGCACTTCCTCTTTCGAAACCCTAACCTTCGAACTTCGGAAACCCTAACCTTCAAACCTTCAGAGACTCTCGCAGAAATGGTAAGGACTAAAAGAGCCAGTGAGGCCAAGCCAAGAAATTCCAAGAGACAACGCACTGAGGGAAGAAAAGTATTACATGGTAAGGTAATTGATCTTGATTGGTTATTTCAGACGAATCTGTTGTTGAAGCAAGCGTTGTCGTTTCAGAATCTTGAACAGATGTTTAATAGTGAAAATACGGAATTTTTGGATGAAGTAGAACTTAGATACTTCTAAAAATCTGTATAGTTTAGTCTGGGAGATACCGAAGATAATATGATGGCTAAAATAGAGGATATAGATTTCTCAATCTCTTCAGTAGAGATTAGTTAGATTCTCAACTGCCCTCATGAGGGAGTTTTTCATTTTGAATTGAAAAATATAAGAGATTCTGTTCGTAAATCTGAATACATCATGTCTTTTCCTTTCGGTACCAAGACAATAAAGAAAATTTTTGTTAATGATTCGGATCATGATCAAAAGATTTTGGTGAAATTTATTCAGACCGGAATAGCTCCACGGATGGCAGAAATGGAGAAGATTTTGTACCCAGATATGTATATAATGTTTCTTAGGTTAAGTGATATTAAGTTAAACTTTCCTAGATACATGATATGGTATCTCAGTTACTGCTGTCAATGCGAGGCCAGGATGAATTTCTACCCATTTGGTAGATTTATTTCTAAGCTTTTATTTAAGAAAGACATGGTGAGATTAGTGGATTCAAGAGTTAACTGTCATCACAGTAATACATTTAATGTTGGAACCTTGAGGAAAGGTGGATATTTATGGAGCATAATTAAAGGAAAACTTTTACCAGTAAGAGCTGAGGAAGACTCAGAGAGTGCTCAGGCTCAACCTGCTATGTCCAAGGAGGGACTAGCTGAATCCAGAGTCAGCAATGCAGCAAGAAGGATTCGCTTTGAAGTGGAAGATGTTGAGGAATACAGAAGTCAGGATGGACTTCAATCAAGAAGAAAAAGACCAGTAAATGAGGAAGTCACTTCCACGGCTTCAGAAACTCCAAAAAAACCTTTATTTTCTTATTATTTTGTGAGATAAGCTATTGCTGATAAAACCATAAAAGATTTCACTGAGAAAACGGCTCCAGTAGAGAAATCAGAAGCTCAAGATGAAACTCAAAAGGAAAATCATGAATAGATTATAAGTTATGTTGAAGTTGTACTTCAACAGGAACAGGAAATGGAGGCAGTGCCTGGTGAAGAAGTAGTCAGACCTCAAGAAACATATGAAAATATTGTTCTTGAAATTCCATAGGAAGACAATGATGCAGATAAATGTGATTAGAATGCTTCTGAAGCTCAAACAGAGCTACTTCAAGGGGATTTTTCTGTGGAAGAGTTTTAAAACTATAAGGAATGATCTGTGGATCAACCTTCTCAGGACAATGAAAATGAAAAATCTGATGCTAAATCATTGCTTTTGGTACTACTGCATCAACCTGAGAATGTAAATCAAGCACAGGGTGAATCTGATTCATGGAAAGAAGAATATGAAGAACTGTATAGAAAAGTATCTCAGTTGGTATCTTAGAATGCTTCTCTGAGAAATGCCTTAGACTTAGAACATTTGAAGATTCAAAAGCTGAAGGAGTGTACAGTTTCAAGGCAATAAGTTGAAATGTTTAAAGAGGATATTCTGACTATTGTTACACAATTAAAATATGAAATATTTATGAAGTCAGATTTATTAGTTTTGTAGTTTTTATGAAGAACCAATTTGCATCAGTTGCAAATAATGCTGTTAGTGGATCAGGTACTTAACCTGATTTAATCAGAAGGTTTCATGCTATCACAGCTGCGTTGAGCAATATGAATGACATGATACAAGATCTTCAATGTAATAGTGCTCTTTTTTCAGTGTTGCTGGACAATCAGAAGTTCTTAGTGGATCAACTGACATCTAGTGAGCCATCGATCAGAATTCTATTAGATCAGTTATCAGAGAAGCTGTCAGTATTTGTTGAAAAAGAGGAAAGGATGCATGAGTTTTTCAGAGTCAATTTAATTGAGGATATTTATATGACTCAAGAGAATAGAGAGTTCATTATCAATCTTGGAGATGGGATGATGAAGAGACTTCGGAAACAGTTTACAGAAATCAAGTCTGCAATCTAGAGGAGATAGACCCTGTTTCCTATCTTACCCAAACCTTGATTCCTGTGTATATCATTGTCATGTATATACTACTGTTTTTGAATGAAAATTTTCTTCATTTTTTATTTGTCTCTTTCCTTATTTATTTTACTAACTTTATTTTTAATATTACAGTACTCCAGATTTAATTATTGATAAATAGTTCGTAATAGAATTTACTAACAGTTCAGTGCAATATTAAACATGTTAAAATCCATGATTTTTCATTATTTTTTATATCACAAAAAGGGGAAGAATTTGGGTAAACACAACATCAAACCCATTTTATTTAGGGCCTTTTTATTTAGGGGAGAATTTATTTTATTGAGGGAGAAAATTAAATGAGTCATTTAGATTTATAATTATCTTTTTGGAGAAGTTTTTATTTAAAACATTATAATGAATTTTGAAAGTTAATTTTGTTTAAATAATATTAATTATTTTATAGGTTTTGTGATCATAAAAAAGGGGGATATTGTTGAGAAAAGTATTGATTTTTACAATATGTATTAATTTTATTTAAAGGGGGATATTATTAAAAATAATACTCTGTCTCTTTATGATAATTTTGATGCTCCAAAATACCCTTAGTTATTTTCTAATGATTTTGTTTAGTATTTTGCAGGAGTTTATTAATTTATTTTACACTTGAATTAATGATAATTTATTACATAGTGCGGAATTTGTTTTAGCATGTTCTAGAAAAACTTTTCACATCTTACGTAGAAGAATATAGCACGAAATCTATTTTAGCGTGTTCTGGAATCACTGTTCATACCCTACATGGATAAATGTAGCGTAAGGATGAAAAGCATGTATACTTTTTGAGATAAGAGAAAAGTATGGTTAATCAACCATACGTGTTCAGAAAAGTATGAAATAAAAATCTTACGTTAGGAAGGAACCCTACGTTTTGGTTATCAGCAAAGTATGGAAGGAGAACCGTACGTAAATTCTAAAGGTTACTTTTTTTTCTCAAAAGTATGGTTCATCAACCTTACTTTTGTAAACAACCATATGTCCATGGAAAAGTATGGATCAAGTAAAAGTATGGATCTTTTACCGTACGTTTGAATGTTGACGAAAAAGTATGGATGATCAACCCTACGTTTGTGATTAACCTTACATTGTTAACCTTACGTCTGAAGAATATGTTATTAACCCTACGTTTGGAGGCGATGTCATCAACCTTACGTTTGGCGTCGAAACTTTTAGCAGAAGGTATTTATGTACAATGACTAGTAAGCTGATTTCTGGGCGGATTTCAAGCCAGATATAAAGTCGTTTTTAAATTACTACTATTACTGATTCAAATCCATTTTATTAATGGATTTAAGATCAAATTAAAAGGAGCTTTTTATTCCGAGTATTAAGGGAAGTTACGACTTCTCTGTAAATTAAAATTTTTGAATATCAGGAATCAAAAGGCGACTTTTTATGGATCTAAATGTGCAGGAGATATGATTTATTACATATGATCTCTCTGAAACAAAAAAAAGGTGTGATCAATATATTATTGAAAAAGGTGGAAAAAAAGAAAGGAACTATTTACGATTGATATTCTATATAAATAGGAGTGTAAAAGCTCTGTTTGTTCAAGAAGAAGGAACTCGATAGAAAACTCACCTATTCTACATTTAATATCTATTGTGGATCTACTATTGTTGAGGTTGTGAACTATATCTCTCTATCTACTACAACTGGATCAACTCAGAACTGCTTCGTCAAGAAGATCAATATTTCTAGAGACTTTAATCCATCTGCTGTCAATTCCATTCTGTTGCAATTGTGAAGAGCAACTAGAAATTTCTTTCTAAAATTAATTTTTTATTCATGAGTAACCAGCTTCCCATTCTAAGTTGTGTAGGTTCATGTTTGAACCAGAAGGATTTGTTTTTCATTTTATAGTAAAGGTGTCAACTGCCTGTACTCAGTTGTGAATCGGTATGTGGAAAAGAGGACCAGATAGTGAAAATCACCAAGCTCATGGAGTAGACCATTGGTCGAGTGGACTAGGGGCCTTCTGTTCCCCGAACCACTATACATCTTTGTGTTCTTAATTTTATTTTTTCCGCTGCATGATCAAATATGATATAGTATAAAGGACAGAACTCGTTAAAGAGAAGAGTTATTGAAAATTTTCAAAAGACAAATTTCACCCACCTATTGTGTATAATCTGTAGATTCAGATCCAACATAAAGGAGTGAAAGATATTGGGTTTTATCATCTATGGATTTCAAACATCACAAATTCCAAAAAGTGGCAGAAAATCTATAAAATAATCAACACAGAGATACAAGAAATTGAAAAAAATGAAAACCGAGTCATTACAATGAGACCAAAACAGATTTTCACGGTGTCATCATTACGGTGTGACTCCAAACGGTGTGACCATATCATTGAGACAATATGTTTATGACAGTAACTGAGAGATGGTAACTATGAGACCGTAAATGTGAAACAGTAATTCCAAGACAAAAACTTTTGAAACCGCAAATGATGAAACAGTAAACTGTGAAACAATTTGTGTGACATGGTAATTGTGAGAGAGTAAGTTTAAGATTGTAAAATTTTTTACTTATGACTAATCATTCCTAATTTAGGTATGCTGTAATTTATCCATTCATAATTCAATGATTTAGTAAATATATTAGCAAGACAATGTTCAGTTCCAATTAATTCCAAAGTGATATCTCTTTCTTGATACTGGTCCCTCAAAAAGTGATGCCTTACATCAATATGATTTTTCCTAGAGTGCGAAACATGATTATTTGAAATTTTAATAGTTCCTGTGTTGTCACTATTAATTGGTACGTGTATGAATTTATATCCAGAGTCTAGTAATGTTTGTTTCATCCAAAAAATTGGTTCACAACAACTACTAGCATCTGCATATTCATCTTCAACTGTAGATAATGCATCATAGTTTTGTTTCCAACTACACCATGACACTGGAGACTTGCCTAAAAATAAAATGTATTAGAGGTTCTTTTTCTGTCTAAATTACAACCACAAAAATCAGAATCAGAATAGCTAACTAACTGAAATAATTGTTCTCTAGGATAGAACAGTCCTAGATTGGGATTATGTTTGAGGTATTTGAAAATCCTTTTAACAGAATTTAAATGAGTCTCATTATGGTTTTCTTGAATGCAAGAACACATACATTCACTAAACATAATATCAGGCCGACTAGTAGTTAAGCAGAGTATGCTTCCCATCATTCCTCTATAAGTGGGTTGATAAAATGATTTTTTATCTTCATCAATGTCCATCTTACATGTAGTACTCATTAGAGTATCACTACTTTTAGTGCTTTCTAAGAAAAAATGTTTTAGAATATATTTAATATATTTCATTTGATTTAACATAATACCATCCTTATTTTGAACGATTTGAAATCCAATAAAGAATTTTAGTTTACCCATTAAACTCATTTCAAATTTATTTTTCATTATTTTAGAAAAGTCAATATATAATGAATTTTGTGAAGATCCAAAAAATAATATCATCATTATAAATTTGAACTACTAAAACATCATTAGAAATTCGTTTTATAAAAACAGTAGGATCAGCTATACCTTTTGTACAACCTTTGGAAATTTTAAAAGTATTTAATCTATAATACCAAGATCTTGGAGCTTATTTTATTCCACACAAGGCTTTTTATAATTTAAAAAAATGAATAGGAAAATGAGGATTTGTGAAACCAGGGGGTTTTCAACAAAAACATCCTCATCTATATACCCATTTAGGAATTCACTATTTACATTCATTTTATATGGTTTGAAATTCAGACATGCTACATTTGCAAGAAATATTCTAATGGCTTCAAGTCTACTTACTAGTGAAAAGGTCTGCACATTGTCAGTTCCTTCTTCTTATCTGTAGCCTTGCGAAAACAATCTAGCTTTGTTTCCAACTATGTAACTATATTAATCTATTTTATTTCAAAACACCCACTTAGTGCCTATGGTAAAAAGGTATTCGGGTCTATCAAAAAATTTTCCAAAAAATGTTCATTTCAAACTTATTACGTTCTTCTTGCATATCCATCACCCAAATCTCATCATTGATAGAATCGTTGATGTTTTTAGGTTCAAGTTGTGAAAATAAAGCTTGATGTTCAACTATATTTCTAAGAAAATATCTAGTTTGTGTTCCCTTATCCAAATATCCACCAACAACATATAACATATGGTTCTTAAGAGTTATAACAGCTCTAGAAAAAGATGGGCTAGTGATTTCAGGATCTTCAACAGGTTTAGGTTCATTATGGCTTTAATCTGGAGAATTTCAAAATAAGATGTTTTAATAAATTTCTTCATAATATGGTGATAAGATTTAGCATTGATTTCTAGACTTGACATATCATCCTCATGATTCATTAGAGATGTCTTAGGCTCATATGGATCTGTATCATCAAACATGATGAGGACAAATTCATCCATGCATTTAGTTCTTTTGTTAAAAATTTCATAGGATTTACCTGAGTTTGAATATCCTAGAAATACTCCTTTATCACTCTTGGATGAAAAATTCTCAAGATTTTCCATGGTATTAAGGATATAGACATTGAAAATAATTAATTTGAAGTAGTTCACTTTGGGTTTTCTATTGTTCAACAACTCATATGGATTTATTTTACGAATAGGTCTAATCAACACTCTATTAATAATATAGCACGCTGTATTTACAGCTGCATCCCAAAAATAAATAGGTAGGTCATATTCACTAATCACAGTTCTAGAAATTTCTTAAAAGGTCCTATTTATTCTTTATATAACTCCATTTGGTTGAGGTGTTCTATTGGTACAGATATTATGAATATGGAAATTTTTTGAGAAAAAGTAATCAAAATATTGATTTTCAAATTCAAGGCCATGATCACTTCTTAGAGATTTAATTCTAAGTCCACTAAAATTTTCTATAGTTTTAGAATACTTGGATAATTGAGAACATGATTCACATTTGTGAGCTAAGAAGAAGATCCAAGTATACCTAGAAAAGTCATCTACAAGAACATAAACATATTACTTCCCATATATACTTGAAACTAAAGGCGGTCCAAAGAAGTATATGTGAACTATCTTGAGAGGTTGAAAAGTTGAGAATTATTTCTTTGGTTTGAAGGAACTTTTCTGTTCCTTTCCCTTTTGAAAAGGATTACACACTTTATCATTTGGAAACTCAAGTTTAGGTAGATCTTTTACTAAACATCTTCTAGCTATCTTTTTAAGGGAGTGAATATTTCTTTTTCCTAGTATTCTATTCCAAATCCAACACTCTTTGTGAAACACACATAAATATTAAGCATTTTGATAAACTAGATAATCTAATTAAATAGAATATACATTTTCATTTCTTAATGCAGAAAATACAAATTCATTTTTAGAATTAAAATCATTGTAGTCATTATTCTCAAATGTAACATGAAATCCATCATTACATAGTTGTGAAATACTAAGAATATTATATTTCAATCCATCAAAAATAAGTACTCTAGAAATTAAAACAAATTTAAGTTAACGATTTGCCCTAGGACAATGATTTTTACTTTTTAATTATCACAAATAGTGACATTCCCACCATCAATCATTATTAGTTTCTTGAAACACAAATAGTCTTCTGTCATGTATCTTGAAGACCCACTATCCAAGTACCATAATATTTTATGGGATCTCTTCAATTGATTTTCCTTCAAAATAGTCAAATAAAAATAGACTTCGGTTCCCATATTTACTAGGTCTAGTAATATTAATAACTAGTGCTTTTGGAACCCACATCTTCCTCATTGATTTCCTATAGGCATTATGTAATGTATTAGAGAAATAAAATTTATTTGGTCCATAAAAAATCGAAATAGTGGAGGATGTATGATAGTTTGATCTAGTAGAATGTATTAATGAACTAGAAATAAATATATATGTTCATGATTTAGAAACAAAATAGGTTTTTCCAAAATTTATTTTACTAGGTTGATAGCCAATACCTGTAGTGTATTTATGGGAAATTTTTTTACCTATCATTTATACCATGATATCTTTACCATTCGTAAACCTTCAAGGTCCTTTTATAATTGTTAATTATATAGATTTAATTCATTGTTTTTTCTGAAAAAGTTAACATTTTTCACACTTTTTATAACAAGTTCTAATTTAACAGTTGAGGTAAGATCATATTGTCTCTTTAAAGACATTTATTTATCATTTAGTAAATTTCATGTCTTTTCAAGAATATTGAAATACTCAAACATTTATAATTTAGAAATATTTTCAGAATCATTTTTATCTCCATAATAATAGGAATTTTGTATAGGAGATTCCATGATTACCTTAGATATGTTTGACATGAAACACATATTGAATTTGTTAGCCTATTCATCATGTGAAGACTCCAAGTCACATGAACTGTCCTCAGAAGCACCCCAAGTTACATTCATTGCCTTTTTATATTTTCTATCTTTTTCCTCATATTTAATTTTATCATTGATCTTGGTTTAGTCATACTTTAAATATCCCTTTCACTTACATCCATAACATAGTATAATATCAAATTTTTCATTTCTTTTACAATCCTTATTCTAGATACCCTTTTGATCATATCTTCCATTGATGTTATGCTTTTTAAAAAATTTATTCCTTTTTTAAAATTTCATAAACATTCTGGATAATTGATCCATCTCAACATCACTATCGAGTGATGATTTTTCACTGCTATAACTTTCTATAGAGTCATATAGTTTCTCCTTTTCATTGTGTTTATAGGTAGTTGTCTTAAATGCTATATATTTTCTTTTGGGTTAATCTTCATCTTCCTTGTTTACTTTAATCACTTCTTCATACATAATTAGTTTCAAAATGTGTTTTTGGAAAGGTAATTTTTTGATGTCACATGACTCTCTAATAGGGACAGAATATCCTCTCCATCTATTAGGTAGACATATGGAAATCCTCATTTTTTTCTTTGGCAGTAACATTTCATCCTAGGGAGATCATAGTGTTTACTATTTCAATGAACATTAGATACATGTTAGAAGTAGGATCATCTGGATTCATCTTAAAATTATAATATTTAATATTATATGTGTCAAGTCCCATTTCCTTAACACTATAAGTTACTTCATGTGAACCAGTCAAAGTATCCCAAATTTCATGGGCTCTTTTTCATGCATAAATTCTTTTAAATTTTTCATCTCCTGAAGAGATGTATAAGGAATTCAAGGATTTACAATTATTATTATAATTGGTCTTAGTTAGTTTATCCCAAGTAGTTATATCAGTATCAGGAATCTTATACTCATATACAATTGAATATCAAATTACAAAACCCATACATTCTAAATTCATTTTCATTTTAATTTTCAATTTGGAATAATTAGTTCCATTGAAAAATGGAGGTCTATTTGTTGCAACACCTTCTAGTATATTTTCAATAATAAAGAAATGAATTTATGGTGCGATAAATTTATAACTAACAGAAATTTACAGATCTTTGATGTATAACTAAAATCAAAGTTGAAAAGATTTTAATATAGAGGCTTAACAAGAATAAACTCATCTGATACCAAATGTTGGTCACAGTAGGACCCTCAATATGGGGGTGAATTTAGTTACTATAATTTTTTTTGTTTAAAATGCTTCCTTAAAATATTAAACCAATTAAAATTAAAATAGGCCAGTTAATCAAGGTAATATGATTATAAGAGTTTAACTATTTAAATAGCTTCTTAAAAGATTGATTATTTCTCAGTAGTATCAATATAAGACAATGATAAAACATTAGAAACTATATTAATAAGGAAAAACTATTATAACTACTATCCAAGACTAAATATCAATGTGTTTCTTAGCTTTCTGAAATATAAATTAAAACAAACAAAGACTAAATATAAACAAACAGTTGATAAGAAAAAGGGATTCGCCTCATGCCGAGACCTTATCCACTTTACATGGTGATCACCTACCACCATGTAGTTTATATTAATAAACTTGATCCATACCCTCGATTGGGGTAAAAAATAGTACACAGGACTATCCAGGTCACATGACATCTTCCACTGTCCTTTGTGGGCATAAACTACCAGGTCACACAAGGACCTATTCCACACTTATCCATGGGACTAAACAGATGTATGAAGATATGAGAGGAAGGATATCTTGTATCCTTCAGTTTAGTATAGGAGAAGGTGTTTGTTTTAATACAGAAACACACACACTACTCGAAAGATGAAAAAAGTACACAATAGATCAAATATGATGAGAAAGGATTACAAAGGATCTAAATTTTTTTCTATAAAATTTGGGCTCGTAGGATGAATCAGATAAAAAACATTGATTACTCTTATGAAAAATAGAGTATCGGGAGTTGGGTACTCTGGTTTCCAGTTCGATGAAGTATGCTTTGTGGCTCTTGTTATTCTTTGAGTTTGTACTATGAAGATAGTTGAAGCTATGATATACGGTATTTCAGCCTTTTTGGGATCAAGAGTGGTTCATGTGTTCTTCAGCCTTTTATTTTAGCATGCATGATTTATCATTTCTAATGATCGCTCTTCTATAGCTTAGAGTCTCCTGCTCTTGTCCTGTTTTCGAGGTGCATGTGTTGGATCCCACATGAAGAATGATTTCTACACCTCGTACCTCTTACTGTAAAGTAACATGTCTATAATGAAACATTAATTATTCCAGTTCCATTAAATGACTCAAATATAACCATTATAAATTAAATTGAAAAGGAAAAAATAGATTAAATAACAGTGTCATAGTTTGTCTTGAAATGGTATCACTTGGAAATAGTGGCACTGGGACACAATGTCTTCTCCTTTTACTTTGAGCGGTGATACAATCACGATGCTGTAGACGCCGGAAAAAGTCCGTTGTTTCCAAACGAAGCTCCGGATGCGGGAAGCGAGGTCATATTTGGAGTCGGAAGCCCGTTTCGGAGGGCCCGGAAGCCTTGCGTGAAATTTTGGAGATCCGCGCACAAAGTTGACGAGTCGCGCGCAAACCTCCCGGGATGCGCGCAATGCGCTGGGCCGGCGCGCAATTTTGCGCGCCCGTGGCCCGCGCGACTCCCTTGCGCGCCGGGCCCGATTCCGCGCCCGCGAAGAGAATTCCGCGCCCGCGATACGGATTCCGCGCCCGGGGTTTCCTATAAATATAAGGCGACCCATGACGTTTTGAAGGTTGCCGGAAGTCAAAAGGTCTCTCGTGCGCGCAATCCAACCCCCTCCGCGCGAAATGTCGATCTTCAGGTAACCTCCTTTCTTTCGCGCAAGAAATCCTCGGGGTTCGCCTTCGCGCGCAATCCCTTGGGATCCTTTCCTTTGAATAATTCTTCACCCTAAGGCTTTCGCGCGCAAAAGAAGCCTCTTGCGCGCAATTGCCCCCGGGGTGCGCGCAATCCGGCCCGATTGCGCGCACCCCCCCTTTTTCAAAGTGGGCATTCGATTAAAGAATGAGTCGTTGCCCCCGCGCGCTATCCGAAGCCCGGTGCGCGCAATCTCTATCTTCCGTGCGCAAAGCGCTGGCCCAATTGCGCGCCAGCCCGCCCATTTGCGCGCCGACCCGCGGTATTGCGCGCCATGCTTCTTTTTTGCGCGCAATCCGCCGAGGTCGCCCCCTTTGACCCCCTGAGGGTACCCGCCTGCGTGGCGCCCGATGATCTTCATCCTGGGTGCCCGCACCGTGCGTTGTCTTCCCGTGCGGCCCTCCAGGCTCGCGCGAAGTGACACGGACCCATCGGCGGCACCACCACGTCCAAGCTGCACGACGTTAAACTGCCTAGTATATCGTCCGAGCTACAAGACGTTAAACTGTTCAGCATTCGTCCTGCAGGACGTTAAACTGTACTTTTTCCGCGCGACAAGACGTTAAACTGCCAAGCACCTTCGTCCTCAACACATGACGTTAAACTGTACTTCGTCCGGCAAGACGTTAAACCGTCCGCTTCGTCCTCAACACACGACGTTAAACTGTACTTCGTCCGGAAAGACGTTAAACCGTCCGTATCACCTGATCCCGTGTCTCGCACGCAGGATCCCCCCGGTTTGGATGTGGCCCCCACCCGCGCGTCTCTGCAGGGATGTCGGGATTGGAGTGGCCTTCGCCCACGGGGGTAGAGTGTTACAAACAGAACGAACTACGTGGACTTTGATCCCTGTCTCCTAAACAGGGTACGTAGGAAGCCTCTCCGAGGTTCAAGCCCACCACCTGGTCATCCCGGTCGTATTCACGTCGGTTCGTCCATTAGTGGACCCCTCCTGGGTTCACACTTGCGTCGATTCACCTATGAATCCGCCCCTGTGGGAGACTGCACATGTGTATCTCCATTGTGCTTCCCCACTTCCCTTTTCTCTCTTCAACGTCCAGCATGACGTGAAACTGTGATCCACCCGGCCGTTCCATCCCCCTCTGTGCGAGGTGGTTCGGTTCAATCCTCCGTTCGGCAGCCTCGATCTCCTCGTGAGTCGGCTTGCCAACGTCCAGCATGACGTGAAACTGTGATCCACCCGGCCGTTCCATCCCCCTCTGTGTGAGGTGGTTCGGTTCAACCCTTCTCCCGGCAGCCTCGATCTCTTCGTGAGTCGGCTTGTCGATGTCCAACATGACGTTAAACTGTATATCCGAACTACGCTGACTTTGATCCGCGCTAACGCGCGGTACGTAGGAAGCCCCTACGGGGTCCAAGCTCTTCACTCCATCATCCATCCTGATCCTTACCCGGGCCGCCACATCCCGGTGGGGTCATGCCACTTCATTCCACTCCACTTCACTCGGGAAGCCGCCCATGTGCTGGCCCCGGCGTCGGAGGTTCCTCGAAAGGGGTTCTGTCATCTGATCCACTTCTCGTGTTGATCAGTCCGATGTCGTCCCCGCTGGACGTTAAACTCGCGGCATACCCCGTGTTAAACATGGGAAGCTGAGGAAAACCTCAGGTGATACAGTTCCCCGCACCCAGCGCGGGATGCCTCAGGCCATCACGCCTTCGAGAAGCCCTATTAGGGACGGAAGGCAGACATGCAGAGTTGCAGTGTTAAGACACGCCCCCAACACCCGGAGTCACCCGGTCTCCTCACCGCAGGTTGCTGCCCCGACCAGACCCCTTGGAGCGTCTGGGCGGAAGCAGCGTAATTAACCGATGTCCATGAAGATATGGCGCCGGGAACGAGATTCACGAACATTCTTAAATCTATGAGGGAGACCCGGATTAGGCAACGAGTTCTGACGAGACGTCCACGGAAGGAGGAGCCGACATCCCATCATCTTGGTTTCGATCAAGGAGCAGATGCCCCTGAAGAAGGGGCGAATGCCACCCGCCCTTGGAAAGCGGGACTGCGGGACCACAAGCCGCGCGCGCCCATCCCCTCCGGTCGACGGGTGCACGCGCGAACGCGTCCTGGCGGAACAGCGTCGGAACAGAAACCCGACGCACATCCGCACCGAAACAGAAAAATGGTGAACCCGACTTGAATCTCTTCTCCTAAATACGAAGACCGATGGCTTTCAGAGGTGTTGGAAGACCACCATGCTGCTCGACCGAGCATTCAACACCGGAGCATGGAACCCGCCAGGGGCTGGGGAAGGGAAATCGGGCACACCGTCTTATGACGTCGAGGGCCTGGGTTCCCCCCACGGAAGGCGTCGCGGCACTAATGGTTGGTTGTCGATTCCTTTTCCTGTCAGTGTTAATGGGTTTTTCTCCCTGCTTTCAAGAATCAAGTCGCCCAATCCAGTGCCCGATCGCCACCCGCCCACTGGCGCAGGGGTAGGGGAAACACCGACGCGGCTACTCCGCGCGGTCTCGCCCGTTCCACAGCCGTCCCAGCAGCCGCAGCTGCGGGGCAACCACACCCTCTCTCCCCCTCGGAGGTCATCCAGAGAAGGGTGATCAACAACTTGGTGCGGAGATATGAGGAAGAGGGAGTCATCCCCACCAGAGACATGTCTCGCCTAGACCTCGAGAAAGCTGCACCTCGCCACCAACGCCGCCCCCGAGGGCCGCGCAGGGAGGCACTGCTGCCTACCTCGACGTCCAACCGCTTCGGGAGCTTATCCCCGGAGCGCTCCGACAACTCCTTCCCCTATGCGGATGAGGTGGAAGATGTCCGGGACCACCCTATCCGAGATTCGTTCCAGGGATCCGTGATAAGGGCTCCTGTCAGGCCACGGTGACACCGCCGCCAGGCCTCTCAAGTCGAAGAACGGACTCTCCACCTGCCCGCGCCGCTCATCCCGACTCGTTTGTCCCGACGCTAACGTCGGGCACGAGCGGAAGAGGATGCCCACCTTGGGGCCCTAGCGACGGCGGCCGCGTTGGCTCAAGCCACTGCTGGTTCCAGTCACCAGGCCCCTGCGCATCCTGAGCAGGGGCACTTCTATGCCCGACCTGGATCGAGGCCCCGACCGCCCCAAAGGCAGGTTGGGTTGACTTTCCCGGTTGCTGGTACAGGCAATAGCCACCGCGGACCACCTCGCGGTAGCGCTATTCACCAACAGGGTCTACTCCGCGTGGCCGATCCAAGAGGCATGGGTCACCCCACCTTGCGATCCCGGCCCGGAGGCCTGCCCGGAATCATCTCTCCCCACGTCCCCTTTGATATCTGTCCCGGTGCTCCTCGCACCTTGGTTTCCAGTCCTCTTGGCCCCAGCACCAGTGCGGCCGGAGGATGACAGGATAGAGATCAGCCATGCCCCGAAGAACCACCCAGGGGCAGGAAGGCGAGGCGTCGACGCCGAGGGAAGAATGTTACGGAATTCCGGACAGAGATCCGACCGGTTCGTTTCTCTGATACAGAGGCGGAGTATGATTCGGCGACGGAGCCCTCCCCCCAATCCCGCCAGTCAGGGGAAGGGGTAGGAATGCGGCACGTCAGCCTCGTACTTCCCAAGAGCGAGATCGATATGATCCCCACTTCTCTCTGAAGGTATATCCGGAGTAGCGAGGGCCTAGTAGACCCCCAAGGATCAAGCTTTCGGTTGGTACCGACCCCTCCGGAAGCACCTTCCGCCTCGATCGGAGAAGCCGGAGACTTTTTCTGGGGACCGACGGTCAAACCACGATCTAGTGCACCCTCGGCGAGCATCGACGCTACGGCATGATGTTCGCTCGTCGACCCGTCCTATCGTGATGTGGTAGCTGGGGCACCGCCACCCTCAGAGGGCGGCCCGGGATATGGAGGCCAATCGGCCTGCTCGCCGTATTCACCGCCGGCCAGCCCGTCGGCCCGGTGGCCCGCCTCGAAACCACTACCGGTTCCCCGTCCATTCCCAGTCATTGAAGAGGACCAAGGAGACCTGGGTCCCGAGTTTGAGTCGTGGAGCTTCTGGACCATCCTTGCAGAGGGCCACTTCCCTGAGAAGTTTTGGCCAGTCGCAGGACCGGACTTTGATGCACCCGAATCACTCACCCCGGATGAGTTCGAATGCTTCCGCCGAACACTCCGGGAGACTCACTCCCGTCTTCACCGCCTACAAATGCCATATCCCGGGAGTCAAGTGCACCTGGAGGATATTGGTGAGCAGTGCCGTCAAATTGACCTGGCCACGCTCCCCGCGGTTCGGCACCCCGGGTCATTTGGGCACCACGAGGCCCTCCAACAACGATGCGTCGAGTGTTTTCAAGTACTCCGCAAGGTTCTCGAGGAAGCCACTCCCCACGTGTATATTCGTGGATGGGGGCAGTACGCTGCCCTACGCTTCAGTGCGATTCGCCGACAGCCCGATTCACTGGGTGGCCCGGAGGGTATATCCCCAGGGACGGAAACGGTCAATATGGCTGACCTGTCGGGAGAGGGGAACGACTTGGAACTTCTCGACGGGGGCTCTCCCCCCGAAGACAAGCCATCGCTGGATCCATCGGTGAGAGTTACTCGTCACCAGAGGAACCTCCTAGGACTCCCCGCACCCACTGAGGCACTGACGTTGAGCCGAAACGTCAGCAAAGGTAAAGAGCACGGTGGGGCTGTAAAGCCCGCCGACCCATCTGCCTCCACACAGAGGGCAGATGAGGATCCCGAGAAGGCTATGCTACGTCAACAGCTCGCCGAGCAGAAGAAGCTGGTTGACCAGCTCCTCGCCGAGCGCGCTGCAGAGCAGCGGCCTGACTACGGTGATCCTAGGCCAGGACAGCAGGGACAGGAACAACCACCCCTTGATGAGGCTCTCCCGGGCAACCGTGATTATGCCGTGTTTGCCGAAAGGGGAGAGGCCATTGCCTATGGAAAGAGGGCGCGGTATGTTTCACCGCACCCTCCCGAGCGGCGTGACTACCTGAGAGACCCCGCTCAGATTCCTCCCGCTGCCCCAAGGGCCGCTCCGCCCGCCATCCCACGAGCTGCCGAGTTCAACGACCCGGTCGACGACCCGATTGAAGGGCCATGCAATGCGCTCGTGGTTAGAGATCCTCGCCAGGACTGGAACCCATGTCCGGACGATCCGATGGCGGCACTCATCGCCCGCTTGGAAGCCTTGGAGACTCGACAAGTGGCGATCCCACCGGACGGCAAGCCATACCCAGCATGGGTGGATGACATGCCGGTGCCTCCGGGATTCGGGAATCCCACCTTCGCCCCCATCAACGGGACTGAAGATCCGCCACAGCATTTGGCCCATTTCAACTCGAGGTGCGGGCCTATGTTGGGGACTCCGGCGCAGCAAGAGGCCGCAAAGATTCGCTGCTTTGTCCAGACACTGGAAGGGCCAGCATTTGTCTGGTACAGCCAGCTCCCCGTCGGGCCGATAACTAGCTGGGATGACCTTCGTAGACAGTTCCTCTACCAGTTCAGTTCCACGACCCGGAAGACGAGTATCGCAGACCTCTTCAAGTGCAAACAGTGGCTTGATGAGTGAGTCGCGGATTTCGTCGCCCGATTGAAGGGTCTCACGTATTCCCTTGACATGCCATTGACTCAGGAGCAGTTGCTGACAATGTGCGTCGGGAACTTCAAGACCGAGCTGGTCCCTTCCCTGATCACTCAGAATTAACCCAGAGGGTTCAGGGACTTCTCAGACAAAGCTCAACGTCTTGAGGAAGCCCTGCAACAGGCCAGTCAGGCACACCCGCTGCCTCCTATGATTCCTGCAAGGAGAGCCAGCAAGGCTGAGCCCGCTGCTGTTTCCCAGATAGAGGCCCCCAGGCCGTTG
This sequence comes from Viscum album, assembly GCA_963277665.1. Lineage (NCBI taxonomy): Eukaryota > Viridiplantae > Streptophyta > Magnoliopsida > Santalales > Viscaceae > Viscum > Viscum album. The sequence continues at coordinate 1,220,280,904 of OY728166.1, read as the reverse complement.
GAGATGCTGCCGGCGAGGCCAGCTCCACAGCCTCACAGGAATCCACCTCCACGGGCTCAGTTCCCGGCCCAGCAGCGGCAGCCTCAGAACCGGCCGGCCCCTTCGCGTAATGTACCGCCACAACCCAGGCGAGATAATCAGGGTCCACCTCCTCGGCAGGCCCCTCCAGCCCCTCGTCAAGACCACGCTCCCAGGGGCTCGCGATACCTGACTTACTCATTTCACGAGGATCAGGTCCCCGGTTATTTCCGGAGCGCCCTGGAGCAGAGGATTGTGCGACTGCCTGAGTGTTGGAGGCCAGAGGAGGCACATCTCACGGATAACCCCCGCTACTGCCATTACCATTGGGCCCTGGGGCACACCATCCAGCGGTGCTATGTGTTTAAGGATTGGCTCCAAGACCAGATTAACAACAATGTAATCAGGTTGGGCCCAGCTCCAGCACAAGTGGCGGGCATGTTCGTGGGATCAGATGACGATAGTGGCAATGAGGACGAATGGCAGCTGGTCTCCGACCGCGGATCCCAGAAGTATACAAACTGGATGGCCCGCAAGACGATAATTCGCGCCCATGGAATCATCTGTGCACGCTTGAATCAGCCTGAGCCCCCAGAATCTGTGGGTGCTGCTTCAGCATCATCATCCCAGCCTGCCTCTTCCGAGAAGAGCAAACGGCGGCGGCGCAAGAAGAAAGAGCGCGCCCCGCCAGTTCCGCCACTATCCCACACTCTCGGCGATTTCATGCCCCCAGAGATGGGGATCCCTCCCCGGATCCGCCCAGTGATGGATGATTCGTCCGATGACAGTATTGGGTACGCTTCGGTTAATACCGTCGAGCTGGTAAATCCCTTTTCGGTTCCCGACGTTGAAGAACACCAGGTGGACCTCCCTAGTGTCCCCGGTCGTCGCCACCGTCGGAGGAACCGCAGCAACAGGAGTCGCCGGGGCACAGCAGTTGGTACCTCCAGCCAGGACGTGCACGCCACTGAGACTAGGCAGCAGGCTCAAAACCGAGTTCAGCGCGCGCAGCCCCCCCATCCGGGGATGACGGATTCGCCTCCGCCACTGTTTGTGGTGTGGGACCAGGCAGAACCGCCTCAGCCGCGTCGCGATCAGCTCCGCCCTGCCGCAAGTCCGTCCCGGCCTCCTGACCCCAGTACGGTGACTACTTCTCGGGCTTCAACCAATGAACAGCGAGATGCACCAAGTACCAGTCGGCCGCCGGCCCAACCGGCAAGGCCCGTCATGCCTCCAATCGCAGAGCAACCTCCCGCAACCAGGGGCTCGCGCTTGGCCAAAAAGTATGATGTCCTGAAGCACTTGGCCGACATCCCAGCAAGTCTCTCCTTCCTTGAGGCTTTGCGCATGTCATCTGAGATGCGTGAGGCACTCGCTGAAGCCCTGAAAAGCCCCCTCCAGTTTGAGAAAGAGGTTGCGGCTGCAGAGCCCTTTCACACCGAAACGATCGAGGACGCCGAATGTCAGGCAGTTATCTCGTTCTCTGGTAAGGATGAAGACCCTCCTATACAGGGACACATTCGTCCGCTGTATGTTACTGGCCAGTTCAATGGCCTTGAAGTCCGGCGTTGTCTTGTCGACACGGGGTCCGAGATTAACCTAATTCCAACTCGGACGCTCCGGAGATTGGGGTTGTCTGAGGATGACTTGATCCCCTCCGACCTCAGGATCCAGGGGTACGACCGCACCGAGCAAACCCCGGTCGGCAAGATACGCTTGAAGACCCAGTTCGGTGACTTGGTTGCCAACACCGAATTCATGGTAGTCTCTCAAGACACTGCGTATAACGCATTGATGGGAAGGCCATGGCTCCACCTTCACGCGGCGGTTCCCTCATCATACCACCAATGCCTCAAATACTCCCTTAACGGTCGAGTAGGTGTGCTTCAGGGAGATGCCTCTTCTTTTGCCTCATGTGAAGCCCGCTATCTAGACGCGGACTATTACAAGAGCTAGGATAAGCAGATCCTGGCAGGTGAGGTTGAGCCTGTCGCTGTTGCAAGCGATCCCTGGGGAAGTTTGGATGACGCTTACGTCCTCCCGATTCATCGGTTGGACGTGGCCATGGTCTCGACAGCCTGTGAGTCTCCTGATGAGATGACCGCGACCGCCCGTTCCAGCACCAGCGGCCCAGCAGGATCCGGTATCCCCAATGCAGTTTTCAACGCAGTCTCTCCCGTGGACGATCCCTCCCCGAGTGGAGAGGACGTGGAAGATGCACCCCCAGCCTTTGAGGAGGGCGTCCCCGCCACGGTCGATGAGTTAGTACAGGTGAACCTTGGAACCAAAGCAGATCCAAGACCCACATTGGTCAGTGCCGCCATGCCCTCTGAGGAGCGGTAGCAGTACGTGGACTTCCTCAGGCAGCATCGTGATGTGTTCGCTTGGGGCTATGATGAGATGCCGGGGCTAGATCCTCAGGTAGCCGTCCACCGCCTTGGTCTCCCGGCGAACCATCGCGGGTTCAAGCAGCCTCCCAGGAAGATGCACCCATTCCACGGTGCCATGGTTGCGGCCAAAGTTGACAAGCTTATCAAAGCCAACTTCGTGAGGGAAGTTCAGTACCCCAAATGGCTGGCCAACATTGTGCCGTTCAGGAAGAAGAACGGGCAGATCAGAGTCTGTATCGACTTCCGCGATCTCAACCGCCACTGTCCGAAGGATGATTTTCCCCTTCCGGTAACAGAGCTGTTGATTGACGCCACGGCAGGGTTCCAAGCCCTCTCCTTCATGGATGGATACTCCGGATACAACCAAATCCAAATGGCCCCTGAGGATGAGGAGTTCACTGCCTTCAGGGCCCACCAAGGTATCTTTTGTTACCGGGTCATGCCCTTCGGCCTGAAGAATGCAGGTGCCACCTACCAACGGGCGATGCACCACATATTCAAGCCAATCCTCGGCACACTGGTGGAATGCTGCGTCGACGACTTGGTGGTCAAATCGCGCCAGCGTCAGGACCATCTCAAAGATCTTGAGAAAGTGTTCGGCTTCCTCCGGTCTCGCTGCCTGAAGATGAACCCGTTGAAGTGTTCCTTCGGGGTCACCTCCGGAAAGTTCCTTGGATTTGTGGTAAGATACCGGGGTATTGAGATCGACCCAGAGAAGATTAGGGCGATTAGCCAGATGCCTCCCCCAGGTAACATCCGGGAACTGCAAGGGTTCCAAGGCCACTTAGCCTATATACGCCGATTCATCGCGAATCTGGCCGGAAAGTGTAAGCCCTTTTCTCGGCTCATGAAGAAAGGTGCCACCTATGTATGGGATAAAGAGTGTCAGACCGATTTGGAGGAAATCAAGCAGTACCTTCTTCAACCTCCGGTTCTGATGCCTCCTGTATCCGGGAAGCCACTGGTCCTTTATGTGACCGCCCTGGAACGGTCCCTGGGTACCCTTATCGCCCAAAAGAACAACGAGGGAACAAAGAATAGCCTCTACTACCTCAGTCGCATGCTCCTCGATGCGGAAGTCAGGTATTCCCCCATCGAGAAGAGCTGCCTGGCGCTCATATTTGCCGTACAGAAATTACGACACTACTTGCAGCACCATGAGGTACAATTGGTTTCTCGGGTAGACCCGTTGAAATATATCCTGAGCCGGCCTATGTTGACTGGCCATCTAGCGCAGTGGGCTGTGATTCTCCAGCAGTTCGACATCAGGTATGTGTCTCAGAAGGCCATCAAAGGGCAAGCATTGGTAGACTTTCTGGCTGCTCACCCGACCTCTACGGATCAGCCGCTGGATCTAGGCTTTCCTGATGAGGCCATTCTCTCGGTCGATCATGCCGATCCATGCTGGCAGATGCACTTTGACGGTACCTCCCGGAGCCCCACCGGTAGAAGGCTCGATAATCCTAAGCTCAACATAGTGGGCTTGGGTATCGTCTTCATTACCCCGGAGCAAGCCGTGCTGCCATACTCTTTCCTGTTGTTAGAGGGATGTACCAACAATGAGGCGGAATACCATGCCCTCATCACCGGCCTCGAGTTAGCTCTCGAGATCGACGTGCCCCATCTGTGTGTGAAAGGGGACTCTGAGCTGGTCGTTAAGCAGATCAATGGCGACTATGTTGTCAGGAAGCCGGAACTTGTGCCGTTGCTGGAGTGCACCCTCCTTCTGATGGCCCAGTTCCCTTCTCGGCCAGAAATTGTCCATATTCCCCGGTCGCAGAACGGTCGAGCAGATGCTTTGGCCAGCCTTGTTGCGTCACTTGCAGAGCCTGAATAGGATAACCTGATCATCCGCGTGACGCACTGCAGGCTCATCGCTCCCGTTATCCCGAAGAGAGATCGCGGCCCGTCGGTAAGTAATCTCACCACGGTTGCCCCGATGCCCGGAGCCCCGAGTACCCCAGATATGGCAGTCGAACCAGCCCCTGATTGGAGGATGCCTTTGGTTGAGTACCTCCAACATGGCATTCTCCCGTCGGATCGGGCCGAGCACGAGCAAGTTCGACGCCACGCATCGCAGTTTGTCCTCCAGAGCAGTCCCGGCCTGGAGCAGATCCTCTATAGACGCGGATTTGATGGTGTTCTCCTCCGTTGCCTTCATGGAGTTGAGATCCCATGAGTCATGCAAGAGGTTCATGCTGGTTCATGCGGTGCCCATCAGACTGGGCCGAAGCTGTCGCACCAGATTCGGAGGTTGGGATACTTCTGGCCCTCCATGATCCATGACTGCATCGAGTATGCCAGGAGGTGCCATGCGTGCCAGGTTCATGCGAACTTTGTGCATTGGCCGCCGGAGCCTCTCCATACCACCAGGTATTCTTGGCCCTTTGCAGTCTGGGGGATGGACGTTGTGGGGCCTTACCTGCCGGCGACGGCTCGCCAGTGTCGGTTCATTTTGACCGCTACAGACTTCTTCTCCAAATGGGCAGAGGCGATTCCGCTCAGAGAGGTCAAATCCTGTTCGATTGCTGACTTCGTGACCTCCAACATCATTTATCGATTTGGAGTGCCTCACGCTATCCTCACGGATAACGGAGCCAATTTCCGAGCAGCCGAGTTGAAGAGGTTGTACGCCAAGTACAACATTCACTCGAACCATACATCTCGCTATCATGCGCAGGCGAATGGACAGATTGAAGCGTTTAACAAAACCCTCTCTAACATTCTGCAAAAGATGGTTGGTCAGAACAAGAAGAGTTGGCCGGACAAGCTCCCCAACGCCCTCTGGGCTTATCGGACGATGACTCACAATTCCACCCAGATGACCCCTTATTCCCTGGTGTATGGAGCTGAGGCCGTCCTACCCATCGAGATCCAGTTACCATCCTTGCGCACTGCGGTCTACGACCAGAAAGCGCCGGACAGAGCTGCTGAAGCCCATCTAGTCGAGTTGGAAGCACTGGATGAGAATAGGCTTCGCACTTTTCACAACTTGGAGAGGCATCAGAGCAGGATGACTCGAGCTTTCAATAAGAAGGTTCGCCTCCGCTCCTTCCTGCAGGGTGACCTAGTGCTGGCCCTAAGAGCGCCAATGATCCCCGGCAGGAAGCCACCCAAGTTGGAGCCCAAGTGGGAGGGACCTCTTGTCGTCCACAAAGTCTATCCCAATGGCGCGTACTCCCTAGCAACTATGGATGGTGAGCGTGTCACTCCTCCCACCAACGCTAGGTTCCTCAAGCAGTACATTGCCTGAGTGCATTTCGTCCGCGCGGAAAGACGTTAAACTGCCAAGCATCCATCGTCCAACACGACGTTAAACTGTATTTCGTCCCTCACGACGTTAAACTGCAGTTCGTCCCGCACGACGTTAAACTTCATTCGTCCTGCATGACGCTAAACTGCACCTCGTCCAAGCTACAAGACGTTAAACTGTTCAGCATTCGTCCAACATGACGTTAAACTGTACCACGTCCGCGCTGCAAGACGTTAAACTGCCAAGCATCTTCGTCCTGCATGACGTTAAACTGCACTTCAAGAACTACGTGCGGCTTGATTCCCATCCTTATGGGATACGTAGGACCGCCTGGACATTCATGTTTCAGGCCCAGCCCCATCCTTCGAGAATTTCCATCCCATCTCGGGCCCTTGGCCCAGTTGCCTCCGGGTATGCGGCGCATGGTGTGAACGCGGGGTTATGCCCTCATTCACGTTGGTTTGCTTGTCACGCTGTACGCCCCCCATGTTTGGGGATGCCTTCTGCTCCCCCCTTTTCTCTTTTCGTCCCGCATGACGTTAAACTGCACTTCAAGAACTACGTACGGCTTGATTCCCATCCTTATGGTATACGTAGGACCGCCTGAACATTCATGTTTCAGGCCCAGCCCCATTTCCCGGGAATCTCTATCCCACGTTGGGCCTCTGGCCCAAGTTCCCCTCCTTTTTGTGCGAGACGTATGGCGTGAGCGGGGGATTATGTCCTCATTCACGTTGGTCTACTAGCCGCGTCGTACGCCTCCCCCATGTGTGAGACTACCTCACACCCCTCATCGTCTTGCATGACGTTAAACTGCACTTCAAGAACTACGTGCGGCTTGATTCCCATCCTTATGGGATACGTAGGACCGCCTGGACGCTTGTGTCTCAGGTCCAACCACGTCCCTTGGTTGATCACGGGGACCTGCTGTCTCTTGGTTGCTCTCAGGATGAGTCCTCCGACCCTTTCCGGTGATCTGTTAACATGTTTTGGGTACTTCGGTCTATGACCAGTGGTGTCGGATTCAATCCCGACAAGTCCTGTGTTGCTTGTCGGACCGCGCGCTTCCTCTTGTTCGATCCTTCACTCAAAGGGATCCTCGTTAGCGGTTTGGGTACGATGCCTCAGTACTCTCCTACCACTCCGGGTCGATTTACCGGCGGGTCCTGGGCCGCAAATCGATATGAATCCTGCGCTTGAGCGGTTGATGCTCGTTTGCTTGCCCCATCCTAGGCTGACGCGATCGGATGTTGTGTTATGAATATGGTCAGCGACATCCTTGATCGCCATGTCGGCTCTTTCAGGCTCTGAACATTGGTTTCGCAGTCCTCATCACACTCCGCCTTTGTGTGTTGTAGTGGAATCTCGACACTCTCTTCATACTGACCTGTAGTACACCTTTACACGTTTGGCAGGCCAACTAGGGTAATGGTGTCTTTCGAGGTTCCCGCGATCTGAGCACCAAGGATATATGCTGATGTCCTCCCTAAGGGCCATGTGTAGCTGGACCCTCGTCCCCATAAGGAGGAAGGAGTCGCCCGAAAAATTGCGTTCTGGGCCCAGTATAACTGGAGGCTAGCATCTCTGCCCCTCGGGTGATGGACATACGCAGGCCCCTATCCCAGGATTCTTCTCCTGGAATCGTGCGTGACCGCAGGGCTGGGTATGTTCCCACCTCTGCTGAGTCCGCCATATCGCAATAAGCGGGTTCCTCCATGGTCCGAACCACACAACCTTAAACTGTGTTGTCTGGTCCTACCACAAGACCGTAAACTGTGATCGTCTTCGCCGCCCGACGAGAAACGGCACTGCATCGTGATGTTCTCCTCAGAGGACACTCACGTTGGGCGCTGGTTACTAACCACGCCATTTGTCAATGCCTTTTATGGCTTGATTGTTGTGGCGACGCCAGGGATTCCTTAATCATAGGCATGTCGCTGCACAAAGAAAAACCATCCATCTTTAAGGACAAACAAGAAATATCAAATGCCGCTTCTTCTGGGTGCGAGGGCCAGACCCGCACCCCTCCCCGCGCTGGTGCCCGATTGTGTTGCGCCGCGCTTCCAGAACTACGTGTGGCTTGATTCCCATCATTATGGGATACGTAGGAACGCCCGGATGGTTGAATCTTCGGGTCCAGCCCCCCACCTCTTAGAGATTCCCCCTTCTCTAGGGAATCCGCCGCCTTCGGGTCACCCTCAAGGCGTGTCCCTCGACCCCTTGCAGTGGTCCACCGGTGTCAAGAGTACTATGGTTTATTGCCAGGAGGGTCAGGTTCAGCTTGGTCAGGTTCCTTCCACTTTTCAGGCTTCGTCCTCCCTTTCATTCGGACCCATCGCCTACGCCCTGGGTGGAGCTCCCGTGATCGGTCTGGACACAATGCCTCAGAGCTCTCCCACCGACTCGGGCTGGTTCCCCCAAGGGCCTCGGGCAGCAAATCGATATGAATCCTGCGCTTGAGCGGTTGATGCTCATTTGCTGCCTCATAACATCAACGGTCAGTGCGATATGGATGCTTCTTTTCCGCCACGGTCGGCAGTCCTCCCATATCGTTACGCCGGTGCCCCCAGTCCTTGAGTGAATGGCCGCATGATTCACATTACGTTTTCCACCCCCATTCTGACCAGGCGAAACCTCGACACTCTTGACACTATCCCTCAGTGCATCTTCGCATATCCAGGGGATAGGACCACGATGTGGCGTACTTTGAGGTTCTTATGGTCCGAGCTCTAAGACCTCAAACTAAGATCTTCCCCTATGGTCCGAGCTCTAAGACCTTAAACTAAGATATACCGCTATGGTCCAAGCTCTACGACCTTAAACTAAGATCTCCCCAAACGGGGTTCTACGTCATGCATGACATTAAACTGCACTTTCAGAACTACGTGTGGCTTGATCTCCAGCCTGATGGAGTACGTAGGAACGCCTGGGCATCTCGACTCGGGTCCATCCTCAGGGATCGCTAAGTCCCGCCCCTCCTCGTCGCCGGTCGTCTGGCCTGACTTCGGGTAGAGTGGTACAGTTGTGATATTCTCCCCGATTCAGCTCGGGATGCCCCATTGCAATGATGGGAAGCGACAGTTTCCTCGTCAAAGAGGTTCTGTCTGAGAATTGGGGTGATTCACGGCCAGATTAGTGCATCCGCCTAATACGCTTTCCCCACGGTGGCGCAATTTTGGGAGCGTTAGATTCTGTCCGAACAAATCATCACTTCGCCCCACGCTTCGCATTCCCTGTTGATCTGGATTTCCACCCTTGTGCCTGAAGGAACCCCCAAAGCGGCATTGATGATGACATGTGATCCGCCTCCTGCAATATGAATGATGACCTTCGGTCCGTCTATTGCAGTAGTATGGTCGGTTGATCCATTGTCCGCTTGCCGTCTTGGGCATTTCCTGGAAGGACGACCGTTGTGGAAATCTGAATTCGGGACACGCGATTCACCCTTTCTCATCTCCCTATGTTCGGATAAAATCTCAACGCCCCTAGCGTTGTCCCGATCGTGTGTCGGAACAAGTTGGGGGATGATACATTGATTAGGTCTGAGGTCTCCTTTCCTAGGAATGATCTCCCTATTTTCTTTAGAAATCCAGGCCCAATTACGGATGCCTGAAGCTTGGTTAACTCTCCCGCGAGACAATTTGTGGTTGAGCATGTTAAGCCAAAAGATGCAGATAAATATGTTGGTTCATACAAATGGATCGAAATATTGAGTAGCGGAAGCGAATGTTCTGGGAGTGGAAAAAACAAAGCCCCTAGGGATTAGCGTGCTGGATAAGTCTTTCTAACGCCGCTACCCTTTGGCTGGTGGCCTCCAGAGCTGCTTCTCGCTCTCTGCGTGCCCTCTCTTCGTCGGCGGTCGCAGCACGCAGTTCGTCGATCCTGGCCTGTGCACGCTCCCGCTCGACTTGAAGTGTGACCATCTGTTGGCCCGCCTCTGTCAGCTGTACCTGGGCGTCATCCAGCTGGGCCGTTAGTTGCTCCACAAGCTCAGTGCACGCTGCGACGAAGGCCTCCTTCTCTGCCGCCTGCCCTTCGAGACGCCGGGCATCCTGCTCTGCCACGAAGAGCGCCCGCGTGCTCTCCGACATGTCCCGACTTTGTGCGACGTCGGCACGCCGGCGGCTCTCGCGCATCTTTTCGGCCATGAAATCACGGACCGTCAGATGGAGGCGTTGAGCATCAGCTCCCCCGGCACACAAGAAGCACAACCAGGTTTGAAGTGAACCCATGCGCCCCAGCCACTCCGATGGGTCTCATTTGAGTAAGCGCTGGATGCACTTCCACCCCCTGCGGCGCGTTATCCGGCTCTCCTCGACCGCCTCCGCGTCCGAGTCGTCCATCTCCTCGGGGTCGGCAGGCCGGTAGGCAGGGAAGGCAGCCAGCAGGTCTGCTGCAGGGTCCGCCCCTGGGATGTCCTCACGAGGGATAGGTTCCCCAACATTTGGGCGACCTTCTTCTCCCGCCCCAGTGGCGTTGACACCCTCGTCATCCCCCGACCTCTCTCCGATGTCAGCACCGCCGGCGTCCGCAGCCCCTTGATCAGTAGTTGGTGGGGCCGGCTCGGTGTGGGAAGTCTGTTCCGGAGCAGGCGGCATGTCTGCCACCGGTCCACTCATGGATGGCCCGGGTTCGACAGCCCGACGAGCCTCCAGTGTTGAGATCACTGCGCAGGTCATGCCATGGTTAGTCACGGATCGTCAATGGCAAGCACCAGCAGTAAAGTAAGGAGACTTACGGGAGTTCAGAGCGTCATCTTCCGCTGCCCCGGCCGCCGCAGGAACAGTTGCAGCAGGGGACCCTTCCGCGCTTGTCAATTCAATGATGGGTGTCTGGCCCCCGCCTTGTCCTGCTGGCGCCTCTCCTACTCCCGCTGAGGACGCCTGACCAACATCCGTGCGCTCCTGAGAAAGGTGGAGAAATGGGTTAGAAGGTGCATAAGAGAATGGATGAAGCAGGTTGACTAGGGATAGAAGCGGACCTCGAGGAGCTCAGTGACATCAACATTGTCAGAGCCGGCCACCTCGCCGCTCTCCCGCGGGCTCCCTTGATGGGACCTTCCCTCGGATCCTTCATCCTCCCCCATCTCCTCCTCTTCCTCGGAGTCGTTGCTACTGTCATCTTCCTCCGGCGGCATCTGTTCTGGAGCGGGATCTAGACCGAGCATCACCTTCACCATAAGTGATGGCTCCGCACGCTGACCACGTTGGCGGGCGTACTCGTCCATGGCCATCAGATACGCATACTGCCGGTTGAAGTCCACCCTGTCGGCGATCTGGAGGCGCCCGACCTCTGGCAGATGGATTCCTTCTCTAAGTATCTTTCGCCAGATGGCGTCGGTCCCCAGTGACTGCCGCAGGGTCATCCAGGCCGACCACAACGCCGGGAAGACTGCATCGTGGGAGGGTTCGAGAAGACGCCTTACATGCTTCCCGGGCCGCTCATCGACCACCGCACGTGCCCCCTCTCTGGGCGGCGAGGTCGTAGCGGCAGCCTGCGATGTGCCCGCCGCCGAAGTCCCTCCTCGCGCCGGCTCCGCTGCTTGGCGCGCCTCCGTTCTCCCCCATGTGGCGGCGCCTCACCTCCTCCCTTGATGCCCGGTCTCCGCACGGGTGACCTCGAGCCGCCAAACTGGCGTCCGTAGAAGCCCCTCGGGGTACGCGATGTCCCAGTGTTCGGCGTACTCGGTTGCCAAGCCTGCGTCGACCCCGGTAGGAGGGAGAGTGATGACGTCGCCAGAGCCAAAGGCGGTGAACATCAGCCACATCTGGCGAAGGACGCCAGGGTTCGTCTCCTCCCGGACAGCAGTGAATACCCTCTTCGGCATCCGTTGAAGGCACCCGAACTGCCTGGAGAACCGGGTTGGCACGTACGGCTCGCAGATCACCTTCCCGTCGATCCGAGCCACGAGCACCCCGCCCCGCATGTTCAGGAAGTACTCGTGCTGCTCCAGCGGACCCTGCCCGTTGTCGATCATTTGGCCAACGGGAGTGGGGAACGGGCTGAAGTTGAAATCGGCATGATTGCCAATCCAAATCCTCACTCCCTCCTCACTTAGGGTCATCGGAGCGACCCCCGCAATGTTCAGCAGGGAGGGTCGCAGGCCGTTTCCCGGAGGAATGATGGCGTTCGGAAACGTGTAACCACCAAGGTGAGCAGCCACCCAGCCATGGAAGAATTGGAAGGGCCCACAGATCCTTCGTGGCGACCCCCCTCGCGAGATGCGTCCCAGGATGGCGTACAGCTTAGCCAGCACCGGGACCCCGAGGTTGTATCTTTTATTGGCAGCCATGGCGCCCGCCATCGCCAATGTCGCCGGGCGGACACCCATTCTCGCGTCCCGCACTGGAAGGAGCCACCCACTCAGAAAGGCGGCCAGGAACGCCGCGTACCGGACATTTGGGTCCCGGGCCTCGATGACGCGGTACCCACATGAGCGGTAGTCGCCCGTCTCCAGGACCCGCCAGTACGACCCGTTCCGGCTCCTCTGAGCTGCGGTCGGGCACCGCTTCCCCCTGCCTGGCATCTTGACCGCCGGGTCATGCTCCAAGAACTGGCCGAACCACTCCTTGTAGGCTATGTCCTTGTGGAAGTACTTGATCCCGAGCCGCTGCGTAGCCAGGTCAAGCAGATGCCATGTCAGAATGGGAGTCCGTGACCTGTCTTCCCAGATGTTCTTCGGAGGCAGGAACTCATCGTACTGGTAACCCTCCAGCGGGATACCTCCGATGCAGTGGATGTCCCAGAGACCGATGCCGACCTCCCCATGGTGAAGATGGAAGGTGTTGGTATCCGGGGACCAGCGGGTGAACAGCTCCGGCCCGAACTCGGACTGCTGGTAGAAGTGGAACTGCGACGTCCACACCGCCTCAAACAGGCCGATGTACCGCAGCTCCTCCGCGAAGTGATCGCAAGTGTGGCATACCCAGAACGCCCATGCCCACTCACTGGTGAAATTGCCCCCAGACCACATGTCCCAGTCCTTCAGCCTGCCCTTGGTGTCGTCAGTGACACTCTGGCGATATGTGCTCGAGTAGAGGGCTGGAGAGTTCTCCGCAGTAGGCTCACTTCCGACGATGGTTCGCGTCCTCAGGTTCAGGACATAGACATCTAAGTGTCTGGTCTCCCTGGAAGGATGCCCATTGTTGGTGATGTTATATCGGGGAAGCTCATCCTCCCGAGTCACCCAGGTCCGTGGCGCATCAACCTCGAACCCTGGCACCGGAACCTCATCTAGGATGCCAAAGTTCCAGAGCGGCAGGTTGTCCGACAGCGGATATGTCTTCTGGGATGGCGTCAGCAAGTCGAACAAGGATTGATTGTTGGAAACAATCTCCTTGGCTCTGTAGACCTCCTTGTTCGTCGCCATCTCAGCTCTACGAGTGGCGGCATCCCCCTCATTTACTTGATTCGCGGCCATCTCAGAAGCTCCGGGAGTCGTGCGGGTTAAGGGATGAAGCATGCGGAATCAGAAGAGGATGGTAGAGAAGTTCGAGAGTTTTTGCGCAATCCTAGTGGACGGCGCGCAATCGGGAAGTCTGTCGCGTAAAACCCCGGGTGTTCGCGCAAAATCAGGCCGAAATCCGGAGAGGTTTGCGCGACGAACGGGTGAATTCCGCGCCGGAAAGGGCAATTTCGCGCACGAGAGCTCGAATGCTTATCGCGCGGAAGGCCGGTGTACGGTGCGGGGGACCCAGGGCCCCTATTTATAGGCATGGCCGGGAGTCCGCGCTGCGTGGAAAGCGCTTTGCGCGACCGCACCGGCGAATTTCGCGCCCGACGCCCCTTTTTGCGTGCCACAGTCCCGCGCCACCCAGGACTTCGGCATTCCGGCGTCTCCCTCGGAACCTGATCGTTGCGACCTCTCGCCGATCAGATTCCGAGGGGGGGCTTTTGTAGACGCCGGAAAAAGTCCGTTGTTCCCAAACGAAGCTCAGGATGCGGGAAGCGAGGTCATATTTGGAGTCGGAAGCCCGTTTCGGAGGGCCCGGAAGCCTTGCGCGGAATTTTGGAGATCCGCGCACAAAGTTGACGAGCCGCGCGCAAACCTCCCGGGATGCGCGCAATGCGCTGGGCCGGCGCGCAATTTCACGCGCCCATGGCCCGCGCGACTCCCTTGCGCGCCGGGCCCGATTCCGCGCCCGCGAAGAGAATTCCGCGCCCGCGATCCGGATTCCGCGCCCGAGGTTGCCTATAAATATAAGGTGACCCCCGACGTTTTGAAGGTTGCCGGAAGTCGAAATGTCTCTCGTGCGCGCAATCCAACCCCCTCCGCGCGAAATGCCGATCTTCAGGTAACCTCCTTTCTTTCGCGCAAGAAAGCCTCGGGGTTCGCCTTCGCGCGCAATCTCTTGGGCTCCTTTCCTTTGAATAATTCTTCACCCTAAGGCCTTCGCGCGCAAAAGAAGCCTCTTGCGCGCAATTGCCCCCGGGGTGCGCGCAATCCGGCCCGATTGCGCGCACCCCCCCCCCCCCCTTTTCAAAGTGTCCATTCGATTAAAGAATGAGCCGTTGCCCCCGCGCACTATCCGAAGCCCGGTGCGCGCAATCTCTATCTTCCGCGTGCAATGCGCTGGCCCAATTGCGCGCCAGCCCGCCCATTTGCGCGCCGACCCGCGGTATTGCGCGCCATGCTTCTCTTTTGCGCGCAATCCGCCGAGGTCGCCCCCTTTGACCCCCTGAGGGTACCCGCCTGCGTGGCGCCCGATGATCTTCATCCTGGGTGCCCGCACCGTGCGTTGTCTTCCCGTGCGGCCCTCCAGGCTCGCGCGAAGTGACACAGACCCATCAGCGGCACCACCACGTCCATGCTACACGACGTTAAACTACCTAGCATATCGTCCGAGCTACAAGACGTTAAACTGTTCAGCATTCGTCCTGCAGGACGTTAAACTGTACTTTGTCCGCGCGACAAGACGTTAAACTGCCAAGCAGCTTCGTCCTCAACACACGACGTTAAACTGTACTTCGTCCGGCAAGACGTTAAACCGTCCGCTTCGTCCTCAACACACGACGTTAAACTGTACTTCGTCCGGCAAGACGTTAAACCGTCCGCTTCGTCCTCAACACACGACGTTAAACTGTACTTCGTCCGGCAAGACGTTAAACCGTCCGCATCACCTGATCCCGTTTCTCGCACGCAGGATCCCCCCAGTTTGGATGTGGCCCCCACCCGCGCGTCTCTGCAGGGATGTCGGGATTGGAGTGGCCTTCGCCCACGGGGGTAGAGTGTTACAAACAGAACGAACTACGTGGACTTTGATCCCTGTCTCCTAAACAGGGTACGTAGGAAGCCTCTCCGAGGTTCAAGCCCACCACCTGGTCGTCCCGGTCGTATTCACGTCGGTTCTTCCATCAGTGGACCCCTCCTGGGTTCACACTTGCGTCGATTCACCTATGAATCCGCCCCTGTGGGAGACTGCACATGTGTATCTCCATTGTGATTCCCCACTTCCCTTTTCTCTCTTCAACGTCCAGCATGACGTGAAACTGTGATCCACCCGGCCGTTCCATCCCCCTCTGTGCGAGGTGGTTCGGTTCAATCCTCCGTTCAGCAGCCTCGATCTCCTCGTGAGTCGGCTTGCCAACGTCCAGCATGACGTGAAACTGTGATCCACCCGGCCGTTCCATCCCCCTCTGTGCGAGGTTGTTCGGCTCAACCCTTCACCCGACAGCCTAGATCTCTTTGTGAGTCGGCTTGCCGATGTCCAGCATGACGTTAAACTGTATATCCGAACTACGCTGACTTTGATCCGCGCTAACGCGCGGTACGTAGGAAGCCCCTACGGGGTCCAAGATCTTCACTCCATCATCCATCATGATCCTTACCCGGGCCGCCACATCCCGGTGGGGTCATGCCACTTCATTCCACTCCACTTCACTCGGGAAGCCGCCCATGTGCTGGCCCCAGCGTCGGAGGTTCCTCGCAAGGGGTTCTGTCATCTGATCCACTTCTCCTGTTGATCAGTCCGATGTCGTCCCCGCTGGATGTTAAACTCACGGCATACCCCGTGTTAAACATGGGAAGCTGAGGAAAACCTCAGGTTATACAGTTCCCCGCACCCAGCGCGGGATGCCTCAGGCCATCACGCCTTCGAGAAGCCCTATTAGGGACGGAAGGCAGACATGCAGAGTTGCAGTGTTAAGACACGCCCCCAACACCCGGAGTCACCCGGTCTCCTCACCGCAGGTTGCTGCCCCGACCAGACCCCTTGGAGTGTCTGGGCGGAAGCAGCGTAATTAACCGGTGTCCATGAAGATATGGCGCCGGGAACGAGATTCACGAACATTCTTAAATCTATGAGGGAGACCCGGATTAGGCAACGAGTTCCGAGGAGACGTCCACGGAAGGAGGAGCCGACATCCCATCATCCCGATTTCGATCAAGGAGCAGACGCCCCTGAAGAAGGGGCGAATGCCGCCCGCCCTTGGAAAGCGGGACTACGGGACCACAAGCCGCGCGCGCCCATCCCCTCGGGTCGACGGGTGCACGCGCGAACGCGTCCTGGCGGAACAGCGTCGGAACAGAAACCCGACGCACATCCGCACCGAAACAGATGCCACAATTGCATTGAGACCAAGAACCGGTAGCACAAATGCATTGTTAGGATCACAGAGTCTCAGGTAATAGTTTCTAGTCCTTTTCCAAACATTGAATAGTGTCTTGGTGATGGTAGTAAGGAACCTGTGTCATAGAATTTATGAAATTTGAAACTAGTTACGGTGTTTGAGTTATGATGTCAGGATAAAGGTGTCTGGATTATGGTGTCAGTGTCATGGTGTTTGGATTATGGTGTTAGGGTCATAGTTTCGGGATTATGGTGTTTGGGTCACGATTTTTGGATTATAGTGTCAGATTCACAATTTTTGGATTACAATGTCAGGGTCATGGTGTTTGAATTATGGTGTTAGGGTCATGGTGTCTAGATTATGGTGTTAGGGTCATAGTGTCTAGGAATTTTCCAAAATCCAAACCTGGTGGCAAACCTACGGTTTCTCAAACATATTCAAATATATGTAAAACAACCTTAGGAAATAATATTCACATAATGAATTAGAATTAAGAATTAATATAATAAAAAATTATAGAACAATATGAAACATATTTTACAAGATTCAAACATGATTTATAAGATTCTAAATCAGGATCTTGTGAAAGTATATACAATGAGTTTTATGCATTAAAGCATAGGGAAACGAATAATTTATACACATTATTGTTGATATATTAAAAAATGTTTACATGATTTGTGATATATTAAAAAATGTTAACAAGATATTTGATAGATTAAAAACTGGTGAACATGATTTTTCATATATTAAACAAGGTTACCATGATTTATGATAGATTAATCAAGGTGAAAATGATTTGTGATCATTAAAACATGATTAAAACATGAAGTGTCCAACAATCCCCAATCCCCTATCTACTCTAATAGTTTCTAATAATCCTCCTTCATTTTTTTATTGAAGTAATCTGGATAGATTGTGGAGTATGTTTTATTTCGGTAGATATCCTTTAGGGATTCTTGTGGGGTGAGGTTATCCTCATATATATACAATCATGAACCACTAATGTGATGGCGGATGGATTAAAATTTTTATTCACCAAAACATTTCAATATTTAGCTTTCAAACAAACACTATTAGTCAAGATCAACATTAACAATAAATTATTTATCCATGTTTTAATGCACTTTTTCCCAAGAACTTATTATAGCCTTAGGGGTTGATATTTGGATCTTATTTTTCCTAATATGAGAATTCTATGCATCATAACTCTAAATATTAATTTATATGGTATCATATTTATTCCCTATAGTTTGGGATGTTTAAGTTATTATTTATTTTATATTTCTCAACCTCACCTAAAGCATAAGAAACTTTATAATGAGTGAGTTAATCTCATCTGTAACTGGTATTAAACAATCATCTAAAATTTTATTTAGAATATCAATGTTATACAAATTCATTTTAGTTATTTTGTTAATATTTTTTCAATATAACTTATTATTATTTTTAGCCCCACTAAACTTTATCCATGTCGAGAAAAAATTCTAATACATGGATTAACTCACTAGAAATATGTTTTTACAAAAGCACATCTTGAAATTTTGATCAGAATTATTATTAAATTAAAAATATTTTTTTATTTAAAATGGATGAATATTCTTCTTTTTGATGAAAACTTTTTGTGAGAGCCTTACATTACATCTTCCATCTCTTCAACCTTATATTTTAGTTGTCCCCTCTCATAGAGATGTCCATTAAGAAACCAAAATATGTATTTGAAAAATCCAATGGGAACATTAATCATATATTTATATACTTGAATATCGAGTTATAAAACTAAATTAATATTATTTTCCTCCCCATGAATTTAGTAAATTAATCTAGTTTCATATAAATGATTACTTTTAGTCAATTTAGAAGATGAATACTTACTTTTATCATTTATTTGTTTGGAAAAAATTAATTAATTCCATGCCTCTCATTTAATTATTTTATTAGAATGATTAATCTTGATAAGTCCAATAATGGTTAGAAACATCAAATGTTAACCTGATTAGCTATGATACCTATTTTAGTGCCCAGGTCGGGCGAAATCACTAGGAGGTGGGTTGGATGAATCATTGATCTATTTTTCTTTTAAAAAATTATTATATTAATTCATGCACTATGAATATTTAATATATTTATATATAGGCAATATTTATTAGTTTCATCATCACTACATCTATATAAGAAGATGATATTAAATAAATAACATAAGGATTTAAAAGATTCAATGTTAATGTGATTTCATATTCCTTTTAATGTTTGAGATGAGTTCTAGAAAAAATTTACACTATAAATTAGAAAGAGTATAAGTACACACTATCTTCTTAAAAGTATTTCATACCATCAACTAAAATTACTAGTCTCAAGTGATTTGGGGGCCACTGGTTGTATATATCAATCAATAACATTCTAACCATCTGTTCATGGGATCTTTATACCACATCTCAAATATTTATCAGATATTCCTCCCAAAATCCATCCATTAAAAGGTATTCAAACAAGAATGTCTCCTAGTGTGGTGTGTTCCATCCATATGCTCCTTTAATTTAGCACATCTTGGTTTTCTATAGGATCCATGGACATTGATACCTTATTTCCCCTGATGATATGTTTATATCATTTTTTATATGAAGATATTCTTTCATCACAAATTAATCATCAGCATTTGTGGAAAGAAACATCATATTGAACATCTTCTACTTAGTTACACATCTTATTATTAATTGATGCATATGGAGATTCATAAATAAATAATTTCCACTTTTTATAGAAAAACTATTATTGAATATAGAAATAGTGGTCTATCTCGCTATCCATTATTCTTTATCATCTATGTTATTTAAATTCAAAGAATATAACCAGTACATTGTTTCCACTATCAAATTAACGAAATTCTATTATTTTAGACAACATGTGATTTTTCAAATTATTAAAACTTATTTAATACACGTTAAGTTATTCAAATACTCATTATTACTTATAAAATTACATTATATTACATTTTAATTATCTTAATAATTAAAACTACAAAATATCTAAACCCATAAAATTATATTTAATTTAATCCATGTTTGTGGGGTAGCATGCATCGTTTCCAAGTTGATATCCTCTGTGTGATGTGGAAACTATGTAATCATAAAAACCAGGATCATGTTCTATTTAAAGATCCTGATGTTTGAATCCATGGAGAATTGTTCCTAAGCATCATAAAAATAATTTTTTGTGCAAGATAAGATAAATCACAAAACATGACACATGTTATGATGATCCCCATAACTACATTTCATTACTAAATTTTCAATACACCAACAGATTTGTGTCTATTTTATTAATGTATCATGCAATACATGAAAGTCTTACATAGTTACATATATTAAACATTTATAATATTATTAGAATGTTCATCTTATATGGTTAATGCATTACATGATCAGTGCATCTTCTAAGACACATATATTTCACATTCGATTATTCTTACAATATAACCATATTATAAGATTTCTTAATGATACATAGAAAATAAATATTATGAAATAAATGTATCTGAAATTTTTTCCAAATATTATGAAAACTAATATATTATGAGTTTCATAAAAACATCATTTGAGGACGAGAAAAATTATGAACAGGATTTACTATCTCATGAAGGCTTAAATATCTTATAAGAATCCACATTCATATGAAAATTACAAAGTATAATTTTAATTTAACACATAAGAATAATTTAAGTCAATTAAAATCCTTGAACAATGTCTTATCCTACTTGAACCAACATAAAAATAAGAACCATCCTAAAAATAACTCAACCATATCCAAAACATATCAAACGATTCCGATCTTCTTAAAAATATTATCTAAATTATTTTAATTTAATTTATGTATTATCTAACACCCAAAGCAATAATTTGTTATTGAATGACCATTCATCAACTATTCATATTGAATAAACTATCATTAATATTACATTTAGCATGAATATTTCCCGCTCTATGAATTTTTTTATAGATAGTGTAAACTATATTACATCAACATTTGTTTTTATTAAAGTAAACATGAGTTCTACAATCCTCACATTTATAGGATACTACCTGAATCTACACACTCCATGTTTATCAAGTATCAACCATTCTGTTCATTTTATATTCATGATTGTATATCCTCATATTCTCTTCATATAATTCCAAACACATTTTATAGATTCTCCTTATAAAAATTAGTATTATATATTGTTAATAAATTAAATATACACATGGGTACTGCATACTTCATTAGGAATGATTTCATCAATGAGCAGTTAGAATTACTTTTTTATTTCTTGAAATTTTTAAGATTTTGATATGAGAATACAAACATAACTATATTTCCATAATGGAAAATGAAAATTCACCATATGAGAAATTCTCTAGGAGGGTTTTATGGATATTCCTGTATAAAAAAACATTATTGCATCATTTTAGATATTATTGTTTCTAAATCTGATAGGATAAATTTTTTTGGGTTTCATATAGAGATGAAGGATCATTATTTTCATCAATTGTAAGAGTTTAATATGTTTATCTCTTATAATGGTATATTTAATGAAAAAAAATATATTACCATGGGAACCAGTGATAGAAAACTCAAACTTAATAAAATTAAAGGAATATGTATTGGAAATTTTTTAAAGTTATAGGGAGATTAAATTTTCAAATAGTTATGGAAAATAAAAAAAATCATGATATATTTTAAAATGAAAGGTATGGTAGGGATATACAATTGACTGAAGATATGGATGTTATATTGAAAAAGATAGTAAAGTGTTACTCATAGAGGATAAATAAACCCATTGACAAGTATACATTATGATTATTAATTATAATGAATGGTTAATTTTTAAGAAGTCTGAGATTGATTCTAATGAACTGTGGGATGGTGGGGTACTAATGAGTCCTTTGGTATTAATGAACCTTCATTGGGGGAATTAAAAATGGGAGAGTTAGGAATATATCAATATTGTGTCGGTCAATATTGTATTAATTTGTACACTATTGGTAAGATAATTATTAAAAACAAAAATATAGCTAACAGTGTTATATTTTTATTAGTCCTGCCTTGGAAGGATTATATTATTAGTTTCTTGAGATGATTATTCATATATATTTTTAATATATTTTTATTTCAATTTTTTTAAAAATCAATGAAATGGATTGACTAAAGAATTAATATATTTAATGGAAAACCTCTACTTGAACCTATTTATTATGAGTAGTAAATAAAATCCAGACCCCTGAATCCCACCAATAATTTTTCATGGATTAGATTCTAACACTGAGGGTAAATAATTTAAATATGAGAGGCATAAACCAAGTTAAAAATAGGGTATAATGTATTAAAAACTAATAAAATCTATAATATAATAAATAAATAAATCCCAAAATAGATGTAATCCCATACATATATCAAAATCTATGAATGATATACCCTATGAATACTCTAATGATTACTTCTCAAAGAATGTATATTAAAAATAGTAACCACTAGAAGCTAGTAAGGTCCATTCCATTCACCAAAATCTTCCTATAGGAAAAAAAATTATATATATATATTGTTGTACCTCTCGTACCCCTCGTGGTTTAATTTTCATGATCACAATCACTCTCTTATTTATCTAATATTGTTTTAAGTGTTTTTGGATGATAGGCATGATTTCAGGTGGCCAAGGAATTGGGCCAAGAAAGCAAGAAGCAAAAGTGGACTGAAATTCAGTCCACCGGCCAACCGGTGGCTTCACCACCGGCCGGCCTATGGACCCTGGGCAGAAGGCTGAGCCACTGCCTCAGCACCGGCCATCCGGTGGCCTCAGCACCGGCCAGCCGGTGGCACCCAGACAGAAGGCTGAGCCACTGCCTCAGCACCGGCCAACCGGTGGCCTCAGCATCGGCCAGCTGGTGGCACCCAGCCAGAACAGTGTCAGCCACTGCCTCAACACCGGCCAACCGGTGGCCTCCTCACCGGCCAGCCGGTGGAGCCTGGACAGAAGCCCTCCTCCATTTTGCAAGCACCAGCCAACCGGTGGCCTAGCACCGGCAGCCGGTGGACCCAGTCAAACTAGCCGTTGGGCCTTGACCAGACCTGTCCACTTGCCTCCCAATGGCTCCGAAGGCCTCTCCAACGGCTCCAAAGCCTCCCAAAGGCCATTTGAGGGTTCCCCCTCTATAAATAAAGGACTAGGAAGCCAAGGATCAATACCGAAACCATAACCAAGCCAACGGAAGCCCACGGGAACATTTCTCATCATTTGGAAAACCTCCGACGGACTCCCTCAAGAATACCCAATTGCTCCAACCCAATTCCACATCCAAGGAGCACCACCATAGAAGCTTGGGAGCGCCCTTCATCAACTCCAATCAATCCTTTGGCACCCAAGGCTTCCCTATTATAGTTTTTATTGCTTTATTTATTTTGAGCATCAAATAGAGTTTGTGCCTACAAACTCCCATTTCTCTCATCCTCCATTCTTTTGGGTTTTCACATCACCTTTAAGGTGTGAAGAGGTTGGTCAAGCCTTTCCTTTAAAAGGCATGAGACATAGGTGAGCTAGCCTTCACCTGTAAGAAGGCTAGTGGGTTCTTGCATCGCCATTAAAAGCAAGCTGTAATAGGTTCTAGACTAACCTTAAAGTCTAGTGGGTTTCTTGCTAAAACCATTAAAAAGCAAGCGGTAGTAAATCTCTCAACGGTTGAGTTGGGAGCGGAGATGTAGGCTTGAGTTTTAAGCTGAACTCCATTATCAATTTTTTGTCTTGCCTATTTTATTTCTGCTGCACCTTTTACTTTGATTTTAAATTGTTAATTAATTTTTAAAAAGCAATTCACCCCCCTCTTGCCATCACTCCTTTCACTCTCCGACCAACAATTGGTATCAGAGGGAAGTTTGAGTAATACACTAACCAGTTTCAAATTCAAGATCCATTGTGATGGCTTCAACCTCTTTCGCCCCCGAAGGCTATTCTTTGGGTCGTGCTCCATTATTTGATGGAACCGACTATAACTATTGGAAAACCCGCATGACCACTTTTCTTAGAAGCATAGGATACCCTATTTATAAAATTGTCATGCATGGTTATTCTCTCTCCTCTCCCGATGAATCCAAATGGACCCAAGCCGATATTAAAAATTTCGAGCTTGATGGCAAATCCATGAACGCTCTACATTGCGGCCTTGATCGTAATGAGTTCAATCGAGTTTCCACATGCACCTCATCACATGAAATCTGGAAACTATTGGAGGTTACCCATAAGGGGACCAACAAAGTTAAGGATACTCGATTGGACATGTACCGTCAAGATTTTGAGTCTTTTACCATGAATCCATCTGAAAATATTACTGAAATGTTTACACGTTTTACTGATGTTTGCAATGGGAGAAAGTCCCATGGTGATGATGTTTCTGCAGAAACGATGGTCAAGAAGATCCTTTGGATCCTACCAAGCTCATGGTCACCAAAAGTCACGGCAATCCAAGAAGCAAAAGAAATCAATAACATGCCGGTCGAAGAGCTCATCGGATCCCTCATGACCTATGAGATCACCATGAGGAGGAAAGCTGAAAAGGAAGGAAAACCGATCAAAGTTCCAAAGAACATCGCCTTCAAAGTTCAACAAGAAGAAAGCTCCTCCTCATCATCATCTTCCTCTTCAAGTGGCGATTTAGAAATGGAGAATCTTTCCCGCAAGATGCACAAGTTCATGAAGAAGCACAAGAAGAAGAAATCCCGCAAGGCTCCAAAGGAAAAACACGACGAAAAATCTGAGCCCGAGGTAACATGCTACGGGTGTGGCAAGAAAGGCCATTACATGCCCGATTGTCCACTCAAAAATAAAAAGGCCAAGCAAAAGGAGAAGAAGAAGGCATTCAAGGCCACATGAAGTGATAGCTCCACATCCTCCTCCTCCTCAAGTGACAACGGTAACAAATGCCTAATGGAATTCCATGAGGTAACCTCTTCCGACTCCTCTTCTTCTAGTTCTTCAAATTCTTTCAATCACATGTCTTATGAGGATCTCCAACATGCTAGAGATCAATTGGAGGAAGGTTTTCACGAACTTTCTTCCAAATTTGTTACTTTAAAAAACAATTTCAAAAAACTCTCTTCCGAAAAGGAACAACTTCTCAAAGAAAAGGAGGAGTTGTCCCTCAAAATCCAAAACCTTCTCGATGTTGAGTCTATGGAATCAAAAATCAAAGATTTAAGAGAATCCCTAGCCAAGTTCACCCAAGGGGAAAAAAATTTGACCAAATTGCTTGGTTCCCAACGCATTTCTAGAACCACCGAAGGGCTTGGCTATTCCAAGCAAGCTTCCTATTCCCATGCACCTACTATTTTTGTAAGGGGGAGCTCTCAATTTAAATTTTGTAATTATTGCAAAAAACCCGGGCACTTAATTTATGAGTGCGATTGCAAAAATGCCCGGTATGGTAGACCCAAAACCATTTCTTTTAATGATGAATTTTATAGGAGACGACCTGCAACTAGACAAGTATGGATTGAAAAATCCCTTTTAGTGAGTCTCACCGGACCAAAATTTGTCTCGGTTTCAAAAACCTCTCCCCGGTGATTTGTTGTTTTTATTTAGGGGGAGTTAGGATCTTTTAAAGCCTTTTTGCTTTATTTTCAAAATTTTCATTTCAAACTTTCAATTCATTTTTTCTTTAAAAACTTTCAATTCAAACTGTTATTCAATTTTTCATTAAAATCTTTCAATTCAAATTTTCGTTCAAAAATTTCAATTCAAATTTCAAAAATTTCAATTGGTTTAAAATCTCTATCTCATTTTTCAATGTTTCTCTCAATCAAGTTTTATGCCCCGTGCTATTTTGATAATAACAAAGGGGGAGAAATTCTTGGTTGATTGGGGGAGAAATCTTTCTCTCATGCTTTACTTTACTTTGCCTTATCCTTTAAAGCTTGCCTTTCATTTCAGTATTTTACATTGTTTGTTTTGGTGATTGTGATCATCAAAATAGGGGGAGATTGTTGTACCTCTCGTACCCCTCGTGGTTTAATTTTCATGATCACAATCACTCTCTTATTTATCTAATATTGTTTTAAGTGTTTTTGGATGATAGGCATGATTTCAGGTGGCCAAGGAATTGGGCCAAGAAAGCAAGAAGAAAAAGTGGACTGAAATTCAGTCCACCGGCCAACCGGTGGCCTCAGCACCGGCCACCCGGTGGCCTCAGCACCGGCCAACCGGTGGCCTCAGCACCGGCCAGCCAGTGGTAGCCAGCCAGAACAGTGTCAGCCACTGCCTCAGCACCGGCCAACCGGTGGCCTCCTCACCGGCCAGCCGGTGGAGCCTGGACAGAAGCCCTCCTCCATTTTGCAAGCACCGGCCAACCGGTGGCCTAGCACCGGTCAGCCGGTGGACCCAGTCAAACTAGTCGTTGGGCCTTTGACCAGACCTGTCCACTTGCCTCCCAACGGCTCCGAAGCCTCCCAAAGGCCATTTGAGGGATCCCCCTCTATAAATAAAGGACTAGGAAGCCAAGGATCAATACCGGAACCATAACCAAGCCAACGGAAGCCCACGGGAACATTTCTCATCATTTGACAAACCTCCAGCGGACTCCCTCAAGAATACCCAATTGCTCCAACTCAATTCCACATCCAAGGAGCACCACCATAGAAGCTTGGGAGCGCCCTTCATCAACTCCAATCAATCCTTTGGCGCCCAAGGCTTCCCCATTACGGTTTTTATTGCTTTATTTATTTTGAGCATCAAATTAGGTTTGTGCCTAAAAACTCCCATTTCCCTCATCCTCCATTCTTTTGGGTTTTCACATCACCTTTAAGGTGTGAAGAGGTTGGTCAAGCCTTTCCTTTAAAAGGCTTGAGACATAGGTGAGCTATCCTTCACCTGTAAGAAGGCTAGTGGGTTCTTGCATCACCATTAAAAGCAAGCTGTAATAGGTTCTAGACTAACATTAAAGTCTAGTGGGTTTCTTGCTAAAACCATTAAAAAGCAAGCGGTAGTAAATCTCTCAACGGTTGAGTTGGGAGCGGAGACGTAGGCTTGGGTTTTAAGCCGAACTCCGTTATCAATTTTGTGTCTTGCCTATTTTATTTCCGCTGCACCTTTTACTTTGATTTTAAATTGTTAATTAATTTTTAAAAGGCAATTCACCCCCCCCTCTTGCCATCACTCCTTTCACTCTCCGACCAACATATATATAGGGGTAAAAATACAAGTATAATGAGTAGGATTCTCCTCAATATAACTTCTTCAAATGCGGGAATATTATACTATTGGATCCAGAAATAAACATGTAAAATAAATAATTACCTCTACCAAGTCAATTAATTCTCATTCTATATAACAATAACTCACCAAATATCACACATAAGATAAGTAATTATATATATATACATATAAATGGATCCCCATATCCAATTAACCACTAAATGTTTCTCCCCCACACTCCAAGGGATACATCCTAGCACTAATACCCCTTGCATAAAATAAATTACTACATGCCACAAGACTATATTTCACCATAAAAATAGAAATAAACATTTAACAACATTATATCTCCTCCTATCCATATATATTCTTATCAATACAACATATTCTATGAGTAATGTAAACATAAATGGAATCTACATTATTCCCTCCTACTTCCATGTACACCCCCATAATGAAGCCAAAATCTTAATACAGTATCCTCAATCCATTAGTATATTTACCACATTTTGAAGTCATATAAGGGTAGGAGAATTCATACTTTTGTATCCTATACAACATGGATACTAGGGCCACACCTGAAAAAAACCATATATAAGAATCAATGGTATTCCTCGATATATGTTGGGTTGTCTGTGAAATAATAGAAAATAGAAGAAATATATATATATATGATCAATAATAATCCCATCAAAAGGAAGTTATGATACTTATTAAATGATTCAAAAAATATAATTGGCATTTCATCAGAATGAAACACAACCACACTAATCCTCAATCCGATCTGACACCATCATTAACTCAAAATATCCAAACAACTTCTCATTAAGTAATATTTATCGATCTTCACATTCATCACCACTTAATTTTAATTTCATATTCACTACCCAATTTAACATTACGAACCAAAATAAATTAAATATTTCTTCACATTATTCAGTGAATTCAATTATATATTTATTATAATTTATCTATTACTAAATAAATTAAACATATATCCACTATTTTCCTCATAATAACATGACTACATTCATATTTTAACTTCATACCGATATCTATCTATTTTTCATTAATATTTATAATTTCAGACCCAAATTACATAATTTAATTCCATTAAAATTTATTTAATAAATTTATTCATATAATTATTGAATCATTTTAAAACTATTATATCATCAAAACTATTAACCAATAATCATTCTTCAATTTATTAACATTCCATAATCTCATGAAAAAAACATGACCACACATTCTTCCAAAAACTCCACATAAATAACCAAATCAATCCTTGATACATCACCAATATCACATCACATATACTATAAATAAATTATGTAGTTATAATTATTTAACAGTATCCTCATCACTATAACAATGTCATATTGAATTTTTTAAGTCATCCACAGCAAACCCCATAAAAATTACATTCTATAAATCTATTTCTTCCATGAAAACTCATCTTACTAAAATTATTATTTATATATTCAAAATATCACCTTTTAACATAAATAAAATTAACTATATAGATTCATGCATAAATTCTCACTATAAAATATAGGAATAAAAATATATCATAAAAAATATTCCATATTTATAAGTACACATCCTTTACCATGATTAAATTTTTATTGAACAGTGAATATGATGAATCATATCAACAAAAACAATTTTTTTTAAAAATATTATATATATTCTACATTGGTAAAAAAAATATAAGCCATTATATAGAAAATTAAATCATATATCAATATCAACAAAATCGTAATGGCGATAATTCATAAAATACCAATTTAAATCTATTTATTTGGTTATCATATTCTTCAAAGTAAATTATAACACCTTACCCAAAGATAATAATAAAAATTCAAATTTAAAAGGTATTGTGAAAATAGAGATATCAAATCACTTAACTCAAACATATTTTCATAATCACCATAAAAAATGTGGATTTGAAAATTATTTAATTAAACCCCACACTCAAGGATTCCTCAAAAAACAAATACACATCTATACCCCATCATGATCTCAACTAAGGACCATAAAATCTATACCATGGACCTTTTTTATGGATTTATGTGTTGAAATATTCAAAATATATCAATGGAATGGGGAATATAATATAGGTGAATGGTGTAAATAGAAACATAAATCACAAAGACATAATCTTGAAGAGGTGATATAGTCATGATTAACAATTTATTTGAATTATCAATAAGTATATTCCTCTATTCATGTATCTTTAATAAATAAATGGAGAGAAAGGAATGTTATAATGGGATGGTCTAGATTTATAATAAAATTTGATTATTGGTGGTTCTTCATCTACTATGTGAATTCCTTAAGGGGAAATTCCCTTTTTTGTAACTTTGACCCACTACCTATGATCTTATACACCTATTAACTAAAGACTTATGGGGGACCCTTAAAAATGGAATGGTCCTATGAAACATTTTGGTGTCACACACTATTTGGTTGAGAACCACATATCTTCATTATAAATTTGAAAAACTGATACCAAATATTCAATGAAAGAATATTAGATCCACTCGTAAAAATCATCCTCGAATAATAGTTTCACTACACTTTTACTAGCCTCCAAATGGGAAATAAAACCATTAACATCCAAACTCTTTATCATATCCATCACCTCACCCATAAAACCTCTAATCATAATTTAGAGGAATAAGGAAAATAAAATCCTCTATATTAGTGAATATTTTAACAGCACGATGTTTTTAATAAATTTTGTTTCTTATTTTGTGTGTTATTTAATTTTTTATTCAACAAAGCTATATCATTTATTGAAATTAGTATAATTAAAATGTGACCATTGGGTTTCTACTATTATATGATCATTTCCCAATATGAAAAGTTAGAAAATAAATGTTGTGATTATTGTCTATAAGTACAAGTGATCTTGGTTAATTTATATAGAAAGAAGATTCGATAGCCTCATCCAGTAGTCTTGGGCCAATTGAAGCCCATCTGACAGAACATGGGAAGGAGGTATCACCACAGGGCTTTGCTCTGGACCAAACCCATGTCGAACTTCATCGTGTGAATCTAGAACTAAATCTCCTTCGCGAGAAGTTCAAGATGATAGAAATTACTACTTGTGCAATGTTGGTCGAGCCGCCCTCAGATTATCTAACCTTAGCACAACTTGCACTTAGGTATTATGCTAAAATTATAATGGCTATGTAAGGAGACCATAACTACTTTGTGTAATCCATTGAGATAAATAAAATTGTGTTTTATTCTTATGGTGAAGTTTGAAGATTTTCAAATATCTGGGTAAATGTCGGATGTATATTATTGATGAATTTGAAAAAAAAAGAACATTTTAAAATATTTTTTAAACCTTAAATACTTAATGATGTGCATTGATTTTCAATAAATGGTCTTCTGCAAATCTGTTCATTAAGAAATTTGGAGTCTAATAAGATCCACTTAATTTTTTGGTTAATAGTAATATATGAATAGTGATTTTACGCTTAGGATTAGTAATGTGACAAAATTGATTAGTAATCTCACTTAAAGAAAGTATTAAAATAATATAGGCACCTTTATTAAGTATTGTGAATCAATAAAATAGGTAAATAACTGTTTCAGAAATTATTAGTCAAGAATTATTTTTGTCGGGTGACTAGTGTTTTTTAATTAAAAATTAAATTAAAAATATTTAAAAAATAATTTTAATTAAATGGAAATTATTTTCGAATTCAGAACATTGATATTATGTTAAGGTAATCTTTGTGGTTTTTTCTGCAAAAAATTAATTTTCAGTGAATAGTAAAAATACAGTTTTAGGGTTTCGGTATGTTTAATGACATCATTACTGCATCATGATGATGTCATGAGATATTTAAAGGGATGGTCGACTAAAGAGGATGAATTATTGGATGAGGGGTCCCATGTGGCCTAAAACCTTTGGAAATACCATGGGCAAGCCCATGGTTTTGCCAATACCACCAATGAGGTGTCCCTTGGCCATTAAAGCCTTGTCCCCTCACTTACCCTATAAATACCAAGCTATTATCTCATACTTTCAACTCCAAAATCATTCTCAACAAAGTTCGGGTCTCCTTAACTCCCAAGGAGTCCTCCCAAGGTTCCCCTAAGACCTCAAGGTCCCAACCATTGAGTTTTAAGAGTTACGTTTTAAGGTAAGGGATCTTACCTCTCTCTTTCTTTCCAAGTACTCTCTTGTATGTCATTTCTTTCATTCTCCGTGTTCTTATATTGGGGATGTTCATTTATATTAATCCTACTATCATTTTAATTTTTATATGATGAGATACCCCCTCTTTCTCTCATCAATTCATTTTAAGAATGTTTAATTGGCGCCGTTAGGCTGCCGAAATTTTTAAGGGATTATTTCACCCTTCTCATTTTCAAGTTCTATTTTCATGTCAAGTCTTTTAAAGTATTTTTTATTATGTTGAGGTATGATCTCTATATATATCATACTGATATTTTATGTTCATATGATGAGAGGCCCTATTTTATCTCATCAATTCATTTTTTTGATGTTTAAGTGACGTCGTTAGGCTGCCGATTTTTCATAAGAAAAATCATATTTTTGTCTTCCTTTCACGTTTTTCATTTCAAATGGTATGTACTTAAAATTTCATTACCATGTTAATATATACTATATATTATGTCCCTTTAATCTTTTATGGATCATTTTTTTTAAGGGTTACCCATGTCCCCTCTCTTTTCAATGTTTTCTAAAACCCTGTAACATAGCTGTTATGCTGTAGAATTTTCGTCCCAAAATGCCTCTCTCTTTTTCCCAAATTATATTTTTTATTAGGTGAATACTCAAAGATCTTTCTTATACATGGGTAATCACATATATATCAAAATTTTCTATTTTAATTCTTGGATTTACGTACATGAAACCCACTTTCCTTTTTTTGTGGGTTTAAAGTAACATAAAGATCATGACTTTAAAGTAGGTTTTAAACCGTTATGAATATGAAATGAAACCCTTTTCATTTATGCTATATATGTTATTTATGAAATTTTTGGTCATGATATATGTGGATCACATGATAATAAATGAAAATTTAAGGTTTCACCTTGATAGCGCTCCAATGCATTGGGTAAAGACTTAATCTCAAGAGATGACCATTTTTAACGATATCTTAGTGAATAACCTTGGTAATTTATTAATGAAACCTTGGGGATGGAACTTGGTGAAACGGAAATGATTGTCTATATTAAATATTATAGCCATATATTAAAGTTATGAAACACATTGTATTTATTATGATATGCCTCATGATCTCTTTCTCATGCCTTTAAGTTATTTATCATGCCCTTATTGATGTATCTCAAGTTCACTTGTAAAATGTTTCTATTGTTTCCAATACTGGGCTTTCTGCTCACCCTTTACTTTGATGTATGCTCCCAGTTTATGAGATGCTGTAATAAACTTAGGATGAACAAATTAAGAAGCATTTCAAGTGTTTAAGAAGAATGTTATATGTCGTTTTCATGTATTAAGTTCTTGGTTTCCAAGACACTAAACCTTAAAGATCCTCGGTTTTGTATAATGTAAACGGAAGTTTATGTGATAAAAAGGATGGATGTCATAGTTGGTATCAAAGTATGGATTAGTTATTTGTGGAAATTAGGATATGAAAACTTTATAAAGAAACCTATAGAAAAGTCTAGATATGGGAAATATTCCTGGTATTTTGGAGAGTATTGTGTAAGTGGTTTATCAAGAAAATACATCCCTATCTGGATACAAACAGGTAGAGGTGGCTCTGGCACAAATGTACAAAGGGTAAACCCCAAAAACACCGATTTGAGATATAATCGAACAAGAACTGGTACACGACAATGGGCCTTGATGCACTATTGGTTACGACACTCTCGGGGGATATGCTTTGGTAAAATCATAATCTTAGTATGAACTGTTATTAATGGAATAAAGATAGAATAAAATAAAGATTCACATAAGAATATACGATCATGGATAACCTAGATTGGAACCTAGGGGATCACAAGTTAGGATATTCTTTTCTTCTACATGTTTATCCTTCTATGATTAAAGTTTTCTTTTCATGATTATTGGCTACGTATTTAAGCCCCCTAATTATACATTCTTTTCTTAGTTAATGGCGGGAAATGGAAGAACATTCCCCAACAACCAATGTGATAGGAAATGTGACGATTTCCCTATTAATGTGACATATATGACGAGAGATCAAGTTTAACATATTGTGATTATGCCAAACCAGCTATCAAAAATCACAATTAGTAATTGGTACCTAGTTGAATGCCCAAATTCATCAAGAAAGAATAAGATGAAGTCTCAAGGAGGTTCATCTGATAATGTTGATAAGGGAAAGAAGACCCAATTTCCATTGTGAAAAATGTATGGAAAGAGGCACCAAGGAAAATGTCACAATGGAACCGAGATATTTTTTAAGTGTGGGGTGATAGGGCATAATGTATCCAATTTCTTTAAAAAATAGATAATGTGATGAATAGAGATAAGGTTCGATCTAATGCAACTTATACTTTTCAATGTCGTAAATGTGGAGAAGTGGGAAATTATCCGAGGCAATGCTCTCTTGGAAGGGATGAGAAGCATGATGAGAATCAACAACCTTCAAGGACAAGGGAACAATTCAAGTCCTATGCAGAGATGGATCATAATGACTAAAGTACATGTAACTTCATTGAAAAAATTGTCTATGTCATGTTGTATTTTATTTCGTGCCCTATGAGCATATCATTAATGTTCTCTAAGAACATCGGGTTACTACATAAGATGGTTTTATATCCTTAAGGAAAAAATCTATTGTTATGTACCACATACTGATGTTGTGAAGCTGCTCTTCTTGAAAAAAATGATGATTAGGAGATTAAAAGATGAATATTATTTTGGAAGAAGTTCACTATTTTGGGAACCCTATATGATCAAGGTAAATAGTTTACTATGGTATTTTCTTTTAGGAGTAAATGTTGACTTATATTTTGAAGAATCGATGAATTTAGGGCGATCTTACGATAATTTAGGTTACTTCTGGAAATGATTAACCTATCGTGGGGAAAATATGTTTAGGTTATTTACTTTTGTTATTAGATGTTAGGAGTGGTTGATGTTTTTTGGAGACGAATGATAAAGTTTATTTTCGAAGACTATGTTATCAAATCCTTCTTGTATTTGGGTTCAATCTTAGTTTGGTTTATTTTGCGGAATTTTAAGGAAAATTAATTAAGGAATGGTTTATGATGAACTTTGGGTAGTACCGTGGAATATTTATGATTTAATGTAGTTTCCCTTCCTAGGGAATTCTTTCTCTTTGAGGAGTGGTTTTATCTTACCCATTCTGTTTGTGGGGAAACGTTCAATGATAGAAGAAATAGATAGTTAATCTTTAGTGGATTATGTGATTCTCTAGAAGATGATTCTTGTTCTTTTGATGAGACCATGTGTTTTTGAATGCTCATCATTCGGAGAAAAGATTAGTTTTGGTAGAAACTTATTAATGGATGAAATTATATTTGAAGGTAAGTATATTTTCTTATGTTCTTATTCTATGTAGTAAATTAATTCCTCCATATTATTAAAAGGAACGTAAAACAAAAACGTTGTTGGTTTAAGTTTCCTATTGGGTAATCAAAGACCATTTAACCCATCACAAGTTTGTGATTTTCTAGTGGTTAACTTTCCCCTAATCATGTTTTCTATCATTCTCCATCATAACATGACACTTCGTTTTCGCCTCCATATCCATGTTTTCCTACATGGAATCCTAGTATGGGTTAACTCGGGTGAATTTTGTACTTTCCTTTCTTTCATTTAAAGTAATAGTTTTACTGACTCTTTTTCTGATGTGGAACTTTCAATGAAATTTCCAAGCCCAATTTTTTAAAAATTGAGAGGATGCAATTTCTTAAGGGGGGAGAATGTAACGACCTGAAATTTTGAATAAATTTTGTTTCCTGATTTTGTGTGTTATTTTATTTTTTACTCAAGAAATCTATTTCATTTAATGAAATGAGTATAATTAAAATGAGACCATTGGGTTTCGACTATTATATGACCATTGGTAAATATGACAAGTTGGAAACTAAATGATGCGATTATTGTCTATAAGTACAAGTGATCTTGGTTAATTAATATAGAAATAATATTTGCTGGCCTCATCCAGTAGTCTCGGGCCGATCTAATCTCATCTGATAGAACTTGGGAATGAAGTAGGACCACTGGGCTTTGCTCTGGACCAAACCCAAGCCGAACTTTATCATGTGAAGCTAGAATGGAATCACCTTCGCGAGAAGTTCAAGCTGATAGAAATTACTACTCGTGCAATGTTGGTCGAGCCGACCTCAGAATCTCTCACCTTAGCACACCTTACACTTAGGTCCTATGATGGGGTTATAAGGGGCTATTTAAGGAGACCATAACTGCGTTGAGTAATCCTTTGAGATAAATAAAATTTTGTTTTCTTCTTATGGTGAAGTTTGTAAATTTTCAAATATCCGTATAAATGTAAGATGTATATAATTGATGAATTGGAAAAAAAATGATATTTTAAAATATTTTTTAAACCATAAATATTTAATGATGTACAATGATTTTCAAAAAATGGTCTTCTGCAAATGTGTTCAGTAAGAAATTTGGAGTCTAATAAGATCAACATAATTTTTGGTGAATAGTAATTTATGAATAGTGATTTTACCCTTAGGATTAGTAATGTGACCAAATGGATTAGTAATATCACTTAAAGAAAGTATAAATATAATATAGGCACCTTTATTAAGTAATGTGATTCAATAAAATACGTAAATAACTGTTTTAGAAATTATTAGTCATGTATTAGTTTTTTTGAGTGAATAGTGTTTTTTAATTAAAAATTAAATTAAAAATATTTAGAAAATAATTTTTATAAAACGGGCTTTATTTTAGAATTTAGAACATCAATATTATGTTAAGGTAATTTTTGGGGTTTTTTCTGAAAAATTGAATTTTCAGTGAATAGTAAAAATACAGTTGTAGGGTTTCGGTATGTTTAATGACATTATGACTGCATCATGATGATGTCATGAGATATTTTAAGGGATGTTCGACTAAAGGGGATGAATTATTGTATGAGGGGTCCCATGTGGCCTAACACCTTGGGAAATACCATGGGCAAGCCCATGGTTTTTCCTATTCCGCCAATGAGGTGTCCCATGGCCATTAATGCCTTGTCCCCTCACTTCCCCCATAAATACCATGCTATTCTCTCATCCTTTAGACTCCAAAATTATCCTCAAAAACGTTATGGTCTCCTTACCTCCTAAATATTCCTGTCAAGGTTCCCCCAAGCCCTCAAGTTCCCAACCTTTGAGTTTTAAGAGTTACATTTTAAGGTAAGGGATCCTACCTCTCTCTTTCTTTCCATGTACTCTCTTGTATGTCATTTCATTCATGCTCCGTGTTATTATGTTGGGGATGTTCATTTATATTCAACATACTGTCCTTTTAATTTTTATATGATGATATACCCCCTCTTTCTCTCATCAATTCATTTAAAAATGTTTAAGTGGCGCCGTTAGGTTGCTGAAATTTTTAAGGGATTCTTTCACCCTTCTCATTTTCTTGTTCTATTTTCATTTAAAGTCTTTAAAGTTCCTTTTTATTATGTTGGGGTATGATCTCTATATATATCATACTGATATTTTGTGGTCAAAGGTTTATAAGCCCTATTTTATCTCATCAATTCATTTTTTTGATGTTTAAGTGACGTCGTTAGGCTGCCGAATCTTCATAAGGAAAATCTTATTTTTGTCTTCCTTTCACATTTTTAATTTCAAATGGTATGTCATTAAAATTTCAGTACCATGTTCATATATACTTTATATTATGTCCCTTTACTCTTTTAGGGATCATTTTTTAGTGGGTTACCAATGTCCCCTCTCTTTTCAATGTTTTCTAAAACCCTGTAACATAGCCGTTATGCTGTAGAATTTTCTTCTCAAAATGCCTCTCTCCTTTTTCCAAAATCTATTTTTCATTAAGTGAATACATAAAGATCTTTCTTATACAGGGTTAATCACATATATATCAAAATTTTCTATTTTAATTTTTGTATTTACATACATGAAACCCACTTTCCTTATTCTGTGGGTTTAAAGTAACATAAAGATCATGACTTTAAAGTAGTTGTTAAAACGTTATGATTATGAAATGGAACCCATTTCATTTATACTATATTGTTTATTTATTAAATTTTTAATGATGATATATTTGGATAACATGATAATAAAGGAAAATTTAAGGGTTCACCCTGAGAGCGCTCCAATGCATTCGGGTAAGGACTTAATCTTTAGAGATGACCATTTTTAACAATATCTAGGTGAATAACTTTGGTAATTTTTTAATGAAACCTTGGGGATGGACCTTGGTCAAACAGAAATGATTGTCTATATTAAATATTATAGCCACATATTCAGGTTATGAAACACATTATTTTTATTATGATATGCCTCATGATCTATTTCTCATGCCCTAATGTTATTTATCGTGCTCTTATTGATGTATCTCAAGTGCACATGTAAAATGTTCCTCTTGTTTCTCTTACTAAGACTTCTACTCACCCTTTACTTTGATGTATTATCCCAGGTTATGAGATGCTGTAATAAACATAGTATGAACAAATGAAGAAGCCTTTCAAGTGTTTAAGAATAATTTTATATGTCGTTTTCATGTATTATGTTCCTGGTTTCCAAGACACTAAACCATAAAGATCCTCGGTTTTTTATAATGTAAAGGAAAGTTTATGTGATAAAAAGGAGGGATGTCATAGTTGGTATCAAAGGATGGTTTAGTTATTTGTGGAAATTAGGATATGAAAAACTTATAAAGAACCCTATAGAATAGTGTAGATATGGGAAATATTCTAGGTATTTTGGTGAGTATTGTGTAAGTGGTTTATCAAGAAAATACGTCCCTATCTGGATACGAACAGGTAGAGGTCGCTCTGGCACAAATGTACAAAGGGGTAAACCCCGAAAACACCGATTTGATCTAGACTCGAACAAGAACTGGTACACCACAACGGGCCTTGATGCACTATTGGTTACGACACTCTCGGGGGATATTATTTGGTAAATTCATAAGCTTAGTATGAACCATTATTAAAGGAATAATGATAAAATGAAATAAAGATTCACATAAGAATATATGATCATGGATAACCTAGATTGGAACCTAGGGGATCACAAGTTAGGATATACTTTTCTTCTACAAGTTTATCCTTCTATGCTTAAAGTTTCCTTTTCATGATTATTGGCTACATATTTAAGTCCCATAATTATACATTCTTTTCTCAGTTAATGGTGGGAAATGGAAGATCATTCCCCAACAACCAATGTGATAGGAAATCTGATGATTTCCCTATTAATGTGATAGAGATGATGAGATATCAAGTTGAACATATTTTGATTATGCCAAACCAGCTATCAAAAATCACAATTAGTAATTGGTACCTAGTTGAATTCCCAAATTCATCAAGAAAAAAGAAGATGAAGTCTCAAGGAGGTTCATCTGATAAAGTTGATAAGTGAAAGAAGACCCAATTTCCATTGTTCAAAAAGTGTGGAAAGGGGCACCAAGGAAAATTTCACAATGGAACTGGGAGATTTTTTAAGTGTGCGGTGATAGGGAATAAAGTATCCAATTTATTTAAAAAATAGATAATGTGATGAATAGAGATAAGGTTTGATCTAATGTACCTTATACTTTTCAATGTCG
Source organism: Viscum album (assembly GCA_963277665.1). Lineage (NCBI taxonomy): Eukaryota > Viridiplantae > Streptophyta > Magnoliopsida > Santalales > Viscaceae > Viscum > Viscum album. The sequence continues at coordinate 1,220,242,697 of OY728166.1, read as the reverse complement.
TAAATGTGGAGAAGTTGGAAATTATCCAAGGCAATGCTCTATTGGAAGGGATGAGAAGCATGATGAGCATCAACAAACTTCAAGGACAAGGGAACAATTCAAGTCCTATGCAGAGATGGATCATAATGACTAAAGTACATGTAACTTATTCACAAAAATTGTCTATTTGATGTTGTATTTTAGTTCGTTCCCTATGAGCATATCATTAATGTTTTCTAAGAACATCGAGTTACTACCTAATATGGTTTTATACCATTAAGGAAAACATCTATTGTAATGCACCACATTTTGATGTTGTGAAGCTGTTCTTCTTGAAAAAAAAGATGATTAGGGGATTAAAAGATCAATATTATTTTGGAAGACGTTCACTATTTTGGGAACCCTGTATGATCGAGCTAAATAGATTACTACAGTATTTTCTTTAAGTAGTAAAGGTTGACATATATTTTGAAGAATCAATGAATTTAAGGTGAAATTACGGTAATTTAGGTTACTTATGTAAATGATTAACCTATCTTGGGAAAAATATGTTTAGGTTAGTTACTTTTGTTATTAGATGTTAGGAGTGGTTGATGTTGTTTCGAGACGAATGATGAAGTTTATTTTGGAAGACTATGTTATCAAATACTTCTTGTATTTTGGTTCAATCTTAGTTTGGTTTATTTTGAGGAATTTTAAGGAAAATTATTTAAGGAATGGTTTATGATGAACATTGGGTAGTACCGTGTAATTTTGATGATTTAAAGTAGTTTAACTTCCTATGGGATTCTTTCTATTTGAAGAGTTGCTTTATATTACCCATTCTGTTTGTGGGGAAATGTTTAATGATAGAAGAAATAAATAGTTAATCTTTTTTGGATTATGTGATGCTCTAGAAGATGATTCTTGTGATTTTGATGAGACCAAGTGTTTTTGAATGCTCATCATTTGGAGAAAAGATTAGTTTTGGTAGAAACTTATTAATGGATGAAACTATACTTGAAGGTAAGTATATTTTCTTATGTTCTTATTCTATGTAGTAAATTAATTCCTCCAAATTATTAAAAGTAACATAAAACAAAAACATTGTTGGTTTATGTTTCCTACTGGGTAATCAAAGACCATTTAACCCATCACAAGTTTGTGATTTTCTGGTGGTTAACTTTCTACTAATCATGTTTTCTATCACTCTCCATCATAACATGACACTTTGTTTTCTCCTCCATATCTATGTTTTCTTACATGGAATCCTAGTATGGGTTAACTTGGGTAACCTTTGTACTTTCCTTTCAATCATTTAAAGTAATAGTTTTACTGACTCTTTTTCTGATGTAGGACTTTCAGGGAAATTTCCAAGCCCATTTTCTTAAAAATTGTGAGGATGCAATTTCTTAAGGGGGAAGAATTTAACGACCCGAAATTTTGAATAAATTGTGTTTCCTAATTTTGTGTGTTATTTTATTTTTTACTCGAGAAAGCTATTTCATTTAATGAAATGAGTATAATTAAAATGACACCATTGGGTTTCGATTGTTATATGACCATTGGTCAATATGACAAGTTGGAAACTAAATGTTGCGATTATTGTCTATAAGTACAAGTGATATTGGTTAATTAATATAGAAAGAATATTCGATGTCCTCATCCAGTAGTCTCGGGCCGATCGAATCTCATCTGCCAGAACTTGGGAAGGAAGTAGGACCACTGGGCTTTGCTCTGTACCAAACCCACGCCGAACATTATCATGTGAATCTACAATGGAATCGCCTTCGTGAGAAGATCAAGCTGATAGAAATTAATACTCGTGCAATGTTGGTCGAGCCGCCCTCAGAATATCTCACCTTAGAACACCTTACACTTAGGTCCTATGCTGGGGTTATAAGGGGCTATTTAAGGTGACCATAACTGCATTGAGTAATCCTTTGAGATAAATAAAATTGTGTTTTCTTCTTTTGTTGAAGTTTGTAAATTTTCAAATATTTGGATAAATGTAGGATGTATATTATTGATGAATTTGAAAAAAATGATATTTTAAAATATTTTTTAAAGATTAAATAATTAATGATGTGCAATGATTTTCAAAAAAAGGACTTCTGCGAATGTGTTCAGTATGAAATTTTGAGTCTAATAAGATCAACATAATTTTTAGTGAATAGTAATTTATGAATAGTGATTTTAACCTTAGGATTAGTAATGTTACCAAATGGATTAGTAATATCACTTAATGAAAGTATTAATATAATATAGTCACCTTTATTAAGTAATGTGATTCAATAAAATAGGTAAATAATTTTTTTATAAATTATTAGTTATGTATTAGTTTTTTCAAGTGAATAGTTCTTTTTAATTAAAAATATTTAAGAAATTAATTTTTATAAAATGGACTTTATTTTTGATTTGAGAACATCAATATTATGTTAAGGTAATGTTTCTGGTTTTTTTCTGAAAAAATGAATTTTTAGTGAATAGAAAAAATACAGTTTTAGGGTTTCGGTATGTTTAATGACATCATGACTACATCATGAAGATTTCATGAGATATTTTAAGGGATGGTCGACTAAATGGGATGCATTATTGTATGAGTGGTACCATGTGTCCTAACACCTTGGGAAATACCATGGTGAAGCCCATGGTTTTGCCTATTCCACCAATGAGGTGTCCCGTGGCCATTAATGCATTGTCCCTTCACTTCCCCTATAAATACCATGACATTATCTCATCCTTTAGACTCCAAAATTATCCTCAAAAACGATCTGGTCTCCTTACTTCCCAAGGAGTCCTCCCAAGGTTCCCCCAAGCCCTCAAGGTCCCAACCTTTGAGTTTTAAGAGTTACGTTTTAAGGTAAGGGATCATACCTCTATCTTTCTTTCCAAGTACTATCTTGTATGTCATTTATTTCATGATCTATGTTCTTATGATGGGGATGGTCATTTATCATAATACTAATATCCATTTAATTTTTATATTATGAGATACCCCCTCTTTCTCTCATCAATTCATTTTAAGAATGTTTAGGTGGCGCCGTTAGGCTGCCGAAATTTTTAAGGGATTCTTTCACCCTTCTCATTTTCATGTTCTATTTTCATGTAAAGTATTTCAAGTTCCTTTTTATTATGTTGGGGTATGATCTATAAATATATCATACTTATATTTTATTGTCATATGATGAGAGGACCTATTTTATCTCATCAATTCATTTTTTTGAAGTTTATTTGACGCCGATAGGCTGCCAAATTTTCTTAAGAAAAATATTATTTTTATCTTCCTTTCATGTTTTTCATTTCAAATGGTATGTCCTTCAAATTTAATTACCAGGTTCATATATCCTTTATATTCTGTACCTATAATATTTTATGGATCATTTATGAGTGTGTGACACAATTGCCCACTCTATTCAATGTTTTCTAAAACCCTGTAACATAGCCGTTATGCTGTAGAATTTTCGTCTCAAAATGACTCTCTATTTTTCTCAAATTCGTTTAATTTTTTAAGTGAATACTCAAAGCTCATTCTTATATATGGGTATTCACATATATATCAAAATGTTCTATTTTAATTCTTGGATTTACATACATCAAACCTACTTTCCTTTTTTCATGGTTTTAAACTAACATAAAGATCATGTATTTAAAGGAGTTTTTAAAACGTTGTGATTATGAAATGAAACCCATTTATTTTATTCTATATGGGTTATTTATGAAATTTGTGATGATAATATATGTGTATCACAAGATAATAAAGGAAAATTTATGGTTTCACCCTGATATCACTCCAATGCATTAGGTAAAGACTTAATCTCTAGAGATGACCATTTTTAATGATATCTTGGTGAATAACCTTGGTAATTTGTTAATGACACCTTGGGGATGGACCTTGGTGAAAAGGAAATGATTTTGTATGTTAAATATTGTATCCACATATTAAAGTTATGAAACACATTATTTTTATTATGATATGCCTCATTATCACTTTCTCATTTCTTTAAGTTATTTATCATTCCCTTAATGATGTATCTCAAGTTCACATGTAAAATGTTTCTCTTGTTTCCCTTACTAGGCCTTTTTCTCACCCTTTCCTTTGATGTATGCTCCTAGGTTATGAGATGTTGTAATGAACTTAGGACTGAAAAATGAAGAAGCCTTTCAAGTGATTAAGAAGAATGTTTTATGTCATTTTCATGTATTATGTTCCTGGTTTCCAAGACACTAACCCTTAAAGATCCTTGGTTTTGTATAATGTAAACAACAGTTTATGCGATAAAAAGGCGGGATGTCATATATATGATATGTGCACAAAAAGAAATAACCTTCGAGGTGGAATAAACTAAGACATGGTGTCCAATAAAACACATATCAGTTGATGTATAGAAATGGACAACGAGGGATTGAAGGCAATACAATTGTATTAGACATTGTGATCCATTGCATGTTTAGAGGTTTAATGTGAGGAGGTGTAATAATATCTTATAATATCTGAATTACATCATTATATATTTTTAAAACACCCGTTATACGATATTATCATGTTTTATATTAATCTAATTGAGGAACAAATGTTTCACTTTGATGATCATTTAGATAATTAAACATTATTCATGTTATTTCTCAATGAAAATTCTCTATACACAAAACTCATAGTGTAAATACATGTGAACATGGTAATTTTGAATCTAGAATAGATAATAATATGAGTTAATAATATTCATTAAATACTGGTGGATATTTTAGATATAAGCAAGATTAGTAAAATAAATAATATGAAAAAATAATCATTAGAGATATCGTAATGAGTTTTATGGATTTTTCCTTCAGCTGGAAGACTATGCCATCGGTAAAACCCAAAACCCTTTTGTTAAGTCATCTTTTATTTGATGTTTTTTTAATCTAGAAAAGTTTAATAAAAATTTTATATATTGGACTATTTATTATAGATAAAATTATAATTATGTGATTTTCCATTTTTAAGGATAATATGGAGGTGCACACATGATCCAACCATAGAGATACCAAAGGAGGGTTGTGAAATTTCTATTAATTTATTAAATATTATTTTTATGAATATTTTAATTAGATATTAAGATTAATCGATAGTGAATATCATTTTTTATTTTGGATAATAATATAAGATCATGTAATATGGGATCAATTCTATTAGAAAATAAAAATCATCCACTCGATTAAAAGATTGTGTAAATTTGTAAAAATAAATCATAGGTCATGCAAGTTATTTCTCCCAATATTTATCTATTAGAAACTAATGAGTGTCATTAATTTTTATATTATTTGTCCTATAAGTGAATTAATTTTACCCAAGATAAAGATATATAAATAATACACTTACTATATGGTTTAATTATTAAATACAAAAACTATCCTATAACCCAAATACCTTATCATTTTTTGTCTTTAATTCTAAAATTATAAAAAAACTTTTCCACATTTTTTCTAAATATATCCCCAAACTAAATATATTCATTAAAATCACACCACAAAAAATATTCTTCAAATCCTATGTATAAGAAACATAAAATGGGTTGAGGTCAAATGCTCAGTAAGGTATAATATATGAAACACTATAGTTAATGATAAAAAATATATGGAAATCATATATGATGAAAAAATCTAATTTAAAAGAACAATAAAAAAAGAGTTATCCATAATCATGATTGATAGAAATAAAATGTTAAATGATAACAATTTTACCATGTAGTGATAAATGTAAAACATGTTATAATAACATGATCTATGTAACATAAGAAATAAAGTTGAATAATCATACACATAGGGTTTCCTATCTTTTTTTAAATGGAAACATGTATTTCCTTCCACTCATAACATTGGTATTAGGGATAAATTCCATCACAATGACCCTTTATATACCTAACTAATTGCTAACTTGTTTACATAACATTTCTATGTTGTGAGATAAAATCCATTATCCAATCTGTTTAATGGAGATACAGGCCCCACCCATCTCATTATACATAACATTTTCTACCACCAGAGGATTATACATTCTCACATCATAATATAAATCATATAATAAAAAATGGGTTTCATGAAATTTCAATATCATTATATAAAGAACCCATGGAAATGAAATGGTTTTCATAGGACATTGAAATTGAAATTTTTTAATATTCAGGAGGAACACATGAGGGAATATGAGTTTTATAAAAAAACTAAATAATAGTATAAATTAAATTTCAAGATAAGGAGAATGTGACAAAAAATCACATATTAAATGAAAATCATATTCTTAAACATGAATCATAATAATAGAGACTTGGAATTTTTATTTCACAAATCATTCATTGCATGGTATAAAAATTAATAATACAATGGAAATTTTGAGGTTTATTTTATTGAAATTAAGAACATAATACATGAAAAAAATAAAATGTTCATTCAATCCTATTTAAATTTATATTCATACGTAATTTTTAAGTGACTTTTAATATATATCAAATCTTATGGGCATGCATTAAATAAAATGGGTGACGATGAATCCCACCAAGTTACTAAATGAAAGAGATAACTAGGATGTGTGAAATAGTGATATAAAAAAGGCACGATCCTATGAATTATAGGCATATCACAATAGAGAGAACATGAATAAAAAAATTTAAATGTAACTATAACATAAACATATTACATTCCTAATCATATCATCGAGGATTATCACCAAGGTTTTATAAATAACAATTACTAATATTATTCACCAAGGTATGATAAAACAAATAATATCTAGAGAGTAATTATTTAATAAATTCATTTGAATACTATTCAGGAACAACCATTATATTTTTTAATTCATGTGACCCACATTGATCTTAATAAATCATTTTATCAATAACCTAATGAGAATAATGTATGTGTTCCATATGAAAAAATTAAATATATAATTTCTTAAAAACATGAACATTAGATCATTTTTAACTCACCAATAGGATATATTAATTTTATACATGTAAATACCAAAATAAATATATTATACTTACATATATGTGAATTATAATTAGAAAGAAATATATTTTTGTATTCACAATATAAAAAAATTTCATATAACAATTTCATGAAATAATTTCAGAAACATAACAATACGAAACATAGATTGAATAGAGGGGATAATGATAGGAAATTAATATTTCTTATTGGTAAATTCTTTTATTAGTTCTATGATAAAATTTTCCTAAAATAAAATAATTTTTTACATTTAGAAAAATCTCAAAAGAGGATTACTTGAATGATATATATTGAATAGTAAAATTCCCTTCCAATGATGATTTGAATCCTAAAACTTGGGGGTGGCACCTTCATACAATAAGGGGGCCTTAGAGGGACCATTTATATGAAACGATTACCATAACATTAAGTGTTTAAAATTTTTAGTGGATAGGAATGGATAATGGGTTGTATTTAAACTTGATGGGGGGGGGGGTTAGTTTAAAGGATTAGATATTGGTTATTTTATCACATCAACCCCTTGTGTGTAAATTGAATGAAAACACATTTTTTGAATAATTAATTAGTATTAGATAATTTTTGGATGTTGAAGTCCTTCCAAAAACCAACCCATACCCTTTAGGCAACTCAATTAATGAGAAGAATCTAGAAAATTAATTTTATTTTAAAAATTGAATTTTTGGTTTAAAATATAAAATATAAAATTATAAATTGATATTGATATTTCTAAATTTATTATTATATTAATATAATAAATTTTGTAATGAAAAAAATAAATCTTAAAAGTTTTAATCATTCTGATATAAAAATGATGCCATACAATCATCGTGCTCATAAATCGACAATTTTCACTTTTTCTCCAAAAACTCACCTTGGTGATAAAATTAAAAAAAAAATCCTATGGTAATTTGATGTGTCAATTCCAAAAATGAAATTTATTTCATTAAAATAAGTTTCTTATTATGATAATTTTCACTTTCAATTAACTCATTATTTAAATAAAAATTTACTATTTTAATAGAAAAATAAACAATCTTACCATTAAAATTTTTCCAGGGATTCATTAATATATTTTATCCTTAAAATATAATTTTATAAGATTATATCAGGAAATAAAAATAATTTAATACTTCAAAATAAAAAATATTTTTAATAGATTATGTTTCTAGCCTTTAAAAATAATATCATTTTTATTATATTGTAAAATAATCCCAATCATCATTTAAATGTGTCTACAAAACCAAAAATATTAATGACCAGCTATTTTATTTAATATTAGTCATAATATTGGTCAACTGTATTGGAAAAAGACATAAAGCCATATGATAAAATTTTCATATAAGTACAATGTCATTCGTACTATTCCTCATTCAATTTGATATGAATCCATATTCAATATCATTTCCAAAATGAATATTGTATTACTAAATATTTGTTCCACTATTATTGTGATGTTTGTGGGTGTAATGATTTAAGGGATCTATGTGGCCCAGATTATTATATTTCAATTTATCTATCCTTTATTTTACATCAAATTTTAATATTTTTAATGATAATGGGTGCTTTCTTGGACTGAATGTAACATTATGAAATAAAAAAAATAATGTTTTTTGGGCTCTACTACGAGTTTTATCCCCTTTACAAATCATAGTTTTATTAGTTAATAATAAAAATGATTTTAAATGTAATTTAAACAGCTTCTTATGTGCTTCTATTGTAAAAAATTAAAAATTACTGAGATTATATAGACCTATTAATAAGAGAAGAATTTTTTTTGTTCATTACATACTTTCTTCATTTAATAAATTTATCCTAAAATTTTCATTTTACATAATAATATGAAAATTGTGAGTGTAATTCTGCTTCATTTCGTCCTCTAATTCTCATATTACCTCTTCAATTATGTGATTTCTCTACAAGTCCTTTAAAATTCATGTTTTATTTTCCGTCACACATTTTTCATTATGTTAAGGATGAAAATAATTTCCTCTTCATATGAAAATTCAGCTTCAAAATGTAAATTATTACTATCAAGTGCATGTGGTGGTTCATACATATGACTTCTTAGTATGGACACTTGGATGACGTTGTATGCATTGTAATGATTTGGTTTCCATGCTAATTGACAGGAAACCGCTCTAATACACTCCAAAATATCAAATTGTCTAGTTTACCATGGAGTTAATTTCCCCTTATTTCTAAATCTCATCAATCATTTCAATGGTGATATCTTGAAGAATACATGTTCCCAAACATGAAACTATAAGTCCTTCCTTCATTTATCATATATTTTTTATATTTTGAGGTGCCTTGATTTTTTTGAATTATATTAATCATTTCTATAGTTTCATTGATAATTTATGGACCTAATAGTGTTGCTTCTCCACATTATCCCAATATATTGGAGTTCAACACCTTTTCTCCAGAGATCATCTAAAGGTACCACTTGAATGATCAATTTGAAATTATTGTTATAGGTGGATTCTTTAACATGAAGATGTTCATCCCAAATACCATGAAAATAAATTATGTTCGACAGTAACATATCTTCAAATTGTTGAATAGTACTATCATACTACCCCATAGTTTGAGGGAGGTAGAATGTGGTCTTATTTACTTTTGTATTCATATACTTTTAAAGGATCCTGTTTAATCTAGAAGTAAATGTTAGAAACCTATAATAAATAATCGAAAATGGTAATATATGGAGTATCACTACTTATTGAATATTGATGTGAGCAAACCGTTCTAGGGTGAAATACTCTAATATTTAAATGAATTGGAAAGACTTTGTCAATTTATTTAAGGTTAACCATATTGAGTATTGACCCTTGGGCCTATTCAGGTGTATACTAACAAATTCTATAGTGATGTTGTCCCACTTAGATATAGATATGGGTATTGGTTATAAAAACCCTTTATGATGTTGTCACAATAATTTTACATGCTGGAACACCAATAACCATGTGGTGTAATAGAAATCTACATTTTTTATTCCCCCAACAACAGTGATCATGATTTCCCACTACATTTTTGTGATAACGCGGGGTATAGAGAATTTAATGCTATGAGAATCATTATTGAATTCCTTCCTTATCTGTGGAGTAGATGGGGTATACATTCTTCTACCAAATTTCAATAAACCTTATTGATCAATATTGAATTTAGAAAACTTCCCATTTTTCATATCCTATATCTTATTTTGTATCCATGGATAATATTTTTATGATTTATTGGTATTCTAATGTAATTATGGTTGGGAAATCATTTGGGATAGGATTGATGATGTCCCTTCCCATATTATTCCAATGAACAAAATTTAAATACCCAGAAATTCCATATATATATTTTAATTATATGGAATTTGTTTTACAAGACTGAAAAATATGACGACATGTGATTTCGAGGTTCGGAGTGGTCGAAATGACCGGTCAAAAAAGTGTTAAAGTTAAAATAGAATGCGTGAGTAGTTTTATTAAAAAAGTGGAATGATTCTTAAATGGTATCCCAGATCTGAAATATGAGGGCACTGGTACGTTCAGGATGACATGTTTACCCTATGTGCAACATAAGTTTAGTCGGCGCAACCCAATAATGAGAAAACCCCAAAATGAAATAACCATAAATAAAATAATTAAGTAAAATTCATTTATTTTTCAAATGCTTAGAACTCACAAACGGTGAATCTGATTAAAAATATGAGTCCACTGTTGAACTCGTGAGGGTATCCTTTCCTTAGGCAGATACTGACTTGGGCCGGCATAGGCCACCAGTGGAAGTTAGTTTTTGGCCTTAAATAAAATAATTAAGTGAAAATTATTTTATTGTAAAATATTTAACTTCTAAATGGTAACTCAGATTGAAAATATGAGAGTACTGTTGGTCTCGTGAGGGGTTTTCCCTTTAGGCAGAGCCTAACCTCGGCCGTCGTGGGTTGAGGGTGACTGTTAATAATTTCTGAACATTTTTTAAGATACATTCCGTAAATGCAAGGGCATGATTTTTTATCTTTTGAACCGGTGATTGGATTATAAATCCAAGGGCACCGTTGAATGCATAAGGCCAAGATTATCTTATGGGAGGCTTCACTTTGACCGCAGAAGGTCGGGAGAAAAAGATAGTTTTTGGACATTTAAAATAATAATAAAATAACAATGTTATTTTATTTCTTTTTTTCCTTTCTTCCAATGGACGAGTGGTGGTGGCGGGACCGACGACATGTGAAGCCATTAAATGGATTGACTCTCCTTTACATGTAACCACACCATTAAGACTTTGGGTGGTTTATTAATTAAATGAACAACATAAATTCCTTAAAGCATTACCCACCTCTTCTCTTTCCTATTTATATGAAACATGGGGTGGGGTGTTGGCACGAATTCACCAAGATACAAAGCTCTGGAAAAGTACCATGACGTCAACCACCTAGAGGACGAGACCAAATTCAGCGAGCGGTGACGAGCACCACCGAATCATGAACGAGTGAAAATGAAAAGGGATGATCCGTCGATCTCCATCAGAGGACGTCTTATCCAGGTAGGGGGATTGTGGTAAAGTTCATATTTTTGAGATAAATTGTTGACTACCTAATATGGTGCTAATGCGGAGGGCGCGGGAGAAACAAACAAGGCCCGAACCCTCCACCTCTTCGGTAGTTGTCTCTTTTTTCTGGAATGGATTTACAAAAGGAGTGGAAGGATAAAACTGTAGGACAGGAAGCGACAAAGGAGACTTGAGAGTATTGTAGGTGCTAACGGCACCAAAAATGGACAACCGAAGCACGTCTGGTGGCCCGTAGAAGAAACCATCGCCATGCCATGGAAGGAGGGGAAGGCGCGGCCCAGCACCGTGCTGCATTTGAAGAAGCCAGTCGATCAAATGGCTGACCATTTCATGTGGTGGGGTAGCACCCCAACAGCTGGGAAAAACATCCCCGCTACCGTAGGGCCAGCGCGAAAGGCGGTCCGCCTTCTGGGGGCCGGCCGAGCGGGCTCACCCCGCGGCCCAACGGGCCTATGTAGGTGGCTCGAGCCCCCCCACCCTCGGTGGGCCAAGACAACCTCGGCCCGAGCCTGCGAACCAATGGGACGACCATGACAGGCCGAACCCAGTGAAACCGACCAACCCTTAATGGGTCGGACCCAGGCGGGGTTTGGTAGACCCCGAGAACCATTGTGTCGGGCCTTTCAGACTGAGTCAGACCGGGCCCTGACCCAACTAGCCCTCAAATAAATAAATGCCTTTAACTAACGAACCAGGTGTCTTTTTGACATGCCTTCAGTGGTATTGGGACCCATTTGGGGAAGCGGGCCCTTTGGTATATTCTGTCAAGCCTAACTAAACCTGGCCGGACTGAGGTGTGATCTCCCCCGTTTCACGGAACGGGATGAAACTAACAGAACGGGTTTCTGATCGACATGCAGTCTATGGAATAAGGACCCTTGTGTCAAAGAGGTCATTTGGAGATACACTAAGTTAGTTTTGATGGAGTTTTCCATGCAACATGGGTTGGATCATACTTGAATATAACTAGTCCCTTTTTTACCAATGTGCCCATATCTCACAAATCAGACGTCCGATCAACGCACCGTCTGTCATGTTTGGACCCCAATGAGGGGGCGGTCCCATGGGTAGATTTTTGTGAGACATAGTACTGGTTGAAATATGACTGAAGTATTGAGGAGAGGTTCTCCCATAAACAATCATGTTATGAGCATGAATCCTGTGACTGACTTTCTTGGATGTAACTACCCTATGTGGATCAGCATCATAGAGACCCTATATGGGTCAGCATGATAGAGAACCTATGTGGATTAGCATCATAGAGACCTTGTGTGGATCATGATCATAGTGACCATGTCTAGATCAGCATCATACCGACCCCATATGGATCATCATCATAGAGACCCTTTGTGGATCAGCATTGTAGAGAACATGTTTTGATCAGCATATTAGCAACTCTATGTGGATCAACATTATAGAGACCTTATATGGATCATCATTATAGTGACCCTATGTGGATCAATAGTGTGTGACCCAATGAGGACCATCCCTAGAGCGGCCCATCATGGATCAATGACATATGACCCTATTTGAATCGATAATGGAACAACTGATTCGTGGTTTAGTTGTGGAAACTTCCTAACAGAAAAAAAATATATAGCTTACCACTAATAACATTTATTACTGAACTCTATGTTGTATACCTATTTTCAGTTGAGTCTTTTGTATTTGTTCTTTGTGATTGAGATCATGCTTGTGGTTTTCCTTTGGGGAATTATTAGAGACCTTCGGGTGTCTCATGGTCCTCTACTTGGTATTGTTGTAATCACCCCTGAACGGGATTCGCCCGCACCTTATTGTGTCTTGTACTGATGACAAGTAGCTGGGATAAGACTTGAGGGAGATAGGACAAGACGGTACATATAGGAGACAGGCTGACATGAAGTGTTTTGGAGATGATCTATACCTACCCATATGGTAGGATCCTCGATAGATCATCCAAGAGTTATTCTCTATTTTTAGTTTTACATGTTCTTTTCAGTGGGCTTGTATTCCGACCCCTTTTCTTCTAGTACACTTTTTACTATAGAAGTTTACTTTCTGGTTGATTCTTGTTGTGTTATTGTATGGTGTGTTTGTATAGGTTTAAAATCAATGCATTCCAATTATTGAGATACACCTTTTCGGTGCCAGTCACCAACCCCTGGCGTACGGAAGGTGGGCTTGGAATAGTCATGACACGGGCCCCGAGGGACGGGTCGTGACAAAGTGGTAATAGAGGAGTTCGTTCTACTGAATAACTAGGACTCTAATTTTTTAATGGAGCAATAGTGTAATGTGTTTTGAGTGTGGTTTTCAGTTTGGGGAGTCCAGTGTTGGTGCAGCGACTTATGTATCCATACACCAGGACCCTGAATTCTGATTTCCGACTCAGTACATGTAAAAACTAATTGCGTGTGTTTTGGAAATTTTTTTCTTTTGATCTATTTTGAGTCAGACCACCAGGTATAACCAATTGACCATGGTTTATATTATTTCTCTTTCATGTTTCCTCCACGCAAACAACCATCTGTTTCCTGATATGGTACATTTGGGCGGTGTACCAATTATACCATTTCCCATTCGTCAGTAATTACTACCAGTTCTACCGGTAGAGGAAACATATAGACTCAATGCCTTAAACAAGTTTTAGTGATAAATACCCCTCAGCTTTCGAATCAAGACCAAGTCGCGCCGGCTAAGGACTGGGCTAAGGTGGATACTAAGTTGGAATCTAGCCAGGGCACTATTAGATCAGGTGTTCGTCCTGGCAGTGAGAATTCTACGTGTCTTAGTTGGGAAATGGCGGGGTTTAGATCACCCCGAACATATGATGAGGTGTATTTTCTATGGACGAAGCTTGGGAATATTTCGACATGAAGGGGTCACTTTCCATAAAAATTTAAGGGGTATGTGTTCCCGAGAGATTCTACAGCTTTGGCAGGATGACATGTTGGTAGCTAAGAATTCGTCGAGGTGTACCAACCATTCTAGGTACTCAATGAATACGATACAAATAGTGCTTCCGGGCTTGGAACTCCAAGAGAGATGTGTTTGGGGATATCTGATCCAGCACTATTACCTTGTGAATTATGAGTTATGTTAGGATTCTAGAGAGAACCTTTGTGGTTGAATATTATTTTGCTGAGCAGAAACAACCAGTGAATGTTAGTAGTGAGAAAGCAGGAAACTGATGCCAGTCTCAGCGACATGGGTGTGAAAATTGTTTCATGAAGAGGAAGTAATAGGGACAAATTAATCTTCAGGGTAACAGATGTGTAAGAGGACCTATGAGAGAAGCCTGAGGTGGTATACATTCGACCTGTTACAACCATTACCCCTATGTGGTCCCCACCAGGCTCAGATAGCTAGATGATATGGGAAGGGAGTAGCTACATGCGATTAAAGAGTGCGGCCCAAGGAATCCATGAATGATTCGAGGTATGATCTGTGTCTACTACTAGCTTCTGTATTAATATACATAGATACTAATAATTATTTATTTCCATGAATCATGTTCAAGACCTAGAGTTTCTGGTAAACCGTTGACGTGACCCCTATGTCTCGAGATACCTTTGTTATGAGACTCGATAATCAAACTTATGCCGACAGTGTGATCTGACCCTTGAGGTGAGAGTTTTGGTTGCAACCTCTTGGTGGCAGTGTCGAGGCCTAACGATGTTAGTTTAGGTATGGAATGGTAATCCACAGTTCAAGATTAGATTGACTATTATAGAAAAAAAGGTTGTGGTATTTCTATAGAGTTGGTATGGGGTTTTCCTTGGTCGGAAAAAAGGGAAACCCAGGAATCATGAGTTAGACTCATGCATATGAGGGTGTAGCTGATCACTCGTGAGTTAGAGAACCTTACCCTCGTTGTAGCAGGTGTTTTGAGTTTTTACTTAACAAAAGTAGTGGTAGAGTGCAGAAGTATCCATTAAAAGGATGTTTCCAGGGTTACCTCCATGAAGGGAGAGGTACATCTGCATTGTCTTGAACCTAGGGATGGAACCAATATCTACAACTTCATATCAGATGGCTTCCACGGATCTATGAGAGCTAAGATTATAGTTGGGAGAATGGTTTACTATTTAATCTAATCAAAAGTGTCTCAGGTGTATATTCTCATAGAATGACATGAACATGAGTCATCAGTGATGGTTAGAGTTCCTCCGAGACTATGACTTCGAGATAGTCTATACTCATGGGAAGGGGAATGTAGTAGAAGATGCAATCAGCAGGAGTTTTGGTCTACAATTGCTAAGTGAGGTGATAGAGTAGCTATCCACGTTGCAGTTATCCTTCGTCGATAGTGAGGGAGTAGCTTACCTCCAGTATACAACAGTTACTCCCCCACTTCTACAGCAGGTCAGGTAGGTACAACATAGAGAAGTAGATTGTGAGGCCTGATTTGCTCAGATATCCTTAGGAAATTCTCCTGATGTATTTTCTAAAGGCGGGGATAACGTCATCCTCTTCAGAGGAAACACTATGGTACCAGTGACGCTTCGAGAGGCGGTGTTGAGGGAGTTACACACATCCCCATTGGTGGTACATCTTAAAGTAGCGAAGACATACCAAGACCTCTGGAGTTGGTACTGGTGGTTAGAGATGAATAAATTAGTGGTAGAGTTTGTCTCTAAATGACACACTTTTCATCAAGTGAAGGTCGAGAATCAGGTACCATCTGGCTTAGCTCAGCCACCTGAGGTACCAGAGTGGAAGTGGAATGGTATCTCCATGGACTTCATAACAGGGATACCACGTACATCTAGGTTCCATGATTTCATCTAGGTGATCGTTCACAGACTCACCAAGTCGGCCCACTTCCTACCCATCCGAGAGTAGGTATCAATTGAGGTCTTGAGATAGCTCTACGTGTAGGAGATAATTCAAATTCATAGAGTTCCGTCGATGACCATCTCAGATTGCGACTCACGTTTTACCTCCTGCTTGTGAAAAGGATTGCAGGAGGTGTTCAGGACCCAGCTACACATGAGCACCCACTACTACAAAATAAGGCTATAGCCACAGACCTATAGAAACGGTTATATAGGTACGTGGCTATAGCCAATTTATAGCCACGGTTTAATTAAGAAATCGTTCCTAAAATCAACTCTGCCCTTTTCCCCCAAAATCTCTCAGGCTCCTCCTCGACCCTCCTTCCCTCGCCATTTATCTCCTCCACGATCTCCTCCTCACTGCACCCTCCTCCTTACCACAACCCTCATCCCTGACGCCTCCTCATTGTGCCCTCATCGTTTCCAAAACCCTCCTCCCCGACACCTCCTCGCCGCGACCCTCCTTGTTGATGCCGCTCTTCTGAAGCCTACTCACCGCGACCCTCCTCCCCAAAGCCTCCTCGACGCGACCCTCCTCCTCGCTGCGACCCTCCTCCCTGACGCCACCTCCCCGACGCCTCACTTCTGACGCCAAGGTCGACACCCCCAGCAACCCTGAAAACCCTTGACCCCTCCTCACCGCGACCTTCCTCACCCCGACCATCCTCCAGAAAAGCTGATCCGAGCTGCCTCCCCTCCTCCTCCATTCCTGACAGTTCTCCCCCACAACCAGTGGTAATCCCCTGTCATCATCCCCATCCACCATTCATTACCCTCTATTATTTTGTTTCAATATAACTACTTATTGGTGCTTCAATTCTTGATTTTGGTGTGTGCTATAGGTTATATTTATACTCACCCTTACGTGGGTTCATCTTGAACAAATAATGTATTATGAAAATGGTTGTTTTTTATGGAGATTTAGGCAGACATAGTGTAGATAGTGTGTATTGGTGCTTGGATGATGTGGTGTTTAGACTTTTTTTTAGAATATAGGCCTCATGATTAGACTATATTATCTATTTTGGTTAGATTAGACATACCTAATAGTTATTGGGCCTATATTTTTTCCTCTTTAAATTGATTAAGTGATTTATTCTTTATTGTGGGATGTTATAGGTTTTTCATGTAATTAAAAATTTCATTTTTTTACTCTTCCAAATTACTCTACTGTGCTTGGAAATATGTGTTCAAATATATAGGTTCATTAGTTTATGTTCTCCCATATATTTAATATGCCTACTCAGTGATAGTCATCAATCCCTGGCTAATAACATGGGGTTTTACTTTCAAAGGTATTAATTGTTGTCAATCTTTATCCTAACTTGCAGCAATCAATGTGGGTTACCACAAGATCATTATGTTTCTATAGCAAAATGCAATAAACTAGTGATATAATTATTCACAAGAAACATGTATGTTGTTGTTTAATTTTTATTTTATTTTCTTTATCGCATTGACCACTTAGGATTTTACTGCTTTTTACGGATGGAGGGTAGTTATATTCCATGAAGGGGGCCAGAAGGGCACTGGAGGCGGCTACGCGGTTTTCTTTGCAGGGGAGGGAGATCGGGGTAGTAGAGAGATTAATTTGTGTGTTTCATTTTTTTTGTCTTTATACTATGTTGCTTTTGTTTTCTTTTCCTTCGACGTGGACATCCAACGTACAGATGAGTCATGCCGAAATATTACCATTTCACCACCCATGCCTTTTGGATTTACATGTTTAGTTCAATTTTACTTAGCCTTTTTGAGCCCACTAATTGGCCACAATTTTACAGATATTCAAAGTGTATGAGGGGGCTGTGAAGGGGGTGATGGGGAGTGTTGTGGGAAAATAAATCTCATAAAAATGAAATAGAAATTGAACAAATTAATAATTAGGGGATCGATAGATACCCCTATGAAGATTCATACAATGGGGTCTGCCCGGGGGTGCACATGGGGGCTGTTCGGGGGTGCACAGGGGGTTGTCTGGTGGTGGAGGTGGGGCTGTCCGGGGGTGCACGGGGGGCTGTCCGGGGGTGCACGGGGGGCTGTCCGGGGTTCTGTGTATGGGGGAATTGGGGATGCATTATATAATTTGGGAAATGATATTAAACGAAATTGGATTTTCGGAAATTTTTTGTTATTATGATGAAATTCATGAGTTTTTTTGAAAATACAGGATAGCTTAATGACTTTTGAGTGACACCTCATACATGACCCATTTTATATCCCTATAGGGGGTTTCCCTCTTTTTATTAAAACAATTGTTTGAACCAAGACACTCTTTAAGTGTCGTTAGCCGTTTAAGATGGATCCCATGTTGTGTGACTTTGTCACATGGGGTGTGATATTTAAACAACACATTTTCTAGGAAACAGAGGCAATTCCATAGTGCCGTTAGAGTTTTTTTGGTTCTCTGCGAAAAAACAGTTCAAAGTTAAAAAACACATTGTCTTGGAAACATAGGCAATTTCATAGTGAACTGCTAGAGTCTCAGTCCAAATGTATATTCAAGGCTTAATATAGCACTCATCTTGATGGGGAACATGTGTTTTATGCTTCTCTAGATAGTGAGTCACTAGATACCAATGGTCCTTTGACATAATAATACATTCAAGGGTGGAGGTGTGTAGGGGGCAGGGTGGGGGGGGGGGGGGGGGCAGGGGGCAGGGTGCAGGGTGGGGGGCAGGGGGCGGGTGTAGGGGGGCAGGGGGCAGTGTGCAGGGTGCCGGGTGGAGGGGTATAGGGGGCACGGGGCAGGTTTGAGGGGGGAAGGGGCAGGGGGCAGGTTTTAGGGGGCAGGGGGGCAGTTTGGAGGGGGGTAGGGGGTAGGGGGCAGGGGGTAGGGGGGAGGGTGGAGGGGTGCGGTTATGGAAAAGTTAATTAAATAATTCATCAATCTATAATAGAGGGAAGTGATTATTTAAAATCCCATGATTCATGTGAGGATAATTTATAGACAAACACATACATCATTTACACTATATTATAAATTGAACTAATGCTTTCCAAGGGGACACACTTGGGAGAACAAAACCACACTTCAGTAGACCATCAATTTATACCTGAATTTAAATCAAATTAAAATTAATAATATAATATAAAGTCATAGATTTCATTAATTCAACTAGTAGTATCTTTATAAAAAATGTCACATTAAGTAGGTGACACAAAAAATACAATAGAAATACATCATGATTCTACTACATCAACTGAATCATCTAAAATAGTGGATCCTAGAGCATAAAACAGACCACAAACTCCATAATAAAAAATATTTGTAAATGTTAACTATTGATGAATATATACTATAAAAGAAAAGATAAAAATTTCTTTAGTAAGATCCAATGGGAAAACCCCACTAGATTAAATAGATAGCAATGGATGAGACATACTCCAAAATGATTAACTACAATTTTTTCCAAAAAACTGGGAAATAATGATAGTAGATCTTTAATGTAGAAAATCATGATGAGTACAAACTCATGATAATCTGGTCATAGATTATGACCTCCCATAACCTATGTTGTTTATATCTAATCAACATATAGTAGAAACATAAATAGTGTGACATGTTCCTCGATCTGAAAAAAATACACCATGTAAATTACCCTCCAGAGCCTCATCATCAAGAATATTTATTTGAGTAATTTTGATGTTGGGTCATGAAATATATCTAAAACTCTCACTTACTGATGCTTAACAATTGAAGGGTAAGAAACTATTAGAATCTACCTGCCATCATGGTTGAAGAAATAAAATTTTCACCAAACTATCCCAATATTTCTACAACAAAACAATCCAATCCGCACAATATCTAAAGAACAATAACAACCATTTACAATCTTCTCCAAACAAAATTTTCCCCACAAATGATTCATAGTTACCCTTTTTATCAGAAGTGAAACTGAATGATATGTTAACCTCCTCTGAAAATTCATTTTTCAATGCATATAAAATCAAGCACCAATACATAGGTACTCTGGTGTAATTTTTTTTAACATTGTCTTCTAATTATAACCATCATTTGAATCAACTCTATGCTGGTATTATGACTCAAAAAACATATAATCTACACCATAATGCCAATTTTGATATCTTACTATTTATATAACTAAAAAATATTAAAGTAATATAGGCTCATAAACCTATAATTTAGAATATTCATGGTTTATTATTATTATTATTATAATATTTCAGTTACACCTAATCTCATGGCCTACCCATTTTAAAACGTGTATGAATTGAATAATGACTATGTATCCTCTCTCATATTTATTATCTGCAACTAGTATCACTTCACTTAGTTGTCCAATTGTACATGAATGGGTTTTCATTGGATCATTGAGGCCCCTAAATACATGTGTTAAAGTTGAAATCCCTTAGTTACGTTTGGTACATGGCTCATCTAAAAATATTCCCATAACTTATTGTCCTCAATAATGCCTACCTCTAATCCCTATCTCTTCCCTCTATCTAATCTTTTTATATCAACTTATCATGACCGTCCCCCCATTGGTAAAACTCTAACACGCCGCAGTCACGCCGCGTTCACGCCGCGGTCACGCCACGGTCACGCCACTGTCACGCCGTGGTAATGCCCTGATTTGGCCCTGCTCCGGCCACAACCAGCCCACACCGACCCCCTTCCCCCTTCATTACAGCCCGCTGCCACTAGCATTCCAGCCTGCAACAGCCCCCCCTGCCACCTTCAAATCAGCCCGCACCATTCCCCCAACACTTGCAACCACCCCCCTTCCACCAACATTCCAGCCTCCTCCCACTCCCTTTGCTCCTAGACAGAAGATACTACCCCGCAGATGTTGCTGGACCTGGACAACATGTCGCGGTCATGCCGCGGTCATGTCGCGGTCACGCCGCGGTCACACCGCAGTAATGCCATGATTTAGCCCTGCTCCAGCCACATCCAGCCCACACCAGCCCCCTTCCACCTACATTTGTATTCTCCTTCGACAAATCATCCATTATGATATTTCATGCCTCTATTTTCACATACAAGCAAGGATTTTGGGCATGAATCTATGTTTTTCTCCTTCTTCCATGATAGAAGAACCGATTCTTTTATATTTAGCACTTGGATTAGACTTCTTTGGTTTATTACCCAAGGATATATGATCTGCCTTCCTTAAAAACATATTGGGAATAGTGTTTCCAACTTCATTTTTTTAAAATTTTCCAAAGGAAGTTTTCTTCCATTTTTCATCATCGGTGGTCTTCACTATCCATTTGTTTTTAACACATTATTAGATTAGAATGCTCCATTCTAGTGACCACACTCAATTAAAATACAATAGAAATATTAAATCAGTTGTTACTCATTCATATTTATCTATTACCCATGGTGGAAAAACAAATTCTATACAAATATGGGTGTGATTAAATAATGATAATCCATCCATGGGGGTGCAAGGGGAAGGCATAAAAGAAAACTGAGAAAATTCACTAAAAAACTCAACCACACTAGAAATTCCCAGGGATTTTAGTAGAATGACAACAATGTAGAGTGGGGTAGGATGAATGTTAGAGTGGGGGACTATTGTGGTATACCGGTACTCATAACATTGATATCACTTCGCCACCCATCCATAAAATAATTTATATTGACCAGTGAGGTGATGTGGGGATCTTCATTCCTGTATTTGACCCAACAGTTCATAGATACGAGCAATGGTGGGAACAACCAAGTTGATGGGATATCCCTTTTCTAAGGTGACCACCATCATTAAAGTATAGATTGAGACATTAGTTATTATTCTAATATTCTTAACATTGTAATTATCAGCCAATTCTTTAATATTAATGCTTGGTATATGATACAGTTTATATTTTCAAAATGTCTCTAAATTTCAATAAATCATTGTAGATTTAATACAAAACTTCACAACTCGTTATTAATTAACACAAACACTTTTGGGAATTGATTATTATTATCTCTTAGATTTCATATAAACTCTTTTTACTATAATAAATCCTCATTCTTCGAACTTATGTATGACTATTCATGAATTTTTACAATTTAAAATATTTATGAATTCCCTAAACCATAATTTTAATATATTTGTTATGATTTTAATATTAACTTGTTATTGATGATTACTTAATATCTTATGAAACAATAAATATAATGTTAAGTAATTTTATAGATTATTTATTTAAGGAATGTTTATCTGTTTCAGAATGGATAGATATTGGATGTACAACATTGATCGGATCACTGATGAATTTCAGAAGGAGTTACAATATTTTTTGGAATTTTCATTCACTAATGATTCAGATGGCGGATTGATTCGATGCCCATGTTTTTATTGTGTTGGAAGACCTCAGTTATCTCGTGAAGAAGTGAGTTACCATATCACTAAAAGTGGATTCCAAAAAAATTATCATGTATGGTATCACAATGGTGGAAAAGCTCAAGTGTTTAATGGCATCGATTCAGAGGAAAAGATTGGTATAAAAAATCTGAGTTCTGATTGGTTTCCTTTTGTTTCTGAAGCAATCTCCTCATATAGACCAGTGCAAGAGGAAATGAATACTATAACATAGTTCTCGTCTATTAATTAGGATGATGACGTTGAGAGTTTTAGAAATCTGATGGAAGATACAAATACCCCAGTATATCATGCATGTGAAAAAAATGAGAAAACGTGAGTTTTTAATTCGATTATATCATGGGAAAACAATGTATGGATTTAGTAATAATGTGGTCGACTATCTCCTTACTTTTATTAAGGATTTACTGCCTGATGATGCATGTATTCTAGAAAATGATTACATGACATCAAAGTTGGTTAACAAATTTGGATTTTCATCTAGTAAGATTCATTCCTGTTTCAAAGACTGTTGTTTGTTCTAGAAGGAAAATGCAGACTTCAGTCAGTACAAACAGTGTGGCACATCAAGGTGGAAGACTAATAAAGAAGGTTCTCGATCTTGCATACCATAGAAAGTGATGTGGCACTTCCCTTTAATTCCCAGGGTTCAAAAAATTTTTATGTCAGAAGAAATGGTAAATAATATGAGATGGCATGCAGATGAAAGAAATAAGTATAATGATGAAATAGTGCATCCTGCAGATGGGTTGGCTTGGAAGAAATTTGATAGGGTATATCCTGATTTTGCATTCGACCCACAAACTGTTAGATTGGGATTATCATTTGATGGTTTCAACCCATTTCATCAAATGCATACTGCACACATTACTTGGCCTGTTTTCATTCACATTTATAACTTTTCTTCATGGATGTGTATAAAGAAGCCATTCAAAATCCTGAGTATATTGATATCTGGACCTAGTGATCTTAGAAATGATATTGATATATACTTTCATCCATTAATAGAGGAGTTAAATGAGCTTTGGATTGTTGGTTCACAAGCGTATGATGCATTCAGAAAAGAGTACTTTATGTTTCGTGCAGCTTTATAATGGACGATAAAGGATTTCCCTGCCTAAATAATGATGTCTAGTTAGAGTACTAAAGGTAAATTATCCTATCCTATTTGTATGAAAAATACACATTTCCGAAGATTAAAGTTTCGGCAAACATTCAGCTTCATAGGGCATCGACGATTTCTACCAATGGATCATTCATACAGGAAAAATCAGAGATAGTTCGGTAATGCCATCGAGACAGATGAGACAAATCAATGAATTTTAGGGACTGATATTGTTAATGAACATGATGATTTGAATTATGGCCTTGGAAAAAGTCAATCAGATATCAGAAATCAAAAGAAAGCTAATTTGAATTCCAATAACAATTGGAGAAAGAAAAGCATATTCTTTGAGTTGCTATATTGGTCATCGAATTTATTACGTCATTTTTTGGATATAATCAATATCGAGAAAAACATTTGTGAGATGTTAGTTTCTACTTTTTTAAATTTCAAAGGCAAAACAAATGATGATTTGTGGTGTCGTCGTGATTTGATGGATTGGGGTATAAGAGTAAGACTTCATCCTGAGTTAATTGGTCAAAATAAGTGTGATTTGCATGTTTCCTATTATTCGATGACAAATGTGGAGGAAAAACAATTTCTTCAGGTCTTGGAAAGGTTGAAGGTTCCGGATGGTTATTCAAGTAATATTTCGAAAAGGGTGAATACACAAGATGTGAAACTCAAATCTCTTAAAACCCATGATTACTATGTCTTGTTACATGAGTTGATTCCCATTGCCATTTGCCATTTACTTTCACATAATGTTAGAGTTGCGGTGATTACGTTATGTCAATTTTATCAAGACCTTTGTGCAAAAATATTGATCAGAAGTGTTGTTCATAAATTTCAGAGAGATGCACTGATTATTCTTTACGACTTGGAGAAAAATTTTCCCACTGTCTTTTTTCACATGTATGTTACATTTGACTGTGCATATTCCCATGGAAGTTCTCTTTGGTGGTCCTGTTTCGAGTCGGAGGATGTATCCTACCGAAATAATGGTGTTTAAATTGAAATCTTATGTGAGAAATAAATATCATCCTAATGGCTCTATTGTGAAATTTTATTTAGAACATGAATGCATGTATTTCTGTTCATCGTACATGGCTAACGTCACTACGAGGTATAATCGACTAATGAGAACTGAAGATGAGCAATATGATCCCATTGAGCCTACATTTCCTTCACTTCCCCAAACAGGGGGGATATCTGGATCGTACTCGTTGTGTACATTAAGCAGGGAAGTGTGGGAGATGGCACATCACACAGTATTATTCAACTGTGGTGTGCTTGATGATTATATCATGTAAGTAAACTAATAAATATGTATTTTTTTAATTGTGTGATTTCATTATATCTTTTGACATTTTAATGCTTTCATATCTGTAGAGAACATTTAGAAATTATAAAAAAGAAACATCGCTCTCTATCTATTAAGAAGAAGGAACTATTGTAGAGAAAAGAATTTGCTGCCTGGTTAAAGTCAAAGGTAATAGATTTCTTTTTCTTCTTCTCATAACGTAATCACATGTCTCTATTTAATATTCTATGTCGGTATCTTTTAGGTTTTAACTCTATCAATGATTTAAGTATTAGATGAAATAAAAGCATTGTCCTTTGGTCCAAATGATGTGGTACGTGATTGTAAGTCAATGGTTGTCAATGGATTTAAAATTGTTATAAATAGTTGTGCAAAAAAATGGAAACACAGTATGACGATGTCATGATAAGCACCAAAAAATATTCTTATATGAGTGCATCATACATGCATCCTCTATCAGAAAATATATCATATTATGGTGTTGTTGAAAGAATCATTTTATTAGATTACTATGCGCATGGTCATGTCGCAATGATGAAATGAAAGTGGTTTGATTCCATGACACGACAAGGAATGTATATTGATAACTGTGGATTTAGAGTGATTTATATGAACCGCCAGCTTCGTACCGATGAACCTTATATTCTTGCATCATAAGATAAACATGTGTTTTATGTAAGTGACCTGTTACAACCACAATTTGGTGTTATTGTTGATGTTATTCCTAGACATATTTTTGACGAAGGCATGGATGACAATGATATTGTGGATGAACCTGTTGGTATTTATTCAAATGTTATATTTGATGATACGGATGATGAAATTGTTAGAGCAGATTTTGTACCAGAAATTGTCACAGACCCCACATAGAATTGACACATTTGTAAGTATTTACCTGATATTATTACAATATTGTATATGTTTTTTTTAACTTCCATACATGATATCAAAATAACTAGTATATTTTATACCATTATCGAATATAAAACTATTAATAGCCTCACCAATTTATGTTTAACCACTTCTCTAGTAAATATTGAACATAGAATAGTCTTGATATTTTATCAATATAAATATCACACACGAAAATGTATCTCACTGATTTATGATACAATTGTATTATTTAACATTTTGCATTATTTCTAACCAAACTACTCCCAAACCGTCCTAATCTACACCTCAAACCAGCCAACTCCACTCCTCCATCCATCAACACCCAAGCACCACTGGAAACATTATCCCACACCAGCCCTAGCACAACCACCAATCAATGACCAAGGAATCCCCAAGAACCTATAGAAAACCTAGGAGAGTAGGCACACTATTCCCTTCACCCCACCAATCCACGAGCACAATAGAAGCAAGACACAACCCAAATTCTCCTAGAAACCTACTATAAAAAAGACAACATGCAACCTCACTAACCAAGAGACACACACCATCCACATGCCCCATCAAGAAACCACTTGCACCGAGAAAACCATCCAAACCATCAACTCAGTAACCATCAAAAAAATATCCAGACAAGAATCACTCCAAAATACTATAGCCTACCCAGTGAAAACCCATGAAGAAAGACCAAGCCTCACAAAAAGCTGCCTAAACCAAATACCGTTCAAGGGAATCCCACTCCAACCGAGCCTGCATCCAGCACAAGGGCAACCATAAGACTATCAAGAAGAAAACAACAACCAAGGAGGAAGCATTCATCCACAATAGCCCCTGTCAAACTAGAAGAACACACCTCTATGGGTCAGCCACACTAAGATGCACCAGACACAACCTATAATGTGAACCCAACCAAAGGTATCCGAGACCAACACTAGAAAAACAAAACACAAAAACCCACAAAAAACCATCAAATACACTTCAAGCTGCTCCAAAAATAGCATGCTCCATGCCTCGACGAGAAACCAGTGGAAGGAAAGATAACCAGTAACAACGGAAGCAAGAAACCAGCCTAAGCATCACAACAGCTGCACCGTCAACACATACCCTCTATCCTGCAGAAGACCCTTTGCTAGCAGCACCAGTAGCTCTGTCCAGAGACCCCAACACCACAAAATCAAGGCTACCTATTACTGGCTGAAGTCCTGATAAGAAGAGAGTCCCACAACACGTGAAACCACACCTGTAAGTACCACAAAGCAACCCGCAACCAACTCCAACCACATGAAACAATATCCAATGACCACACGAGTCCAGAAACCAAAGACATAAAAATGGAAGGCACCACATCAGACTTCACCAGATCCAAGATGCTCTATGTACACACATCCAAAACCTGCACTAACAAGAGTATCCCAACCCCATCCAACATCACCTCAAAAAAACCCGCATGCCCACAACCAGAACCCTCACCCAAATCCCAACAACAAACATCTAGTTCCCTCTCAACCCAACAGGGGGAGGGGTGCTATCCAGGGGAGGCTTTGCAGGGGGGAGGGGGCTGCAGGGGTGGTGGGATGTGTAGGGGAGAGGGTGGGGGCTATTTTTCAGGGGGGGGGGGGGGTTGTTTAGGAAGGGGGGGGGGGCTGTCCAGGAAGGGCTTAACAGGGGGGAGGGGGTTTTCCAGGGGGGCTTTGCAAGGGGGTTGTCTACTAAAAGGGGAGTGTGGGGGGGGGGGGCTGTCCAGGGGGGATTTACAGGGGTGGGGGGATTCAGGGGGGAGGGGGTTGCAAGGGGAGTGGGGACCGCTAAGGAGATTATGTTTCATTAAATTATGGGGACCCACAATACGTTAAGTAAGGTGATGATGGATTGATTATCTAAATATATAATAATAGATCATATTCCCTCAACCTTACACCTAAGATTTTTTCCTAAAATTACATCTACTTCTCTCTTTTTGACCAGCTCTAAAAATAAATCTCCTTGTTGGAAAATATGAAAAGAATAACTAGAGTCTAGGACCCACTCTTTATTGAGTGTATAAATGGACACATTCAAGATTTAAACAAATTTCATAGCCTGAATCAACCAGAAAATATAGGTTAGTGGGCGGTTTGGATTCCAACTCACGCATGAGTTTCTTACGCTCGGGCTTAATGTGCTCAGGTTTACCATAGTGAAAACATATTACTTTTCTATCCATATAGATTTTCCAAGATTTGGGTTATTTAATAATCTTATTTTTGTCCCTAATAAATTATTTTCTCTTAGCATTAGTTTTAGGTCTCCCCCATGTCAAAAACTCTTATCCTCACCTTTTATTTTTGTTCTAGAATGCAATTCCTTAGACAGATGGGCTGATTTGATATCTTCTAATGTTAAATAGACTCAACCATACATCATGGTCGTAACAAGTCTTATATATATATTTTCAAGAGTGATTAATATGATCATTTCTGGATCCTCGTCATCTACATAAACATTAATATTGTCTAAATCTAACATGAATTTATTATCCCCATCTAAATGGTTTTTTAAAGATGTACTAAGGGGTGTGCTGGGGCAGGGGTGGGTGTGCAGGTGGGGGCACGAGGCAGGGAGAGGGGGCAGGGGGTGTGCAGGTGGGGGGGAGGCAGGGGGAGGGGGTGTGCAGGAGCAGGGGGTGGGGGGACGCAGGGGGAGGGGGTGTGCAGGAGCAGGGGGTGGGAGTGCTTGGGAAGTCGTCCCAACAGCCATCACAGTTCACCGTGCTGGCTGTTTTTTATGCAGTGGAAAGTCCTATAGCCACGGTTTAGAACCGTGGCTATAGGGTTTTAGCCATGGTGACTGTGGCTTTTACTGGCATCTATTGGGCTGACCCTATAGCCACAGTTGAAAACCATGGTTATAGGTCTATAGCCATGGTTTGGAACCGTGGCTATAGGGTCATACATATATCCACGCCAATACCGGCCACGGTACATGAAACCGTGGCTATAACCTATAGCCACGATTTTGGGGCCTATAGCCACGGGTTAGAACCGTGGCTATTGCCCAAATTTTCAGTAGTGACCTCCTTTCACCCTCAGACATATGTTCAGACAGAGT
Source organism: Viscum album (assembly GCA_963277665.1). Lineage (NCBI taxonomy): Eukaryota > Viridiplantae > Streptophyta > Magnoliopsida > Santalales > Viscaceae > Viscum > Viscum album. Next base: position 1,220,213,624 of record OY728166.1, on the reverse strand, counting down.
GAACCATATAGACACTCAAGGACATGATTCATGCTTGTGTCCTCAATTTTTTCCACAGTTGAAAGGACCACCTACCACTGGAGGAGTTTTCATACAATAATAGTTATCACTCCACCCTCAGCATGGAACCATTTGAGGCTTTGTATGGGAGACCATGCATATCACCTTTTTGCTGGACAGACCCAGGAGAGACATCACTCATTGTCCCAGAGATGGTACAGGCTACTACTGAGAAGGTGAAGGTCATATGAGAGAAAATGAAGATTGCACCGAGCCGACAGAAGTCATATGCTGAGAGGCGACGGAGACTACTGGAGTTCTGGGAGGGGGACCATGTATTCTTGTGGGACTCACCCCGACAAGGAATGCAGAGATTTGGCCGGGGTGGAAAGATATCTACAAGGCTCATTGAATCATTCTAGATCCTCAGTAGAGCTGGAGATATGGAGTACCTCCAATCTCTTCCCCCATAGATGCCCAGATGCATTATGTTTTCCATGTGTCGAAACTGAGAAGATGCGTGCATGATCCATCGCATGTTATCGACTAAGGCGAGTTGGACTTTAAGGATGGGGATATATTTACAGAGTTCCTAGTGGAGATAGAGGATCGATAAGAGTGAGCCCTTCATGGACAGTTTATCCCTCTGGTGTGAGTTGGGGGGGGCATGGGAGACTCTAGGAGAGCACATCGGAGCGGGAGGCTTAGATTCGTGCTTAATACCCTCATTTGTTTGATTTACCTTTTATTCGGCTTTCTGGGACATAAATAACTAAAGTGCGGAGACTGTAAAGACCTAGAAATTTTGTATAATGTTTTTTTAAACTATATCTATTTTTTTACGAGACCGTAAAATCTGATGACACGTGATTCCGAGCCCCGGAGTGCGTGTAATGATCCCTCAAAAAAGTGTTATGCTTAAAATAGCATGCATGATTAGTTTTCCTAAAAAAGTGAAAAAAACACTCAAATAGGAGCCCATATCATAAATCCTAGGGCACCTTTTCATTCAGGATGGGGGGTTTACCCAATGCATGTCTTATGTTTTTTCGGTGCACGCCTCCAATGAGAAAACCTGAAAATGGCATAACCGTAAATAAAATAATTAAATAAAATTATATTATTTTTCAAAATCATATAACACACAAATGGTGACTCAAATTGAAAATTTGAGACCACTGCTAAACTCGTGAGGGTATGATTTCCTTAGGCAGATAATAATATCGGCCGACACGGGCCACCAGTGGAAGTTAGTTTTTGGCTGTAAATAAAATAATTAAGTGGAAATTATTTTATTGTAAAATCAATAACATGTAAAGTGTAACTCTAATTGAAAATCCAAGAGTACCATTTAGCTCCATAGGGATTTTCCCCTTATCCAAATCCTAACATTGACTAACACAAGTTGAGAGTTACTGTTAATAATTTCTAAACTTTTTTTAAGGTATGTTCAGTCAATGAGCTGGCGGTGTTTTATATCTTTTGAATCATTGCTGGGATTAAAAATATGAGGGCACCATCGAATCTGCAGTGTCATGATTATCTTGAGGGATTCTTCACTTCAACTGTATAAGCTCGGGAGAAACAAATAGTTTTTTGACATTTAAAAGAATAATAAAATAAAAATGTTATTATTTTTTTCTTTTCTTCCAACGGATGAGTGGTCATGGTAGGACCAACGACATGTCAATCCATTAAATGGCTTTGTAACACCCAAAGATTTCATAGTATGCTAGTTCTTCAATGTAATTCAATAACGTACACTACACGCAATATCAAGTTTAAGTGCACCACGACTTACCAAACTTGCCGTTCAAAAGTGGTTATGAATAGTATTAACAGAATTTTGAACTTTATATAACCCTTATAATTTTAGATTCCATATTATGAGTTTCATAGACATAATGTAAGGAAAAATTCATTATTTTAGATAAAGAAGTATTTTTCAAAAAATGCAATTTTACCGCCTTTTAATGGAGAACCCTTTTTAAATCCAATATTTGTTACTTTTATATATTCAATTTGACAAAATATACTTCTTCGTTGGGATAGGGAAATAAGAATTTAGTTTCAATAAATTTTTGGTCTTTTCTGATAACTTTCATATTTGGGTGAATAGTGAAAATTGATATATTTTAACTGAAAACAACTTTTTTAATCATAATAATTTATAGTGTTCAACTATACATATGAATGGTTTGGATGTATAATTAGATTATATTTTTTCCATTTAATCCAATGTTGGTCATTATATATAATTTCACATTAAAATTGGACATAAACAAATGTCAATCTTTTGGTGGTTATTAATTCATAAAAGTACGATTTTGGTTTCGACAACCGGAATAAATTTTAAACTAATAAATGCAATTTCTATGTTCGGAATTTGGTAAAATAGAATTCATTTTTCAATTCAGAATATCAAAATTAGCTTAGGGTGAATTTTTTGTATGTTTCTGAAAACTTTTAATTTTTGATGAATAGTAAAAAACACAGAGTTGTAGTTTAAAACAGAATTATTAATTAAATAATTATTTATTTTATTTAAAATTATTTAAGGTCAAAATACATATATAATACCTATATATGTTCAATTTAATTTATTGGAGTCAGTTTATAAAAATTTTAGATATATTAAAATTTTATTGAACTTTTCACGGTCTTTTACCCAACTCATAAGAGAATTTGCAAATTCACATAAAACGTAATTTTACCACTTTTGTAAATGGAATTTAAAAAATCTGAGAGACACGATTGATATCATTAAGTAAAATGTGGTTCAATAATATGAAAATAATTTTTGGTGAATAGTAACTTTTTACTTATATTTTCCACAGTTGAAAGAAAATACGGTAATTAAGGGTAAAAATGATATTATTATTACCCTAACACATGTTCTAATTCTATTGGATAAGTATAATTTGACCCAAAAAACCATAGGAATAAAATATGAACCTTTTTTTCCACTTGGATTATATTAGGACATTTATTTTTTTTTTAAGAGGAGTTAAAAGAGTTAAAATCAATGTTTAATAGCTAAAAAAAATTTAATATAAAATTATACATAAGATAAATTCGACTATAAATATTCATTATAAAGATAAAAATATTATCTACATAATGGTATTTTATTTATAATTCTTCGACATTAAATAAGTAAATTTATTTTTGACATAATGATGATGCAATAATTACCGTATGAATGAAATATTAAAATAATTGATAATATAAATGTAATTTGAGACTTTTTATGAATTACACTAATTTTATAGGTTGATATAACTTATTATGGTTAGTTAGATTAATTTTTTCGATGTAATAATTCTGTTATGAATTTAGTAAAAAAATACCAAATAGTGTCAAAATTGACATAAATTAGTTTTTAAAACAAATATTATATAATGAATTGAAATTATATTCCTAAAAATATACGGTTCGGCCAAAATACTTATATAATGATAAGTGTATCATTAATGAACTACTTGGGGTTCTCTTGGAAGTATATAGTTAGTTTATTGACCATATAATATAAAAAAAATAAAGAGACATGGTAAATGTCAAACTATTTAACTAAGAGTTAAATCTAACATTTAAGGTTAAAATAGTGACCCAAACCAGTCTAAAACATATTGGTTGAGTGGTTTGCGACCCATAACCACCTTTTCTTTTACATAATCCATTTTGGAGCCATTATAAACTGAAAATTATTTTATCAGAAAATAATATTTCTAGCTTTTCCTAAGGTGCCTCCCACCCCACTTATAAAAGGGAACTCCCCCTTATCTCTAATTCACACCTTCAAATCCATTTATCTCGGCCAACCCCTAACCAAATAACCTCTCAACTATCTTCCCTTAATCCTAGAGGCCCTCCTTTAGTCCTAAATCCATCTTAAGGATCCCTTTTGATCAAATCAAATAGAAGAACCTGAAGAAGAGGTAATAATTTCACCACCCTCTTTCAAGTTCTTTTCTTCTTCCACTTCTTCTTTATTTGTTATTTCCATTATAAAATAAAAACTCCAGATTATTTTATATACTATGATGTTATTATATTTAGGGTACAACCATATTCATTACACTATCCATCCTTTTAATGACATGTCAGCATACGTGCGTACGTACAGATTTCCGTCTCCACGTGTGGTGTAATAGTTATTGAATACATTATTATTTGGACGGGTATACTAATGATGTGTAATTGAAGTAAATAATAAATATAACATGATAATTATTCTGTATATATTATATACCATCCAATTATATATTAGTTTAATATCAAAATAATGATATTATCGTTCGTGCGTACGTACGGATTACCGTCTCCACGAACGAGATTAGATTCATTCCCCATCGTATCCACTCAAGACTAAATTTCATTTGATGATTAAAAATAATGTTTAGAGACATGATTTAATTATGGGTATGAATAATATACATCCCATCCATAACAAATGTGTCTCACATAACAAAGAATATAATGGAAAACAAATCCGCTAACTCCCAAAACGATGATAATACTAAGATATTATTAACAATGCAATGTTAAAAGATCATATATGATATAATATTAATGTATATGATTCTTGAATAGTTTAATAACAATTAGTTCATCATTATAGAGGAGTTTAACCTCCCTCGACCAAGAAAAAAGTACAATTTAAGGTGTTTCTTGTCTCACTTTTAATTCTGTGAGATTTCCATTGTTCACCACTTATTTATTGCATGTGGTGTGTGTAATGACCATGATTGTATTAATTGTGTAATATAATTTAATTTATGGATATTTAAATCCTCATTTAATGATCCTTCTTTCATGGGTTTATGTTTCGTAAGTTACCAAATTGATATGGGAATTTGAAATTTCAATTTCCACTCATCCGGCTTTACGCATACTTCATTGATTATTTTACTCCAAGATTATGTGTGGAATCACTATTAATTTTCTTATGTCATAATTTCCACTCCCCTTTACGTGTATATAATTTTTATACACAAAATCACTCCATCAATAAATTTTCAAGTCATCTATATGAACTTGATATGAGTAATTTTAACTTAATCTCCATTTATTGAGTTAAACATCCAATTCATTGGTGTTGTTTTTACAAGAATATGTGTCAATGTCCTCTAATTTATTTACACTGAATATCCAATAATATTGAGTGTATTTATATTTTTATCACATAATTATGTCATTGATTTGTCCTTAACCTAAGGATTTGGTCTTTATAAGTGATTTCATCTCAATTTACATTCCACTAAGACTTCTTTGTTGTTATACAGCAAAATCACTTTTATATGGTGTATATAGAATGTAATTTGACATAGTATATCATGAATCCCTTCATTATCATGATATTATGATGTTTTGATTACCTCAATTATTTGTATTCAAGTGTCTCTCTTTTGTTTAGGAACTCTAATTAAAATATCATTTTAAATGTTTTAATGATTTATTATTCTAAATATTTCCCATTAATATCCATGTTTTAAAATGCTTTTAAGGATTTATTTATATGGAAGTTGAAGTTTTAAAACGGAAATTCCATTTAAAATTTTCAAAGTGGTATGGGACACTTTGATTCAAAAATCTATTTTTAAATTGCTTCTTGAAATATAGTGTAAAATTTAAATGTTTTCAAGGAAAAAGGGGGATATTTCTCTCAAATAGTTTTAATGATTATTTTCATCTATGTCAATATCCTTAACTATTCTCGATTGAGGTTAATCTGTTACAATACAATATTCCATATTTTATTGAATGAGTTATGTTTGACAGTGGATGTGCTATTTTTATTCCATTCATGGTTTGTGGATAAAGTATTGAAATTTTATGATCGAGTTTTAATATGAATGTTTATGTTATGCTTCAAACTTTTCATATGAGGAATTAATTGGACTTAGTAAGTGATTGGTGAAGCCCTCTATAGCTCCTCGATGCATCGGTAGGTCTCATGAGAGAAACTATTGTCTTCGCACAAGGCCTTGAAAAAATATTATTTGTAGTCTTGGCACGAGGCCTTGACTATGTGTTTATGATGTCTAGAATTATGCATTCCATCATTATTAGATTATGTATTGATATTTCATGTGGTTATTCAAATAGTAGAATACCCATGACTATGTTTTATTATGTCATTATTTACTCAGCTCATATTCCTTCCATAAAGTGTTCATGTTAATTATTTGTGAAAGCATGTGTTTTAAATTATTCACCATGCCTAATATTTATGTTCTCTTCCGCTATATTTCTTAATCTTACTAAGGATTTGAGCTCACCCCTTTTTTATTTTTTATTTTCCTAGGATATAAAGAAGTTAGTTATGAGTGACTTGTAGGAATAATCTAGGAAGCTTGGCTGTTTCTATTGGAATAATTTAGTGTTGTTTATATTTTAAAGTTGTAATGTTGACCTTATGAATGTATCTAGTATTTCCAAGGCTACTAAACTGATCGGTATTTCGGGACATTATTTCCTTGTATCATGCCAATGTTATGTAACAATGCACTGACTCTGGGTAACTGGTCTTGGGGCGTTACAGTTTTTATCATAAAAAGTTTAGTAAAAAACATTGAAACTATATTTAGATAAACTCTCATTAGAGCACATAGCCCTAACATATACATGGAGGATTAGTATAGAGGAACTTCCTAAAATTTTGGTATTATAGTCATTTTGTGAGTTTTCCAAGATATATATCCCTGTTTGGATATGAGCATATAGAGGTGGCTATAACATAGATGTACCTAGGGGTAAAACCCAAAAACCGCACTTTGAGTTAGACTTTAATGGGAACTAGTGCACGACAACGAGCCTTGCTGCACTCTTGGTTACGACACTCTCGGTGGATATGATTAGGATAATTTAAATTTTCATTACAAACCTATTTGAAGTATTTTAATATAAGATGAGAATAAATAAACTTGGTCAATCCTAAGGTCTTTCAAATTGAAAATATGGTGTCATGATGTTCTATAAGTTATTTTATGACTATTTTTCCTCACACAATGATTTCTGGTTTTAGTCAGTGGATTGATTCCATGGAAGTCATAGTAACATTGAGAATTATGTACAAGGTGGGAATAATGGCGGAAATGAGAAAAAAAATTGAATGTTGATAGGTGTAAAAGATAACGTGTTCATGCCAAATCAGTTTTCAAAAAATATGATCAACAACATATATATTGACCAACTCTCAGACTCAACAAAGTAGAGAAAGGTGATGAATGATAAGAGCTCCAGCAGTGGAGATCATGGAGAAAATAATCCTCAATTTCCATCATGCAGAAAATGTGGAAAGAGACACCCAGGAATGTGTCTTAGTAGAACAAAGAAATGCATTACATGTGGGAAAGAAGGACTTAAATTGAATAATTTCCAAGGAAAAATGAAGATTACTATGGAAGAAAATAAAAATGATCCCAAGAATCCATTTACAGTCATTTTCCAGAAATGTAGGGGACCTGGCCATTACCCGAGTGAATTCCCTATTCTACATGATATTTTCTTGTTCATAGAAGAAGCTATATTGAAATAAATGGTTGGATAAATTTTTAAAAGTATTAGTGGTCCTTATTGATGGGATTACTTTGGAATAATTTTGTCTTGTATTTGTAACCCTACTGTTTTCCATGTGAAAATGATATTTTAGGAAGACTTATCTTTTCTCTTGTAGATATAGTTATAAATAACCATTTGGTTTTATATGATAAGTGGGTTGGAGCCAATTACAAGTTATTATATTTTGGGATGAAAATGAAAGGTATGGGATAACATTTGTGGTAAAATTATTGTATTGTTATTTTGAAGAATTTATCTCATTTTGATAATGTTATAAAATATATTTTTTGAAAAAGTACAACACGCATATCGTGTGACAACCCGTCATGTCAGACAAAGCTGTGGGAATCGAACCCACAACTAGAGTGCGATTGCAATTTATCACCTACCACTGGACTACGTGAAGTCCCTGGTTAGTGTGGCTAATTATTTATAGTTTAATGAATTTATTGATCAATAAGTAGGTGATTTGGGATCTTATGTCTTATCAAATTAATACACTTTGTATAGAAAAATTATTTGGTGATTAAGGGATAATGTTATTTTGGAAGACGTTCGCTATGTTGGGAACATTATATGTCTAAGGAAAATAGAATACTATGAGAGTTCATTTGATGAGTAATGATGGATTTTTATCTATGTTTTTATTGTGGATTTATAGTGATTTAGGTTATTTATTGAAATGATTAACCTATATTAGAGAATATGTGATTAGGTTAATTACGTTTAAGTATTTGACATTAGGTTTAGTCGATGTCATTTGGAGATACAATTTAACGTGGAAGAATACATAACCAAATTCTTCTAATTTTTGGGATTCAATATTTTTTTGGATTATATTAAAGGATTTTAAGGAATATAGTTTGTTGAATGGTATTTATTTAACTTTGGGGAATTGTTGGTTTAATTTTAGAAATTAAGAATATTGTTTATTTCTATAAAGGAATACCTTTTGGGGGATCATCAGATCTTGTACTAACCATTTTGGTTTTGATTAATCTCAAAAGACAAGGTAAATATATAGTTTTTCCCTTGTGGATCATGTGATTCCCTAGAAGTTTATTTTATATCTTCTGGTGTGGACAAGTCTTATTGAATACTCATCGTTTAAAAAAGGAGTTAGTGGTAGAAATCTATTAAAGAATGAAACACTAAATATTAAGTTAGTATATCTATTTATGTTCTCAGTCAATCTCATAAATAAATTACTCATCTTTATGAAATGTAACTTAAAACAAATAAAATGTTGTTCATTTACTTTTCCTACTGGGAAATAAAAGACCATTTTTTCCATGAAAAGTTTGTGGTTTTCTTATTGCTAACTTTCTCCTGATCATGTTTTCTATCCCTCTCCATCAGAACATGACACCTAGTATATCTTCAATATTCATTTTTTCCTACATAGAATTCTAGTATGGGTTATCTAGGGTGACCTTTGTACATCTCTTTCTTTCTTTTAAAGTGATATTTTTATTGACTCTTTTTATTATGTGGGACTTTCCATTATAATCCCAAGTCCAATTTTAAAAATTGTGAGGATGCAATTTATTAATGGAGGGATGAATGTAACACCCAAAGATTTCATAGTACGTTAGTTCTTCAAAGTAATTCAATAACTTACACTACACGCAACATCGAGTTCAAGCGCACCACGACTTACCAAACTAGCTGTTCAAAAGTGGTTATGAATAGTATTAATAGAATTTTTAACTTTATAAAACCATTATAATTTTAGAATCCATATGATCAGTTTCTTAGACATAATGTAAGGAAAAATTCAATTTTTACTGATAAAATAATTATTTTTCAAAAAATGAAATTTTACCGCCTTTTAATGGAAAACCCATTTTAAATCCAATATTTGAAACATTTATATATTAATTTTCACAAAATAAACTTATACTATGGGATATTGACCTATGAATTTATTTTCAATAAATTTTTGGTGTTTTTGGATAACTTTCATATTTGGGTGAATAGTGAAACATAATATATATTAACTGAAAACAACTTATTTAATCAAAATAGTTTATATTGTTCAACTATACATATAAATGGTTTGGATGTATAATTAGATTATATTTTTACCATTTAATCCAATGTTGGTCATTGTAAGTAATTTCACTTTGAAATTGGACATAAACAAATGTCAATCTTTTGATAGTTATTATTTCATAAAAATACGTTTTTTGGTTTTGACTAGGAGAATTAATTTTAAACTAATAAATGAAATTTCTATGTTTTTATTTCTTAAAATACACTAAAATTCTGAATTCAAAAAATCAAAATTATCTTAGGGTGACTTTTTTGTTATGTTTCTGAAAACTTTTAATGTTTTATGAATAGTGAAAAACACCGATCTATAGTTTAAAACCAAATTTTTATTGAAATAATTATTTATTTTATTTAAATTTATTTTAGGTAATAATAGATACATAATAACTCTATATGTTCAATGTAATTCATTGGAGTCAGTTTATAAAAAATTTAGACATATAAAAAGTTTATTGAACTTTTCACTATCTTTTACCCACCTCCTAGGAGATTTTCCAAATTCACATTATACTTAATTTTACCACTTATGTGAATGTAATTTCAAAATTCCAAGAGACACGGTTCTTATCATTAAGTAAAATGTGGTTCAATAAGATGAAAATATTTTTTGGTGAATAGTAAATTTTTACTTTTATTTACCACGGTGAAAAGTAAATTGGGTAATTAAGGGTAAAAATCATATTATTATTACCCTAAAACAAGTCCTAATTATATTGGATAAGTACAATTAGACCAAAAAATACCTTAGGAATAAAATATGAACCTCTTTGGTCCACTTGGATTAGATTACGACATTAATTATTATTTTATTTAAAGAAGAGTTAAAAGATTTAAAATCAATGTTTAATAACTAAAAAATTTGTAATATGGGGTTATAAATAAGATAAACTCAACTATAAATATTCATTAGAAATTCAAAAATATTTCCTAAATAATGGTATTTTATTTAAAATTATTAGACATTAAATAATTATATTTATTTATTACACAATGACAATGCAGTAATTACCATATTAATAAAATATTAAAATAATTGATATTATAAATATCCAAATAAATGTAATTTGAGACTTTTTATGAATTAAACTAATATTATAGATTAATATAACATGTTATAGTTTTTTAGATGATTTTTGTTCGAAGTAATAATTATATTATGAATTTAGCAAAAACAAAATACCAAATAGTGTCAAAATTGACATAAAAGAGTTTTTAAAACAAGTATTATATAATTAATTGATATTATATTCTTAAAAATATAAGGTTCTTCAAAAAGACTTATATAATGATAATTTTATCATTAATTAACCACTTGGGGTTCTCTTGGAAGTATATAGTAAGTGTATTAACCATATAATATGAAAATACAAAGAGACATGGTAAATGTCAAACTATTTAACTAAGAGTTAAATCTGAAAGATAAGGTTAATTGAATGACCCAAACCTGTATAAAACCTATTGGTTGAGTGGTTTTTAAACCCTATCCACCATTTCCTTTAAATAATGCATTTTGGAGCCATTTGAAACCGAAACTTATTTTATTATAAAATAATATTTCAAGCTTTTCGTAAGGTGCCCCTCACCCCTCTTTAAAAGCCATTTGGCTCAGCCAAAACCTGCCCAAATACCCTCTCAACTATCTTCCCTTAACCCTAGATTCCCTCCTTTTGTCATAATGCCAAACTAATGAGCCCTTTTGATCAAATCAATAGGAAGAACCTGAGGAAGAGGTAATAATTTCACCACCCTCTTTCAAGTTCTTTTCTTCTTCCACTTCTTCTTTCTTTGTTATTTCCCTTCTAAAATAATAACTCTAGTATCTTATATAAACATTTATTTTATTATAAATATGTTACAACCATATTCATTATATTATCCATCCTTTGAATGAAATATCACCAAACATGCGTACGTATGGATTATAGTCTCCACGTTGTGGTGTAATTGTTATTCAATACATTATTATTTGGATGGGTATAATAATGATGTGTAATTGATGTAAATAATAAATATAACATGATAACTATTCTTTATATATGATATAACATCCAATTATATATTATTTTAATATCAAAATAAGGATATTGTCGCTCGTGCATTTGTACGGATTTCTGTCTCCACGAACGTGATAAGATTCATTCCCCATCATATCCATTCAAAAATAAATTTCATTTGATGATTAAAAATAATGTTTAGAGATAATATATCATTATGGATATGAATTAGATACACCCCATCCATAAAATATATGACTCACATAACAAAGAATATAAAAGAAAATGAGACTGTTAACACCCGAAACGATGATAATACTATGATATTATTAACAAAGCAATGTTAAAAGATCATATATGATATCATATTAAAGTATATGATTATTTTATAATTTAATATAAATTATTCAACCAGTATAAAGGATTTTAACCTACCCTTGACCAAGTAAAAATTATAAAGTAATGGGATTCTTATCTCACTTTTAATTTCATGAGATTTCCATTATTCACCACTTATTTATTTCATGTGGTGTGTGTACTTCCCATGATTGTATTCATTGTGTAGTATACTTTAATTTATGGATATTTACATAATAATTGTATTATCCTTCTTTCATGACTGTATGTTTCGTATGTTACCAAATTGATAAGGGAATTTGAAATTTCAATTTCCACTCATTCAGCTTTACACATAATTCATTGATTAATTTACTCCAAGATTATGTGTGGAATCACTATTCATTTTCTTATGACATAATTTCCACTCCCCTTTATGTGGATATAACTTTTATACACATAATAACTACATTGATAAATTCTAAAGTCATCTATATTAACATGATAAGAGTAATTTTAACTCAATCTCCATTTATTGAGTTAAACATCCAATTCATTGGTGTTGTTTTTACAAGAATATGTGTGAATGTCCTCTAATTGATTTACACTAAATATCTAATCATATTGAGTGTATTTATATTTGTCACACATAATTTTTTCATTGATTTATCCTTAAACTAAGGATATAGTATTTATAAGATATTTCATCTCAATTTACATTCTATTGAGACATCTTTGTTGTTATACACCAAATATATTTTATATAGTGTATATATAATGTACTTTGACATAGTATATCCTGGATCCCATTATTCTCATTATATTATAATGTTTTGATTACATCAATTATTTGTATTCAAGTATCTCCACTTTGGTTATGAACTCTAACTAAAATGTCATTTTATATTTTTTAAAGATTTATTATTCTAAATCTTTCTCATTAATGTCCATGTTTTAGAAATGTTTTTAAGGATTTATTTATATGGAAATTGAACTTTTAAAACTAAAATTACCTATAAAATTTTCAAAGTGGTATGAGACACTTTGATTCAAAAATTAATTTTTAAATGGCTTCTTGACAAATAGTGGGACTTTTAATTGTTTTTTTGGAAAAAGGGGGATATTAATCTCAAATAGTTTTGATGGTTATTTTAATCTATGTTAATATCCTTCATTATTCTCGATTGAGGTTAATATGTTACCATAAAATCTTCCATTTTGTATTGAATGAGTTATGTTTGAAAGTGGATGTGCTATTTTTATTCCATTCATGGATTGTGGATAAAGTATTGACATTTCGTATTCCAGTCTTAATACAAATGTTTATGTAATGATTCAAACTTTTCATATGAGGAATGAATTGGGCTTAGTATGTGACTGGTGGAGCCCTCTATAGAACCTCGATGCATTGGTAGGTCTTATTAGACAAACTAGTGTCTTGGAATAAGGCTTTGAAAAAATCTTATTTGTAGTCTTGGCACGAGGCCTTCAATATGTGGTTATGATGTCCGACATTATGCATTCCATCATTATGAGATTAGATATTGATATTTCATGTGGTTATTTGACTAGTATAATACCCATGACTAGGTTTTATTATGGCATTATTTACTCATCTCATATTCCTTCCATAAAGAGTTCATGTTAATTATTTTTAAAAGAATTTGTTTTCAATTATTAACCATGCCTAATGTTTAAGTTATCTTCTGTTGTATTGCTTACTCTTAATGAAAATTTGAGCTCACCCCTTTCTTATGTTTCATTTTAATTGGATATGTAGAAGTTATTTATGAATGACTTGCAGGCATAATCTAGGAATCTTGGATGTTTCTAAGGGAATAATTTATTTTTGCTTTTTATTTCAAGTTTTAATGTTGACATTATGAATGTATCTAGTATTTATAAGGATACTAAACTGATAGGTATTTTGGGACATGATTTCCTTGTATCATGTCAATGTTTTTTAATAATGCACAAACTATGGGTAACTGGTGTCGGGGCGTTACAGGCCCGACTCTCATTTAACTGTAACCACAATGTTGGGAATTTGGGAGGTTCATTAATTAAATGTTCCTCATAAATTCATCGGAGTGTTACCCACCTATTCCCCCTCAAATTTATTTGGAGCTCGGGGTGGGGTGTTGGCCCGACTTCTCCAAGAGATGAAGCTCTGGAAAAGTACCACGATGCCAACCATTAGGAGGACAAGACTAGTTTCAACGATCGGTGACGAGTGCCACAGAATCACAAAATGACGAAAATGATAAAGGAATATTCATCGATTGTAGTTAGTGGACATCTTATCCAGGTATGGGGATTTTTGTAAAGTTCATCCTTTTGAGATAACCTGCTTACAGCCTGATACGATGCTAACGCAGAGGGCGTGGGGAAAATGAACAAGGCTCGGACACTCTGCCTTTTTGGTATTTGTCTGATTTTCTAGAATGGTTTTCCAAACGGAGCAGCATGATGAAATCGGAGGACACCCACCAATGATGGTTACCTGAGGGCCACATATGCACTAACTACACCAAAAATGGACCACTAGAGCATGTCCGGTGGCCTGCAAAAAAAATGCCAGCGAGCCATGTCAACGGCGGCCGAAGGTGACCCGCATGGACTGGATGTGGGTGGTGGGAAGCAGCGTGCCGCACCGTCCATAGGCAGCCGGCCCGAGTAGGCTACACGGGACAAGGGCGGCACCCGAAGGCATCGCTGGTGGCAGTAACCGCAGCTAGCATGCCACAACAGGAGGGGGCGGCTCGGCCTCGCACTGTGCCGCATTGGTGGAAGTTGGTCTATGAAATGGCCGACCATTTCATGCGGTGGGGAAGTGCCCCACTGGCTGGGTGAAACAAGCCGACAACCATGGGTCCAACGAGGAATGTGGTCCACCTTCTGGTGGACAGGTCTGTGTGAGGGACGGCTGAGCGGGCTGGACCCTTGGCCTAATGGGCCAGTGCCGGTGGATGTAGACCCCCCCCCCCGATTGGTCGTGCAAACATCTTACCAGGGCCATGAACCAATGGGACAACAAGGATGGTCTGCACCCAGTGAACCGGGCCGGACCCCGGTGGGGTTAGTTAGACCACAAGAACCGTTGTGTCGGGCCGGTCAGACTGAGTCAGACCTGGCCTAGACCCAACCAACCCTTTGAATAAATAATCTCTCATAACTGAAAAACTAGGTGTCTATTTGATACACCATCAGTGGCATTGGGTCCCCTTTTGGGAAGTGGTCCATTTGGCATATTCCGAGGAGACCGACCGAGCCGAGCTGGATTGAGGTGCGATCTCCCCCATTTAATAGAAAGATATATAACTAACAGACCGAGTGTCTGATTGATGCAATGTCTATGGAATAAGGATATTTGTGACAAGGAAGTCCTTTGGAGATACTCTAAGTATGTTTTGATGGAGTTTGAGAAGTGACTTGGGTTGGATCATACTAGAATACAACCGATCCCTTTTTCCAAAAGTGCCCAAATCTCACAGACTGGGCATCCAATCGACACGCCATCTGTCACATTGGGACCACTATGATGGGGGTGGTCCCTTGGGTATGATTATTGTGGGACTTCATACCAGTTGAAATATTACTAAAGGCTTGATGAGCGGTTCCCCCAGAAACTAGAATACCATGAGTTGAAATCCTGTGACTGACAGTCTTGGAAGTAGTGACCCTGCGTGGATCAGCATCATAGAGACACTGTGTGGATCATCATCATAGAGACTCTCTGCGGATCAACATCATAATGACTCTGTGTGGATCATAATCATAACAACTCTATGTGGATCAGTATCACAATGACCCTATGTGGATGATCATCATAGAGACCCTGTGTGGATCATCATCATTGCGACCCTATGTGGATCAGAATCTTAGTGACCCTGTGTGGATCGGAATTATAGCGACCCTGTATGGATCTGTATTCTTGTGAACCTGTGTGGATCAGCAGTGTGTGACTCTATGAGGACTATCTCTAGATCTTCCCATCATGGATCATCGACATACGACCATGTGTGGATCGATAATGGAACAACTCTTTCATGGTTCAGTTGTTTAAACTTCCTAACAGAATAAAATGATGTAGCATAAGACTAATCGTCTTTATTCCTGAACTCTTAGTTGTATTCCAAGTTTTAGATGAGTCTTTTTATCTTTGTGCATTGTGATTGAGATCATGCCTTGTGGTTTTACTTTTTGTAATTTTGAGAGACATTTGGGGGTCTCAAGATCCCCCATTGGGTATTGTTATACTCACCCCTACACGTGCTTCGCCCACACCTTGTTGTGTCTTTTTCACATGACAAGAAGCTGGGCTATGACTTTTGGGAGCTAGGACCAAGCATTACACGGAGGATACATGCTAATGTGGAGTGTTATGAAGACAATATGTACCTACACTTTAGGTAAGATCCTTGGTTAACGTTCCAGGAGCTGTTTTCTCTTTTCAGTTGTACTTTTACTTTTCAGTGGGATTGTATTATGACCCCTTTAATTCCAGTACACTTTTTACTACTACAGTTTACTTCATGGTTTCTTCTTTTTGGGTTATTTGACCGTGATTTTTTACATGTTTAAAAGCAATGCCTTATCGTTATAAGGATACACATTTTCCGTGCTAGTCACCAACTCCTAGCCTACGGAAGGTGAGATGGGTGGTATTCATGGCACGAGCCTCGAGGGATGGGTCATGACATAGAATTATCGGGTCTTTGAATAATGGATCTCATTTAATCCTCCTCAATACAAGGTCAACAAGAGCTTTCCTAGTCAATGCATCTGCATCTTTTTCAATACTTCAAGGCTGATATTTAATTTAATAGTCATAGTCCTTGTTATAACATCCTAGAACCCTTATTCTCAGATCTAGTACTAAACTTTAAAACACAATATTCCTATCTTTGATGCTCATAATTGTTACCTGAAATTTTCATCTAAACCACACAACATCAAAAGAAAAACATGGATCACTTATTTACTGTATGACCATTTAGGTTTAGATTTTTGTTGAATTGGGATAAAATAATTCATAAACAATTCACATCAACTTGAACTCATAACAAACTTGTTCATAAAGTTGAACATCATCTCATGTTATTCCTATATTTTTATATTTTACAACAAGTCATCAACATCAACCTTGTTAAATATTTTAATCACTTAAAGCCTTCAACATCATTCTTTAAAACCAGGGGAATGAAACACAATAAAGGTGATCTCAAACACTCAGTAATGGTAAACATAAGAATTATCCATTAAATGACATCAATGATCATAAGAGTTTATAATGATGTGAGAACATAATCAATGTTCTTGATTGAATCGTAAAATAACTCATACACATCAACATGTGTACCACAAAATATAAATAATTGAAAAGGAATGTGTCACAAGAATTAGTAATAAAGAGTCATGTGATATAATTGTTGATAATTTTAAGCATTATAAACATATATTAATCATAAAGAATCATATTAAGGTATCTTGGGGAATCATTATACTTTTCACTATTATAAATGGAATAACCATGTGGTTGACTTCCATGCATTTCAGTTTTACAAAATGAATAGGCCTACACCCAAATTTCGTAACCAATAAATTGGTCGGCTATCACGAATGCACCCATCACTGGTATATAATAGAACTACCTATTATTGGTTTATCATGGAACCACCATTACAATTTCCAAGTTCCATTTCAAAATCATCACACATAAAAGCTTTCATAAACATATTGGAACAACCAATAACCCCTTTCATAACTTTATTAACCTGTTGAAAAGAAACAATTTATATTACAACCTATTTGAATAATTATTAACTCATGTAAAAGAAACCTGTTCAATAACAATATATGTGAAACATGATAAACCCATGGAAAAAAAATTTGTTTGAAAACAATTTTTATTTAGGATAAAATCAACTCGTGGAAAATAAAATGGTTTCATAATAATCTCTTTGAAACAATCATAATACATCCAAATAAAAATTAAGTTGGTGTAAATATAATATATACATATTGTAGGATAACTAACATAATGAGTTTCTAATTTCAATGAATGTACATAAACTCTAATGATTATTAAAACATTATTGTGGAAAATAATCTTTAAACATTCTTATGCATCTCATACCACTTTGAAACATTTTAATCATCAATCCAATGAAGGGAATAAAAATAAATGAAACATATAATATCTTGAGAATAAATATATTAATGATATAATATGTCAAATAAGTTGTAAATACAACATATAAAATAAGATAGCAGTATAACATGACAAACATTAGAAAGAAGAAAAATTGTGACAACAATCCATTGGTACTTTGGTAATATTGAAACCATAAACCCCATGAATGAATAATAATTATATGAAACTTTTAATATCCTGATAAAGAATTATATTCAATATATAAAATTTCAATTAGGTAGTATATAGACCTTATAAAATTAGATAGGTGTATAACATGGCAAATCTAACAAAGAAGGAAAATTGTTATAATAATCCACTACAACTTTGGTAACTTTGAAACAATAAACTCCATGAAATAATAATCATTAAATGAAACATATAATATCATGAGAAATAATTAAATTCATTATTTAAAATATCAAATAGTATTTATATAAAACTTATACAATAAGACATGTTTATAACACGACAAATGTCACAATGAATGAAAATTGAGACAAAAATCCATTACCGCTTTGTTAACTTTGAAGACACAAACCCCATGAAATAGAGATACTCAAAGGGATAGGTAAATCTTCATAAATTTAATGATAAGAATAAATAAATACATTCATGTGATGTATATACCCAATAAAACAAAAATATGTTTTGAAAAAGGCATAAGTCCCGCATTAAATAAAGGTGAGATTAGAAATCCTCTTACAACTATGGAAACATCTAAATTTGAAACCAAAAAAGTAACAATCATAAAATTAAACAGTTAAATACCATGAAGATAAAATAATTCATTATATAATATTTTAAATGGGTTAGTAGATACAACACAAATAATAAGAAAGCGGTGATTATGATGTATGCCTCATGAAAGTAAACGTGATACAAGAATCCCTTAACTTGGGTGTGATTTGTCATGATTTAATTATATATTAATATATAATAAACTTATGTAAATTATATAATTGTTTCAAAACATTATAAAAACATATTATTACATTTATTTCACCTATAACAATGATGTAAACAACAACTAAAACAATTAAGTTTGTATCAGGTGTTTTGACCATATTCGGTTTATGTGTAAAAAATAACATTGGTAGGTAAACAATGGTAAAAGGGGTAATTATATAAAAATATACATAATAATAATAATTTAATAATTATAATATTTATACATAAATTATTATTTTAAAACCAGTCATGAATTATGGTTATGAAAAATGAACAAACGATACAATCATGGAGACAGTAGGTCGTACGCATGCATGAGCAGCGTTCCCATTATTCAATAAGAGTTTTGGAAAGAAGGTAATTAAAAATTCTCTTTCAAAAATTACCATTATATCATAAATAACATATTATTTAATCATATATACTTTTATATAATATTATTAGGATTTAAAAGTAATCACCTTGCTTTGTGGAGGTGATATTCCACACGTTCACGAATGACGTTATCACTTTTTTGGTGTGTGAAAGGGTAATAAAGAAGATGAAATATTATATTTACATAAAGAAAATTTCATCAATTATATCATATATATATATATATATGTTTTATTTATTTTATATATTGTAATGTCCCCGACCCAGAATCCACGAAAACGGTGCTCCAATCTGGGTAGTTACATAATATTAAGCGCGTCTCCCCGTACGCCAAAGGCTGTAGACTAGCAGCAGGGGCCTTTGTGGTGAAGTGGGGAGACTATAACCCCTTTTTATTAGAGTAATCTACAACAAAAATAATCCAATGGCAGAAACAATAATCAATAAACAAGGAACATGTATAACAACCATTTCCACCAGTAAACATGTCATGTCCTACTACAAGTGCAAAACTAAACAAAACCCCAAAATAAAGACAACGACCAAAATCCCCAAAATGGTCTCGACTAAAAGTCTGGATCCTACACCAAGTGCTACCCATGTACAATCAACTATCTATCAAGGAACCTTTCCGTTCTCTTGACCTTCAAATATGAAGTCTACTCGGGTGCCCAATGGCGGCCCGAGCAGGGTGCGAGTAAAACTCAGTAGGCCACCACCAACAGTGTCTAAAAAATATCCAGTATGAACAGGTAGTGTATGAAAAAGTATGATAAATGATAATTTCAACATAATTATTTAATGTTCCACTAACCAGTTCAGAGCCAAACCCTTTTCCACTTCCATTACCATTCCTTTCACCCCAAATATCATCACTTACCATTTCATCACATTTCCATGGGTTAATCACATACATTATGTTACATGGGTCTAAGTCCAACAATAACAAGTAAGAGGGTAATCACATAATTATCCAATATCACTAGGATTAACCCCCACACAAAAACCATATCCTCACCTCGAAGCCTCAGTCCGGGTGGATGTAACATCCTCACCTCGAAGCCTTAGTTCAGGTGGATGCAACCATTAGGAGAATAGATCCTCAGTCCTCATTCCTAACCCATGCATTTAGGGTGGAGTTCTGAGCATCAGTCTTCACTCAACCGATGGACGTAGAGCCTCAAGTCATACCCCACACTACCAATCCAGGTGCACATGCTTATATATATAAGTGACCATCAACCCACCATACCATTTCCCTTTGGCAAACACCATTAAAAAAAACCACACATGAATTCACATTATGCCTTAACCCATTAACACATTACCAATTCAAATCATTTAACCATACACCCAATACCCATGTGTTATTCCTATCTCACTAAGCATTCAACACTAGACCCATAACCTAACCCATTATGGTCTTTAATCAGTTTACACATTAACCCATTTAACCCATTCATCATTTCCATGAATCAACCATTCAACCCATTTCAAATAACCCTTAGGTTATTACCAAGTCTAGGTGCATCAAATAACTTATATTCCATGTTCAACCAATCATGTCAACATATTCGTCAAGGGCTCTACCATTTATCACAACAAGGTCACTTGTTCAATAACAAACCCTAAGCCCGGGAAAAACTGGCACATCCCATGGATGGCCCCAATTAGGTCAAGGCATTCTCAATGCATCCCATGGGGATCGTGAGGGTTCCCATTTACCATTATAAGCATTTTTTATTCTAGTCTCATCCAGGTTGATCAAAGCTCATCAAAAGAAAACCATGAGCAAAGCCACACTTGCATAAATCCACCATAAACTATGGGATAACGTTTATAGACCACCTACCTTGAAACCTCTATTGAACGCACACTCAATTGAGTTTGTAGAATTAAATCTGACCAGCCCTTGGAGCTTCAACCTAGAACTCACCCAAAACTTAGGGGTTTAGAGCTTCAGAACAAGAGGGAGATAAGATACAAACACTAAACCAAAACAAGAAGTAGGGATGGGATTAGCCTTACCCGGAGCTTTGATCCGCATCCAACGGCACCAAAAACTCCTTAGAAATGAGGGAGATCGACCTCTTGGAGATGTTGGTCGATTTGGTTCGTGCCTAGGGTGAAGAGGGTGGAAATGATAGGAAAACCCAAGTGGTTCTTAAAATCCCGGAGTGGCAATTTCATAATTTTTCCCAACGTTAAGAGGTCGCACGGTTTAGCCGCACGGTTTGAAAAACCGTGCACAAACCATAAAAATGTTAATATCAGGAGGAGGAGGGGTCACACGGTTTTCCTGGGCATGCCGCACGGTTTACCTAGGTCGTGCACAAGCCGTGCGCCTAGCCTTGTCTTTCCCAAATTTCATTTTTTTCGTGCCTCGAGCCCCCGAAACACCCCAAAAGCCTCTCATACATTCAGGACACATTTTAAAACCCAAAAAAAGCATTCAACCCAAAAAAAATCAAAATCATACCTTTCCAAATACCGGGATCTTACAACCTCCCCACCTTATAATGACTCTTCCTTGATCGGTGTTTCCAAGCCTCATTGATCCACCAAAGAGAAGAGTTCGGGCCACTGAACTCACATGTATGATTCCTACTCCCAAGTTTCTTCTCGAACATTTCCATGCTGCTATAGTACTCGCACTAATGGCACTTCATTTCCCCGCAAGACCTTTTCACAATGATCCACTACATGAACCGAATTCTCCTCAAAGGACGCATCATCCATTAGCTCCACATCCTCCACATCAACCATGTGAGATAGGTCAGGGTGATACCATTGAAGCTGCAATACATGAAAAACATCATGCATCCCACCATACCGCTATGGAAGATCCAATTGGTAAGCCACTGGTATGATCCTCTCCACAATCTCAAAAGGTCCCACATACCTGGGCGCCAACTTACCATGCTTTCTAATCTGAAGGTGACCCAACCTTAGAGACACACGAAGGAACACTTTATCACCCACCCAAAACTCAAGAGGTCTATGCCTTCGATCTGTATACAACTTTTCCCTACTCTGAGCTATATCCATTCACTTCCTGATCAACTTGACTCTCTCTGAAGTCTCCTACACGAGACTTGGCCCCAACATCTCAGATTCACCGGCCTCTATCCAACACAACAGAGATCTACGTGGCCTCTCGTAGAGTTCCTCAAATGGTGCCATCTGAATCATAGACTGAAAACTATTATTTTAGGAAAAAAAAACTAACGATATGTGCCTCTCCCATGAACCACCAATGTCCATGACACAAGATCATTACATGTCTTCTATCAATTGGATCGTACGCTCTGACTACCCGTACGTATGTGGGTGGAAATCTGTACTCAAAAAAACTTTTATAACAAGAGAATTCTTCTACCCTTGCCAAAAATGTGATGTGAAATGTGGATCTCGATCCGAAACTATGGTCCCTAGGACACCATGCAAATACACTATTTCCCAAACATACAGCTCACCCAACTGGTCGACTATAAAGGTCTCCTGAATCGGTATGAAATGAGCCACTATCTTTAATCGATCCACAACCACCCAGATTGCATCATTTTTCTATGGAATCCTCGGAAGACCCATGAAAAAATCCATTGTTACATCATCCCACTTCCATTCCATAATGGACAATGGATTCAATAATCCACCTGGGCGTTGATGCTCGGCCTTCACCTGCTGATGGGTAAGGCATCGTATGAAAAAGCCCGAACATCTTTCTTCATTTCAAGACACCAAAACTACCTTAGGAGATCACAGTACATGTTGGTCAAACCAGGACGCACTTCCCTCTTTGATGCATGGAACTCACGCATAAACTCTTCCCGCACACACTTTGGCACAACCCCACGGTCACAAACATGAACAACACCATCCACACCGACAGACCACCCAGAAGGTAGCTCCCCACCATTAAGATTATCCTTCATGATCAAACACTCAGTATCATCAATAGGACCTTCCTTAACTCAAATCAAAAGCATCGAATACATCATTTAGGAAGCAAGAGTGACCTGACCACTCTCCTCGTGCACCTCCAGGTGCATCTATGCAAACAAAGACATCATCTTCCACTCGATGATGGACTCCTGAACCACCTGATTCTGAACCTTCTTGCTCAGAGCTTCAGCGAAATTGTTTCCTTTCCCCGGAGTGTACACTAAATCAAAGTAAAAAATAATGGAGATATTTTACCCATCTTCATTTCCAAAGGTTCATATCCCATTGTGAGAAGATGTACTTTAAACTCTTATGGTCATTAAACACAGTAAACCGTTCTCCTAACAGATAGTGCCTCCAGCACTTCATGGCGTACACCAATACAGCCAACTCAAGGTCATGGGTGGGATAGTTTGCTCATGGGGTCTCAGCTTCCTTTAACCATAAGCCAAAACCAGCTCATCTTGCATCAACACAGCCCCAAGTCCGACTCCGGATGCATCAGAAAACACGATGTACTTCTTACCCAGCTCAGGTAAGATCAAGATAGGTGTGGTCATCAACTGCTTCTTCAACTCTTGGAAGGCATTATCACAATACTGAGACCACTCGAACCTGATTCCTTTCTTGTTCATGCCCGAGAGTGGTGCTTCCAAGCGAGATAAATCCTAAATGAACCTTTGGTAATAACCAGCCAAACCTAGAAAACTCTGAACATCAGAAACACTCTGGGGATGCTCCCAAGATTCAACTTCCTGCACCTTCACTGGATCCACTAAAACACCTGCCTCTGAGATGATGTGACCCGAAAAATGAACCTCACTTATCTAGAATTGACACTTGGATAGCTTGACATATAGCCGATGCTCTATTAGCATACCCAAGACGATGTTAAGAAGTTGGGCATGATCATCATGAGTTTTCGAGTACACTAAGATATCTTCAACATAGATGACCACAAAATGATCTAGATAGGGATGAAATATCCAGTTCATCAAATCCATAAACACTGCTGGTGCATTAGTCAAGCCGAAAGGCATTACCACGAAGTCAAACAACCTGTACCAACTCCGGAAAGCTGTCCAAGGTACGTTAGAAGACCTCACCCTCAACTAGTGATAACCCGACCTCAAATCAATCATTGAAAACACCAATGAACCCCTCAATTGATCAAACAAGTCATCAATTCTATGAAGAGGGTTCTGATTTTTTATCTTAATCTGATTCAACTTTTAATAGTCAACACATATCCTCAATGACCCATTGAACGTATTTGCAAAAAGAATGGAAGATCCCAACAGAGATGTACTAGGATGGATAAACCCATTACACTCCAACTCCTCAAGCTGAACCTTCAGTTCCCGGAGTTCTGTCGGTTCCATTCGGTAGGGAAGAATAGAAACTGGCCCCGCTCCCGGCAACAACTAAATCGTGAACTCAACATCTCTCTCGGGGGGTAACCCCAAGAAATCCTCAGGAAACACGTCCTGAAACCGATCCACCATAAGAGGGAAAATAGACTGTTCTCCTATTTCATTATCATCGAGCATGAGACATGCCACTAAAGCCCTGAATCCAGTCAACCACTAACCAAATGGTCTTGCACGCCCTGCTCGAACATCCCATTCACCACAGTGGACATAAGAGTCACCCTCAAGTGACCTGAACGATACTCTACAGTGATAAAAATATATGTTCCCTCGATACAAAACCAACCAATCCATTCCCAAGATTAGGTTAAACCCTGACTTCTCGGGAAAGAAAAAGTCCCACAAGAAAATGATACCCACCAACTTCCAAGGAACATCCCTTGCAGTACTTGATATCCTCATCCCGCACTCCTAACGGGGTGTCAATTGACATAACTCCACACACTCTCTCCATTGGTAAACCCATCGCTACCACAAGTTGAGTAGAGATAAAAGAGTGTGTGGCACTTATGTCAAAAAGCGCACTAAAAAACATAGAAGATGCAAGGATCGTACCTCGAACAGTTGACGGTTCGACCTCTCCATCACTGGGCACAAACTAAACTGCCTGAAGCTGACCTGTCACTCTACACTTAGATTTGTCCTGAGCACCCTGCGCTGCACTACCCTGCTGGCGTGAGCAATCTTACCCCAGAGTTCCAAATCCACCTCCCCTGCCAGTACGGCCCACGGAGCTCCAAATTACTTCCTAATATGGGGCAACTGATCTCTTTCCTATACCTAGTACCTTCTTTTCACCATCATACTCGCCCACCTGCCGAGGTTTTCTGATGAACCTCTACACATGTCCCATCCTTCCACATGAACGACACTCATCTAGAGGTCGAGGAAACTGTCCATGTAAATTCCCCGACCAACCACACTGATAACAGAACACCTGGTTCCCACTCTGAGAAGATGACCCTCTCTTCTGACTACATTACTAGAAAATTTCCAAACAGCGCTTCCGACCTTCGGAATAT
The DNA here is from genome assembly GCA_963277665.1 of Viscum album. NCBI lineage: Eukaryota > Viridiplantae > Streptophyta > Magnoliopsida > Santalales > Viscaceae > Viscum > Viscum album. The sequence goes on along the minus strand of OY728166.1, from coordinate 1,220,187,757 downwards.
GCACCACTTGTCTGCCCAGCTGGCACGACAATCCCACCACCCGAATCTCCCTTCAGGTTCCCTTCAGAGTTGAGTGCCTGATCCATCACCTCTGCAAACCTCTTCAAGCGGAAGATATTCACTTGAGACTGGATCTCATGTCTCAACCCATCCTAGAAATTCCTTGCTACCGCTGCCTCATCCCCTTCTAACACTGGGAAAAATCCCTGCAAATCAGTAAAGCAGCTCACATTGTCCCACCCTGATAGCGATTCCTTAGTCAGGATCATAAACACTGCAGCCCACTCCTGCCTCAAAGTTTCTGAGTAGAAATTATCCAGAAACTTCTTCTAGAAAACCTTCCACGATATCCCCTCAGCCTACTATGTCTGAGCCTAAATGTCCCACCAATTCCTTTCCTGGCCCCGCAACATATAAACATCCAGCTTTACTTTTTTTCAACAGGGGTCTCCAGATGATCCATTATTGTCTGGATGGACTCTAACCAGAACTCTGCAGCCTCTAGCCCACCCTCTCCAGTGATGGTCGGAGGGTGCTGCAGTTGGAAATCCCTGGTCAGCTCAAACATACTTGGTGCAACCCACCCTCGGTCCTGATCCATCATCTACATAAGGTGAGCCATGTTCTCTCGAAACTGGTCTTCTCTACCTTTATTGATCACCAAATTTTCGCACACTTCTACTAGACGAGTGTTCTCAGCGACATCCTCCCATTTCCTAGCTAGTAACTGACATCGTGGTGGCATATCTCTACATTTCCAAGCATGAGATTTAGCACAAATACAATAAAACTTTCACGACTTCATCAAAAGCTCATTACTATCTACAAAAACCCATTTTCATATACTAATTCAACGACATTAACACCTCAGATTCACCACCCCGACCATCCCTACCGCGGGCCATGGTTCACATGGGGTAAACAACCATGCACTACCACCAGGCTCACACAACATTTAAAAAAAACGTTTTTCACCTCATTTCAAACCCTTATATTTCATTAAACATCATTTACCCACTTGTTTTATTTCATTCTTCTCATTATCTCTTGGTTTCATGAAATGCATGATGCACCCTACTTTCCTTCCTCACACACCCACCCTGTGTGTGTACATTACACAATGCATGCCATCTATCTCCCTAGGTTCCTAAAAGGATGCATCAATGCAAATCCTTGTGTCGTTAAGGCCATGATCCAAATACCATAAAATACTCACATCAAACCCCATGTGCATCACCCAACGGTGAAATATCATCAACTGTAATAACACACAGCCATGGACAACATTTCCCACCCAGGGTGACTTGGGTTTTCCCCCGTACATGGGTTAGATACTGCTAAGCACAAGCTCATTTACCAAGGCCCAACACATATTAACCCAAGAAATCCCATCCCAAATAACAAGACCTTAGATAAGGAGAAGAAAGACCTCCTATGATACCACTTTGTAACGTCCCCAACCTAGAAGCCACGAAACCAGTGCTCCGAGCCGGGTAGTTACATAAACATAAGCGTGCCTCCCCATATGCCAAAGGCTGCCGACTAGCAGCATGGGTCTTTGTGGTCAAGTGGGGAAACTATACCCTCTTTTTATCAGAGTAATCCACAACAGAAATAAACCAATGGTGGAAACAATAATCAATAAACAAGGAACATGTATAACAAGCATTTACACTAATAAACATGTCATCTCCTACTATATGTGAAAAAGTGAAAAAAAGCCCAAAATAAAGGCAATAGACAGAATCTCCAAAATGGTCCCGACTCCATGTTTGGATCCTCCAACAAGTTCTACCCATGTCCACTCAACTATCTAGCAATGAATCTTGCCCTTATCCTGACCATCAAACGTGATGTCTTCTTGGGTTCCCAACGGCGGCCCAAGCAGGGTGTTAGTACAACTCAGAAGGCCACCACCAATGGTGTCTACAAAATATCTATTATGAATATGTAGTGAATGAAAAAGTAATATTAATGATAATTGCAAAGAAATTATTTAAGGTTCCATGAACCAGTTCAAATCCAAAGCAATTTCCACTTCCATTACCATTCCTTTCACCCCAAATATAATCACTTACCATTTCATCACATTTCCATGGGTTAATCACATACATTTTGTTACATGGATATAAGGCCAACAATCACATGTAAGAGGGTAAGCACATCGTTATCCTATCTCACTAGGATTAAGCCCCACATAGCAACCATATCCGCACTTCGAAGCCTCAGTCTGGGTGGATGCAATATCCTAACCTCGAAGCCTCATTCTGGGTGGATTCAACCATTAGGAGAATAGAGCCTCAGTCCTCATTCTTAACCCGTGCATTTTGTGTGGAGTTCAGAGAATCAGTCTTCACTTGACCCGTGGGAGTAGAGCCTCACGTCATACCCCACACTACCAAGCCATGTTCACGTGCTTATATATATAAGTGACCATCAACCCACCGTACCATTGCCCTTTGGAAAACACCATTAAAAACAAACCACACTGGAATTCACATTATTCCTTAACCCATTAACACATTACCATTTCACATCATTTAACAATACACCCAATTCCCATGTGTTATTCCTATCTCACTAAGCATTCAACACTAGACCCATAACCTATCCCATTATGGTCTTTAATCAAAATACACATTAACCCATTTAACCCGTTCATCATTTCCATGAATATACCATTCAAACCATTCCAAATAACCCTTAGGTTATTGCCAAGTCTTTTTGGATCACCTAACTTCAATTCCAAGTTCAACCAATCATGTCAACATATTCGTCAAGGGCTCTACCATTTATCACAACAAGGTCACTTGTTCAATATCAAACCCTAAGCCCGAGAAAAACCGACACATCCCATGGATGGACCCAATTAGGTCAAGTCATTCTCAACGCATCCCATGGGGATCGTGATGGTTCCCATTTTCTATTCTAAGAATCCTTTATACCAACCGCATCCAGGTTGATCAAATATCCTCAAGAGAAAACCATGAGTAAATCCACACATGCATAAATCCACCATAAACCATGGGATAACATTTTTATACCACTTACCTCGAAACCGCAGTTGAACGCACACTCAATCGAGTCCTTAGAATTCAATATGACTAGACCTTGGAGATTCAACCTTGAACTCACCCAAAATATAGGGTTTTAGAGCTTCAGAATAAGAGGGAGAGAAGATACAAACCCTAAACCAAAAAGAGAAGAATAGATGGGATTAGCCTTAGTCAGAGCTTCAATCTGCATCCAAAAGCACCAAAAATGCCTTAGAAATGAGGGAGATCGACCCCTTAGAGCTCTTGGTCGATTTGGTTCGTGCCTAGGGTGAAGAGGGAGAAAATTAGTGGAAAACCCGAGTGGGTTCTTAAAATCATGGAGTGGGAATTTCGTAATTTTTCACAACATTAAGAGGCCGAATGGTTTAGTCACACGGTTTGACAAACCCTGCACAAATCGTGCGCATGCTACTGTCTCGAGGAGGAGGGTTGCACGGTTTTCCTAGGTAGGCCGCACGGTTTACCTAGTCCGTGCGCAAGTCATGCGCCCAGCCTTGTCTTTCCCATATTTCCTTTCTTTTGTGCCCCGACCACCCAAAACACTCCCAAAGCCTCTCATACCTTCAGGAAACATTTTAAAACCCAAAAACAAAGGATTCAACCCAAAACACAACAAACACATACCTTTACAAAAAACTGGGATCTTACAGATATGATAAAATAAACTCATCCTCAGTACATTCAATGTAATATGTGGAAGTATCATATTGATTTGAGTAGGCGGCAGTCCACACCTCCACAAACGATGTTAGCATATTTTAACAAGATTGAATTCATGAAGGTATGTATAATATAAAAATTATTTTTGTATTAATACCACATAAATAAAATATATCTCATATAAAAATATTTTTTTTCAAAATTACCTACCATGATAGGTGGTAAAGGAAAAAATAAACGATATCATTTTGAATTACATGAATAGTTACTCTGTTACCCATTTTGATGGAAGTGTGTGTAGTTTTCTGATTGCACCCTTAACATATTAAAATGGAAATATATTATGTATTCTCATTTTATTATATAATCATGGAGTATTAATAATTGAATTTTTGGAGGAATAAATAAAAAATAAATGCACATTATGAACTGTTACATCTTTTTTGGGTAACTCCTTTTGGTTCGCACTAAAGGGATTCCTTGGTAGTATTTTCCCAAAATTTAGGACTATAGGGTGAGGGTAGGAATTTTTGGATTTTATCTAGGTATTTTTTGTACTATCAAATGCTATTTATAGGTGTGAATAAGTGAGGAGTGAAGGATGTATTTTATAATTGGAGAAAATGATTCCTTGGGTATTGTTGAAAGGATTTGAGTGTTGCCCACATTTTACTTGTCCGTAATGGTTTATAAATATTAACTTATCAATTTATAGAGGATTAATTGTATAAATATGTCCAAAAAATAATTTTTTTCTATGTTTAGGGAAATTTTTACATCTCATTTTCCAAGTTTAGAAATTAATTAAGTCAGTTTTTCATTAGTCACTATAATTTATTTTAATTAATTTCACTGATCATATTGTTAAAAAAAGAGTTTGACCTTATTAGAAATTATTAATTTTGATTATTCCAAATATGGAATCCATTTTATCATATTCCGTTCATAGAAGTGTAATAAATTAATCTAAAATTAATTGCGCAAATGGGACGACAAATTGGGTTTTAAAAGTAATAATGTTCTAATAATTTCGATGTTTTTATATCCAAATTCAATGGGAAATTGTTTGAAAATACCTAAATTTGTTTAACTGATATACATGTTATCTAATTATACTATAAAAAAAATTAAAAACATAATTTAAGTCTATGAATTATTTTGATGAAAAACAGTATTCAATAAAAATTCAGTATTATTTACTATTCATCAAAATAAGATGTACTTAGAAAAATACCAAAAAAAAGATAGAATTAAAATATTATATTTTTATTTAAAAAATGAAGTATATTGTTTCATATAGAAACTATAAATGTTTAAGAAAATATATTTAAAATAGGTACACCATTAAAATTTAGAAAAACTCTCTTTAAAAAATATACAACTTTGTATACATAAATTTGGATTTATCATTATCTTAACCATATCAAACCTATCAGGTGTATTTATAAATATTTTATTAAGTATATAAAATATAATTTTCATTTATTTATTTCACTAATAGTGATTAATTTAATTTATTTAGAAAAAAATCTATTTTAGTCATAAAAATAGTTATTTCTTAAAAACACATACTTTATATTCTATTATAATTTATTTTCATTTATAATAAATTGGTAACAAATGAGTTAATTTTATAAACATGTGTAAAATATAAATTCATAATTTATTTAATAATTTTTATTTCCACCATTCAAATTTCAAGGAGACAATTATTAGGCTAAATAAATAATACTAATAGCATATTGATGTCTGGTAAGACTCAACTTTACATGCAATATAAATCATCAAAGGGACTTGACGTTGCATGAAAAGAATGATAAAATGGATGTTTTGCGTGATTAAAGCTATATTCTATATTTTGTGTAACAAAATATATTAAATAATTTATATTTATTTGAATGAATATTTTTCATAATATTTATGAGTGTAATATCCTACCCCATTAAATTGAATTTCTCCCTCAAAATTCATCTTTTTTCTTAAATGAATAAAATTTATAGAATTCATATATTGAAACCCCTTTTTTAAAAAGAGTTGATAAAAAATTCTCCTAAAAAGGTAAATTGGAAAACATAACGGTCACCAAAAGTTACGCTTTTTTATGATTCCGCCTAGGGAGAGCATATATGGGAATTGCTAAATAATGTAAATAATTATAGAAAGTGGTTGAGGTCATTGATCACAAACAAGTGAATGATAAATGGAATGTTAAGGAATAAAAAAATAAATATTTGATTTTGTAAAAGACTATAGGTTCATCAGAATTGATGTTACTATGAAAATACTTTTTGTTTCAAGATCATTATCCAAGAGTTCAATAATTCTATTACAATATAGACCAATTGAAAAAATGAAATATAATTACATTATCATTAAAATTTCATAAATTAGTCAATTTCCGCAAAACAATATTAGCTTTTTCTCCAAATATGAGTATTTAAGATGAATTCATAACACTAGAATCCCTAAAATAATCATTTAAATATCACATAACCATAAATGGAATAGTCAAGCTATTCTACCTATCTTTAGACATTAACCAAAATAGAACATGTGAGCACCTGTTAAGATAATTATTAGAAAGATTAAAATAAAAAATGATACACAAATAATTAAAATTAAATTGTAATACCCAATTATCAAAATAAATTATTCCATAAATAATTGTCCATAAAATCCTTCCAAAATTTCATTACTATGTTTGAAACCCAAATAATATATGGATTTGATCTTATATTCCTACCAGATAAATAAATCAATATTACTCAAATAAAATCCCATATATTTTAATAATAAACATAAAATTAACCTGTAAAAATTTTCATAAAAAACGATATCATGTAGGCTGTTGGAAGTACGCAAACCCCTTATAGTCCTTTAGTCAAGTGTTTATGCCCCATCGCTTAGTCGGATGCGATGGGTTTTCACCCAGCATATGAGTTGTCCAACATTTTTTCATTAATACTAAAAAACATAAACTATCTAAAAACGCTTCATGTTTATCCATGTGTTCACAAATACCTCAACCCAAAAAAACGTCTCAAAAAATGTCAATAATAGACATTATTTTTTTCTACATAAAACTCTTAAATGAAGTGTCCATGACTTTAAACTCATTATCAAGATAAATATTATAGTCATATGATGGTATCCATAACTCTTAGGATAATCAAAAAATGGAAACAACCTAATCTCCAAAGTTATCTAGACCATCCTTTGATACTAACTATAACAACCCCGAACCAGCACTCTCGGATCCTGTGCTGAAATCCGCAACCTTACATTTCCATATTTGATGATGATAAATGTGACCAAAAATTTCATTTAAAACTTACAACATCAAAATTAAAACTTGGATCACTTAAGTACTAGATGACTTTATAGGTTTTGACTTTTAGAGATTTTGGGAAAAATCCTACATAAACAATTCACATTAACTTGGACTCAGAAAAAACTGGTTCATAAAATTGAATATTCTCACATATTATTCTCATATTTTCATATTTCAAAATAAGTAATCAATATCATCCTACTAAAATAATTTATAGAAAAAAAATCTTCCAAAATTATTCTTTAAAACTTGGAGAAAAGGAAACATAATGAGGGTGATCTCAAACAGTTAGTTTAATGACCTAGGTAGATATAATAATTTTTTTCATTTTGGAATTAAATAGTTAAATTAATTATAAATGTATAATGAAATAAGTGGAATTTATTGAAATTAAGGAATTTAAATTTATGGATTAGTAACTTGACCATTGGAATAGTAACATAAAAATTAGGAATATTAACCTCACCTAATAATGTATAAATAAAATATAGCCACATTATAAGTGAAAATATGATATATTTGTGTCATTAAACAAGTAATTTTTTTTAAAATTATTAATATGGTGTTGGTATTTTGGTAAATCATAATTATTTAACTACAATTTAATAATTAATATAATGATTTAAAAGAAAATATATTTTCATAAAATATATTCCTAAGTTAATATTTTATTTTCATATTATTATAATATTAATTTATGAGACCTTGATGGGTTTTTCAATCTGTTATAAAATGATTTATAGTTTTAAAAATGGGTATTTTTTAAATACAAGAATATTTTAATTAAAAATTAAAATTATCTTATTAATAAAATTATTCTAATAAAATGGAGTTCATTTTTGAATTCTATAAACTAAAAAATCATTGTGATGAATTTTTGGTATTTGGTTGAAATACTTAAATTCTTGTGAATATTGAAATACACTAATTTGAGATATAATTTAAATACTTGATTTAGCAGGTCATAGATGATGTAAGGCTTATGTAAGAAAAAAATATAGAACTGAAGATCATTACATAAAAATATTTTATTATAATTCAAAAACTATTCATATTCTTGGTCCATATTATTAAACAAAAGAATATAATAATGGTAAAACACCCCTTTTCCCCACTATAAATACCTCCCCTCGCCACCTCCTCTCCTTTCACCTCAAAGCCTGGTAGCTTGCCCAATTTTTTCCTCAATCCCTACCCAATGCTCTTCCCCAAGTCTGACACCTAATGTTATCACAAAAAGGCCCAAACCAAGGGTTGTAAGAAGGTTCTAAAGGAAGATAAGTCCAGAGGTAAAAATCCTCTTTAATTTTCATTTCAATTTGTTTTCTTTTCTTATAACCTCTCCACATACCCTTATCCAGTAGGAATGAAAACTAAATCACTAAAATATAATGGAATTTTAACATGTTATCCCTTTAAATCTAAAAATAAAAACATCGTTTGTGATGTGTCGATTTACCAACATCATGGATGATGTGTTTTTAGATTGCATCACCACTTTTAAGGTTGGTCATAAAACCATTATTGTGGCCAATAATATTTTATTATAAATATTATAAGTTATTTATTGTTCTATAACCTATATATAAACATGATATTGAATAATGTGATAAATGTTCAGGATGGTCATAAAATTTCCATAAAAAATAAAATCATTCTCTCTAATGTTTTATCCAATGATTCCTCCTGAAATCAAAAGAATGTTAAATGGAAACATTTAAAATTATAGAATAATTTTAAAATCATTTCATTCCACTAATCTTGTTTTCATTCCATTCAACAAGAGAATGCATAAAGAACCAACAATGGAAACCATGATATAAATTCAACTGAAACAATTAAAGAAACACAATATCATTAATAAAAGTGTATAATGATGTTATAATAACATAATATAAATAATTATAATTTTGAATATTGTCTGTTAGTGTATTAAAATTACTCTATAAACATTTATAAAAGAGTTTTAAACACATTTTAAGTATTACAAACTTGAGGTAAGGGAATTATTAACCAAATTTCCATTTTTTGGGTTAACCTTCGACATCATTGATTATGTGATTCTATGAATTTTTTGTGAAATGAATTTTCATTATATTAACATTTAAATATTTATTTATAGATTATAAACATATTAAATTAATTTTATCAATCCACACATCATATATATCATATTTTTAAGGAACTTTTATTTAAAAATACTCTTTTAACATCTTTTTTTAATTGGAATGGTTTATATGATGTAAGTAATCTTGTTTTATGATTATGTTCTGGTTCTTGGGAATTGTTTATGATGAAGGGTGGAACCTATATCTTATTCAAATTCATTGGGTATGCTTATAATAGAGGTTGACTATATAGTTTCTCCCAGTGTATCCAAGATGATTACATGATAAGTTAGTTGTGGTGGTTGCAATGTAAGACAGTCGTAGGGATTACATTGTAAGGTATCTTTGAGGGATACCAATCATATCGTAGACAAAAGGGAAAAAAATATTATGTAATTAATTCCCTATGTTACCTTTATGGTTTTATTTATTTTTTCTCTATTTCTTTTCAAATATCACAATTTCTCACAATAACTATATGATACATATTGGGTGAGAATTATGTCTTTGTCAAAATGATTTCATATGTTTATAATTATTCCTGTACTAACAGTTTCTCCCAATATTTTAATATCCCATAAAAAGATATTTGTTCTCATCCCATGTTCTAAAATGTTTTCATAGGGTTTAAGGATGGGTAAGTGAAAAGTAGATTCCAAAATGAATGTTTTGAATACATTTTATGAATGTATTTATTGATTTTAGTAAAACCTTTTTCATTATGGAAAAATGTATATTGATTTAGTTTACCCACTTTGAATGATTAGGGGTTGATATGTGTGAATTATCTCCTTATTTTATAATACTATAAATTAAATGAAAATTTTGTAATGAAAAGTAGTGAATTTTAAAGGAATTGACTAGATAATAAAACATTTAAGGTCATATCCATATAGATGGTATCATTGAATGGATTATATAACTTTGGGGGTTAGGATGATTTAAATAAAATACCATAAATTATTTTTACATTATATTTATTTTGAAATGATATATAATTTAAATATTACTATGTTTATTCATCTATGAGATTTATGTTAAGAATGATTTTTCTCAGAAAAAATAATAATGCTAAAGTAAGAAGGAAACGGAAGGATGCTATCTTTCTGAATATGCAATTGGGAATGGTGGGAATTGGAACTGAGTAGTTTGGGATAGTAATGGATTAGCTGATACAGGTTATAAAATATTTTGGAATCCATTAAATAGGACAACTAGAGATAACAAAAAGTAACATGATAATAGTGGACTATTTTATGAGGGAAAACCCTCCATCTTTCAATGGATCTTCCAACCCAGTGGTGGATGAAGGATGGATTAAAGATCCAGAAAAGATATTCGATGTTATTGGATGTTCAGATAATCAAAATTTTAGTGTTTCCATTTATCTTTTTTATGGTGATGCATAATAGTAGTGGTCAATGGTTTAGAATATAAGTAATAACAGGGAGATTGATTCCCTCAAATGGGATAAATTTATGAATCTATTCCTTGATAAACATTTTCCTACGGTGGTTCAACATTAGATGAAAAATAAATTAATTTAATTGAAATAAAAAATTGGACGATTCAATGGTCATGTATAAGGAAAACTTCACCCATTAGAGATGGTATTCTTCAAATCATATTCATGATATTGATAGAAACATCAATTGTTTTTACTCAGGATTGAATCCACAATATTGAAGGGCATATAACTCTCATGAATTTAAAAATTATCCAATGTGATGAGAGGGTAGAAATGGATTTTTCCAATGATCATGCGCACTTTGAAAAAAAATAAAAATAAGAGGTATAGATGGAATGAAATGGGTAAGAATAAATCAATGAAATATGAAGGTAAGAAAGTCTAGTTTCCAGTTTGTGAGAATTATTGGAAAAATCACCCTATTAAAAGAGTTTCTTGATAAAGGTTTCATTAAAACTAGAACATCCCCATGGGGTGGTCTTATTTTTTTCTCTAAAAATAATATGGTTCCATGAGACTTTACATTTATTATAGATATTTGATTAACATTACTATGAAGAATTTGTATCTTATTCCACATGTTGATGACCTGTTCAATCTGATCTAGGGAGTTTAATATTTTTGCAAGATAGACATGACATCCGTGTACCATCAAATGAAGGTGATGGATGGTAAAATCTAGAAATAAACTATTTGTATAAGATATGGGAATTATTATTTTGTTTTTATGCCCTTTGGTTTGACATATGTCCCCTTTTTAATCCTGTATTTTATGAAAATAATATTCTATAAATATTTGGATAAGATTATTGTTATTTATATTGATGTTATTTTGGTACCTTCAAAACTTTAATAGGATCATGAGAAACATTTAATGATTTTCTTCAAAATATAATAGAAAAAAATATATAATGATAATTTATAAAATTTTATTTTTGGTTGCAAAAAATTTCAGTTTTTGGACACATTGTTTATAAGGATGGAAAAATGGTTGATCCTGTAAAAAAAATTTGATGATAAGAAATGTCCTAAAAATGCTACACAGATTCGTAGATCTCTTGGATTTTCATGTTACTATTGGTGGTTTGTTAAAAAAAGTTCATGGTTATCTAGACCGCTAACTAAGTTAACATAAAAATAGGTTAAATTTATTTGGAATGAAGAATGAGATGTTTTTTTCAGGAATTGAAGAAGAGATTGGGGAATACTCTAACTTTGGCCCTGCCTTCTAGAAATGGTGAATTTATAATCTAAAACGAAGCTTCATTGAAGGTACTTGTTTATGTTATAATTCACAATGATTAGGTAATTTCTTATTCTTTAAGACCACTAATACCTCATTAGTTAAATTATACCACACATAATTTGGAATTATCAGCTATAGATTTTTCTTCAAAAATTTACTGCCGTCATTTATTCGGATCCAAATTTTAAATATACACTGACCATATAAGTTTGAAGTGTATATTTACTTAGAATAAATTAAACATGAGGCAGAGAATATGGATTGATATTATAATGTATTATGATTATATGATCAATTACCATCCAAGAAAATCCAACAAAGTAGTGGATTCCTTGAGTCAAAAACATCACACATCATTAACCATGTTCTGTTTAGAAAATCACCCTTTGATTATGGATGTGATTAATTTTCTATTGGATGTTTTTGGTGGAGGAACTTCCCCTTTTTTGCTACAGGGGTATGTGTAGTCATCACTATCAGACACGATTAAACAAGAATAGAAGGAATACCATGAGTTATATAAAAATGATGAATTTGTAAAAATGTTTAAGTTTCTAGAATTTAATTGGGAGAAATTTTGTTTTTTAAAATTTGGTAAGATATTATGTATTCCTTGTGATTCATATATGAAGAAATAATTGTTGTGTGAAGATTATAGTTCCCTATTTCTAGTTCATCCTGGCAGCACCAAGATGTTCTGAGACCTTCAAGATTATAACTAATGGGATGAAATGAAAAGAGATATTACATATTTTAACATGAAATTTTTGACATGTCAATAGCTCAAAAAAGAGTGACAATTACCAAAGGGTATGTTTCAGCCTTTCCATGGACAGAGTGGAAATTGATAAATAAATCAATGGACTTCATGGTGGGACTACCAAAAACTTATCAAGGAAACAATTATATTTGGGTCATAGTAGATTGACTAACTGAATTTTCACACTTTATCCAAATTGAGACGCCATTTCTTGAGATCAGCTTCCTAGATTGTACATCAAAGTTATTTTCGGGTTTCATAGAGTTTTTCTTTCCATTGTAACTGACTGTTATCCTAGGTTCACATATAAATTTCGGAAAGGCCTTTAGAAGTCACTGGAGAGAGAATTAATTTTCAGTACTACTTTTCATCATGAATATGATAGATAGACCATGTGAACACTTCAGACAATAGAGGGTATGCTTCAAACTTATTCCAAGACATTCACAGATTTTGGTAGCAACAAATTTCTTTAGTTGAGTTTTTTTATAATATTAGTTTTCATTCTCATATACATATGGAACATTATGGGGAATTATATGGAAATCGATACCGAACTCCAAATTTTTGGGATGAATTTGGGGAAAGGAAGTTAATGGGACCACAATTAGTAGAGGAAGTGGATGAGAAAGTAAATATAATCTAGCAACACATGAGGAAATCTTAGAATAGGTAGAAAATTTATGCAGATAATAGGAGGGAAGACATTAATTTTGAGGTAGGTGGTCATATTCTTTGTAGAATCTCACAATGGAAAAGTGTTACACCTCTGGGTAAGAAATGATAGATAATTCCATGGTTTATTGGACCTTATGAAAATCTAGAGAGAGTTAGACCAGTCACCTAATGTGTGTAACTACCTCTGATTTTATCTCATGTACACAATGTTTTTCATGTTTTGATGCTGATAAAGTATGTGGCATATTCATCTCATGTTTTGAGCCAAGCAGTAGTTCAGTTTGAAGAGAACCTTTCTTATAAAGGAAATACTATTCAAATTTTTGATCAAAGAGAGAAAGTATTGTAGAATAAGGTAATTGACTTGGTTAATGTATTTTTGGAGAAACCACATATTTGATGAAGTAACATGGGAATTTAAAAATGTTATGCGGGAATGGTACCCTCAATTATTTGAGAAGTAGATAAAAATTTCAAGGATGCAGTTTCCAAAAGGTAGGGAGAATGTAACGACCTGGGTACTTATATAATAATTTGTTTCATTTTAGAATTAAATAGTGAAATTCATTATTAATGTATAATTAAATAAGTGGTATTTATAAAAATAAATGAATTTAAACTAATATAATATCAGTTTGACCTTAGTAATAGTAACATGACCATTAGGAATAATAATTTGAAAAATAGAAGAATAACCTCAGCTATAAATGTATAAATAAAATTTATCCATATTATAAGTGAAAATATGATATAATTATATCATTTAACAAGTAAATATATTTTTTTGAATAATATCAATTTTCTGTGGGTATTTTTGTTAGTCAAAAATATTTAATGACAATTTTACAATTAATAAAATGATTTTAAAAAATATATATATATTTTTAAAATAGATTCATAAATTAATATTTTATTTTAGTATGATTGTATGAAAAACTTATTAGTCCTTGAATATTTTTTCAAGGTGTTATAAAATTAGTTATAGAATTAAAAATTAGTATTTTTCTAATAAATGAATATTTTAATTAATAACTAAATTTCTCATATTTATAAAATTAATTTCATAATATGGTGTCCATTTTTTAATTATACATTAAAATAATAGTTTGGGTGAATTTCTGGTTTTTTTATGAAATACATCATTTTTTTGTGAATATTGAAACATAGTAATTTAATATATAAGCTAAATACGTGATTTATTGATACATAGTTGATGTAAGGATTATGTAAGACCCAAATATGGAACTATACTTTATTATTTTAATATATCTTGTGATAATTCTCAAATTATTCTGAGTCTTGATCCAAAATAATAAACTAATCAATATAATAATGACAAAACACCCCTCTTCTCCACTATAAATATCTCCCCTCACCAGCTCTTCTCCTCAAACCACAAAGCCTTGAATATTGATTAATTTCTACCCAAATACCTTACCAAGAATCTTCCACAATTCCAATACCTTTTGGTCTAACCAAAAAGGCCCAAACCAAGGGCCTTAAGAAGGTTCTCAAGAAAGGAAATTCAGGAGGTAAAAATCCTATTTCATTTTCATTTATTTTCTTTTCCATTATTTTTCATTTCAAATAACCTCTTCACCTACAATTATAAAAGAGACATGAACACTCTATTATCTTAAATATAAAATATTTTTTATTGTTTATTGAAATATTCCCATCATACTTCTTCTCCTCTCCCTTTAATTTTTAAAATAAAAAAATTCATCTGTGATGTGTTGATTTACCGACATCGTGGGTGATGTGTTTTCAATTTCCACTAACACCGTCAATTATGGTCATAAAACCATTATTTGGGTTGAATAATATTTTATTATATATATTATATGTTATATCATGTTCTTTAACCAATATATAAACTTGACATTGTAAAAAAGTGATATAAATTCGTTATGACCATAAAAATAGCCAAAACAAATTAAACCATTTTCATTAATGTTTTGTCTAATGATTTGTCCTCATATTAGGAAAAAAATGTTAAATGGTGTATATTGAAATTATTATAACATTTTAATACCATTTAAATCATATTTTTTAGTTTTTCATCCATTAAACAAGAGAATCCATAAAGAACCAAACATGGAAACCATGAAATTAATCCAACAAAAAAACAACAAAAACAACAAAATATCATTAATAACTTGGTATAGAGATGTTATAAAAATATCATAATGATAAAGATAAATATTAATATGAGTTTTTAATATGTTAATAACACTCTTTAAAACATTATACATATTTTTTGGACACATTTTAAGTAAGACGAACCTGAGGTAAGGTAATTCTTAACCCAACTTCAATTTTTTTGTGTTAACCGTCTACTTCATTTATTATATGTTAGAAAAAATTATTTGTTCAATTAATTTTTATTATATTATGTTTTATAATGAATATTTATATTGTATAAACATATTCTTTTCTTTTAATATTTCTACACTTCATATATAAGATATTTTTAAGGGACTTTTCTTTTAAAAATCCTCTTTTAATTTATTTTTTAAATGGAATGATTAATAAGATGATAGTACTCTTGTTTTATTACTATGTTATGGTTCTTGATAATTGTTTATGATGAATTTTGGGACCTATATATCCATCCAATTCAATGGTTATTTTTATGTTGGAGTTCGACTGTATGTTTACTTCAAGTGTAACTATGATGGTTACACAATAAGATAGCCCTGAGGGTTATATTGTATGGTTTTTGTATGGGTTACGTAGTACGGTAGACCTGATGGTTACAAATAAAATTGTTTCTGTGAGTGTGAAAAATATTACTTTTGTAATTCCCCTTGTTAACTTAATGTTATTTTTTATGTTTTCTATATATTATGGAAATATCTTGTTTTTACAAAGTAACTATATGAATCTTATTGGTTCATAAGTATTTCTTTGGGAGAATGATTTCATATGTTTACAAGTATTCATGTACTAATAGTTTCTCTTATAAGTTTTATATATATTATTAATATTTTTGTGTTATTCCAATGTTTTAAAATGTTTTTCACCAGGTTTAAGGATGGGTAAGAGAAAATGAGAATCCAAGATGAATGTTGTGAATACTTTTCATGAAAAGATTTCATGTTTTTATTAAAAACTTTTGTATTATAGAAAATATTTATTTTTTTAGTTTTAAACTATTTTTTGTTTGGGGGATGATATTTATGAATTATTTCCTGATTTTATAATGATCTAAACAAAAAAATACATATGAATGAAAATATGTCAATTGTAAAGGAATTCTCAATATTATGATATGTTTAAGTCTGGGTCCTTATACATAGTATGAGTAAAAATAGGAATTAAAAATTAAATTTCATATGGGAGCATAAGATTACATAAGGGTATGTTGACATAATCAATGTGAATTTATGGAATCGTAAAATAACTTATACCCATCAATATCTGGGCTGTAAAATATGAAAATATAGAAAAGAAAAGAGTTCTCTGAATCCATAATCATGAGTAATGTGATATCAATATCGATCATCAGAAACATAATAAAACTATATCAATCTTAAATAAACACAACATGATATATCTGGAAAACAATATAATTTTCACTCCTATAGATGGAAAAATCTTGTGGTCATCCTTCATAGAGGTCACTCTTACAAATGGAATATCCATATGGATGACTTCTATACAAAATTAATTAGAGGGATATCATGGACCCACCCAACCTTGGTCTATCACGAAACCACCAATTACTATTTTATCATAGAACCACCCATAAAATTTATAAGTACTATTTCAAAATCTTCACACATAAAATCTTGCATAAAATCATTGGAACATCTGATAACCCATTTTTATAACTTTATTAACATGTGTAAAAGAAATGGGTTCTATGATATTATAATTAAAAAATGATTAAACCATGGAAAATAAATGGGTTCATTATAAGTATCTTTGAAACATGATAGAACCACAGAATGGAATTAGATTCTAGATTGATCTCTTTTAGACATAATCAACACGTGGGAAATAAACATGTTACATAACAATCACTTTGAAACAATCAAAATCAATTCAAAGAAAAAATGATGATGATATCAATAAAAAATATCCCTAGTAGAGGATAAGTAACAAAATTTTTAGTTGGTATTGATGAATTTAAATGACATTAAAATATTCTTGAGTAAAGTAATATTTAAACATTCCATAGAGTCCCATGCCATTTTGAAACATTTAAATCATTAACCACATGAATGGAAAAAAATAACTAAAACTTATAATATCATTATAATAATAAGATTAATGATATAACATGTCAATAAGGCAATATATTCACCTTATACAACAATACAGGTGTATAACATGACAAACATCACACAGAAGCAAAATTATAAAAATGATCCATTATTGATTTGGTAACTTTGAAATACTAAACGCCATGAAACAATTAATAATTAAATGAAGCTTATATTATCATGACAAACAAGGATATTCAATATATAAAATCACAATGAGGAAGTATATACAACCTATAAAATAATATTGGTGTATGAAATGACAAACACCACAAAGAAGGCAAATTGTGACAAAAATCTGTTACTGCTTTGGTAATATTGAAACTATAAACCCCATGAAATAATAAAAATTAACGAAGACATAGAATATCATAATAAATAAATATATTCTTGATATAAAATGACAAATACTCACTATATAGACTTTATAATATAAGATAGATTTAAAACATGAAAAATAACCCAATGAAAGAAAATCGTTGCAGCAATCTGCTACCACTTTGGTAAATTGGAAGAAGTAATCCCCATAAAAGAGATATATTCAAATGGATTTGTAAATAACCATATATTTATTTATTTAAATAATAAAATACATTAAATATTAGTATATTCACCCAAAATAATTAGTGGTTAACATGGAATAATTATCACGAAAATAATTGTGATACTAGAAATCCTCTTACTACTGTGGTGACATCTGAACTAGAAAACCCAAAAGTAATAATCATAAAATGAAACATTTGAATTAAATTAATATAAATTAATTAGTGACATTATATATCAAAATGGGATGTATATATATGTCACATATGAAATAATTGTTGATTATGACATATGTCACACTAAAGTAAAAGTGAGGCCAAAATCTCATACCCTGAGTCCAATTTGTAATGCAGCTCCACTGTATTCCTATATAATAAACATATATAAATTAATTAATTGTTTTATAAACTTTTAAAAGTTTATTATTACTTTTATTTCACTTATAAAAATTTTCAAACAACTTTATAAATAATTAATCTAATGTTAGGGGTTTGACAATATTTTGTTCACGTGTCAAAAACAACATTGGTAGGTAAACTATGGTCAAAGGGGCCATTATATAAACATTTTAAGAATAATAATAATTAAATTATTATAATATTTATACATAAATTATTCTTTTAAAACAAATAATGAATGATGGTTATGAAAAATTAACCAACATTACAATAATGGAGATGGTAGTGCATACACAGGAAAGAGTAACGTTATCATTTTTCAATGAACATTATGGGAAGAAGGTAATTAATATTTATATTTATGGAATTATAATTATAAAATACATAACATACTATTTAATCATATATACACATATATATAATTTTTAAGATGTAAAATGAATCACATCGCATCGAGGCAGCGATAGTCCACACATCCACGAATGACATTTTCACTTATTCATTATGTCAAAGGGTAATAAAGAAAATGATATATTATTTTTAATGAATGGTAATTATGTCAATAATATCATATATATTTTATATATGTCAAATATTTTTAATTATAACCATCCTTAAAAAGTTCAATGTAATGTGTGAATGTATCACATCACTTTTGGGGAGGCGGTAGTCCACACATCCACCAACTATGTTATCATATTTACAAAAATAGAAAGAATAAAGTAATATATGTTATAAAAAAATTCAATAGGAATTAACAAAACATAAATATTATATATATCATATAAAAATAGTGATTACATCATAATTTCTAACCATGAGAGGTGATAAAGGAAAAATTAACGACATCGTTTCATGAAATGGTAGTTCGTCGTACCCAAACAATAATTTTGTTACCAATTTGATAGAAGTGAGCATAGTTGTAGGTATAAAAATGTACCAATATATTAAAGAATTTAAATTTATTGGAAATAATATTTTTTATAAAATTTTAGGATATTACATTTATGAAGCTCTAACCATCTTCTTTTTCTCTATTTTCATTTCCTAGTATGTAAATATATAATTCAAAATATTTTTGTGTGTGTATATATCCCAAATTTCTCCATAAGGAAAGTGTTTCCATATATTCAGAGAATAACATCTTTATCTATGTCCATATCATGGGTAGGATAATTTTATTTATAATCCCTTAACTTTCATCATGTATATGAAATCCATTTCTAATTTTAAATTATTAAAATTCCAAGTCCCTTTATGGATACATAAGTAAAAAAGGAAAAATCCATCCCCATTAAATGGTAAAGATTGCATTACTTAAATAAAACCCCTCCTCTTTTGTTATTGTAATCTATCTTCACACTCTATTGTCCGAGTAAATATAAATCCCTTTGTGTTAACATAGTTAGTGGATTAAAAATTCATGGAATGTTTTAAAAATAATTTATTGTATCTTTCTAGATAAATAAAACTGCTAATATTTTCTATAGTTGTAGGATATGGCCACCATTATATGGCCTTTTTCTTAGCTTTATCGAACTAGATTCCATTTTTGGCCATGATGTGTCCCAATAATTAAAATTTTGTCATTATTGCTATCATTTTTTTGAATTTAATACACAAATTCCCTTTCATGAGAGTTTTTAATATAACCCTTATATTTTCATCCATCTCCACCAAAATTTTATAATATTTTATAATATCATTAATAATGAACACCACAAATTATAAAGGTAATACTTACATATTCTTTTTTTTCAAATCCATAAATATGGATAGAGTAATATCCAAGAAAAATGTAATATCTAAAAACACATTATAGTGACCCAATGCTTTTATATATACCATTATATGATTTTAAAAATAATTAACAATAACATTACAATCCAAGGATCATAATTTATAATGTGTTCGAGATAAGGTTCATAATTAAACATAATGATTCCAAAATAATAGCATTTTTATTTAATCTTCATAAATAGCTCCTAACGTAGTTGGAGACCATAAATCTTTATTGGTGAAACCAGGGAATGCATGAAAAAATGGATGATCTAAAAATCCAAATAAGGAAATAAACATTAAAATAAATATTCGCAAATATCTTCAAAGTCATAAAACAGTGATATAAAAATGCATGGTACATATGATATAATAACATATAGAACATGAGATAATATAATAATTAAATAATAGTAATGTGACAGAAACAAAAAACATGACTTTAGAATGATTTATGGATCAATTCATATGGAGGATCATGAGTCAAGGGTAACCACCAAGTCCATGGCACATGAAGCGTGATTTAAGCTAACCACCCTGATTGTGGCACATGACCCCTCATGGGACTAAACATCACCTTTTTATTTAGATTTCTATCTCTCTGAACCCATCATAACATGTTCATGAATATGTGTGACACATGAAGAATTATACATATTTAATCAAACATAAATATAAGGGTTACCCATGGTAAGAATTTGGTATCATAATCATGTCCAAAGGGATGAGATAAGGGAATATCGTAATGGTGTCCATGGAAGAAAGGATATAACAAATAAATGGAAATACATATGGTTTCATGATATGTTATTTTAAACTAATGTGAATACATGTAAAAATAGTGTTTAAGAAACTTTATAAATAGAACATTTTAGTTTAGTTTAAGGAAAATATTTCAGATTATTTAAAATAGAAAAGGAATATTTTTTAAAAAATATATATAAATTAAAAAATATATATTTTCATGATAAATTTTTTTATTTTAGTAAAATAATATTGAATTAAAACGGATTAAGGAGTGCACTTAAAAACGTGTAAGAAATATGAATGTTCCCTTGAATCAGGTTTTCTTTTCGGGATGATTTCTGAAGGGAATCTTCTTAAAATGATGTATTACCCCATCAAAGAAAGATTATATGAAATGAATATAGGACTATAGATCATATACATTTAGTTTTGAAGAATTAAAAAAAATAAAGAAGATTTATATTGGTTAAATAAGGATAAAATGTAACTAAAAGGAAATATGGGTGTTCGGAATGGATCCCTTTCCTTATGTTTGAAACTGTTATCCTGTTTATATTAAAATCATGAGTAATCAAATTAGATTAATTAAATAATAATTCAAAAACCTTTTATAAATTTAATTGATTTATTATAATTTTATTATGTTCATTTATAACATTTTTTATGAGTTGTAATTTTCCATTTCATCGTTCGAGAGTGTTTATTTCCCTTTTTTCATAATCAGTTCACATTTATATGTGTTTGGAAGATCATGGGAAAAATTATAAAGAATTGAAATTATAAGTTATTAATGAAAAAACATAATTTTAATTTTTCTTATATATTATCTTTTTCCAGATATGAGGATGACTCATTAGATAATATGTCAATGATAATTGTTTAGAATAATATTAGTGGTTTGTCAATAACAACGAACACATTTTGTTTTATCATTCATTATCTTGCATATATTTTATGTTTATTACTTAAAAAGGGTTATAAAATAAGTTTTAAAATCTTATTCAACCATTATAATTGTTTTAAGAATATATTTTTTGGAGAAAAAAGAAAATGAAAACTTTTCATCCATGGAGGCGATAAATCAACACCTCACTGAAAGCAGTTTATTTTAAGAATAAAATCAATGGGAAAAGGGGTTTGATGATGGATTATTACATTATAATAAAAAATTTATAGTATATTTTAATTATTGGAGTTATCATTCCATTTTAATGAGTGTATGTAATGAAATATTAGGAAAAGAAAATAACTTGAAACAAAATTAAAATAAAAGAAAAGAGGAATTTTCCTCTTCAATTTATCCTCCTTGAGAGCATCCATAAAGGAAAGGTTTCGGTGTTTTGATCACAACAACAGTTCCTAGAATTGAGGGAGATTTTTGGGAATTTTATTTTGAAGAATTTAGAAAATTATCAATGCTTGTAAGGTGTGAGGAGAAGAGACGGTGAGGGATGATATTTATAGTGGAGGAGAGGGGTGTTTCTCTTTATTTTGTTCACTAGTTTATTATTTTATCTCAAAAAAATGAATACATTGATAATTATCATCAAATATACTAAACTAATGGTAGTGAGTTAGATATTATGGTTCTTACATCAATTATTAATCAAGGAATATTTTATTTAACTTATAAATTTTATATATTGAAAATTATTGTATTTCACTATTCACAAAACATTCAAGTATTTTAAAAAAATAAAATAAATTTACCAAGACCATTTTTATGTGTATAATTAAAATATAAAATCCATTTTATGAAAATAATATTTTAAATATTATAAATTTAATTACTAATTAAATTTTCTATTTACTTGTGATGTACATATTTTAAAATTGTAACTGATTTTGTAACACATTGAAAAATTAAATAATTTCACATAAGATTATCTAAAAATGATAATACAAATAAATATTAATTAATTTATATATTTTATGAAAATAAATTTTCTTTTTACATCATTATATTAATTAAGAAATTGTAATTAAATATTTATAACTTACAAAATTACCAATGGTTAATTAATAATATCCAAAACATTTATTTTCTTATACTATGATATAATTATATCATACTTTGATTTATTGGATTCCTAAATTTTTTTTATATATTTATGGATGAGTTTACTATTCTATTGTCTTTTTTTCTATTCATAATGTTCATGTTTCTATTCAAAAGGACAAATTACTATTCCATTGGTGTAGGTTTTTTAACTTCTAGAAATACCTCTTATTTCATTAAATATTCATTTTTAATGTTTTTATTGTGTTCATAATGTGATTTTATGGAATTATAAATTATGAAATACTTATAAGGTATGTATTTACATTGATAAAATTATTGGTTGTTACATTCTTCCCCCCATATCAAATCTTTTACTCAAAATTTCATTTAACATACTATGGGGAAGACATGTGAGGGTACTTCTCCTTCATCACTTTCCATGGTTACCATGTATCCTTTTTGTACTTATGATTCTTCCATAGTAATTTTACCTAGTGAGTAGTCTTATTATGTAGAACAATATATCTACGATCCAAGATCTTCACTAACTCTTCCTTGAAAGAGATAAAATATCAAACCATACCACCTCTGCATTATGTACATGTGAAGGATTTGATATGTACTTCCTCAAAAGGTATATGTTAAATACATCATTTACTTGAGACCTGGTCGGGGGAAGGGCCAGATGATACCCACAGATCCAACACAAACAAGAATATCAAAGGGGCTGGTGTACTTGGGACATAGCATTCCTTTCTTCACAACTCTCATGATCCTCTTCCATGGAAATATTTGGATGAATACTATGTATCCAACATTAAATAGAAGGCCTCATTGATGATTGTATGCATAACCCTTTTCTCAAATTTGGGATGCCTTGACATTCCATAAAATGGATTTAACTTTTTCCATCATTTCTTCAAGCTGTTCATGCCCTAGTAGCTTACAATTACTGGCTTCATCCCATCATGTGCGTGTTCTATATAGTTTCCTATAAATGGCTTCATAAGGATCCATTTGGGTTCTCGAGCGGAAACTTTTATTGTAGGATAATTTCAACAGATGAAGATATTGGTACCATCCTCATTTTAAGTCCACAAAACAGGATCTCAACATGTCTTTTAGTGTCTGAATATTCCACTCAGATTGGCCATCAGTATTAGGATGATATGTCGTACTAAAGTTCAACTCAGTTCTTAGAGAATGTTTGAGACTTTTCTAGAACATGGATGTGAATCTTGAATCTTGAACATATACAATCGATAGTAGTACTCCAGGAAATCTCACAAATTATTTGATGTATATAAGTTCAAGTTGATCCAGTGAGATGTCCTCTCGAATTGTGAAAAAGTGATATTTCCTTGTAAGAAAATCTACAAAAAAATGATATATAATTGTTTCCTCTATATTTATTTGGATGCCTAATAAAAACATCCATTTTAATGTTCTCCCAATTATATGTTGGTATGGGTTGTGGTTGAATCATACCCTTAATCTTTTGTCTTTCATCCTTCTCTTGGGGACATACTAGGTACTTATATATATATTTAGAAGTCTCATTCTTCATATTGTACAACTAATATTTCTCTCAGATATATCAATACATCTTCATACTCCCTGGGTGAATAGAGAAGGTTGAGCTAAGTTCATCATTTAGAATCTCATTATTTATATCTAGATTATATGGTACACATAATCAGGGAAAAAATATCACGACTCATTCCTAGGCCATTTTGAACTCTGAGGATTTACCTTTTCTAATGGCTTCCACCTTTATCTAAATTTCCATATAATTTATTTTTATAATCCATGATTTTATCTATAAGGGATTGTTGAGAAATCATCTGAGAATGGATTGATGTTGTTCTTTCCTAAAAAATTCCCATGTCCATCCTTTATAGGTTTAAAAATATTAGATCCTTCTCAATTCTCATTATGGAAAGAGATTAGTGATCCTTTCAACCATGTGCATATTCTACTTTATTATCTTTAGTTAAATGGTATTGGATTGAGAAGTTATAATCCGTGATGATCTCTAACCATATTCACTAGTTCATATGAAGATACTTTTATGTGAATATATATTAGAGAATCATGGGATCAGTATATATCATACCCTTATCCCCATGGAGATAATGTCACCTGATTTTTGACGTAATGATCACATTTGATAACTCCAGAACATGCGTAGGATAGTTCTACTCAGCGATTTTCATTTACTTGTGTCGTAGGATATAACTTTATCATTTTACATTAGTAAACATCCTAAACCATTATTTTAATCATCAATATATACTAAAAATTGTTCCCCACTAGTCTATAGTGTGATCATTGGTGCAGTGATAAGCCTCTTTTACAACAGTTTCAAATAGTATTCACATTCACTCATCTAGTAAAGCATCATACCCATAAGAGCCGTCTTGATTAGTGAGTTTGAAAATCATGATATATTCTTCAAAAATCATTTCTAGGACCCTTCTAGACTAAGGAAACTATAGATCTCTATTTTAGATGTTCGCCTATGACACTCTTTGATTGAATTTTTCTTATAAGGGTCCATAGATATTCCTTTTCTATTGATAACATGCCCCAAGAATGATACTTCCTTCATCGAGAATCACATTTAGTATACCATTTATAACATTTCTCTATTTACAAAGTCTTATCACAATATTATAATGCTCCTCATTCCCCACATTACTCTTGAATTATATGACAATATCATCAATAAAGACTAACAAATTCTTTTCTAGATAATCTCTATATTATATATTCATTAAGTACATGTGAATTTATTGAACATTAGTGATTTCTAATGGCATAAATATGAAATCATAATTTCTATAACCCATTTAAATGAAACTGTTGGGAAGAAATCATTCATATTAAACCCTTGTCCATATTCACTTATAATTTCTTCTTTAGATCTTCCAGCTCAATGGTGTCCATTATATAAAGTTTCATTGATATAGGCAGTAGTCTAGGAATAATTTCAATTGCAAACTCAACCTCTCAATCATAAGGAAGACCATGAAACTCTTTCGAGAACATGTCAGTGTAGTCCCTAAAATTTTTGAAGTCTTAAAGCCTTATTTTTTCCATAGTCCCAATAATTTGAGAAAGATATGTTTTCTCAAATGGAAAAGTTATGCATAATAGAGATAATGATTTTGAAATAGATTTATGTTCTTCTTCACACTAGAAAATAAAACGTCGATTCTTCAAGATGTGAAGGGTGATCTCCCATTCCTGACAGTTAATGTTGGATTTATATAAAGATAGAAAATCTAAGCCTAATATAGTATAAAAATATACAAAAGGGATTATACCAAGATTTACTTGGAGGTTTAATCCAAAAACATTAATCAGAGAAGAGTTATAAACTATGGATGAAATAATTTCCCCATTTGAGATTCTCACTGATAAATCAACCTTTAAATTCTGAGATGGTGATTGAATAATTATAATTAAATTGCAATATATGAAAGAATGTGTAGAACGGGAATCAAATAATAAATTCTATAATATTTAATTAATAACTAACATACCTATCACCACATCATTGTCCAGCTTCACCTCAGTATTATTGATATCATATTCTCTTCCATGCTACCTCGGTGGTTGTTGTTTTAAATTGTAACCAACAACCCTTGGATTAGGGAATGGTTTTATTAATACCCATGTCCCTTGTAGATGAAACACTAAACTATAGGCTGAGTGTTGATCTCAACATTTCATTATTATTCTTAATTAGTGTGATTGTTCATATCCCCTCAGCAGTTATTATCCAGATTCTCCATTCTTCTACATTTTAAGCATTTCCTTGTTCCCTTTAGACATTTCCTAGGATACTTCTTCCCACAATGTTGAAACAAGTGATAATATTTCTTCTTTCCATCATGGTATTTATCACTCATATTAAACTCTATATTTTTCTTTTTTCACTATATGCCCACAAGAACACTTAGAGTCTATGTTCTCCATTTCAACATTAATCGAACACCGAAAAATATCTTAATAGCTTTAAAAGTATTGAATCACCAATAATTTTTTGTAAACACAGATTTATTTTGGAAAATAAGCGATCCACCTTGTATTAGGTGTTCATGACAAAGTCGTAGGTGCATATTTCAATCCTTATGATGTTTTCATCATATATTCTTATAGATTTATCATCTGTATGATTCAGTATAATGAATTCCATTTTCATCTTATGATGTAGGATTCAAGGAAAATATTTATCGATTTTATTTCTATAAATAAACCCATTCCCTGGAATCAATTTCATCATTAGACTTTATGTTATTGATCAATTCCCACCACTAATCAATTTCCCCATCAAAATGATAGAAATCTAGATAAACCTTCTCTTCTTCAGAAAATTAGAGGGTAGAGAATATCTTTTCAATAAAGTTAATCCACTATTTTTTATTATGGGGATCAGAATATCCACTAAACATGGGAGGCATTTTCCACATAAAGGATTAGATTTCAACACTATCTCTCTTAGGAAAAGTAGGGATTTCTACATGATTCATGTTATTTTTCATAACTTGAGCAAGTTGGGAAAGTATTATGATGATTTTTTGAAAACCTATTCCCATCATATTTGTCATATCAATAAGGTAATTGTCATATTTCCTCTCACATTGATTTCTGGAATGATTTATTTTATTCCAATCAATTAACTTTGAAAAATAATGTACAGTTAGGCGGATTGAATACTTAATGGATAATCGTAATAAAATGAAACTTTTAACATAAAAGGAGAAATATGTAAATGAAATGTTTATCCTAACTTATGATTCCTTAAGATTAAATCTTGGTTATCCATGATCTGTTTCCCAACATATATTCTTATGGAATGTTTTTCTTCCCTTAATTATGGTTCTTAATGAGCTCATGAATTTACCAAATCATATCCCTCGAGAGTGACAAATCAGGTGACTAGTAAGTCCCATTTTTATGTATTAGGTTAGCCTGAGTCAAGGCCCGAATACATTTTCAGTGTTTTTAATTATAGGTACGTATATGGTAGAACCATGTACACATGTAGTATCTAGAACGCTGTGTATTTTCTTGATAAATCACATACTCTATACTAAAATAATGTTGGTATTTTTTCTCAACATTAGTATTATCCCCAGGGTTCCAAGATAGTTTATATATTCATAGTTTCCAAAAATTACTATAACTTCCTATGATACAATCTAAAATGAACCTATAAATTTACACATATCATTACATGATTTTTTCCATAATTAAAACATCGAATTACAAGTCAAGGATCTTAAAGAATAGTGTCTTTCAGATTATGTACATAATTAAACATCATGATTCCAAAATAAGAACATATCTTGTTTTATCATAATAAATTGATACTATGTTCCATTGAACCATCAAATATTCATAGGATAAACTGTGGGAACACACCAAAAAATTCATGATCTAATAATCCATATAAGTAAATAAACCTTGAAATAATGCTTAGAACATTGGTTTGAAGGGATAATATAATGATATAAAAAGTAATGTAACATATTGAATAATAACATATAGAACAAAGGATCACATAATAATGGAATCATAGTAATATGAGAGAAACATAAAACATTACTTTATTATGATTCATGGATCATTTCACATGGAGGAGCATGAGTCAAGGTTGACCACCAAAAACATTGAACATGGAGCAAGAGTCCGGGCTAGACACTAAGACAGTTTCACATGACATCTCATGAGACTAATCATTACACAATGCATTGGAATTCATATCTAGGAGAACCAAATATAATATGTACATGAATATATGTTCCACAAAAATAATCATACATTTGTAATCAAACATAAACATAAGGTTTACACATTGTAAGAATTCAGTATCATGATAATTTCAAATGGAATAACATTATGGAATATCATAATGGTGTCCATGAAAGAAAGTATTTAAGATATAAATGGACAGAAATAAGGAAAATTAGGCATATATCGTGATAATTTATGTCAAACTGATGTTAACATGTAAAAATAGTGTCTAAGAAACATTGGAAACAAAACATTTTAGTGTTTCTTAAAGAAAATATTAATTATTCTTTAAAAAATGAAATAAATAATTGTTTATATAAATCTATAAATTAACCAATAAAGATTTATGTGAGAAAATGAGTTCCTTTATTAAAATAATATTGTCTTAAAATAGATTATGTAGTGCACTTGAAATGTGTATGAAATTGGGAAGTTCCCTTGAAACGGGTTTTCTCTTCGGGATGATTTGAGAAGGGAATCATTTTAAAACATGTATTACAACAACAAAGAAGGATGATATGATCTGGATTGATGATTTTGGAACATATAAACAATAATAAATAATAATTAAATTAAATTAATGAGATTCATATTTGGTAAATATAAAGAAAATGTAAACCAAAAGAAAATATGGTGTGTTAGAAATGATCACTTACCTTATATATGGGATGATTCCGCACTTGATATAAATGTCCGTAATAGTAAACTTTGATTTATTAATTAATATTTCAAGAAAACTTTCTACATGCAATTTATTTTTTATAATTTTATTATGTTCATTTAAGATCCTTTTAAGAGTTATACTATTTAATTTCATCGTTCAGGAGTGTTTATTTTCTTAGTTTTCCTGATCCGTTCACTTGAATACGAGTAAAAATGTGTGTAAATAATTGAAAATAATTTAAATTAAATGTTTTATATGAAAAAACCTAATTTCAATTGTTCTTATATATATATTATGATGAATAATTATACAACATGTCAATGATAGTCATTTAGATTAATTGTTGTGGTTTTTGGATCACAACAAACTCTTTCTGTTTTATCATTTAATATTTTTTATAAATTTTAGTTCCATAGCATAAAAAGGTTTATAAATAAATTTTACAATCTGATTAAACAATTTTAAAGGTTTTAAGATCATATATTTAGTATATAAATAAAAATAAAAACTTATAATCTATGGAGGTGATAAAAAAACATTTCACGAACAACAGTTTCATTTTTAGAATATAAGGGAGGGTAGAAGGGGTTTGATGATGGGTTATTCCAATAGAATTGTAAAATTCCATTATATTTATTTTACTGGATTTATAATACCTTTTGGATTAGGGTAGGTGAAGATATATTATGAAAATAAAATAACATGAGAAAAATTAAAAGAATAGAAAAGATGAATTTACGTCTTGAATTTATTCTCCTTGAGAGCCTCCTTAAGTCAAATATTATGGTATTCTGATGAGACCAAGGGATCTTGGATGCCGAGAAGATGTTTTGGAAGAGTATTGGAAATAATTTTAAAATTTTCAAAAACATGGAAGGTGTGAAGAGAAGAGGCGAAGAGGGGTGATATTTATATTGGCGGAGAGGGGTGTTTTCTCATTATTTTGTACATTAATATATTTTTTTCCCCAGAATATGAATTGATTGGGGATTATATCCAAGTGTGTTAACATAGTGAAGTGAATTTAGATATTATGGTACTGACATTATCTATAACTAAATTAATATTGTATTTTACTTATAATGTATTTATACCGTATGATACTGTATTTCTCTATTCACCTAAAATTTAAGTATTTCAGAAAAATCCCAAAATTTCACAAAAACCATTTTTTGACATGAAGAATTCAAAAATGAACTCCATTATACTAAAATAATTTTTTTTAATATGAGAAATTTATTTTTTATTAAATACATTATTTCCATGGAAAATAACAATTTAATAATTATAAATTATTTTTCCACACTTTGAAATACTAAATAAGGTATCATTAATTAAACATAAAATAATAAGACAATAAAATATTAATTTATGAATAAATTTTATGAAAATAAATTTTATTTTAAATCAGTATATTATTTAAAAAATTTATTTCAATATTTATAAAATTCAAAAATATGAACATTTAATTTATAATTTGAAAAACATTTATTTACATATACAATGATATAATTATATCTTACTTTCATTTATAGGATGCCTAAATTTTATTTATAGTTTCATTGATGATGTTAATATTCTATTATATGGTTTACTATTTATAATGGTCATAGAACTATTCAAAGGTGGAATTACTATGCTATTGATATAGGTTCCTTAACATCTAGGAATTCCATTTATTTCATTAAATATTAATTTATAATGATCTTTTTTTGTTCATAATGATATTTTCTGTGATTATAAATTATGAAAGAATTATAATAAATGGATATAAATTGATAAATTTTTTGGTTCTTACACACATAATTCTCATATCATTTTCAGAAGGTAGCCTATTGGGTATCTTCTTTTTTTACCATCAATTGATGATACCCGGACCGAAGATCAATCTTGGAAAATAATTTAGCTTCACGAAGCTGATCAATAAAATCATCAATCAATGGATGATGATATTTTATCTTCATTGTAATATCATTATGTTCTTTATAGTAAATGCACATCTTTTTTTATCCTTCATTTTTCTTTATAGATTGAATAGGTTCTCCCAATGGAGAAACACTTTGTCTAATAAAACCCCTCTCAAAAATATCACGAAGATGATAATTTAATTCTTGTGAAACTATATATTACATTCTATATGGGTTTTATAATATTGGATTGAATTTAGGTATAAGTTCAAATTATAACTCTACCCATCTTTCTAGGGGAGGTCCTAATTACTCTTTAGGAAATACATCAATGTATTCTTATAAAACTGGATCATCTCCTATATGTAGTATTTCACATTCTTATTTTTGCTCAAGAAAAAATTATATAATAAAGGAAATAATATTTGGTTCTTGGAATGTATTAGGCTGGCCAATCTATAATTTGAAGATGATTAATGGATTTAATTAACAATACCTAAATCTCATTTCTTCCACAATTAATCATGGTATTATACATTGACAAAAAATTCTTCCCATTTATTATGTAAAACACCAACATCATAAGGATAATCAAGTTTGAAGAGAGTACATACTCACCAATATTCATTAGGGAATCCCTATATATATAATTATTTAATTCTTGTACAGTTCCTCCAAGAAATTTTTCAGAAAACTCTACCACTAGTAGTGTCAGGTTTAAATTGATGTTCTTTACAAACATGAATGAAAACAAAATAATGTGTGAACCAGAATAAAACAATATAATTTTTAGCAATATGTGTATGATGGTTGTACCATAAACAACATCATTTTAAGATTAAATATAAATCATTGAAATGAGAAAATATTGGCATTTCTCCCATGGAATCTATTGGTGTTAATGAGGGATTCCCTCTATTATCTTCTAATTTGTACATTGGATAGAAAAATACATGTTTTCCCCACACTTAAATAATTTCACAAACAAGTTACGATTTCTCAATATCCCCATTCTCAATGGAATTTATATATTTAGGCACTATATCTCCATGATATTTTCAATCTATAATCCCATCTCTTCCAGATTTTTATAACTTTGTAATTCTAGGAAAAAAATTCCCCAAATGCATCTCCCCTCATTTTTTAGACAACTTACTTTACTTTCTTCTCATTTATATTCTTCCCAAAATTTTGTTCCATCATTCTATACTTTTTGTTCTTCGCAAGATTTCATTAGGAAACATATAATTCTATTTACGCTTTGATATCAGATCACACCATCTCTTCATAACTCCAAAATTCATGTATTGTCAAATCATATTTTTGATGGGGTCTTAGTCCACCAAAGAATTGATCTTCTTACCCATCAAAATTGATGAAATATATTGATGTGTAGCATGAAAGACTTGTAATGTGCATCTCATAGTTCCCCAATGATTCATTTTATCATTTATTCAACTAAAGGAATTACCTATATATTTTGGACTAGATTCTATATGGATTATTATTAGTGAATAAGGAATTTTTAATGTCCTCCCATCCTAGGACATCCACCACATCCCTTTTCACTATGTTCTTGATCAGTGTCCACCAATGGTCATCTTTTCCATGTAGGTGATAAACTACCAACATAATATTATATTACATAGAATAAAGGATTATGAAAATATATTTTTTATAGTATTGAACCATTTCTAATGATTTTTGGATTATAGGTTCCACTAACAATTTGTGGTCATTGAATAATTCATGATTAACAACTATTTATTACTCATTAGATGATTTAGGATGATCCATATAGGTTTTGTTGTCCTACATGAATTGAGTTAAATGATTCATTGTTTTCATTATGTTTTCAACTCTAGCTCCACCAACCACCCCCCCAATTTGGATGGCCTATATCACATTGTCATTTGCATCTCCCGTATACACAACTCCTTATATTTATCTTAAATTTTTCCTAGAAGGGTAAAATCAATGTGAGACATTTTCCACTATTGGGAATATTATAATTATAGTTATAATGGAAACTTTAATCATAAAAGTTTCTAATATAATTCTTCTAGTATGATATACTAATATGTTAATAATATATTTATATTATAGTTATATACATCATAATGGTTTTTTCAAGCATGTGATTGACCAATGAAGATCCCCTAAGAATTTTAAACTAGGTGTATATCAAGGCTTGTTATCTTGCACCAGTTCATGATCATGTCTAGATAGAGAAAACATTTCATGGTTATAAACCCCTGGTACAAATGTTCCATATCCACATCCACTTATTGTATCCATATATGTATGTATTTTCTTTGACAACAAATATATTAAACATCACCAAAATACAAGGAATATTTAATATATTTAGAGTTATTCGTAGGTATTTTACTAATGTTTTATAAACCTAATTTCCCCAAACAACTGAACCATCATTTGATGGAAACTCTGGAAACCACCATTTTATTTAATAATCCTTTAATTCCATGTTATAAAAATTAACAATACAAAGGTTTTTTCAAGGATTAATGTATTGGAAATAAGAACATAATAAATGAAAAATATAAAAAACATCGAACCCGCTTAAAATACATTTTCATAGGTTATTAATAAGTATATTTTAATACATCACATATCTTGGGGACATACATCAATGAAAGGGGTGATAATAAATCCCAATAAGAAAATAAACAAAGGATATACCTAAAATATGACAATATGAAAACCAATAATCCATGATCATATAAAAACATGTCATATTTTAATAAAAAATTAGAAATAATAATGTGGAAATGTGGCTACCACATAATCAAAAGGCATTCATTACAATATCAGCAATGATGATCACAAGGGTGTTACAAATAATTTTTATTACCAAGGTTATTCACCAATGTATCATTAACCATATCATATCTTGATATTAACTATTTAACCTATTTATTGTTCTTTTATCATGGAAAAGAATTCATATTACGTTATTCTAGTGAGCCACATTGATAGTATCAAATCTTATCATCGATAACCTTAGGAAAATAAATACTGAGTAACAAATGAAAACATTAAGTATATAAGTTCTTAATGTCTTGAACATTACATTATTTATAATTGAAAAAATATAATGTGAGATTAATTCATGAAAATACTTGAATCAATATATTATATTTAAATCTATGTGAATTCCTATGGATAAAAAAGTGGTCTGGGTATTCACAATATAAAAATATTTCATAAAACAATTTATGAAATAATTTTCATAGCATGGGGGTATACAAAATAGATTATAAGGGAGGGAATATTTAGGGGGAAACATGGTCTCCCATTTGAAAAAAAAACATTTTTTAATGTATAAGGAAGATCAAAAGTTCTTGAAACTAAAATAAATTACATTTAGAAGACTTACAATAGAAGATTACTTGAATAGAAATGTTAGAAGATGATAATTACCTTGTCAATATGATTTGATTCCTAAAAGACAAGGGTACAAAGCTGATAGATTTCTGGCACTATAGAGGAAATTATTGGGAGTTAAAATGATCTGAAATTTTTTTCTTATGAATTTTGAGTGGAGATGAATTGCTAATGGCTATTATTTATACTTCAAGAGGGGTGGGTTTTTAAATAATAAATATCTTTTATTTTATAATATAATCAATCCACTACTTAATTACAAAAAAATTTATGTATAAATGATGAGTGGGAGAGTGTGGTTGGATTTTGATTCATTCCAATACTGAACCATACCTTATAGATAACCCAATTAATTAAAATAACCCAACAAATTAATTTTATTCAAAAAATAAATTTATTCATTTTAAAAATTATGTATAAAACTCAAAATTTTAATTGATATTTATAAACTCATTATTATTATCATTTAATTAAATCCTTATTTATATAATTTTCTCATAGTTTTTTTCTCATGAAAAAATAATAATGATATCAAAAAATCTTAATTCTCGTAAATCAATAATTTACACATTTTCACTAAAAATTCATCATTGTCAGAAAATTCCAAAAAACTCATCCTAATTTTTATTTTTATTTCTAAAAAATAAATTTATTTCATGAAAATAATTCTAAATTTATGATAATTTTTAATTTTATATAATTTTTTTTCTAAAAAATTTATCAATTTTACTAGAAAAATAAACATTATGACAATTTTAAAAGTTACCCAGGGATTGATTAAAATGTATTATAATTTAAAAAATTTATAAGATTATTTCATGAAATGAATTTTATTTATAACGTCCACATAAAAAACTAATTTTTATAGAATATTTTTATTATCACTGAAAATAATAAATTTTGGAATATATTTAATATTGTCTTGATGATTATATAAATGCATCTACAAGAAAAATTACCACCTAATTTATTTAATATTGGTCATAAAATTGATCAACCATATTAGCCAACAAATATAAAGGATGATGATCATATTTCCTAAATTAATACACCACCATTCTTAGTCTTAATCATTCACTTTGATTCGAATAAAGGTTCAATATAATTTTCAAATTTAATTCTATATTACTAAATCGATTCCCATTTATTATAGTGATGTTCTTGCGTGAAATGATTCTATGGGACTAAAGTGTGATGTGTTTTTATATTTCAATTTATTTTTCATCCATTTGTTTTCCATTATAAAATTTGGTATTATATTTTCTATTGTTTCAGAATTAATGTAAAATTATTAAATAATGAAACAATGTGTTGTTAGTTTCTAGTTTGTGTTTTCTTGCATTAACTATTGGTAGATTTACTAGTTCATAAAAAGTGTATTTTAATTGAAATTTAAATAAATTTCTATGTGCTTCTATTTTAAAATAAACAAAATGTTATTGAGAGGCATGAGATCCATTAATAAAAGGAAAATATTTTTTATTGTTAAAATAAATCCATTGGACATTGTTCACTTAGGATGATAATGAAAACAATATCACAAAAAAAATCTCTATGAAAAAAGTTTTTCTTAATTGTATTAAAATTAATAGTTTTGAGCCAGTTTTTAAAAATATCATTTTTAATGAAAATGAATGGAAACTATTCTTGAAAATGGAATTTGTTAATGAAATAATTTTTCACTAAAAATAGAACATAATTTATGATTTTTTTTCATGAAATAAGATTTCAAATAATAAACCATTTAACTCAAAGAAAAGTGTTTTAGTGACCATGTCTTGTCCCTCCACCCTTGATCTCCACAAAATTTCATTAAAAAACTATATCATAATGATAAAAATGTTAATTAAATATTTTATATTCTATGTAATATATTTTTCAAATAATAATCTTCATTAATAAAAATTCAATTCATGTATTAGATTTTCTTAATTACTTGTCAATATCATGTGATAATAATCATCACCATTTTGAACATGGTTTGTAAAAGTGGTGTCAATATTACATTTTATATAAAATACCATCATTGAAAAACGATTTATGGTAATTTAATAGATATATTATAAATAAATTAATTATATAAAACTATTATATAGTATTTGTAGTCGTGTTTCATGAATCATAGAATAAAATTGAACTAGTTTTTGGTTATTTAAATATAATGAAGGATTACATCATAACAATAATTAAATTTTTTATTATCCAAAAAAAGGACCATATTAATGATATATATTACATATATATCTATTATATATACCCAAAAAATGTAAACTAATACCATATTTTTTTTGGAAATGAAGTGAAAATATACATGTTTATTAGTACAGGTGGTAGTCCACAAAAAATGACTAACATTTCTATTATCGAAAAATGATGGGGGTGAAGGTGTAAAGTAAGTATAAATTTAAGAATCACATATAAAATATATAAAAAATATTTATTCATAAATACCATCCATGAGGGATGGATATTAAAATGAAAAAGTGTCGCATCATGGAGGTAGTAATCTCGGCACATGCACTAACAATGATTATTTTTTTCTTAGTAGATGGAATGAATAAATAATGGTTGTACCATTATTATAATAACACATCCCCATAATATTTATTCTAATTTAATTATTATAATATTATTGTGTTTGGTTTAAAAAATAAAAAATAATAATGAAATGTTAAGAAAGATGTGATACCTATATTAGGGCCATGAACTTCCACTTAATAAAGACCATAGATTTGAGGAAGTTAGCCAAATTTATGGTGACCAGGGAAATTATGTAATGTATAAGACTCTAAGGAGTTGAAAATTGGGATGGGGTGAATATAAATTTCTCAATAGGACTACAATATTGAATGGTTGAAATTGGTATCTACTATAACACAAAAAAGGACTTTTTAAAAAACTCATCATTTTTCAAAAATTATAAGAAACTATTCTTAGGTAAATGGATCAAAAGTGGGAAACATTAGTGTGATATAATATAAACTTAAAAATACTTTAAAATTTTTTTTACATTTTTTATCTCCCCATCGTAAAATACGTTTTAAGTTTTTTTCTTTTTATAGGGGTTTATTTTTAAAAACATAGTGATTATTTTTTTTATTAAAATTAAAATTTATGTAATTATCTAATATAAAAATTATAGATTTTAAATTTTAAATCATTAAATCCAATGACATTTTTAAATTTGATAAAAGTTAATTTTTAATTAAACAAACTTAATCTCATAAAAATAGTTTCTTGTAAAAGGATTTTATTAATATATAAATTTATATGTAAGATAAAATTATCATTATTAATAATTTTAATGATTTAAATTTATATATTATAAATTTTTATAAATGTAGAATTATTTAATGGAAATCCAAATCTTAATATCACCTTGAAAAAACTTCCATAAAAGAGAAAAATGATAATCATTTTTATTCATACACGTTTTTTATTTAGTTCTATAAATGTTAAGAATATTATTTATAAACCTAAAGAATATATTAAAATAAATAATTTTATTACATAATTTGTTTTTTATAATAATGTGTTTTTAAATTCTATTATGTTTTGAGATAGTGATAAAATCAAAAAAATTAAAATTTTCTCAAGAACAATATTTTCCCTCCAAATAAATATTTTCATAACAAATTATAAATTCAATATGAAATATTTTTTTAGGATAGGAGTTAAATAATAATTTTTTTATTATATTCTCATTTTATGGTTGTTAAATTGTATTTTTGGAAGAATGTGTAATGCAGTAAAAATGTAATTTACTGAAAAATTCAATTTTAAATATTAACTATTATTAATTATTTATCTATTAAAGGTAGTGAATTTTAATTGTTTACTATAATATTATATATTATATATTTATATATAATATCATAATAATATTTTTTGGTTCACCTATATTAGGTGTATTGGGAAACATATGTTAACAAACACTATGTTTTTAAGATAAAAAAATGCGGTTCATCACATTCTACCCCCTTAAAAAAAGTTCATCCTCATAATTTTATTACAAAGATGAACACATTTGAGGTTAAATTTCTCTCATCACATTCTCAAGTTCCATCTAAGCATCAGAAAATATATTATTAATCTATAGAACATTAACCAATCAAGTTGTCTTGTTCTGAAACACCTTATATATTTGATTCAAAATATCCACTGGTTTTTATTCATATGATAGGTGATGTTAAATTTTCATAACTTCTATTTTGAGTATAAGAAAATAAAATTTTCTAACTTTTTAAGGTGATCAACTATAACCCATAATGTATTTTTACCATTATATGTTTTGGGGAGTCCCATGATGAAGACCACAATGATGTTTCCTGATTTACATATAGGTATGGGAAATGGTCATATAATCCATTGAGGATTTTTTTTATTCCTCCTTAACATTATGACATATCAAAAATTGACATATATAATCCATAGTTTCCAACTTTATATAATTTCAATGGATATTTTGTTTAGATATATATACCTATTTTTTGTGTAGGATTGAAAGTGAAATATGAGCTACATTCATTTTCTATATTCTTCTTCATTAGATATGGTTTATATAGGAAACATATCCATGTTACAATCCTTATAATTTTTTATTTATCAAATTTCAACTATGGACTATTCACTTCCTTTTCTATATCTCTTCATCATAATTATCAGGTTTTTGGATTTTTCAGGACTATACGGTTGAGTGGTCAATTTGCTAGGATATGATTTATCTCCCACCATTATGTATTAAATATTATTCTCATTCAAATCCACGTGTATTTATAATTTTTTTTCAATTCACAATATTTATAGAGTAGAATTGTCTTGTATACATAGAGAATAAACCACCTTATTTTCATTTCTATATGGGAAATGTATCAATTAGTTATAAAATTTTATTACCTATAATTTTATTTATGATTCATGATGAGCTCCTTCTATGTGATGATATATTTCAAGCTATTATGATCCGTGTATATATCACACTTCTCACCATAAAGTTAACGCCATAAAATTTTCAATGCAATTAAAACAATTGCAAACTCCAAATCATGATATTTTAATTAGAAGGGAGGATAGAAAATTACTTTTTAATTTCTCATGAGGACACATACCAAACCAATTATTCACGAATCACTTATAAATTACACATCGGTATCCACTATAGGGTAATTTAATCATAGGTATAGTGACCATCATTTTATTTAGAAACTAGATGATTTCTTGACATTATTTCTTCTAGTATAATATCACTAATTTCCTTTTTATCTTGGTTAATGGGTATGATATCAAGGATAAATTCCTCAAAATGAACTAGTATTATCTGTCTAACCAATCAAAATAATGGATTTCAGTCATAGTGTCTTGTCTACTATATTTCTCAATAACCTCAATATTCTATGGATCTATATATTTTGTCTAAAATGTGATGAAATTTCCTTTGAATGATTCTTTTTATCAATAATCCAGTTTGCTATTTTTGGAATACATTCTCTTATTCATCAGGTTCATCATTGTATTCCTTAATAAATCTCCATTCTATTCCTTTATTTTGGAATATATATTGATATTATCTATAAAGAATTCATCAAATTGTTCTATTTAATCCCAATGTCACTATTCATATGATCTATAATGAAAATATGGGTATTAGTAAGTGAAAACAACATCAACAATATCTTATACTGTATATACCTTTCGTGGAATACAATATTTGTAATATCTTACCATTTTATCCCTAGTTGATGATATATATACTAGTGGTCAATATTTGAGAAGAATATAACAAACATGATTTTATCAAAAAAATCATCAATACAGGGAAGATGATAGTTTTTTATATTGATTTTTTGATCTCATGATACCTGATGAAAGGATGCATAGACCCATCCTTTTTCTCAAAAAGGGGGGTTGGTATACCCAATGGTGAAGCACTAGGGTGTATAATACCCTTTTCAATGTTCTATTAGAATATATTCATCAACACATTGAATTAATTATAACCCATTATATTGGGAGCCTTTTAGATTTAAAAAGTACCATTGATGAGTTCAATTGAGAATTAAACATCCTGTTATAAGTGAAGAACAAACAATTAACATAGTAATACATAATCAAAATCATTCGTAATGGGTATTTCCATAAAATCGGCTTCCTCCTTGATAATATGATCTTGGAACCTCTTGTTTTTTGATATAAGGACCCATATTATATAATTTTCATTAAAATAACATATCGGATTATCACTGCATTGATTCCTTGTTAACAAATGATTATGGATACGAAATTAGATTTCCATTTCTCAGCAATTGATATGAGATTTCTGTAATGAAATTAAATAAATATCCAATATTATTTGAATATAAACCGTAAGTAAATAGACCATATTTTATATAAGTATATATTCATTAATATAAATTAGAGAATATTTGTACACATTAGTTTCATTTATCAAGACAGTTTTACAGAATTCACAATATTAAATGTTTCAGGTGGAGGGGAAATGTTATTTATAAATATATAAGATATTAATAAATATGAAAAATAATAATAAAATAATTCATTCATGGTTATAGAGTATAAAATTTGTGTAAAATTCACAACTGCATTATTTTATTCCTCCTTTGTCATAGTTATTTCACTTTCCCTTCCATAGTTGCCTTGATTAGAAGGATGATGCTTCATATTCATTTCCAAAACTCTCGATTTATGGAATTTATTCTCACAATTCAAATTACCATTGTGTATGAAACATTTAATGTTTTATAGAGCATGAATTGGTGTCCTCTTCTACTCAGTGGTGTAATTCGACCCCATTGTACTACATCAGAATTCACAAATAAGGAGGCCTTTGTTACCACACTTTTAATACTTCCTAGGAATATAGGAATATTTATAAGGTTTTTACCCCCATTTAATTTACCTTAATTCTATTTAACTTCATTACAACAAAAGACTGCTCATTCGGGCTTCCACCATAATGTATCATTCCCTTCCTTTCTATAAAATAACATGGTTGTATTTCTTCTATTTCATCCTTAAGTGCACACTAAAAAACATCATATCTTCTAACTGTATTATAAATAATGACTTTAGAATATTTTGTTTTAATCCACAAAATAATTAGTCATTCTAATTTTTAGATATAAAGATAGATTCAGATGTGTACCGTAAGATCCTATAGATTTATTCCTCAGAAGATCCAACAAACTTATCTTTTTTAGTCTCAGTAATAAGAATTATTATTCCATCTTAGTTTAAATATTAAAAGGGTAACATTTAGTGAAAAACATTATCTTTAAATAATATTACATAATA
This sequence comes from Viscum album, assembly GCA_963277665.1. NCBI lineage: Eukaryota > Viridiplantae > Streptophyta > Magnoliopsida > Santalales > Viscaceae > Viscum > Viscum album. Next base: position 1,220,145,615 of record OY728166.1, on the reverse strand, counting down.
GAATTAAATTATGTCCTTATTGATTCATTCTTAAAGATATTCCATCATTGTTCATCCCCACCTTCCAATGATAGATAACTAGAATGAAATTATCATTATCTAAGAATTCAAGGACATAAAATGTCATTTCCATCACATTAGACCATTTCTAAACAATTAATGATTTTAAGGACCATTAAATAATGGTGTAACATGAATCATAAAGGATTTAATTGCATGATTCTCCCGACTAGGTATATTTTTGAACTCAATATTATTCATGTTATTATTTATAATATGAGAGAGTTGAGTAGGCATTGCTATGAGATTTTGAACCCTGGTTCCTATATTATTTGGAAAATCACTACATGATCATTTAATCCATCATTACCTTGGTTAATTATTTTTCATTGACTATCCTTGATAGTGAAATTTTTAATGCGGGGATACATAAATTAATAAATATTTAAAGCATAAAACAAGGACCATATAAGAAATAAGTGAAAAAATAATGAGAATATTCTTCCTTACCTACTCCCAAAATTTCAATCTATGTTATCAATGATTACTTTCGTAATATATTTTCCTTAACCATACTAGTTAACATGATAACCAAATACACCATAATTTTTCATGATGTAAAGGTGAATTCTATTAATCATATCCATTGAGGTGCCAAACTAGGGGTGTAATAAGGTCTCATTAACTATGCACTACAATGATGCATGAGATATACTCTATCAAATATTTTTTTGTTTATTACTTAAAGATGCATATGTTTCGAAACCACATACGCTTGTTGTATCGATATAGGGGTGAATTGAATGGGAAACAAAACTATGTTATTTACCACAATATAATATCTTCTCTTATCCTTACGATTATCCTAAAGGTTATCTATAATTTTTCAAAATACTTTTCTCTAAAATATATAATTCATACATTGATACTAACTAAATAAACCAATGATAAACATACATAAATAATAAATTTATTTAATGGAATTTTTTTACAAAAATATTCACACAACCCAAATACCTAAAGTATTATTTTATCGGGGACTAGAAACATAAAAACAATTCATTCACAATCTATGAACATATTTCTATAAACTATATATATTATTATACATTTTATTAGACATAATACTCTACAAATATTAGGTAAGGAATAACATAAAAATGGGTGAGATCATATGAAAAGTAAGGGATAACATATCAAAGAACGTATTGGTTAGATCTTAAAATTTTTTAAATAAAATGATAAGAAGAAATATCTAAATTATAATATCATAAATCAATAAGAGTGAACCATAATAATGATAGACAAAATTAATATGTCAAACAATATAAATTTTACCATTGAATGAGAAAAACAAAAAATTATGTGTATAACATGGTCAATGATATGTAAGAAAGAATGTAAAACAATCATAGAAATAGGATTTCTTATCTCTGTGAACATGGTTATCTACCAACCTATCCCTCATAAATATGAAAATGATATATTATAGAATGACCTATTTTATTTAAATTGAATCCATGATTTGGATAATTATAATGGAATCTATTACAGAACAATTAGTGATACCCAACATAGTTTTATAGCTCACACCATACCATTTCCTTTGTGTGATTTTATATTTAATTATGTAATGTCTGAGTAAAGGGAAAGCACCACATAGAGGTGGTGTATGTTCTTGATCATTTGGTATTAGAGTGATGGATGGGATGTGTGAGTTTTTATTTTTTGACTATTCAGTGATTTTATAATAAACTTTTTTTTGGTTTGTTATACCTTTTTGGTTTCAATTACATTCTCCCAAATGTGTTTTGAGTATATAGACTTCTAATCTTTTGTCTTCCACTTTTTTTTTGAAATTTGTACCTTCTTGATATTGTTTGATGATAAGTTCTAGTCACCAATCCATGCATATTAGGAACATTATTCATGTTATTTCATAGTCGGACTTGTTATTATTTTACAAGGGTTTACATTATTGATCATGAAAATGTGTTATTAGATAGAGATTAATCATCTTTCCATGAATTCAGTATTAAGTTGGGATACTTTTCAAGATGAAGGAGGTAGGTACGAGTGAGTTTCTATACATAATTCATCATAATTATCATTAAGTCAACATGAGAGTTTGGGGAATGATTTCATGATTAATAATGTGATCTAATTATATTATTTTCCATGATTTTTATATAGATATGTTGAAATCCAAATCATAATATCTTATCTAATGGGACTAATTTTACCATTTATCTTTATGTGTTGTTGATATGAGTAATCTTATGATGTCTTCAATGTTGTTTGTTGATGTGGTGTAACATCATGATGTAGAAATAATGTTTGAATAGGATACAGGAGCAATATATTGTTTAACCATAGTGAGTAGATCCTATTATAGACTAGAAATGTGTTGAGATTATTGTGTGTGATGTCTATGTTCTGGGACTGGAACATTTACCCATTACCATTTAGGTAGAAATTGTGGATCCGTAGAGGGGTGAATCTAGGATTCATTATTAGGAGTTCCTTTCCTTGATGTTTATAACATTCCATGGATATAATAAGCTTCAAGTGGATGGTTATTTTTAATAATTATAGATATTATATTATATTTATTAAAAAACCATGATTCAATTAAGGTGAAATCTGCCAACTTCAAACCGGAAGGTCCTGGAGGGGATGGTAGGACTCGATGGTAATGGTGAAGAATCAAAAGGGTTTAGAGTTGTAATAATTTAGAGTTATTTTCACTAATAAAATCTATCCTCAATATATGGTTCTAGATATGGACATAGAGTTTTAAAACCACCGTTAGGATAATGGTACTATGATTGTGTATGTGAACCATTTTATCGAGAATATGTTGTTTTTACATGAGGTTGTATCAAATTAGAAGATGAAGAGTTAAAGGTTTAATATTGTTCTTTTAAGGGATATTCCTTCTCAAACTTTCTTACTTAATATCATTTATTATGCTGATATACTAAATAGGGGGGTTGATGGTTGATCTTGACCTTGCTAGTAATTTAGGGTTGTGGAGGTTTTTTTTTCCACTGGTGGTTCGGTGATTTCTAATAAAGGAAAGAGAAAGCATGATGAGTATCATGGAGGATATTAATAGAAGTGTTCTTCCATACCTCTTGTATTTTCTCGAATATGACATGTAACTTCATTCTAGTGAAGAAATTCATGGGATTCAAAATTTATTTTCATGGTGGAATCCATGATTTATATTTCTTGTAGATGTTTAAGTAAGTTATAGAAATTATATTATATATTTTATGTGCAACATAATGGAATAGGATAATTATCACAAAAAAGTGATTTGTTTTAATCTTATGCTTCATAAAAAAGGGGTTTTCGTCACACGCATATGTGATAAAGCTTTGTCATATAGTTTAAGATTCTCGAGAGGAATCTGATACATGTCCAGAAACATTGAGAAGTACCATCACTATAGCTTCATCTTTAGAATCTTATTTTTTTTATACTGGTTCATCTTACTCATTTATATCAAATCATATTGTGTAATTTATAAATCATTCCACAGAGCTTTTACTTTATGAGATGGATATTACTATTCAAATTTGAATGAACAGAGAGTGCGGTCTCCATTTCCCTTATCGTTTCTTCTCATTATGATAGGTCATGATTGCATAATATTTTCTAAATCATGACATTAAACATTTTTGATGTAACATTCACGATATATATGATCATTAATAATAAGTCCTAAAATTACTGTTATATTCAATGAATCTCCATTACTAAGGCCGATGGGGTCTGTCTTATCATTTAGGTAGAATGGTACCTAAGGAAAAGTATATTCAAACACTCTTATCCAGAGTTGGTGAATGAAATTTCATGGTTCACTTTTGATTTGGAGTGAGATTCTAGGAGTGATGATATTCCTCTAGTTGCCATTAGGCTTCTCAATGAATTTCCTTCATATTTCTCTAGTTCTCCACATGTAATAGAGGTTGAGTTTTCTATAGATTTATTGATTGGTACTAAACCAATCTATATTACATCTTACTACATGGAACCAACTAAAAATACAGAGTTAAATACTCATTTGGATGATCATCTAGAGAAATTATTTATATTCCAGAGTGTGTCACATTGCGTAGAACCTATTTTTTTGCAATGAAAGATGATAGAACACTTATCCTATGTGTTGACTACTCAAAGTTCAATCATGTTATTAAAAATAATAAGCATCTATTGCCTCAGATACATTATTTTTTTGAACAGTTGAAATGGGTTAATTGGTTCTAAAATATTGATCCTCAATTGGGTTATCTTTAGGTGAGAACAAAAGAATCTACAACTTTGAAAACCACCTTCAAGAGAATTTATGGACATTATTGGTATGTTTTCGTACCATTTTTTCTATCCAAGTCTTCTTTAGTCTTTATGTATTTGAGTAAAAGGATCTTCCATAAGTATATTGATACGTTTTTGGTGGTATTTTTGGATGACTTCCTAGTTTAATCTTAGTCAAGGGAGGATCATGTGTGTCATCAGAGAGAAATATTACATTGGTGATAAATAACAGGACCTTTTCCATGAAATAGGAAATTGATTTGTAGGTTTTGGTTGTGATTTTCTTAGGACACATGGTGTTAGAACATGGTATCTCAGTTGATCCTATGAAGTTGAATGATTTTATAAAAAGGGAGAAACCACATATCTTTTTCAAGATTCAGAGATTTTTGGGATTATTATGATATTATCATTAGTATATAATGGATTTCTCAAACAAGGGTTCTATGATTACCACTCTATCTTAGAAGGGAGTGACTTTTTTTTGTGATGAAAAATGTTGGAGTTTATTTTAATGTTGAAAATGATTTTGAATTCTTCACCAGTGTTGATACTTCTCCGGGCCATGCAGTGCTATATGGACTTTTTTGGTGAATCATGTTCGGTTTTGGGATGTGTTCTTATAAATGATGATCATGTTGTGGCTCAAAGGACTAGTTTGGGATATAACTAACACTAATAGGGATTGATTGAGTGTTGGAGACTTTTTTTAACCAATACATCTTTTTATCTCTTTACCTATTTGACCTATTAGGATCAAAATTATATTATTATCAATTCCTTGTCGCACACAAGAATATTAAAGTAGTAAAAACCAGAACCTGATATCTTTTCAAGGCTATATACTCAATAGGAAAAGTTATTCATTATTATGGTCGAAAATAATCCTGACCACACATCCACGAGAAAATAATCCTTTGCATGTGGTTAAAATGAGTAGGATGTTCCCTTACACTCATGGGGAACTTTGAAAACAATTGAACAATGTAGGTTTTACAGACCATGGCTTGATCTTTATACTTCCTCCCCGGATAGTCTTCTCCTTATCGAAAAGGGGTTCTAACACTAATAAATTATTCCACCAATTGATCCCACTTTATTCCACATTTCGGCTTTGTTCATCCTATCTTCACATATTACATTCCTAGAAGCATGAAAGCATCTCTTCTTACTTATTCTCACTAGAAAAACTAAAATATACACTTTCTTATTCTCTTTATTCTTCTTTTATTTTCACTTTCTTCTTCAGTTCCAAAAACCAACTTCACTATGACCACTTAATCTTTTTATTGTTATAATCACACAATTCCTTTTTTATTATCATAAGAATGAGGACCATATCAGCTTTGCATCATCATAGTTAAACAACCTCAAATAATAATCAATATTTAGTTAGATACAATTAATTATTATTATTCTTCTCTTCTCGAACAATCAACCTAACTAAATCATGTGACCTTAATGCATTCAATGTCTGATAAAAAACAAGTAAATCCATTTCACATTAATTAATGTAGTGCAGGATTTAGTTATATTTTGGGTATCTCAAATGTATAATAATTTATGTGTTCATGAGTTCTCATGTATGTATGTTTGTATGTATGCATTCCAGTAAGGTCTCATTCTTATTTATCTATTTTAAAAACTCTTATTAGGGTGTCAAATGGTTCTATAAGTGTGCATGGAAGCATTAAAATGCTTCTTAGTGTGACCCACTATCCACTTAGTGTCACCTAACACACACACAATACCATCCTTTTTTCATCTCTTTCTCTTCTTTGAATGCATAGACGTGTCAGTCTTTCAATAATGCACATGAGTGAATATTATTCATGTATGAAACACTCAAATAGTGTGAGTTATTATGATTCATCTTTTCACAAATTAGTTGTGTTGATTTCTTCTTCTCTATACATAGTGTCTTACCATAAAGAATTATAAATGGAACTTATACTTTCACGAAGAACAAAAAGTGGTTTTACACACCTATTTAATATTTGAAGGTACTATTCACACTGAGTGGGTAGACCTCCTTCATGAAACCAGCATGGTTAACAAGAATCACCTCTTCATGAAGCTAATTTGAGATTGATTTTCACTTGTAGAAGGCACATGAGACTCTTATATTTGAATATCCTTGATGGTTTTCAGATCCTGCTTTCCCTTCGTGAAACAGAAGTTCGGAGAAGCTCTGTTTTTGGAAAAAAGATCTCTTATCAATATAGACGACAGTATCATAAATAGGCTTGGTGCCACTTATTTTATAGGTGAGGATCACAGCCATTCACTGCATTCAAATCCCACAAGATACATCATTAAAATCATCCCTTTGAATATTGAGATCCAAAAACCTTTAAAATCCTCAAACCATGATAAAGGATACAATCCAAATCCCTGTGTGTTTTAAATATGTGTAGGATTACCCTTTGTAGTGAACATATCATGTGTATGTGAGGAGAATTTTATGCAACTCTTCTTCCCGAACTCCCGAGCTTAATCCATGGTGATAGTATGTTTCAAGAGGCCTCCTACAATTGTGTTTGTAGTTCAGACAAATCATATAAATAATTAAAATGAGGTTTCATGATTTATCTGAACATGTTATTTTTGTGCATGCACTCTATTTAATACAATGTCCCTCACGAAGTCTGCATGATCCTAATAAGATGGCCAGAGATTGGCCATGGTGGTTTGGCCTTCTTTTCTGGTCATACAACAGCGGGGTTGAGAGGTGGAGGGAGGAAGAATATGGTTCTAGGTGATTTAGAGGATGTGAAATATCGGATGAATATGATTAAATGAGAAGGGCACAAGATTATATGTGTGTCCCTGATTACTACATTCATTGAAAAAACTCATCCCATATCAAAACACCTCACACATTATCTATTCTTCATAAATAAAGCACTATAAAGGGTGGTTTATAAATAATCTCACACCCTCAGAGTAGCACCCCATATCGGTTCTACTGGCACGCTCTTCCCCACCTATCTGTGGGGAGTTACTACAATAAATTTAAGGGCTATCCCATTCACTATTATGGGTTTACACACGACATGCATGTTCTTATGGGATGGCATGGCTGTCTTACTTTGGGTGTGGTTGACCTTGTGTCCCACATTTTCACTAAGTTGAGGGTGGCTGGTTTGCTTTGTGGTTTGGGAATTATATTTAAATAAACCCCATAAAAATAATTAGTTAAAAACTGTAACGCCCGGACCCCAGAATCCTAGATTCGGTGCATTATTACGTATCATTTATATGATCACAAAAGATCACGTCTCAAAAGACCGATTGTTATAGTAGCCTTGGAAGTACTAGATACATTAATAAGGTTTACATTACATCATAAAATGTAAAAATACAACTACATTGTTTCCATAAACAACCCTGAGATCCCATAGACTGTCCCTGCAAGTGAGTCATAATATACTTATTCGCATCCTGGGAAAATTAAAACATAGAAAGGGGTGAGTTGAGATGCTCAGTAAGCTTAAAAATATAGTGAAAACTTTGATAAATAAGTATAAACATTTTAATTCAATGTATAAAACAAAAACAAAATCCTTTTAAACATTAACTTCAACATAATATGGAAAAGATAAATAAAATAATTCCATTTACTTATTCACATGGATATTCTACTAGTCGAATAATCAAATGAAAAATCAATAGCCACTTTCATAATGATGGAATGAATAATTCCAAACTTCATAACCACATAGTCAAGGATTTATTCCAAGACTACAAATAAGATTTTGTTAAGGCATTTTTCCAAGACACTATTTTGTCTAATGAGACTTACTGATGCATCAAAGAGCTATAGCGGGCTCCACCCATCACTTACTATGTCCAATTCATTCCTCATATGAAAAGGTTTAAACATAACACAAATGTTCATATTAAAACTTGAATATGAAATGTCAATACATTTTCCATAAACCATTAATGGTGTAAAAATAAAACATCCATAGTCAAACATATTACAAAACCTTCAATACAATATAGAAGTTTTGTATCATAATAAATCAACTTCAAATAAGCTTAAATTCCTTAAAAGGATGTTGACATAGATGAAATCAAAACCTTTTTTAAGGAAATTTCACTTACTATTTTTAAATAATTTAAGGAAATATTTATTTAGAAAATATTGTTATAAGCATGTAAGGGAAGCTTCGATGTTGTTATAACGGTGGAAAATAGCTGCACTCTCCGTATAAGTTAAAAAAACTTTCTTACATAAATTTTGTCGAAAAGGTCACAAAGTACCTTATTTAGAAAACAATGGAAAGATTCATTTCAAAAAAATATAAGGGTAAATTGGGGAATAAATTAATTCAACCCATTGTCTATGAAATAGTAAAAATGTTTTGAAAAACATTTTTAAGAAACTTGGATTTGGATGATAAAGAGGTCCCAATAGATACTTACATAAAAACAACCTCAGATAATAAGGAGACTGTGAAATTAACCCTTACCTTATACAATTCCTTGGTCAAGGGTAGGTTAACCTCCTGTATAATAGTGAAATAATTGTTATTAAATTATAAAATAATTATATACATTAATATGATATCATATATGATATATTAATAATGCTTTGTTAATAATATCTTAGTATTATCATTGTTTCATGTGTTAACTGATTCTTTTTATTTTATATACTTTATTATGTAAGTAATGTTTGTTATTTATAGGATTTATATTATTAATATTCCAAATGATATTAAGTCTTTAAACATTATTTTTAATCATCTAATGAAAATTAGACTTTAATGGATACGATGGGGAATGAATCTGATCACGTTTGTGGAGACGATAATCCGTACGTACGCTCGAGCGACAATATCATTATTTTGATATTATAATAATTTATAATTGGATGTTATATAATATATACAGAATCATTATCATGTTATATTTATTATTTACATCAATTACACATCATTATTATACCTATAAAAATAATAAAGTATTGAATAACAATTACACCACGACGTGGAGACGGTAAGTCGTAAGTACGCACATATGGTGACATGTAATTCAAAGTATAGATAGAATAATGAATATGGTTGTACCATATTTATTATAAAATCACTGTATATTTATGTTACTAGATTTATTATTTTATAATGGAAACACCAAAGAAAGAGGAAGTGGAAGAAGAAAGTAACCTGAAAGAGGTGATGAAATATTTACCTCTTCTTCGGGTTCTTCCTTTTTATTTGATCAAAAGGGATCCTTAGGTTGGATTTATAACTAAAGGAAGGCCTCTAGGATGAAGTGAGAAGAGATGAGAGGGTAATTGGGCATTGGGATGGCTGATCCAAAAGGCTTTGAAGGTGTGAATTGGATGGAAGGGGGAGTGCCCTTTTATAAGAGGTGTGAGGGGAACCTTTGGAAAAGTTGGAAATTTTATTTTATAATAAAATAATTATCGGTTTCTAATGGATAAAAAATAAATTATTTAAAGGATATGGTGGGGATGGGTTGCAAACCAATCAACCAATTAGTTTTAGACAGGTTTGTGTCACTATATTAACATTATCTTTTAGATTTAACTCTTATCTAAATTGTTTCACATTTACCATGTCTCTTTATATTTTTATATTATATGGTTAATAAACATACTATAAACTTCCAAGCGAACAACAAGTGGTTCATTAATGAAATATATAAAATTAATTAAGACTTTTTTCTGAACCTTATATTTTTATGAATAGAATATCAATTAAAAATATAATATTTGTTTTAAAAACACTTTTATGTCAATTCTGACACGATTTGGTATTTTTTTTCTAAATTCCTAACAGTATTTTTAGTTTAAATAAAATTCATCTAACAAAGGCTAACATGTCATATTAACCTATAAAATAATTTTAATTCATAAAAAGTCTCAAATTACATTTATTTGGATATTTATAATATTAATTATTTTAATATTTCATTAATTAGGTAATTACTTCATCATCGTTGATTCATAAATACATTAAATTGTTTAGTTAAATATATATAAATAAAATACAATTATGTAAGAAATAGTTTTATCTTTATAATTAATATTTATAGGTGAATTTATCTTATGTGTAACCCTATATTAATAATGGTTTAGTTATTAAGCTTTAAATTAAACACTTTTAACTGTTCTTTGAATTAAATAATAATAAATGTCCCAATCTAATCCAAGTGGAACTAAAGGATCATATTTTATTCCTAAGGTTGGTTTTGGTAGAATTACACTTATACAATAGAATTAGGACATGTGTTAGGGTAATAATAATATCATTTTTACCCTTAATTACCCTATTTACTTTTAACCAAGGTAAATAAAAGTAAAAAGTTACTATTCACCAAAAATTATTTTCATCTTATTGAGCCACATTTTACTTAATGATATCAACTATGTCTCTCTGTTATTTGAAATTCATCTCATATAAGTGGAAAAATTATTTTTTATGTAAATTATCAATTGCTCTAGGAGGTGGGTAGAAGACGGTAAAAAGTTCAATAATATTTTTATATATCTGTAATTATTATAAACTGTCTCTAATGAATTAAATTGAACTTATAAAGGTATTATGTATCTATTTTTACCTAAAATAAATTTAAATAAAATAAATAAATTTTTGAAATAAAAAATCGGTTTTAAACTATAACTCAGTGTTTTTCACTATTCATCAAAAAATGAAATTATTTAGAAAAACACCAAAAATTCACCATAATCTAATTTCGATATTCCGAATCCAAAAATGAAGTCCATTTTGAATGAAAAAATTTATAAAATTTCAAAACATGGGTATTACTATTCATCACACCTAGTTTGATTGGTTGTGGTGTGTTAGATCTCAAAGCTACGTACAACACACACTATTATATTATTCAAAGAGAAGCATGTCTTGGAAGCTTGTGGTGTTACCTTATACCCTCCTTCAAATAATTTCAGCCTCAAAATTTCTATAAAATTATTGTATAAAAATACTCGGGTGGTTCTTCATCATAAGTTCCTCGGGTTCCCACGTTGCCTCTTTCATCTTATGGTTTACCCATAGAACATTTACCAGAAGAGTAGTCTGGTTTCTCAGTACTTGTTCTCTTGTATCAAAAATCTTGAAATGCTCTTCAAAATAAGACATATCATGTTCCAGTTCTAATTTCTCTTAAGTGAGTACATGTGTTGGGTCAGGCATGTATTTTCTCAATAGTGATACGTGGAACACATTGTGAGCTTTGGATATAATTTGAGAAATTACCAAATGGTAAGCTACAACCCCTATTCGTTCTAGAATCTCAAAATGTCCGATGTACCTAGGACTTATTTTCCTAAAACTTATAACACCGTTACAGGGATATACCTTCAGGAATATATGATAGCCTACCTAAAATTCCAAATCTTTAATTCGGTTATCAGCATAGCTCTTCTACCTACATTGAGCTGCTTTGATTTGGTTTTGAATTACCTACACCTTCTCCATCATTTCCTCCACAAGTTCGGGGCCAACAAGTTTTCTTTCACCGACATCATACCAACAGGTTGTTGTGAGACATCTCTTTCCGTATAACGCTTCATATGGTGCCCTCTGAACACTTTAATGGAATATATTATTATAGGAAAATTATAACAGAGGTAAATATTGATCCCACATATATTAAAAGTCACATGAGAAAGATCTCAGAATTTCTTCTAAGGATTGAATAGTCTGTTCTTAATGTCCATTAGTTTGAGGGTGGTAGGATGCTCTCAAACGAAGTTCAATATATATGGCTTTCTGAATACTTTCCAAGAATCTTGATGTAAAACTGGGATCACAATCAGAAACAATCGATATTGGTACTCCAGGAAGTCTTAAAACTTCATTAATATATAGTCTTACTAAACGTTCAAGTGGTAAATATTCTCTTATATCATGAAAATTGGCTGACATGGTATGACGATCAACAATGACCCGTATTGCATTGTTTCTTCTAGGAGCCTTTGGTAGCCCCATAACAATTTCCATCATGATATCACCTCATTTCCACTCAGGTATGGGAAGAGGTTGCATGAATCCTCCAGGATCCAACCTTCCATCATTTACTTGTTGAAAAACCATACATCTTGACACAAAATCAGAAATCTCCATCTTCATGTTGTCCCACCAAAAATGTTCCTTTAAATATATTTACATCTTAGTGATACTAGGGTGTATAGAGAAATTGGAACTATGAGAATCATCCAACAATTCCCTTTTTTGATCAGGTATATCTGGAACACAATGTCTCTTCCCAAATATCAAAATTTAATCTTCGTACACAAAGTCACTCAATTTCCCATCAGTCACAGCTTTAATATTCTTTTGAAACTGTTCATCATCGATCTGAGAACTCTTTATCCTTTGCAGTAAAGATGGCTTGGAAAACATTTGAAAATTATTGATGTTACATCTTCCATGGTGATTCCCATATCCATCTTTACTATATCCTTGTATATAGGATCCTTTTCAACTCTCATCTTGGTCAAAACTCCATAATCATTTCTACTCAAAGCATCTTCCACCTTATTTTCCTTCCCTGGGTGGTAGTGTATAGTGAAATCATAATCCTTGAGTAGTTAAATCCATCGCCATTTCATCATGCTGGGTTATTTTTGTGTGAAATATACTTCAAACTCTTGTGATCAGTATAAATCTCACATTTTTTATCATAGAGATAATGTCTCTATATCTTCAAAGCAAAGATTACAGCTACTAACTCAAGATCATGAGTAGGATAGTTTTTCCCCTGAATTTTTAGCTATCATGATACATAGGCAATAACCCTATCATTATGCATAATGGCACAATCAGGTCCTTTCTTTTAAGAATCACTATAAATAAAAAACCCATCATTCCCCGATGTTAGAGTCAATATAGGAGCATCGAATAATCTAATATTCAGTTATTAAAAAATTCTTCACACTATTTTTTATAAAAAAAATTAACCACTTTTTGTGTGTGCTTTATTAATGGGTATTCTAGCCATGAAAAAGTCTGGATGAAAAGTCGATAATAACCTACTAAATAAATAAAAATTCATACCTCAGTTATACCCGTTGGTGCTGGTCATTCTTGGATTTCACTTTTCTTCGATGGATCAATGGAGATTCCATCCTTTGAGATGATATGGCCAAGAAAAGAAACCTCATGAAGCTAGAATTCAAACTTTCTAAACATCCCATATAATTCATTTTTTCTAAGAGTCTTCAGGATAACACGCAAGTGATTTTCATGATCTTCGTAGATTTTGGAGTATACCTAGATATCATCAATAAATACCACTACAAATTAATCAAGATATTCCTTGAAGACTCTATTAATTATATACATGAAGATAGAGGGTGCATTAGTCAATCCATAAGGAATTACTATAAACTCTTAATGCCTGTACCTGGTTCGAAATGATGTTTTCTGATTGTATTCCTTCTTCACACACAACTGATGATATCCAGATCGAAGGTAAATCTTTGAAAATTAATGAGCTCTATGAAGTTGGTCAAATAAATCATCATTGAGAGGTAGGGGATACTTGTTCTTTAATGTTATAGAATTAATCTCCCTGTAGTCAATGCACAACCTCATCGATCCATCATTCTTCTTAACAAAAAGGACATGGGATCCCCATGGAGAAACACCAGGGAGAATAAATCCCTTATTACTCAATTATTCTAGTTGTTTCTTTAGTTCCACTAATTCCACAGTGGTCATTCTATAAGGGGTCTTCTATATGGTCCTTGAACCAGAAATTAAATCAATGGAAAACTCAATTTCTCATTCGACATGATGTCCAGGTAAATCCTCTAGAAACACATCAACATATTCTTGCACAATAGGTACATCCTCTATTAGAACATTCATTTCCCCACCCACAGTTATTTCATTATCTTTCTACCCAATAATTGAATTTAGTTGAGCTACTAGGGGTGGATCTAGATAATAATTAGGTGATGAAATTTCTACTCTAAAGATAAGGTACTCCTTATCACCATCAAAAATTGTATCCTCCTTATTCTTACAACAATGTTTCAAATCATGGTCTGAAATCCAATCCATACCGAGGATTATATCAAATTCAATCCTGGGTATGACAATGAGATCAGCAGATAAAGAACATATATATGCCCTAATGAGGACTAATTCTCAAAATGTTACCGCAATGATACTTTCTTTAGGAGTTTTGACTAACAAATCCCTTGTTCAATCAAATTGGAAATATCTAATTTTCTTAGAAAACTGGGATGATATGAAACAATGTGATGATCTCGAATCAAATAATGCATTTTATAATCTTGAGGAAACCCTTAAATTACCTACCACCACGTCATTCGGAGATTCAACCTCAGAAGTAGTGATAGCATAAGCTTGGCATTGATCCCTTGGCTGTTTCTGAGGTAAGTACCCTTGACACATAGGAAATTCATTCGCATAGTGCCCCCTTTCTCTACAATTGTACCATTAAACATCGACGTCCTCTTTCTTCCCCTTGCAATCACTATCTTGGTGGCCTTTTTCACCACACTTGTAACACACTCTCATTCCATTTAACCAAATACTAGAGTGTTTCTTTCCAAATTTACAGCAGGATGGATATTCAACTTTTCCGTTCTTCCCCTTATTTCCATTTCCAGTTTGTTCAGTAGATCTCTTCTTCTCTTGCTTTGCTTTATAGGCATAATACTTAGATAATTATTTTTCTATCTTAATAACACATGAGACAATATCTTCGTATGATGAGAAGGATTGTGAGACTAATTCTCAATGGAGAAATGGTTTTAACCCATAAAAGAAACAATAAATCTTACTTCTTGGGTTACGTATACAATCTGCATCATGCCTCACAAACCTTGTAAAGCTAGCTTCATACTTTGCGACATTCTCATCCTCCTTTTTCCTCAGACTTAGAAATTGACTTTCCATATATGATCGATGGTCATGAAGAAAGTATTTTTCTACGAAAATTTATTTAAATTCCCTCCATTACATATTTGATACTTCATCATCTTCCTTTGTATTTTGAATCAATGACCACCATTGATCAGTATCTTCAATGAGGTGGTAAACTGCCATGACAACTTTTTTTCTTTCACTACACCCCAAGGCATTGAATATTTTCTCTAATGAATTTATCCATTGATCATATACCAGTGGATTTGTACCCCCATTGATGTTGGTGGTTTTTTCCTCATGAAGTGATCTAACATTGATCCCCCATGCTTCGGATCAGGGTGATCCATATGGGTAAGGTTATTATTCATAACCTGAGTAAGTTGTCCTAATACAGCGATAAGTTAATCACCACCAGTTTTATCACCAGCTCCACTATAATTATATTCAGTAGGAGGGAAATCCCTTCATGGATTGCATTCATTGATACAGTATCCATTCCTTCCACTAGGCGCCATTTCTAAACAATGGAATAAACTAGATTAGTTTATGAATCGAAATACATAATTCCAATCTTGTAAAACACTTAACATAACTTGAAAAGTTTATGGATACAATCCATAATCATAAAAAATGTATTCTTTGAGGAATTATATACTCATAAACCCTTCTTAATGGTTTGTAAAGAAAATGAGAATTATCTTAAGCATCTCCCCCGAGAGTGTCGTAACCAAGAGTGCAACAAGGCCCGTTGTCATGAACTCATTCCCATTCGAGTCTAGCTCAAAGCAGTTTTTTCGGGTTTTACCCTTAGGTACATCTGTGCCAGAGCCGCCTCTACCGGCTCATATCCAGACAGGGATGTATTTCATGGAAAAATCATAAAATCTCTATAATGCCAAAATTTTAGGAAGCACTTCTATACTAATCATCAAAGTCTATCTTAGGATAATGTTCTCTAATGTGAGTTTATCTAAATCTAGTTTCCAAGGTTTGTAATAAACTTCCACTAATACCAACTATAACAAACCGACCCCAAAACCCCAGATTCAGTGCATTATTACGTATCATGGGCATGATCAAAAAAGATCATGTCTCGAAAGACCGATTAGTTTAGTATCCTTGGAAGTACTAGATATATTCATAAGGATTACATTACATCATAAAATGGAAAACTAGAAATACATTGTTTCCATATAAAACACTAAGATCCCATACTCTATCCATGTAGGTCATTCATAATATACTTATTCACTTCCTGGGAAAAATAAAACATAGAAAGGGATGAGATCAGATGCTCAGTAAGGATAACAATATAGCAGAAACTTTCATAAATAAGCATAAACATTTAAGGGAATGTATAAAACAAAAAAAAATCCATTAAAACATTAACATCATCATAATATGGCAAAGATAAAATCAAATAATGTCATTTACTTATTCACATAGATATTCTACTAGTCAAATAGTCATATGCAATATCAATAGCCACTTTCATAATGATGGAATGCATAATGATAGACTTCATAACCACATAGTTAGGGACATGCACCAAGACTAAAAATAAGATTTTGTAAAGGCCTTGGTTCCAATACACTAGTTTGTCTCATGAGACCTACCTTTGCACCAAGGAGCTATAGCGGTCTACACCCTTCACTTACTAATTCTAATGCATTCCTCATAGGAAAAGGTTTAAACGTAACATAGACATTCATATTAAAACTAGCATAAGGAATGTAAATACTTTATCCATAAACCATGAAGGGTGTAAAAATAACACATCCATAGTCAAACATATTACAAAACTTTCAATACAATATGTAAGTTTTTTATCATATTAAATAAACTTCAAATAAGCTTAAAATCCATCAAAGGATGTTGAAATATGTAAAGACCCGTAAAATTCAAGGGAAATTTTTTCTTAATTTTCTTTGGAATTTTAAAAGAGCGCGGTTTCTGACGGCACCTGATTCCGAGGCCCGGAGTGCCCGGAAATAATTTCCGAAGTTTGGCTCGGGTACGTTCAGTGAACGAACGAGCGGGATTTCCTAACTTTTGATCCGGTGCTCGGAATTGAAATCTGAGGACAGCGATGAACTCGTAGCGCCGATATTCGCTTAAGGAGACCTTTCCCGAAGTTGCGTTTGCCTAGGAGGAGATGTTTAATTTTCTGGATGAAATGAAGAGTAAAATAAATTTGTTATACAATATTTATTTTATTTATCTTCTTAAGTGGTTATATCCTAAGTGTGGAAGTTGGGGTGGAATCACAAGTTCCTAACTAACCAAGTGAGGATTAAGGTGAGGTGGGGCCCACACGAGCCCCAACCCTTCACCTTCCCCTTAACTCTCTTCTACCCTCTTAAACTCCCTTGCACTTAATGTGCCAAAACCCCTCAAATTCCCTAACTCCCCTCTCTCCCTCTTAAAGGCTTGACAACTTAACTTTTAATTAATTATATAACTCATGTATAATTAATAAGTGAGTTTAATTTTGAGTTTTTGAAATTCAAACTCTTGAATTCCAAAGGTTGGGTTGTGTTAATAAATTAAGTGTAAGCTTGATTTATTTTTGGGTTAGTTCCTTTGTTACTTGAGAGGATTGGGAGAATCGTTGAGAAACTTGAAGATCTTCTTCGTCTTCGACGAAAAACGTGAAGAACGGTTCTACTCCGACAAAGAACATCGATCCCACGACCATCGAGACTCGGCGTCCCAGATTCTTCTGTCTTCATCTTCCTCCTCGACAAGGGAGAAGTCGCCGACCGTGGTAATCATCGCCAACGACAACGTACCTCTCTTCTTCGTCTTAAGCGACAAGTGAAGAGACGTCGTTCCCTCCTCGGACGCAACCCGACGTCCACGGAATCTACGTCCGACGCCGCGACGCCTTCCTCCGTGATAACCGACGTGTGACGTCAATTTTCAAGGTAGGGGGTTTGTCCTTTTTAAATTACGTGTTTTCATTCCCTCGAACATGAAAGAATAATCCGTTGGGCGTAGTTCCAAATTTTATTAAAAATTGTGAAACATTCATTTTTGTGTTTATACGATTGGCAAACTGATATCGTTATAACGGGAGGAGACCGGACCGCACGAACACGGCCGATTCTCCTCCCCCTTCAATTCTTTCGTGTTAATTTAGCGGAGACAGCGCGGTGTCGTCGCAACCGCGCAGGAACAAAAGAATTAATGGACGGAGCGAGCTGCGACGAAGAAACGCGGTGCCGACGCACCGCGTCGTTGTTTACGAAAGAGACCGCGGCCGGAGACGGGCCGCGGAGGAACAAGGAGGCGACCGGCGGCCAGCCGGGCCGCCGACGCCGGAGAACAGGAAGGCCGCGGCGGAGCAGCCAGAAGGCGGCCGGCCTCGCCGGCCGCCGGAGATCGAGGAAGAGCCGCGGCTACGGCCGCGGCGGAGAAGAAGAAGGCGGCCGGCCGCCGGTTTGGTTAGGAGGCTGGACCCGCGGGTCCCGCGTGAGAAAGAAACGGCCGGCCTTAGGCCGACCGAGATCCGAAAAAAAGGGGGGGTTTACCCCCCCCCCCCCCCCCCCCCCCGCGTGCGGCACATGCGCGGCCCCCTGGCCGCGCCGCCGCGCCGCCACCGGCCGGGCCGGGTCCAGCGGACCGGGTCAGTCCGACCCGGTTCGGGTCAGACCAGGGGGGGTCGGGCCGGGTCGGCCCGGACCCGGACCCCCCGTTTTCGAGACGACTTCGGTCTTTTGGCCATAACTTGAGCCACGGACCTCCGATCGATGAACAGTCTGCGGCAACGCGGTCCTTGGATCGAGACGGTCGATTCGGTATACTATACTCAAGGCGCACCTTCTTTTTCGGGAGCCTACGTGGTTAAAACTCCGTAGTTAAGCGTGCTTGGCTTAGAATAGTGATCAGGATGGGTGACCTCCTGGGAAGTTTCCCAGGGTGGGTGTGAGACGGAAAGGCTGATATCTTTCAGACTGGACGTCCGATTGACGAACCGTCAGCGGCGATGCGATCCTTGGATCGAGACGGTCGTCTCGGCTTATCGCACTCAAGGTTTCAGATTACTTTGAGTTCGGCTGGGTTGGTTCGTTCACGAAACCAACCGGGCCTTCGGAGCGGAAACACTCATATCTTGAGCTACGGACGTCCGATCGACGTGTCGTCAGCTTTGTTGTGTTCCTCTTAGTGAGAAGGATCTTTTTCCATACTCCGCCAAAGGTTTGGACGCAGGTGGAGTACGGTCGGGTTGGTTTTGCCTTAAAAAACAACCGGGCCCCGGGGACGAAAATGCCAATAACTCTCAGACCGGGCGTCTGATCGACACGCCGTCTGTTGCGTTGAGTTCCTGTTGACGATACAGAACTTTTGGATACATCAAGTCTGGACTTTGTGACAGTTGATGTATCAGCCTCTCGGCTCATGGAGCGGACCCTCCGAACGAGCTTGCTGTGTGCGGGAACCCTAGTGCTGGCTGCGACTGTTACTGTGACTACTACTGCTACTACTGCTACTGTGACTGCGACGACGACAGTACAGAGATCCTGTGTGGATTCGACGACGACGACTACAGCACTCAGCGATCCTACGTGGATCAGTGCTACAGGTCCTGTGTGGGCCCGATCCTGTGTGGGTCCGATCCTGTGTGGGTCTTTGCGCTCAGCGGTCCTGTGTGAACCAGCGCCTACAGGTCCTGTGTGGGCCCGATCCTGTGTGGGTCTTTTGCGGGGGTTAGTTACCTATCGATCCTTCGTGGGTCCGACGACTTAGATGGATCAGTGATCATCTTTATCGCCTTTTGAAGAAGTATACCTGTGTGAGCTGAAACCTATTGCTTTCCTGTGTGGATTGTGTTGTGTAATCCTGTGTGGATTACGTTTTGCTTTCCTGTGTGGATTGTGTTGTGCTATCCTGTGTGGATTACGTTTTGCATTCCTGTGTGGAATACGTTTACTTTCCTGTGTGGACTGAGTTGTACTTGGGCTCGGAGGTTGGAGCGTATTTGAAATTGATGACTTAGGTATATGTATGGGCATATACCTAAGCAGTGTCGGTTGTTACTTCATGATTGTACCTTTATTTGTGGTTTATCCTTTCTGGATTTTGAGAGACCTTCAGGGGTCTCGGGGTCCCTACTGAGTAGCTTATACTCACCCCTGCACAGGCTTTGCCCGCACTACGTTGTGTTGGTTGCAGACGACGGACAGCGCTGACCTTAGCTGAGGCATGCAGAGCAGGACGGTACCTGGAGGTGGACCATTGGGCGGGACGTGCTCGGAGCGGACGGCGGGACCTGTGGGGCAGTGGAGCTATCTGTACCCACCCTTCAGGTGGGATTTCCAGTGGACAGTTCGGTGTAGCGGCTTTTACTTTTCAGTTGCTGTTTTCCCTTTCGAGTTGTACTTTACTTTCAGTTTGGGTTTGTATACTGGCCCATTTACTTTTCCTCACTTTCAGTTGTACTCTGCTTTTGCTTAGTGTTTTCTTTCCGCTTGCTTACTCTGTGGTGTTTGTTTACTTTACAAAGGAAATGCCTTCCCTTTTTACCGGGATTTACGCCTTGGTGCTAGTCGCCAGCCCCTGGCCTATGGAAGGCGGGCTTGGGGTAGTCACGGCACGGACCCCGAGGGCGGGTCGTGACAAATTGGTATCAGAGGAGTTCGGTTCTACCACAAACTTTGATCTTTTCTATGTGAAGCAATAATGTTTAGCGTATTGAGTGTGGTTATCAGTCTAGGGAGTCCAGTGTTGGTGCGGCGGCCGACGTATCCGTACACCAGGACCCTGACTTCTGATTTCCGACTTAATGCACGAAAACATTGATTGCGTGTGTGATTCAAAGTTTTCTTTGTGATTTCTTTGTGTCAGCTCACCAGGTATACTGTTTGACTGTGGCGCACCTGTTTCCTTTCAGGATGGCCCCACGACGGCAGCCAGCTAGGGTTCCGAGAGTCGAGCATGACGACAGCCCACCGAGCGACGAGGCCTCGGTGCAGGGCCCTTTGTCAGCAGTGGCACCAGCGGTAGCACTACCCGCCGAGCCCCCGATGCTTCCAGCGCCAGCCGCTGACGATGCACGTCGCCTCAGCGCACTGCATGAGTTTCAGCACCAGCGACCACCCAGGTTTCGCGGGGAGATGGATCCCCAGGCAGCAGAGGAATGGCTGGAGGCAGTGGTACGTGTGTTTAGGCTAGTGAGGACGCCAGCAGACTTCATGGTGATCTTTGCTGCCAGCCTCCTTCAGGCAGCAGCAGGCAGGTGGTGGAGCCACTTGTTTCAGTTCTGCGATGGGATGACCTTCGCATGGGAAGACTTCGAGACCTTCTTCAGGGTATAGTTTGTGCCAGTAGCTCTACACCCCGAGCGTGTACAGGAGCTTCTTCCTTTGCCGCGTGTTTTTCGATCAGTAGCCGAGTCATCTGTGGGCAGTAGACAGATGATGCAGAGGTCCAGGAGGACCAGACTAGCAGTTGGACGATCTCGGGTTTTAGGACCGGTGGTGCAGGGAACCCGAGGTGGGGTCAGAGCCAGGCGTGCCAGAAACGGACAATGTTACTCTTGTGGCGGGAAGGGTCACCTGGCACGCGACTGTCCGACTCCTCGTACGATTGATCAGCGGGTGTTAGAGGAGCCACTGAGACAGAAGCAGAGGCGAGTGCTTGAGCAACAGCCAAGTAGTGGACAAGGAAGTAGAGCTCCGAGAGTAGGTGGACAGGAGCAGAACTAGTGGATACATCCTTTGTACTTCTGGTTCCTTGTTGCTTTTGTGTAACGTCTTGTTTTATGAGCTGCAATAATAAAAGACGCATACCTTTGTGATATTTTCGTTCCTGTCCTCTTTCGTGATGTTACTAAGAGGTTCCGGTTTTGGCTGTTGACTTGACCCTCACTTGTGAGACATCTATTGGAGGAGACCCAGTTACCACACACTGATGCCGACAGTGTGACTCAACCCTTGGAGGCGAGAGTAATGGTTGAATCTCTTAGTAGTAGCGTCGAGGCCTTACGACGTCATCCTTGGTATGGATTAGTATCATCCATGTTAGGATTGACTGTTTTAGGCGAAGAATGTGGTTCATCCAGGGGATGAGACCAGATTTCTCTTATCGGAAGAGAAGAAATCTTGCAGCTCCTGTGGGACCTAAGATGGTCCAGGTCATCCAGGGGTGGATGAGTACAGCTCAGAGCCGGCATAAGTCTTATGCTAACAGGAAGCGGAGGCCACTGGAGTTCGAGGGTGGCGACCACGTCTTCTTGCGGGTCTCACCTCGACGTGGTATTCAGAGATTTGGCCGAGGCGGCAAGTTATCTCTGAGCTTCATCGGACCCTTCCAGGTCCTCAGCAGGATTGGTGAGGTGGCTTATCGCCTGGCTCTACCACCTCAGTTGCACCGGGTGCACGATGTCTTCCACGTGTCTCAGCTGAGGAGATACGTGCACGACACGACGCACATCATTGACCATGGGGAGCTTGCCGTTGACGATGGGGCGACTTTTACGGAGGTCCCGGTGGAGATAGAGGATCGACAGGAGCGGGTCCTACATGGGCGATCGATTCCTCTTGTGCGCATCAGATGGCAGCACGGGAACCTCCAGGAAAGCACATGGGAGCGGGAGGCTCAGATGCGTGCTCAGTACCCTCATTTGTTTCCCTAGTTTTGATGTATCTTTACGGGGACGTAAAGCCCTGAGGTGGGAGTAATGTAAAGACCTGTAAAAATCAAGGGAAATTTTTTCTTAATTTTCTTTGGAATTTTACAAGAGCGCGGTTTCTGACGGCACCTGATTCCGAGGCCCGGAGTGCCCGGAATTAATTTCCGAAGTTTGGCTCGGGTACGTTCAGTGAACGAACGAGCGAGATTTCCTAACTTTTGATCCGGTGCTCGGAATTGAAATCCAAGGACACCGATGAACTCGTAGCGCCGATATTCGCTTAAGGATACTTTTCCCGAAGTTGCGTTTTCCTAGGAGGAGATGTTTAATTTTCTGGATGAAATGAAGAGTAAAATAAATTTGTTATACAATATTTATTTTATTTATCTTCTTAAGTGGTTATATCCTAAGTGTGGAAGTTGGGGTGGAATCACAAGTTCCTAACTAACCAAGTGAGGATTAAGGTGAGGTGGGGCCCACACGAGCCCCAACCCTTCACCTTCCCCTTAACTCTCTTCTACCCCCTTAAACTCCCTTGCACTTAATGTGCCAAAACCCCTCAAATTCCCTAACTCCCGTCTCTCCCTCTTAAAGGCTTGACAACTTAACTTTTAATTAATTATACAACTCATGTACAATTAATAAGTGAGTTTAATTTTGAGTTTTTTAAATTCAAACTCTTGAATTCCAAAGGTTGGGTTGTGTTAATAAATTAAGTGTAAGCTTGATTTATTTTTGGGTTAGTTCCTTTGTTACTTGAGAGGATTGGGAGAATCGTTGAGAAACTTGAAGATCTTCTTCGTCTTCAACGAAGAACGTGAAGAACGGTTCTTCCCCGACAAAGAACATCGATCCCACGTCCATCGAGACTCGGCGTCCCAGATTCTTCCGTCTTCATCTTCCTCCTCGACAAGGGAGAAGTCTCCGACCGTGGTAATCATCGCCAACGACAATGTACCTCTCTTCTTCGTCTTAAGCGACAAGTGAAGAGACGTCGTTCCCTCCTCGGACGCACCCCGACGTCCACGGAATCTACGTCCGACGCCGCGACGCCTTCCTCCGTGATAACCGACGTGTGACGTCAATTTTCAAGGTAGGGGGTTTGTCCTTTTTAAATTACGTGTTTTCATTCCCTCGAACATGAAAGAATAATCCGTTGGGCGTAGTTCCAAATTTTATTAAAAATTGTGAAACATTCATTGTTGTGTTTATACGATTGGCCAACTGATATCGTTATAACGGGAGGAGACCGGACCGCACGAACACGGCCGATTCTCCTCCCCCTTCTATTCATTCGTGTTAATTTAGCGGAGACAGCGCGGTGTCGTCGCAACCGTGCAGGAACAAAAGAATTAATGGCCGGAGCGAGCTGCGACGAAGAAACGCGGTGCCGACGCACCGCGTCGTTGTTTACGAAAGAGACCGCGGCCGGAGACGGGGCCGCGGTGGAACAAGTTGGCGACCGGCGGCCAGCCGGGCCGCCGGCGCCGGAGATCATGAAGGGCCGCGGCGGAGCAGCCAGGGGCGCCGGCCTCGCCGGCGCCGGAGAACAGGAAGGCCGCGGCGGAGCAGCCAGAAGGCGGCCGGCCTCGCCGGCCGCCAGAGATCGAGGAAGAGTCGCGGCTACGGCCGCGGCGGAGAAGAAGAAGGCGGCCGGCCGCGCCGGCCGCCGGTTTGGTTAGGAGGCGGGACCCACGGGTCCCGCGTGAGAAAGAAACGGCCGGCCTTAGGCCGGCCGAGATCCGAAAAAAGGGGGGGTTTACCCCCCCCCCCCCCCCCCCCCCCCCCCCGCGTGCGGCACATGCGCGACCCCCTGGCCGCGCCGCCGTTGGCCGGACTGCGCCGCCGCGACGCCACCGGCTGGGCCGGGTCCAGCGGACCGGGTCGGTCCGACCCGGTTCGGGTCAGACCAGGGGGGGTCGGGCCGGGTCGGCCCGGACCCGGACCCCCCGTTTTCGAGACGACTTCGGTCTTTTGGCCGTAACTTGAGCCACGGACCTCCGATCGATGAACAGTCTGCGGCAACGCGGTCCTTGGATCGAGACGGTCGATTCGGTATACTATACTCAAGGCGCACTTTCTTTTTCGGGAGCCTACGTGGTTAAAACTCCGTAGTTAATCGTGCTTGGCTTAGAGTAGTGATCAGGATGGGTGACCTCCTGGGAAGTTTCCCAGGGTGGGTGTGAGACGGAAAGGATGATATCTTTCAGACTGGACGTCCGATTGACGAACCGTCAGCGGCGATGCGATCCTTGGATCGAGACAGTCGTTTTGGTTTATCGCACTCAAGGTTTCAGATTACTTTGAGTTCGGCCGGGTTGGTTCGTTCACGAAACCAACCGGGCCTTCGGAGCGAAAACGCTCATATCTTGAGCTACGGACGTCCGATCGACGTGCCGTCATCTTTGTTGTGTTCCTCTTAGTGAGACGGATCTTTTGGCATACTCCGCCCGAGGTTTGGACGCAGGTGGAGTACGGTCGGGTTGGTTTTGCCTTAAAAACCAACCGGGCCCCGGGGACGAAAATGCCAATAACTCTCAGACCGTGCGTCCGATCGACGCGCCGTCTGTTGCATTGAGTTCCTGTTGACGATACAGAACTTTTGGATACATCAACTCTGGACTTTGTGACAGTTGATGTATCAGCCTCTCGGCTCATGGAGCGGACCCTCCGAACGAGCTTGCTGTGTGCAGGAACCCTAGTGCTGGCTGCGACTGTTACTGTGACTACTACTGCTACTACTGCTACTGTGACTGCGACGACGACAGTACAGAGATCCTGTGTGGATTCGACGACGACGACTACAACACTCGGCGATCCTACGTGGATCAGTGCTACAGGTCCTGTGTGGGCCCGATCCTGTGTGGGTCCGATCCTGTGTGGGTCTTTGCGCTCAGCGGTCCTGTGTGAACCAGCGCCTACAGGTCCTGTGTGGGCCCGATCCTGTGTGGGTCTTTTGCGGGGGTTAGTTACCTATCGATCCTTCGTGGATCCGACGACTTAGATGGATCAGTGATCATCTTTATTGCCTTTTGAAGAAGTATACCTGTGTGAGCTGAAACCTATTGCTTTCCTGTGTGGATTGTGTTGTGCAATCCTGTGTGGATTACGTTTTGCTTTCCTGTGTGGATTGTGTTGTGCTATCCTGTGTGGATTACGTTTTGCTTTCCTGTGTGGAATACGTTTACTTTCCTGTGTGGACTGAGTTGTACTTGGGCTCGGAGGTTGGAGCGTATTTGAAATTGATGACTTAGGTATATGTATGGGCATATACCTAAGCAGTGTCGGTTGTTACTTCGTGATTGTACCTTTATTTGTGGTTTATCCTTTGTGGATTTTGAGAGACATTCAGGGGTGTCGGGGTCCCTACTGAGTAGCTTATACTCACCCCTGCATGGGCTTTGCCCGCACTACGTTGTGTTGGTTGCAGACGACGGACAGCGCTGACCTTAGCTGAGGCTTGCAGAGCAGGACGGTACCTGGAGGTGGACCATTGGGCGGGACGTGCTCGGAGCGGACGGCGGGACCTGTGGAGCAGTGGAGCTATCTGTACCCACCCTTCAGGTGGGATTTCCAGTGGACAGTTCGGTGTAGCGACTTTTACTTTTCAGTTGCTGTTTTCCCTTTCGAGTTGTACTTTACTTTCAGTTTGGGTTTGTATACTGGCCCATTTACTTTTCCGCACTTTCAGTTGTACTCTGCTTTTGCTTAGTGTTTACTTTCCGCTTTCTTACTCTGTGGTGTTTGTTTACTTTACAAAGGCAATGCCTTCCCTTTTTACCGGGATTTACACCTTGGTGCTAGTCGCCAGCCCCTGGCCTATGGAAGGCGGGCTTGGGGTAGTCACGGCACGGACCCCGAGGGCGGGTCGTGACAACATAGATGAATTGAAAATATTTTTTTTTGAGAAATAACTCATTCTATTTTGAAAGAATTTAAGAAAAAATTTATTTTGAAAATATTATTATAATCTTTTAAGGGATGATTTGATGGTTTTACAACAGCGGAAAATAGCTGGACCTACCTTATAAGTTAAAAAACATTCTTACCATAATTTTGTCGAAACAGTCATAAATTAACTTGTTTGGAAAACAATAGAAACATTCCTTTCAAAAACATATAATGTAAAATATGGGTATAAATTAATTTAACCCATTGTCAATAAAATATTAATAATGTTTTGAAATTTTTTTTATGAAACATGGATTTGGATGATAAAGAGGTCCCAGTAGATACTTACGTAAAAACAACCTCAGATAATAAAGAGATTGTGAAATTAACCATTACCTTGTACTTTTCCTAGGTCGAGGGTAGGTTAAACTCTTATATAATGGTTAAATAATTTTTATTAAATTATACAAGAATCATATACATTAATATGATATCATATAAGATCTTTTAACCTCCCCTCGTTAATAATATCTTAGTATTATCGTCGTATCGGGTGTTAACAGATTTGTATTCCTTTATATGATTTGTTACGTAAGAAATGTTTGTAATGGATATGATGTATCCTATTCATATTCAGAATGATTTTAAGTATTTAAAAATTATTTTTAATCATATAATGAAAATTAGTCTTGAATGGATACGATGGTGAATGAATCTCATCGCGTTCGTGGAGACGGTAACCCGTACGTACGCACTAGCGACAATATCATTCTTTTGATATTAAAATAATATATAATTGGATGTTATATTATATATAAAAAACCATTATCATGTTAAATTTATTATTTACATCAATTACACATCATTATTATACCCATCCAAATAATAATGTATTGAATAACAATTACACCATGACGTGGAGACGGTAAGCCGTACGTACCCACGTATGGTGACATGTCATTCAAATGATGGATAGAATAATGAATATGGTTGTACCATATTTATAATAAAATCATAGTACATATAAGATACTGTAGTTATTTTTTTATTATGTAAACAACAATGTAAGAGGAAGTGGAAGAAGAAAGGAACATGAAAGAGTTGATGAAATATTTACCTATTCTTCGGGTTCTTCCTTTTGATTTGATCGAAAGGGCTCCGTAGGTTGGATTTATGACTAAATGAAGGCCTCTAGGATGAAGGGAGTAAATGTTAGAGGGTATTTGGGAAGGTGTTGGCCGATCCAAAAGGCTTTGAAGGTTTGAATTTGGGGGCATGAGGAGTTCCCTTTTATAAGAAAGGTGAGGGGCACCTTAGGAAAAGCTAGAAATATTATTTTATAATAAAATCATTTTCAGTTTCTAATGGATCCAAAATGAATTATTTAAAGACTATGGTGGGTAGGGGTAGAAAACCACTCACCCAATAGGTTTTAGACATGTTTGGGTCACTATATTGACTTTATATTTTAGATTTAACTCTTAGTTAAATAGTTTGACATTTACCATGTCTCTTTGTATTTTTATATTATATGGTTAATAAACATACTATAAACTTCCAATAGAACCTCAAGTGGTTCATAAATGAAATATATAATATTATTTAAGACAATTGGCAGATCTTTAGATTTTTAGGAAAAGAATATCAATTAGTAATATAATATTTGTTTTAAAAACTCTTTTGTGTCAAATTTGACACTATTTGATATTTTGTTTTTTTATATAATCATAACAACATTCTTACATAGAATTTTTTTTATCAAATCACCCCTAACATGTCATATTAACCTATAAAATTAGTTTAATTCATAAAAATTATCAAATTACATTTATTTCGATATTTATAATATCAATTATTTTAATATTTCAATAATTAGGTAATTATTGCATCATCATTGTGTCATAAATAAATTAAATTATGTAATGTCAAAAATAAATAAGTAAAATAAAATTATGTAGGAAATATTTTTATCTTTCTAATTAATATTTATAGTATAATTAATATTATGTGTAACCCTATATTAGAAATGGTTTAGTTATTAAACTTTGAATTCAACACTTTTAACTCTTCTTTGAATTAAATAATAATAAATGTATTAATCTAAAACAAGTGGACTTAAAGGATAATATTTTATTACTAAGGTTGTTTTTGGTTGAATTACATTTATCCAATAGAATTAGGATATGTTTTATGGTAATAATATTAATATTTTTACCCTTAATTACCCTATTTAATTTTAACCATAGTAAATAAAAGTAAAAAGTTACAATTCACCAAAAATTATTTTCATATTATTGAACCAAATTTTACTTACTGATATCAACCGTGTTTCTCGGATTTTTTAAATTCAACTTAGAG
Source organism: Viscum album (assembly GCA_963277665.1). Lineage (NCBI taxonomy): Eukaryota > Viridiplantae > Streptophyta > Magnoliopsida > Santalales > Viscaceae > Viscum > Viscum album. Next base: position 1,220,116,512 of record OY728166.1, on the reverse strand, counting down.
AAGCGGTAAAATTATCTTTTATGTAAATTTTCAAATGGTCATTGGAGGTGGGTAAAAGTCGATAAAAAGTTCAATAAAATTTTTATATATCTAAGATTATTATAAATGGACTCAAATGAATTACATTGAACATATATATATATATATATATTATGTATCTATTTTGACCTAAAATAAATTTATATAAAATAAACAATTATTTAAATAAAAATTCATTTTTAAACTATAACTCAGTGTTTTTCACTATTCTTCAAAAATTGAATTTTTCAGAAAAATACCAAAATTTCACCCTAAGCTAATTTCGATATTCGGAATCCAAATATGAAGTCCATTTTGAAAGATAAAATTTATAAAATTTCAAAAAATGGGTATTACTTTTCATAATGGCTAGTTTGATTGGTTGTGGTGTGTTAGAACTCGAAGTTGCGTACAACACTCGCTATTGTATTATTCAAAGAGAAGCATACCATGGAAGCTTGGGGTGTTACAAAAACCAAGTATAAAATTGAATTAAACATGATATACATATCCACCTTCACACATAGAACTCCAAGCCTATTAATTTTAAAACATCATCCCTCTTCTTCTATTCTTTTTGGTATATGAATTCCAAAGGACATATTCATCACAAAATGGACGATAATTCATTCATATTCATTATTTTAAAAAATGTATCAAATTTTATTCATGTATTTTGAACATAAAACTGATTCAAAAATCATCTGATTTTATTAACATGGATAATTTCTCAAGCCTGACATCCAATGCTAGGAATACATTACAATTCTCTAGGAATAACCATAAAACTCAATGTATTCAAACAATTCACTTGTTTTTTAAAAACATAAGACATTATATCTTCTTAAAATCTCCATTAAATTTATATATGCTTCATCATATTGACATCAATTCTCATTTGAAAACAAATAAAATCCATTAAAAATATTTTTCTCTTCAATATCCACCTTTGTATTTGTTGGAAATACCATCAATGCTCATTCCAAATGAATATTTCAATATGTAGAACAATTATCTTCTCTCTCCCCTTCACTTTTAAAACTTTTATTTCACTCATCACATATTATTGTCAAGAAATAAAAAGTTCATAGTAAAAGAGTATAAATCCATATTTATGAAATGTTCCATCTATCATTTCAGTCTAGGTTTACTTCAGTTGAGCTCGATGTAGAAAGAAGAGGATTAGATTTAGGAAACAAATTTGTCCATTGACAACTTATTATCATACCTTAAGAAATTAAAACTTATATACTTGTTTTCAAGGATTATTCCCTTTAATTCTAGGATGAAATTACTAAATGTGATATTAATAATTTTAATAACAATCAACATGAAACCCCAGAACTCACTTCAATAAATAGATCAGAATCATTCAAGTTAAATAGCCAGTATAAGTGACCTTAGGGCACTTCCATTCTTCTTATGTCACCGAAAAATTAAAATTCTCCCAATTTTTATGTTTTTTTTAATAACAAATTATGAGAGATTAAGAGACACACCATTGTTAATGACATGATATTCATAAAATTTATTGAAAAAACATATTTGATACTGATTGAAATAATTATTCTGGAAGCTTTTTCATTGGTCTCCCCTTAATGAAAACACTCATAATCATATTAATAATGGTTGATATAATTAGAAATATATATCATGAAATAAGATAAAACCAAGATGGAATCTTCATTATCCTAGATTTACAAAATATAACCTCACATTCTTCATCTTAATAAAAGATGATCTACTTATGATGTTCTCCATCTAATATCATTCCCCAACTTCAATTCCTAATAAAATAGGAACTAATAAAATACAAGAATGTTTAAGTGAATAAGTTGTATCCTCCTTGGTTTATCAATATGAACATAAAGGTTGAGTTGTTTTTCTTAACCATGTTTTTCCATTTGATCCAGCATTAATGCTTTCACCTCTAAACATTATTTCTGATTTATGTTGAGGAATCATGGATCTCTTCACATCATCTTCTACTTTGTGCAAATACGTTTTCTCATTAAAATACTTCATGTATGATACATCAATAGTACTCTTTAGTATTTCTTATTATTTTATTAATAAAGTTAAACAAACTTTTTTAATGTGATCAAATTTCTTACATCTCTCACATAAGACTTTTTTAACAGAAGAGTTTCTTTTTGATTGAACCCTCTTATTAATTTTTTCATTATCATAGGTAATATTTTCATTTAATTTTTCACCAGAATTATCTTTTTTATCTTCAAGTATCATCATTATTTTTAAGTCTTCAATCCAGATAAGTAACATATTACTACAAACTGTGGGAAAAAGTTGGTATTTTACACATGGCTTCTTTTAAGTGTCACCCCTCTTAGTAGCTCTTTTGGATACACTACCCTTCTACTACATGGATTTAGAATCCAAGGTCTTCTAACCTTTTATTCTTTGAATATTTATGGTTTAATTTGTTTTTACCAAATTATTTTGATTACATCCCAAGGCTGATTCTTCTTTATTACCCTGATTTTATGATCTCTTTTTCTTATAAAGTTTTCATTCATGTTGATATAATCATGTACCAACCATGTGACCACTGCCATTTATTGCATCAAAAATGTTATCAAGAATTACAAATCTATTTTTACTAAACATATTCTTATGAATATTTAGCTATTGATTCTTCAAATATGGATTTCTCCCCCCTGAGATATAGGCTTCCTTTGTGATTTTATGTTTTTAGGACTGTACCAACCATTCAATGCACAATCCCCAAATCTGTTGTAGCACAAACCTGGATCCACAAATATTGATTTAATTATATAATTTTTATTATACTGTTGGGTATTATTCATGATTTAATTCACTCTTTCTAGGGAACCACTTTCCACATTATTCATCATATCCACCCCTGCCTTGGTGGTAGTTATCTCTTCACCTTTATTCATCCATGCATGTTTTTAATTTGTCTTCCAATATGAACTTCTTGTGGAAAAATATTAAAAATCATGAGTACAATATTGTTTGGATGGAAACATTTCCTTCTTAGCTTCTTTTGATATATCATTGAATGAAGTAGTAATCTTCATATCACTTTTTGAGTTCTTTAGGCATTATAATACTATAGAAAACATTGAGTACCAGTAGTAACGATATCCTTCTTTAGTGGAGTGTAAATATGTGGATTATCAAGATTGGCCATATGAGCTTCCAATTCCAGATATTTCATATTTAGGATGATATTTTGATCTTCAATCATAATCATCTTCTTTTTACAGTCATTCTTCATTCTTTCAACTTCATCTTCATGCAACTCCAATTTTTTTTGTAACAAAGAGTCAATTTCCATGATCTTCTTAGAAGCTTCTTCAAAATAAAAACCCTTGACTTCAGTTCTCTTATTCATCTTATCTTCAAGTTCATGGATCATTTCATTCATATTCCTATTGACTCCATCATTATTTTCAAAATCATTCATCCATTTTTAAGAAATTATTTCACATTATCTCTTTTTTTCTTTAAAGGCTATGACTTATCTTCATGGATTTAACCATTCATCAATTTTTTCTTATAATACCTTCTCCAAAACATTAGATTCTTCTTCCATATAGGTTATGTTTTCTTGAATACATTGAAATTATTCATAAAAAAGGGATACACATTCTTCATGAATATTATGTTGAATAATTCCCAATCTATCAAATGATAATTCCTGAGAATATTTAGATTGATCATCAACACATGTGCTAGAATCTTCTTGTTGATGATAAATTTAAAATTTACTAACTCATATATCAGGATCACGAGAGGTAGGAATTTTATACATCTTCTTGGTGAGATATTTATCCATGAGTTCATTACATTAAAATCCTGATACATCTTCATTGTTATCATGTCATGGATAAAAATTTACATCCACTTATTTAGATAAAAGGGACATCTTCTTAAACTTTATATTCAATTTATTTTTCATATTCATCAGGATCTCAGGAGTTACAGACTTCTTCTCATAGATAACTCAATCTTCATCAAAATTTCAGTTCATTGATGATTTAGGAAAGAAAGTCAAATATTAGAAATATAATAACTTCACTATAGATAATCTGTCAAAAGTGAACCTCTATCTAATAGAAATTGTAATGACTACTGTAGGATATGTCTAACACAGAAAGTTCGGGGTGAATAAATGTTTGGGACCTTTTTATCCAATTAAAAATTTTATTCCTCTAACTCTTGGACCTCTTTGGATCAAAATTATCTTATACTATATTCTATATCGCTAGAAAGAATATTAATGAAGTAAAAATAGCCACATTATAATTTTATAAGCTTTACTAATCAATAAGAGGAGGTATTCCTTAGCATGGTAAGAAATAATCCTGACCACACTACCATAAGAAAATAATCTATTGAATGTAGTCATAATGAGTAGGATATTCCCTAATAATCGTGGGGAACATTGAAAAAATCCAATAGTGTTGGTCTTATAGCTCTTGGATGGATCCTTATACTACCTCCCAATAAAACATTCTCCTTGTTGAAATGGTTTTGTAACAACCTTAAATTCTAAAAACTATTGAGACATGTTGATGCCTTAGTACTACTTTGTTCATCATCTCTTCAAATGTTACTTTCCTAGTAGTGTACATGTAACACTTCTTACTTCTTCTTAGTAGTAAACCTAAAAGGTGCACTTTCTCTTTCTTCTTATTCTCTTCTTCACACTTTCTTCTTTAGTGCCAAAACCATCTACAATATGATCACTTCGTCTTATTATTCCTAGAATCACACACTTCATTTGTGATTATCAAATCAACGAGGAACAACATATCTTATCACCATCATAGTTAAACAACCTTAAATAATAATCAATATTCAGTTGGTCACACATAATTATTATTCTTCTTCTCTTTATGAATTATCAACCCAATTAAATCATGTTCACTCTATGCATTCAATGTTTAATGAAAAACCATTAAATCCATTTCACATTAATCGATGTAGTTGAATATTTAATTATATTTTGGGTGTCTCAAATTCCTAACTATTTATGTCTTCACGAGTCTTCACGTATTAATGAAATCACGCATGAAATGTTTTATTCTCATTTTTATTTATAAAAAACTCTAGTTATGGTGTCAAATGGTTCTATAAGTGTACATGGAAACATGCACTTGCTCCATTGTGCATCCTAATATCAACATAGACTCACTTAACACACACACACACACAAACAACCATCCTTGTTCTCTTCTCTTTATCTTCATTTAATGTATGAACATGGGTGTTTTTAAATAATGAACATGAGTGCTTGTGATTCATGCATGAAACACCAAAATAGTGCGATTTCATCCTCTTCATCTTTTCCTAAACAAATTGTGTATTTTTTCTTATCAGTCCATAGTGTATTCACATAAGAGATTATATGTAGAACATAAATTTTTTCAGAATCATGACAAGGGTGTTTACACACATTTAATGTGTCCACATGAATTCATCACATAGGGTGTTTAGATATAAACCAAGAAACTAAAAATTTTCATGGGACTCCCCTCTTCTTGATGCCTCTTTGAGAGGGATTTTAACTTTTTAAAGGCCCGAAAGACTCCACTCTTTGCGAAGCCATGGATTCTTAAGGATTATGCTCGCCCATCATGAAACAGAAGCTCATAGAGGATCTATTTTTGAAATGATAGCTCTCAGGAATATAGACGACATCATCTTCAATGGGATCTATGCCTATTATTTTATAGGAGATGATTAAATCCTTGCACCACATTCAAATTATAAAAGGTCAAGTTTTTAAATCATCCCTTTGAATAGACGATATCCCCATCTTTGAAAATATTCAAACTAAGATAAAAGATACACCAAAAATCATAGTGTGTTTCCTTTAGGTGAATGCTTCTCTTTTTTGTGAACAGATCACATGTACATGAAGAGGATCACATGAGACTATTATTCCTAGAATTCCTTAGCTTCATCCATGGTGACAACATGTTTGAAGAGGCCACTTATAACTACATTTTCATTTCAAATGAATCATATAATTAATTATAATGAAGATGTAGGATTTATCCAATCGTTTTATTTGAATTAATTCACAATATTTTATCGAATGGTTCTCATGATGTTAGCATGATTCTCATATAATGGAAAAAAATTGGCCATGGTGTTTTATCATTCTTCTCTGGTGATACAATGGTGGTGTTGAGGAATAAGATGGTGGTGACTGATACAATGTCTATGGAATATTGTATAGATATGATTTTAATGAGTGGTGAATGAGATTAGATGAGATTCCATGATTTCTCTATTCATTATAAATACTCACCCACCACGAAACACCCCGTGGTTTCTTCTTGCTTTAAAAATCATGCACTATGGGGGGGGGGGTTAGAAATCTACTCTACCCATCCCAATACTTCACCATACCAGTTATATGGGTGCTCTCTCTGACCACATCTATATGGGCCCTTGGAATAACTTATGCATGGGCTTGCCTATGCGTTGCTGTGTGTTTGAACTTATCATCCATGCAAGTTGCGGGCTAGCTTGGCTGGTTTCCCTTTAGTGCGGTTAACCTATTGTCCGACATATTCCCTTAGTTGAGGCTGGCTAGTTATCTTGGTGGGATGAACTATAATTTTAAATAAACCCCACAAAAATAATTAGTTAAAAACCATGTTTATAGTTAAATTCAATATTAAATTCATGGACACCTCTACACTTAGGACTCCAAGACTCATCATCTTAAACCATCATCACCATTCTTCTTTTTTTTGGAATATGATTTCCAAAGAACTTATTCTTCACTAAATGGATTATAATTCATCTATATTCACTATTGTGAATGATACATAACATTTTATGCATGTATTTTGAACATGGAACCAATTAAAAAATAATTTTCTGTATCAACATGGAGAATTTATCCAACGTTATATCCAATGCTATCAATCCATAATAATTCTCCATGAATCACCAAGAATCACCATGAATCACAATGTATTCAAACCTTTAACATGTTTCTTCAAACCATAAAACATAATAAATTATTCCAAACTCTATTAACATATGTGATACTTCATCTTATGGACATCAATGCTAATTTGAAAAAATATACAATCCATACACAAATTGGGATCTTCAGTAGTTGATGGTTCTTGATATCATGGGACACACAAGAATAATTATCCGACCCAAGACCTTGAACATTCAGTCATGATGAAATAAAACAATATTTACCAAAATTAAATATTTTAAAAACAATTACGGTTTATTCTGACAACAATATCTTGAGTTATATATTCTCTCAATAAGATTTTAACATTTAGAAAATGTTTTGGGGTAGAGTACCTGAAATCTTTTGATTTTGATATTTCTAATTCATGGGAAGGATGAATTTTATACCTGATTCCTTGAGCATGAAACTTCTTAATTAGGATATGAATGAATCATTAGAAGAGTGGATCACGATGGATCCTTTTTCAAAGTCTCATTTAGGAGTCTAAGAAATAGGGACTGGTTTTTTCATGGCTAGTGTTTAGTTCTCCTTTAATCTTCTTAGGATTGTGTATCAAGAATAAAAGTTTGATGAAAAATTCTTTTTTATTAGAGACCCTCTTTACAGTGGGGAGACCATTGGTGAATTTTTATTCTCTTTTGAGGGTATCCTATGGTTATGGAATTGAGACATTATATCTTTTCTAGTGATGATGTATGTGTTGGTGGATTTCCATAATTCCTAGTGGGAAGTGCACCCTTGAACCATAAAACATTTTTAACGCATATATTGATAATTTTTTTTGGCCAGGTCTATGATGATACACTTCTAACATTGTTTCTCATGGTAATACCAACAGAAAAGTCAAGGAGGATCAAAAAATACATTTAGGTTTTATTCATCCACCGTCAGTGCTAACATAGAAGTGGGATGAGATATCAATGGACATTGTGGTTGGGTTTCCACATCCAACTGGATAAAATAATAAAATATGGAGTTTGATCGATCAGATAAAACATTCGACTAATTTCTTACCCATTCATGATGCAACCAAACATGAAGAGTTTTGAAATCTCCATGTGAAGAAGATTGTTCTTAATCATGGAGTTCCATATGTTATAGTATCTTATAGAAATCCCTATTTGCCTCCCATTTTTGGGGATGCATTCAGGAGGTCAGGGATCTCAAGCTCATTTGAGTTCGGCATACCTTCTACATAAGGATTGCCAGACAGAGAGTGCTTTATATTTTCTGGAACATATTGTTGGATCTTACATTCTAGACGTTAGTGGAGATCAGGATGATTATTTTTGACTGGTTGAGTTTTCTTTTAACAATAATTATAAGTCCATGATTAGAGTGGCTCTTATTGAGGCCTTGTATAATAGGCTGTGTAAATCTCCATAGTGATGGTATAAGATTAGTGAATGATACTTCATTAGAATGAGCATGGTCCAATAGATATTAGAAAAGATTCATTAGATCATCAAATAATGATGACGAGATAGAATTGATATAAATATTATGTTTATCATTGATATATATCAACTTTAGTTATTTGTTGGTGACATGAATTTTTAAAAGATTCACTTCATTTGGTTCAATGATTGTTTGGGTGCTCAGGGGAGATTTATGCACGCTTTTTAGGTCCTTTTATGATTATGTAAGCATGTGGGGAAAGGGGATTAAAATTTAAAACATCCTCTATAATTATATTTTATCTAAAATCTGTTTAACATATCAAAACTATGAATGTATATTTCTGACCCGTCTCATGTTTTGAGGTTAGGTGATCTTGACATTGAGCCTGATTTTGCTGTGACTGAGCAGTTAGTTAGGATTGTTGATTCTGAGGCAAAGGTACATCTTGGAATGAAGATACCCTTGGAGTATTTTCTATGGAAACATTGTTTTGATTCTCATTATATGTGGGAGAGGGATTCACTGAAGTGAGAGTAGTGGACTTATATCATTGACATGAAAAATTATTTGGGGGAATTATGGAGAAAGAATGTTTTTATGTTGTGAGGTTTTAACAACCCATTAATTTTGTTCATTTAATCCTTTGTCCTCATTTATTTTATTCTTTTCCTGGCCTTGTATAGATTTTTATCAGGTGAAATTTGAAGATTCTTGAAATCTAAAGGCGATATGCATGGATGGGACACTATTAGGAAAAACTGTTTAGTTTATCCAATCAAATTGTTCTCCATTTGATGTTTCTTTAAAGGTGGCTCATGTTTTTTCCAACCCGTATGACCAGACCCTCCAGATCATGCAACGACAGAGATTTACGGTTTTCAGGGTTGGTGCAAGGATTGGAAAATTATGCACCCACAATTCCATAAAAACCTAAATTATTGAAGTTTTTTAAAAAAGAATCATAAATGAAGTGTCAATAAATTATATAATTTTAAGAATCTTCAAATTAAAAAAAATTAAACTTTGTTAATTGTGGGTAAATATTGATGTTTATAAATGCCTCCAAATTAGCAACACCTCATTTACATATATATTTTAGAGACATGGGAAAATGAGGTACTGATTATCAGGGATGTTTATAAACACCCCCAAATTAGCAACATTTATAATAAACACCAATAACTATCATCACCTCATTTACTGATTTATTTAGAAATGGTGGTAAATCACACCTCATTTAAAAACTTCTCTAAAAAACATCAAAAATTTATTTCTTTTTTGAAATTCACAATTTTTCTAGTTTTTTATAATAAAAAACTATATACCACACACTCCACACCCCCACTAACTTGCTCCTCCTGTACACCCACACCCTCCCTCACAACACTTCCTGTACCCTCCCCCACCCAACCCCTATCGCATATCACACCCCACACCACCCCTCCAGTACATAACCTCTGCCACCCCACCCCTCCATTTCCTGTCATACCCTCCCCCACCCAACACCTCCGGTACTGCCCCCTCTCAGGCATACCTCCCCCACCCTACCACGTAGTGCTAGCGCACTCCATTACCATACATCCTCACCCCTTCATGGTTTCAAAACACATTAAATCTAAAACGAGGCTTCTCTTTGAATTGATTCGTGCACCTCCAGTGTCCCAGAGATGTAGTAGTTCAACCCAACTATTTGGATTCTGTTAAAATAATTGTATTATGTTATATTTATTTATATATAAATATATTTATTTATTTAAAGAATAAATATTATATATACATATGTTTATATTTGATATTTTATGGTTATATATATATTTATAAGATTATATTAAATTATATATATATATATATGTTTACATTTTATGTTCATTTATATGATTATATTATATAAATAGGTCTATAATATATATGTATATATATTTTTATGTATATATAAATTATATATATATTATATGATTATATTAATATTAATATATATATTTGTGTATGTTTATATATATATATATCTGTATATATGTGTGTGTGCGTGTTTGTACATATATATGTGTGTATATATCTATATTTTAGTATAGTTATTTATATATAATTATCAATGTTTTAAAACATTAGAAAAATTGAAATAAAAATAATCATGTTTTCTTAAAAACATGACTGAATTTAGAATATTTCATAATATTATGATATATATATATATATATTCGTATTTAAAAATTTATATTATATATAGACATATAGATATATTAATATACATATATTAAGATATGTTTACATATGTTTCTATTTTATATTTTATATTTTACGTATATATATGTATTATATATATATATATTAGAAATATTATATATATATATATCTATATTTGTATATTATATATATATATATTTGTATATATATTACATATATGTTTCTATTTTATATTAAATATTAAATATATCTGTGTGCGTATTAAATGTATTTATATAAATGTTTATATTTTATATTATATTTATATATATATGGGTTTATATTTTATGTTAATATATATATATAATTATACATTATGATTATTTTTATGTTTATATTATTTATATATATATTATATGTTTATATAAAAATATATATGTTTATGTATACATATATAATAGTAATTATAAATTTACACACATGCATATATATATATATATAATTATCCATGTTTTAAAACACTTGTAAAAATATCAAAGAAAACAGAAACGTTTTCTTGAAAACTTGACAAAGCATAAAATATATATGTATTTAAATATATAAATATATGTTTATATATATATATATATATATTCATATATATGATTGCTGGGGGTGTCAATATATATTTTAATATGTCTGTTTATATATATGTGTATGTGTTTATGTATATAAATATATATATATATATATATATATATCTAAATATATGTTTACATTAATGAAGGGAAATCATATATATAAATAAATTTATTTTTAGCGATATTTCTTGAAAAATGTTTCTAGTTTATTTATGTTTGTGAGTAAGCATAGATAAATTTAAAATTCGCAATGTTTTTAAAAAAAGTAGTTAAATTTCAGTTTTTGTGGTATATATATGTTTATATATATATGCTTATATTAATATATAAATGTATATATATATGTTTATATATATATAAATATGTGTCTGTGTGTGTAAATATAAATATGTATATATATATAACAATAATTATAAATTAACACACACACACACACACATATAATTAGCCATGTTTTAAAACAAAGATAAAACTATCAATAAAATAGACATGTCTTATTAAAGATGTGGCTAAATTCCAAATATGTATATATGTCTTTATATATAAATATATGTGTTTATATGTCTATATTTATATATGCATATATTTATATACGAATATATTTATACATGTGACTGTTTATATGTATATATATAAATATATATTTATATATGTGTGTGTGTTTATGTTTATATATATATATATATACATCGATGTGGGGAAATTATATATATTTATATATATATATTCAAAATCACAAAATTAGCGATGTTTCCTCTAAAACATCCTTAAATTTAAAATTAGATACACTTTTAAAATATTATCCAAATTATAGTTTTTTTCTTGTGCCACCATATAGAAACCATGCACCCCAGAAAGTTGGGTCACACGAGTAGGGAACACCGTTTTTCTAACCATGGAGCCCTACCAAACAAACCATGTTCATGGGTTTTTATTCCACTAATTTTTTTAAAGAAATCCCAAGACACCAATTTTTATCCTAAAATCACCATATTTCAACACTAACTCAAATCCTTGGTGTTAAAGGCTCCCCAGAAGTGGTTTTAGATCCTAAAACCCCTCATATTCATCGATCGAAGCTTGATTGATTTTGTTTGATCTCTAATGGGTAACAAGGTCTCTCCACGTGTGGTCTCTCCCAACCATTCCTTCTATCATCCTTATAGTTTGATCGATTATCATTTTTTAATGGATATAAACTAAATTTGATTGAATCTTGATTCTAGGTATGATTTCTTGATCTCTAATGCCTCTATTCATCATTGGCATATACTATTGTGAGTGTCAATTATTAATCCTTAATTAAAGGTATGTGGTTCCACTAGAGATTTTTCATTCAATATAATTCTTAATTTTCATTAATTGATTGAAATGAATTTGAATTGGTCTATAAAATATTGATTTTAAGTGATTTGATTATGGAATTTGAGGTGGTATGGACATTTTTTGGAAGACCCAAAAATATAATAGACATGGAATTTGTGATTTTTTTTAAAATGATGAAATGATTTGAGAATTTACTTTAGAAAAATAGATTCAATTGAATTTATTAAAACCTATGATTTATTTTTTATGGAAATTTAATGAAATGTTGAAAAATCCATGCTTTGATTTTCAAATTTATTTTCATGTCGAAAAATACAATTGTGGGATTGAATTGTAAATGATGATGGATTTGAAATGAGATGATTTTCCAATTATTTATTAATTCATTGATCACATGATATTTTGGTTGTTTAGTGTGTTATTTGGGACACGCGCACAATGATATTGATCCCCTAGAAATGTATTGACAATGAAAACACTAACAAAACCCCATTCAATATAGCTTATCCTTGACGGGATGTTGATGATTTTTCTTCATCTGGAACCATAGAGACATTTGTAAACATACTTAGCTATAACCATAAATATGAGATGTGTGAGGATCCTATAACTAGAAACCAATGTACAACAAGGTAGATGACTATGGTTCTGTTAATGATAGTTTGGTTTATATTCTATTAATTATAGAATTTTTTTACTCATTCAAAAATATTTATATAAATACATTAATATAAAATTTTTATTGAATCCTTGTTTGAAAGTTTTTCAATCCTTCAATATAAAATGATTTTTTTTTGAAATATGAAAATTAGATTTTATTAAATGCACTATTTTAATTATATTTAATGTATGATTATGTATATTTTAGTGAAATCTATTATGGAATACTTGGAGAGACCTTACTGATCTTTATAGCTCACACCTAACCTTTTCCATTATAATTGTTTTATAATTTTTGAGAAGATTGAGAAAATGGAAATCACTAATTGGAGGTGGTGTATGTTCTTGATCCTTTGTCCATGGAGTGATGGATGGGATGGTTGATTATTTATTTTCTAAGAAAATGAGGATTTTGATGATGTAATTCTTTGGGTTTTTTTACCTGTTTTATTTCTGGTACTATCTCCCTTTTGAGTGTTGAGCATACCGACTTCTAATATTTTATATTCCTTTGTTTTATGAAAAATTTGTTCCCAAATGATCTTGTATGATGCCCAGTTCTAAATTAAAACCCTTTGGGATCAGAAATTTCCTTTGAGTGATATCTGAAGTGGCTCGATTAACTAGTTACCAGGGTATATGGTATAGTTCATGACATCATAACAATATTCATATACATTTCCATGAATACTATTCATTAATAATAATTACCCTCTTGTGTCATATTGTAATAATGTATTTTCTAATTTGGGTATTAATAATCAAGACCATTTTGAACTGGGATTCTAATAGTGGCTTCAATATTCATTTTTCCCCCAAATATAATCCTTTCCAAACCATTTATGGTACTATAATTGTTGACTTATAAAGACATATAATGTTATAATACCATTACATGGGATTTACCAATAATGATATATTACATTATAATGATCATTATTTTTTTATATTATGTAAAATAAAAAATATTAATAATATCTATTAATTATATATATTTTATGTACTTATCAAAGACAAACTAAAACTATCTAGGTTTAGAAGGGAAGGAAAACAAAAAAACATTTACTCATAGATTTTATAGTCCACATAATTCCTGATTGGAATTTCCATTCCCATTGGAGTAAAGGGATGAAGGTGGATAGTAATATATTATTTTATAATAATAAATACATTACATAAATATTATTTTTTTCACTAATACCATCATTAAGACCATCAAATAGGGGTGGTGATGAAAAATATAAGGTGTAACTTTATGAAGGTGGTAATCTGCCCACAAGAACTAACAGTGATTCAAGTTTTCTTAGATGCTGGAAGATATGAAATAATCATAGTACCATTTTTATAATAACGTCTAAAAAATAATGATTAAAATTTAATTATTATACTACTATTTTGGTTGGTTTAGATATGAAATAAATTTTAATAAAGATGTGATACCAATGTTAACATTATGTACTTACTCTTTTTAAATAACATTGATTTGAGGGACTTAGGATAATTTGTAGTGGCCAGGGGAATTTGGTGATGAATAGGATATGATGGATAAAATATTTCGTTTGGGGTTAAAATTCAATTATAAATGGGATTGGATTATTTAAATCAAGATGTGGAATCCTTTTATAGGAGAAGAAAAGTGTATTTTTCGAATCATGCATAATGATTCAATGATTCACCGATATTATTCTTGGTTCAAGGGCTCTAAAGTGAAAAAATGTGGTGTATGGGAAAATATAGAGTCAGAATTCATCTCCACCACTTATTTGAAATAATTATTTTTAACATTTTGTTTCCATTTACCCATAGTAAAAGACATTTTGAAACATTTTATATATACAGAGGTAATAATTTATTAAATTTAGCAATTAATTTTATTAACTAAAATTAAAATTGACCTCATTACATAATATGAAACATCTTATTTTGAATATTAAAATGACTATACCAAATAAAAATTTATAAATATATGATAAACTAACTTTAGATTAAACCCACATAATCACATAAAAATTGGGTTGAGAAATTTTTTTATTTTCATATTTAAATTTATATATTAGACAAAATTATCATTATTTTATATTTTAATGAAATTAAATTTTATTACGAATTTAGTTAATGGTAAGTGGTTTTCAATGAAATCCACAATTGAATATCACCTTTAAAATAATTCTATCAAAGAGGAAGTCCAAAAATAATTCTAACCTAACCAATATTTTCATTTAGTTTGACACAACATGGAATTATTATTTATAAGCTCAATAAATATATTAAAATGAATAATTTTAATCCATAAATAAACATTTCCTAACATAATTTGTTTTACACTTATATGATATATTTTAACTAGTATGATTGGTGGAAATCCCATTTATTTAAAAATATTAAAAACAAACCCCTTTTGAGATGAAATAAATAGGAACCCATAATAAACTCGAAGACCTAGAGGCACAAAGGCGTTAAAACAGAGTGAACTAAGGGCCCAATGGAACAAAGATGACTACAAATCATATTGTTCAGAGGCCCAAATCCCAATAGACTCATGTATGAAGGATTATTAGAGGACCAAGGCCTAGTTAGTGACCAATATGCCTACCTTCCTCCCCAACCACACTCCCTGTAGAACCCTGATGCCCCCAGATCTGTGCCTACCATCATCTTGTTGCCTAAAAACTTCTTGATGAACGAACCACCATAGCCAGATATTTCCCCATCCCACCCAAAACTGCACACCCCATAGAACCCTGCTATGACCAGCTATGTGCATCACCTAGTGTCATCCGGTCACTGAATCAAGACGTGCATCCATCATCTACTGCTTGAACATCACTGCTGATGTCACCAAGGGACACCACTGAGACATCAATTTCACTAATATCGGTGAGTAACGAACCCACTAAAGCTAGATCCCATCCTCGCATACCTAGATCCATATGAACTTCAATGACAAAAATCATCACCACCACATACCACCACCACAACCAGCTACCCGTCTTCCTTCACCTGTTATTTCTATATCTCACGCAAATCGCACATCTGTCTGCCGTAGGAAAAAATGAACCATGAGTGGTTCATTATTGAATATTTTTACTTTTTATCTCATAATGGCAGTTGCTTTAAATTTTTTACTATGTAAGTGTTTATTATTTATTTATCTATAATTTTATTCTAATATTTTTATGTTCATTTACATTGGGTAGTGTGTGTAATAAATGTTAACAAACAATATATTTATTTAAGAAGGTAATACTAGAATCTTTACAAGAGTGTTATTTAGATCTGAAAGATATGTTATGTTTTTAGTAGCACTTTTTCACTTACATTTAGTGATTCCCAATGTTATTTCAAAGGTAACATCATTTGGACTTAATAAAATGATATTTAAAACGATATAAGATATTTTCTATTTATTTTATATTCTGAATTATTTTTTATGGATATCCTGAATTCCATCGAAAATATGGGAGTTCCTATGGTTGATGAAAAGATATTTAATATATAGAAATAGATTATACTTTTTATAATTTCTCTCTATTTTATTATACATTATTTTAATAACACAGAATTGTGTACGTACATATAATGTTTGTATGTTATTTACATCAAATGATTAGAATAATTTTGATGTAGAAAGGAATGTGATAAATTAGTTACTATCATCCCTATTTGAAAAGAGTTAAAAAGATGCGTTGTATCTAAGATAGGGAATGGAATTTGGATAAGTCTTCATTAAATTTAGTAATAATATAAAAATTTAAATGAATAAATATTATTAATTTATTACGTCTATTAATTGATAAATAAAAGGTAAAATTTGAGATAGTGGATGATTTTTTTCATTAGAGTGCAAAAATATTAGCTACATTCGATGTTATGGAGAATTTCTAAAAGATTATATAGGGTTAAAGAAATATATGACAATTCTACAAGATAATATCAATATAAAAATTTATTATTTTGAGAATAAAAATATGGATGATTCTTCAATTAATATTGGTGAGAATATTTTGAATTCCTATAAGATGAGGATGAGGATCCTTTCATGAAAAAGTAAAATAAAAAAGGAGTAAAATTTATAAGAATCCTAAGGATAAATGAATATTTAATCCAAAAACATTCTGAGGGGGAATTTCAAATTTACTAAGATTCCATAAAATTTAATTATTTCATATAATTTCTATTAAAATCCATTTAGTGTGGTAAAGATAAATAAAAAACTATCTTTTATGTGTTTAAATTATAGAGATATAAAGAATTTTTTAACTAGTCTTTCTACAAAGGGAGAATGATATTATTATGATGATGATCAACCCAAAATACTATATAGAATAAACATATATATATATATATTCTTTATGATGAAAGAAAATCCATAAAAAATAGAAATGTGAATTTCATAACGAAAACTAATTTTCTATATAAAAAAGATATGATATTTTATTATGGGGATTGTAAAAGGTTGTAAGAGGATTTGGAGGATAAATAATATCAAGATAATTTTTATAAATAAAATTTGTCTAATGATCCCCTATGGAATGAAAACTCATATTGTGAATCAGAAATTAGAGAATATGATACATCATAAGAGTTTTAATTATGGATGGACATTTTGGCTGGATTTAATGAAAATATTAATATTTAATGAGAAAAAAATTATTTAATTAATGATAAAAAATCCTTTATGAAATAACATGCTACCTAAAATTACAAGGATATTAACATGATAAAAATAGACTTATTAATAAACATGGGAGATATTAAAGAAATCCCCATAGTTAAGGACATAATTCATGAAATAACTCTAGAAATGTTTCTTTTAAATAGGATAGAGGAGAAAAATCATGGGGTTAAGTTAGTTAAATATTAAAATTATTTGACCAAATATTAGTTTGAAGATCAATCATCAGGAAAATAGATTGGCATATTTTCCAAACAATAGAGAATATTAGTGATTCCAATATGAGACTTAAATATTATACAATGGTTTTAAGGACCCAACTTTAAAAAACTACAAAATTGAATATTTATACATGAATTCATTGTCATTAATTATCTAAGATATTTAAGGATTATATTTTTTTATAATTATTTTATCACCATTACATAAATCAATAATATATCATATAGCGGAAATTAAAACGCAATACCTATTTTGTCTACAATAAATACTTTTAAAATTAAACAAGACTTTTTTTCATGACAAATCATCCCAATGTTTTCATGACATCATCCTTTTCCCAACTCACCCCTAAAACAATATGAAAATAAATTAAAATGTGGTATGAGAAAAAAATATAATTAAATGATAAAATAGGAATATTGAAACCAGTTAGTCCCTAAATAATTCTAAAGGTTTACTTTTTCAAAAAAAATATTGGTTTCAACATATTTTTTTATTACTCATCTTTGGTTAGGGACTCTTTATAATTTAAATTAAAATATATTATTTTATAAATCACATTTAATGGTGGTATATTTAGTGAGATAAGTTTTCATTAATCCACCTCCCAATGTTGAATAATAGGCGAGGATCCGGTATTTTTTAGCCCAATGTAAAAAAAATTATTATTTTATCCACATGGTCAATCTATGTTGAGGGAACCATTATAACATATCTTTGAATCTCTCACAATAATTTTTTATTGACTCTCTATCATGTTTGGGTATTTTTTCCTAGACAAAATTGATATTCAATTTCTTCACTATAGGAAAATATTTTAAAACATATTCTACAAAAGATCTTCTAGGTTAATTAGAGATATTGGTGGATGTAAAATTAAAAACTCCTTATATAACCATATCAATTAGAATTAAAAGTCTCAAAGGCAAATGAAATCATCTGAAACTCAATTATTTATTGTATTTCTCACAAATATGTAATAAATTTAGAAGATTATTGTGAAGATCATTATGTTTCAATCCTACAAAATTTCCATCATTCTGAATCATCAATAGTTTAATTGGAGTAATATTGAAATTATTATTATAGATTGGTAGAATCATAATTTTTTTTATCATTATATATATGGATGTAAGTTAGTGGTCAAATAATTTCATTTTATATTATTCTTTCTATCGAGTTCCAACTATATTATCCAATACATCGAGACCTACTCAACTACAATGGTTGTTAACCATCATTTATCTATTAGTCTCAAAAAATATCTCCTCAATATTTATAGGGAATTATATTGGCTTCTAAAACAATACACATTTGGATCATATGTTAGGTGTGTGGATTATAATATATAATATAAATGTGGACACTCAAAAAATATAAAGGCCCTTTAAAGTGGAAAATAAAAAATGTAAAAATAAAAATAGACAAGAATAGAGTGAAACTGCCAGTCAATAGTATATCTTAATAAAAATTCCATCTCCATCCCATGATAGTTACACAAACATGATGTTCCCTAATAATTATAAATTCCTAATTTCATTGGTCAGAGTTTATATTATAATTCATGAACCCCTAATTAATATTACCACAAATTATTATGTTGGTATTTAGAGTTTCACTGTCAAACCACTAGGAAAAGGTGTAAGATTTTCCATACCAATCATTCATGTTATTTGTGGATTTTATGTAAATAAATTATGATGTGAATAAAAAAATATGAATTTAAATTAATTTCCAATGGAATAAGGTTATAATGAAATGTGAATCTTTTATTTATTGATACATCATATGTAACATAAAGATGTAGGATCAATTTCAAAGGAAATATTCCAGAAGGTTATGAATGAATTAAATTCATTACCTAATAGGGGAAATTAATTAAAAGACTAATTGGGATAACTAGTTCACTTTTACAGTGATACTGTAACTATGTATATTTTTCCAATTCATTTACTGATGTTCAAATAATTACCCTTAACTAGTTAAAGTTGAATCATTTAGGAAAAATTTAGAGGAAATGTCAAATCTCACTCTCCCACATCCCTCTACCACACTGGAGTTCATTATTTAATCACTATCACTATCACAATTATATTATTAGACAAAATAGAAATTACACTAACACGATATTAGTTATTGACAAGTGATTTTGAAGTTAAAATTTTTTTGACAAATATTTTTATTTTCCTCCTACTCTGGATCCACCATCCCATATGTGACTACTCACTCATGATAAATTGGTAATTCATTTTGAGTGATCTGGTGGTCAAAAGGGATAGAAGACTCATATTCACAAAAATAAATCATATTAGATATAGAGAATGAATATATGAATATAACTAACATGAATGTATGGAGTTAAAATTCATAAAGATAGAATCAAAACCAAATTTTCTACAAATAGTCCTCAAATCATCACTATGAGTCCTATCATGATTTCATTTTAAATCTAGTCACTCTACACTTACAAATCCACAAATTCTATTTTAAATTTATAACTCTTTATTCATGTATTAAATTGACCACAATTAAAACCATATAGAATTGTGTGATAGAGTAACTAAAACCCCTGAAGTCATATGGAATTATTATAGTGACAAATATATTTATCCGTGTAATTTTCGTTCAGAATATAAATATTTTTCATATTTAGTAATATAATATTATATAATGCACATTCACCACATGAAAACAAATATTCAATTATATTATATTAATTTAAAAATTATATTTAGTTAATAAATAAGTACATACAAATTGACAGTACTGTAATGGGAAAAAAAAGAATAATAGAAATTTTTTGATATACTTGATCCCCCATAATAATAGCCCTCAAGAAAAAAATTATAGAAATGAAGAATAATATTAGTAATGCAATATGAATTTTGGAAATGAAAACATATAACCTTGAGAGAAAATAGAAATGAATGAATAATGGATTAAATATGAGGTATTTATAGAATGTATGGATCCCATATGACCATTACAAATCTAACCATTGAAATTGTAGTATGACTATTAGAATAGCTACCCAACTAGTGGTATATTAATCCAACTATTAGTAATTGTTACCAAACTATTAGAATATAATCCTCACCTATGGAAGTGAAAATTTTTATTTAAGTATGTTACAATAATGGAATTATTCCATATCTATATCATTATACAAGTAATGTTTTCATTTTTTTAAAACATATTTGTTTTATTTTAAATTTCATAAATAATATAATTATTTTAAATAATTTTTATTCTCATTAAATGGGTTAATATATTTATATTATCTTTTATTTTAATGAAATTATAATTTAAAGAGAACATAAGGAATTTTTTAAGCCTTATAAAATTGATCATAATATTAAAATTAATATTTTAATAAT
This sequence comes from Viscum album, assembly GCA_963277665.1. Classification (NCBI taxonomy): domain Eukaryota; kingdom Viridiplantae; phylum Streptophyta; class Magnoliopsida; order Santalales; family Viscaceae; genus Viscum; species Viscum album. The sequence continues at coordinate 1,220,095,050 of OY728166.1, read as the reverse complement.
AATTCAATTGCCTATAAATTTTTTTATTAACCATATTTAGGAAATTATTTTATAATATGGATTACATTGTTAAAATGTAAACCTTAAATAATTGTTATGTTTAATTTTTTGTATTTTTCAAAAATATTTTAATTTTTGTTGAATAGTGAAATGCTTCAAATTATGATACTTAACATTAAAATCTAAATAGACAAATTTTTGAGTCACAGATGATATAAGAACCCGTTATTATTAACTCAAATGTACCTATTACTTTAAATGGTCACATGAATCAAAATTATTTGTCACTTGATCTTAAAAAAACTAATGAATATAATATTCAAAACACCACTCTCCTTCCTATATAAATACCACCCTCATAACTCTTTATCCTCACCCATTCTATTCCTTTTAACTTGAAAATTATTTTCACTGTAACATTCACAATCTTATCCCCCTTCTAATAGTTATACAATTCTAAACTAAAATACAAATTCCAATTTCCTTACAACGTCTTTCATGTATAATACCTTCAAAACATAACATTCTCAATCTTCAACTTTAATTTATTTTCTTCCTCTACCTTATCCTAACCTCCCTCATAAAATATGTAATAATCACATACTATAATATATATATTATAAATATATATATCTAATGTAATTTCTATAATTTATCTCGTTCTTTTCTTCTCTCATTCGAAAAACATATCCATTGTCAATATTATGCCGATTCTCCTCCTGCGTGGATGGTGAGTATTAGTTTTCCATTACCAACATAAATGATAATAATAAAAATATAATTATGGTAAAACAAAATTATAATTAATATGTGATAAATTATTTCATGTTCTTTAATTAATATATAGACGTAATATTAAACATTACGAAACTATTTTGTGTTAGTCGATAAAATCGCTAAAATGAACTAATCGCATATTGTTTACATTTTCAAACAGTGATTCATCCATATTCTAAAAAAAGGATATTTGGAACTATAATATTTTTTATATTGACATTAAAATCTTTTTATTTCACTTTTATAGTTTTATTCTCATTTTCCATGACCATCCATAAATATTGAAAAGTGACCTAACCATGAAAATAAGATATATATGCCCTTAGAAAAACAAAATTAAACAATATATCTAATATTAATTTACATAAATAAAAATTGTAAAATTAAAACAGTAATACCCCTAGCTTCCATGATACACTTCTCTTTGAATAATACAATAGCCTGCACTATACACAACTTCGAGTTCAAACACACCCCGACCAATCAAAAAAGCTGTTATGAATAGTAATACCAACTTTTTGAATTTTTATAATTTTTTTCTTTTAAAATGGAACTCATTTTTGGATTAATAATATCAAAATTTGTTTAGGATGAATTTTTGGTATTTTTTTAAAACATTCCATTTTTGATGAATAGTAAAAACCAATGCGTTATTGTTTAAAACCGAATTTTTATTTAAATAATTAGTTATTTTATTTAAATTTATTTTAGTTAAAAATATATACCTAATATCTATATATGTTCAATTTAATTCATTTGAGTCATTTTATAATAATATTAGATATATAAAATTTTATTGATCTTTTTACTGTCTTTTACCCACCTCCTAGGAAAATTTGAAAATTCACATAATACCTAGTTTTACCGCTTTTTTGAATGTAATTTCAAAACTACAAGAGACATGGATGATATTATTATGTAAAATTTGGTTCAATAAGATAAAAATAATTTTTTGTGAATAATAACTTTTTACTTTTTTTTACCACGGTTAAAAGTAAATAGGGTAATTAAAGGTAAAAATGATATTATAATTATCCTAACACATGTCCTAATTATATTGGATAATTTTATTTCAAACAAAATAAACCTTATGAATAATATATGATTATTTTGGTCCACTTGGATTATATTAGGACATTTATTATTCTTTAATTTAAAGACGAGTTAAAAGTGTTAAATTTAATGTTTAATAACCAAACCATTTTTAATATGTAGTTATAAATAAGATAAATTAGAATATAAATATTCATTATATAGATAAATATATTTCCTATATAATGGTATTTTATTTATAATTTTTAGACATTAAATAGTTAAATTTATTTATGACACAATGATGATGCAGTAATTACCTTATTATAGAAAGAATAAAAAGAATTAATATTATGAATATTAATATAATTTTAAATTGAGACTTTTGAAGTATTCAATGAATACTATAGGTTAATATGAAATTTTAGGAATGATTAAAAAATTATTTTTAGATGTGATAAATTTTTTATGACTTTCACAAAAACCAAATACTAAATAGTGTCAAAATTAACAAAAATGAGTTTATAAAACAAATACTATATTATTAATTGAAATAATATTACTAAAAATATAAATTTTGGCCAAATGTCATAGATAATGTCAAATATATCAATAATGAACCACTTTGGGTTCTCTTAATTTTTTATATTATGTTTATTAACCATTTATTATAATAATACATGAATACCAGGTAAAAGTTAAACTATTTAACTAAGAGTTAAATATAAAAGATAAGGATGATGGGGTGACCTAAACCTATCTAAAACCAATTTGGTGAGAGTTTTTTTAACTCAGCCCCACCTTATCCTTTAAAAAATATTTTTAGATCCATTATAAACCAAATATGACTGTATAATAAAATAATATTTCAATCATTTCCTAAAGTGACCCTCACCTCTCTTATAAAAGGGTACATCCCCTTCTCTAAAAATCACATATCCAAAGTAATTTGGCTCAACCTAACCCTAAACAATTATCCTCCCAACTACGCTGACACGGACCTAGATTCCAAAATTTGATCATAAATCCAACCTATGGAGCCCTTTTGATCAATTCAAAAGGAAACACCCGATGAAGAGTTAATAATTTCACCAACTCATTCAAAGTTATTTTCTTCTTTAACTTCATATTTCATTGTTTTTTCCCGAAAAAAATAATAAATCCAGGAACATATACAGACTATGATGTTATTATAAATATGGTACAACCAAATTCATTATTCTATACATCATATGAAAGAAAAGTCACCATACGTGCGTACGTACGACTTACCGTCTCCACGTCATGGTGTAGTTTGTTATTCAAACACTTCATTATTTGGATGGGTATAATAATGAGTATATATGATGTAAATTATAAATATAACATGATAATTATTCTTTATATATGATATAACATCCAATCACATATGATTTCACCATCAAAAGAACGATATTGTCGCTCGTGTGTACGTACGGATTACCGTCTCTACGAAGTCGTTGAAATTCATTCCCCATCGTAACCATTAAAAAATAATTTAAATTTTAGGATTAAAAATAATGTTTAAGAACGTAATATCATTATGGATATGAATAAAAAATATTCTATCTATAACAAACATGGCTTGCGTAACCAATCATATTAAGGAAAACTATTCAGTTAGCACCTGAAACGACGATATTACTGAAATATTATTAACAAAGCAGTATAAAAAGATCATAGATTATATCATATTTATGTATGTGGTTCTTTTATAATTGAATAACAATGATTTAAATATTATACATGAGTTTAAGGTACCCTAGATTAAGGAAAAGTAAAAGGCAAGGGTAAATTCTACAATCTCTTCATTATCTGAGGTTGTTTATACATGAGTATCTACTGTGACTTCTTATCATCCACATCCATGTTTCCTAAAAATGTATTTCAAATAATTTTTTTCTATTTCATAGACTATGGGTTAATGTTATTTATACCCTTGTTTGAATTTTTATAAAATTTCTCTAAAGGAATCTTTCCCTCTTTTTCTAAACAAGGTCCTTTACGACCTTTTTGAAAAAATTAATGAAATATTGTTTTTTTAACATATACAGGGAGTGAAGCTATTTTATTCCATTATAACATCTTCGAGGGTTCCCTTACAAGTTTATAAGAATATTTTCAAAACAATTGTTTTCTTTTATAATTATGTTTCTTTTAAGTTATTTAAAAATAAAGAGATATTTCACTCAAATAGTTTTGATTTCATCTATTTCAACATCCTTTGATGGATTTCACACTTGTTTGAAGTTTACATATTATGATACAATCTTCCATAATGTATTGATGGTTTTTTGATATGTTTGACTATGGTTGTGTTATTTTTAACAATTCATGTTTAATGGTTGAAGTATTAACATTTCATATTCTAGTTTTAATATGAACGTTTACATTATGTTCCATCATTTTCATATGAGGAATGCATTGGACCTAGTCAATGACAGGTGGAGCCCGCTATAGCTCCTCGATGCATTAGTAGGTCTCATTAAACAAACTAGTGTCTTGGAACAAGGCCTTGAGAAAATATTATTTGTAGTCTTGGAACAAGGCCTGGACTATGTGGTTATAATGTCCGAAATTATGCATTCCATCATTATGAAATTGGATATAGATATTACATGTGATTATTTGACTAGTAGAAAATCAATGTGAATAAGTAATGATTCACGCTCAAATTTACCCAAGAGATGAAAGTAGAATGATCCTTGTAGTCTATCTTGGGTTGTCGAATCCACTGAGACCTAATAATATACCTAAGATACACAACATATGAGATGGATTTTTGTCTATGAACTTGCCAACTTGGTGACAATGAGCCCGTACCCTGGTGGAAACAGATCCTTCTTGGCATCTAAGAGACCCAGGTTCAAAACTGGGTGGAGGAAAATTTCTAGGTTATTGCAGCGCATAGTGTTAGGTATTGTTGTAGGTACAGCTCGATATTGTAGCAGCAATAACTATTCACCCGATTTGGACCTTCAGGCCACTTGTTTGGGAATACGAGTCTCAAGGGAATTTAGGCCATCAAATGTTTTTGGGCCACATGGCCTTTGGGCCTCATAGACTAGGGAGTATCCCATTTCACACAGAGTAATACCCAGAAGAGGATCAGAGCAACATGAGTAGCTGTCACATGGAGCAGAGCTAACCGGATTGAAATAATTAGAGGGTAATGAAACCACCATTGAGACTAAGCACCGTGCAGCTTTGTACGGGGCAATGCCAGCCGATTAGAAATGCAAGGTGAGGAGCTAGGCAATCTGTGATGCGGAAGCTAGGGAGGGTAAGTTCTAGTGGGTTGGGCATACGAGTCATGTATTGGGTATGGTATGGATCTGGGCCTTTGGGAAATGTATTGCAGGTCATGTTGGTCCTTGTGCCTTGGGCCTATGGGTCATGCACGGGTTCCCATTCAACCCTTTAAAGGGGGATTATCCATAATAAAATAAAAAAGATGGATTTCGGTCCATTCAGTAAGTTCCCAACATGGTTTTGATTTTAGATGATTTTAAAGAAAAATAAGAAACCTAATTGAATTAAATTCAATGAAAATGGGTTGATCTTAGTATTATTCTCAGGGGGGGATTGAATGAATTTTACTTCTTTTGACAATTTTAGTTTTTTTAATTCTTGATGAATCCATTCTTCAATATGACACTACCTTCATCATTTTCTAGTTTGATGCTAAATAAATTAAATTACTAATTCCTCCACACACATAGAGAACCAAATTCATGATCTCTATAAGTTATATGGTCATTTTAGTATTTGGATTTAGCTTCCTCAAACACAGTGAAGATGAATAGTAGATATAACTACAGAATGGAAGTCTTAAATTTGTTAACCAATTAACAATGATTCATTCATAAAATAACATTAAATACAACATTTTCATCTTCTTATGATAATCCCATTAAATTTTTATCCATATATTGATGGTATACTCTCAATGGTCGTCGGAATATGTCTTATAAGAAATGTATTAAAGAAATTAAAACCACAGAAATAACGACCACTCCTCCGTGTGTGTGAACGAAATTTACACCTATGTGTGAACTAATTCACCACATCACTAAGATATTACCATGATTTGTGATTATAGAGTATTAATGAAAGAAATTGGAATAATAGAAGAGAAATATGTGGATTAAGAACATAGAAATACAAAAATAAACATACATGAAAATTGAAAACATTACAAAGGAACTTTGGCATAATAACTTTACCTCAAATATGAGAGATATCACTTCCCCCTCTCCACCACTGACTTCAATAGTCAATTTGGAATCCTTAGGCCGAGCCTCAACCAATGTATTCCCAATTATTAAATTAATTTATGCCTTAGGGTGGTGGAAATTAGTGGATAAAAATTGATTTCCTCCTTTGACTAGAGGTGGAAGCCAGCTTCCACGCACCGAACAGACGCATCAACATGACCTTCAATATGGCCGAATTAGAGTGGGACATTGAATAAAAAATGGATCCTCAGAACTTTCCTAACCATCTGTAACATTTGGGACCATTTGGAGTTATGGATATGGATTTTTGTTCGATTTGGTTTGATAACATTCTAGGTCTAGGATTCTAGCCTTGATTTTTAAATTCTATTTGGGACGCCTTAATAGACACCCTGGAGGCCGAATTTGCACTGGATCCAGAATAATGATTTGTTCCCCTATATTTTTCCTAGTGTCCCATGAAAGACGGGATTCATTGGGCCTATATTGTGGGCCCAACATTCTCATCAGTGAGATGTTGTCAAATCAGCCTTTTCCAGAACTGTTTTCTTTCATCACCAAATATCATCATCATCCTTTATGAATCCATCATTGATCCTTGAATGAAAACTGTTTATATTTAAGTGCAGAAAAATTTACCAAAATTTAAAATAAAAATTTGGATAATTATATTCCTTAAAATCAGATGATTCATTGGGCCTAAATTAGTGTACAATAGGCTTGATGTGCACAACTGATGAGAATGGATGATCAAAATTAAAATCCACTATCTCAGGCCCATAATATCCAATGTGAACATTCAATATCATTAAAATGTTATTAAAATATGTGTTTTATTGCATAATAACACACCCAACTTGAAATTTTCTAGTCCTGAGCAAAATAATCGAGGATTATATTTGAATATTGTTTCCAAACTCATTTTAACAAACAATGCTCACAATGTAAACTACTCAAAAAATATATCTTTATAACATATCAAAATAATTTAATACATGATAAATTTAATAGAATATCCCAATACAAATCCCATTCCTTTGATCAAATCCATCATCATACTTCATCTAATTCAATTAGGTGAAATTATGTGTTGTGAGTCATAATAGATATGGGGGTTCATTTTCTTTCAAGGGGGAAGTCATGGAAGTTCTGGGTGGAATCATATTTAATCCTAATAGGAATATTCATTTTCTAAAATTCATTTATAATGTTTCCATAGTAATTGAGATCACAATTAATCAAATTAAACCATATAGAAAGTCTTTGCCGATGACTCCTAGGCTCAAAGGCCTTAGGGAACCAAGTGAAACCCACATACTAGAGCATCATCCTGAGATAACTTGATCAAAAATAGTGTCATATTACACAAAATAGAGATAGAGTGAAAAAATCAGGGCTTTAAAACTCTGGATTCATGATCCCCAAGTACCGAAAGCCTCTAATTTTATCAATCCATTGCTATACCTGAATTTTTTTTTAAGTTTTTTATAATTTTTTATTTTTTTAATACTTATATTATTCATAAAAATCAAACCGGACTATGATATTTATTATGGGACCCAAAGTATTCAAATTAGTACCCCACGGTCTAGAGGATGTGAATTTGGAATTTTGATTTAATAGATGAAAATAAAAATGATTAAAATTCTCATTGGACAACCAAACATCCAAAATAAATGCTTGTAACATAATCATGAATTAAATAAAGAGTCAAGGAAATAAAAATTATTTAATAAGTTGTTTTAATGTGAGAAAAGATGTTATTATACTAATGAAAAAGGAAATTTACTAATTGTTTTCTCATTATTGTCTTTCTAACAAATATTTTGTTCCCACAACCCACAACATAGAATGAAACTATCACTAGTTTCATAAAAATAAAAGAGAGGATAAAAAAGGTTGGGGGGAATGAGTTAGAAAGGGCATGAAATAAGTTCACCTTGTGGCTTCATAATGATGATTGTGGTGCTCCCAAATCACTCTTTGTTCTCATGGGAGATGTAAGCACATCCTTGATTGAATATGTATCACCCAAAATAGTCCCTGAACCAAAAAAAAACAAAAAAAAAACAAAACAAACAACAAAACACTTTATTTAGTACCATGTATCATCATTTTTATGGTTTTACATTTTTTTTAAATCAAACTGATGATAAATTGTCTTATTTTTAATTTCTGGGTAAGGTAGTACTCAGGGATCACACCACATGACACAAATGAATATAGTTCTCCCATTTAATACCCATCCATACAAATAATAGAATAACATGTCATCAGTCTAAGGTAGAATAAAATTATATCAAAATGATCCAGTAATCCTATTTGAAATATAATGTTGATTAAAACAAAAAAAATTATTGGAAACATAAACACCATGGGTTTCCTCCCATGCAGTGTTATTTTAACTTCATTTGATCAACTTGGACCCCAAATTGATTATCTGTTTTCGTTATCTAAGGTAGGTTCACACAATTTTCATCAACTTCATGTTTTCGGAATGGTTCTCTGAATGGTTTGACTCTATGACCATTAAATTTAAATGTTTGACCATTGGTGGGATCTTGAATTTCAACAACACCATGGGGGTACATCTTATGCACTATGTATGGACCTAACCATCTAGACCTAAATTTTCATAGGTGTAAGTGAAGTTTATAATTTTACAAAAGAACAGGTTTTCTTGATTCAATGTGATTGGTTTTAATGTTTCAAGATTGTTAGGCTTTTACTGTAGCTTTATTTATCCTTGAATTTTCATAAGCCTCTAACCTAAGTTCCTCATGTTTATTGAGATAAAATTTCATTTTTTTCGGCTAATGGGAGGTCATAATTCATTTTCTTAATTTCCCAAAAGGCCTTATGATCAATCTCTACGGGAAAATGGCATGCTTTACAATAAACCAACTTATATGGGGACATTCCTAAAATGGTTTTATGTGCAGTTCGATAGGCCCAAACAACATCTGAGAGTTTTCTCGACCAATCATTCCTAGATGGATTAATAGTTTTCTCAAGAATTTTTTTGATTTCTTGGTTGGATAATTCATCTAGACCATTGGTCTGTGGGTGGAAAGTAGTGGACACTTTGTGAGAAATTCCATAATTTTCCACAAGTGATGAGAATGGACGATTGGAAAAATGAGTTCCATGATCACTAATAAAAGCCATAGGAATTCAAATTCTAGAAAAGATGTTTTCCTTGAGAAATATAATCACATATTAATGATCATTGATTTTTTTTAACGGCCTCTACCCATTAGAAGTCATAATCAACATCTAAAAATATGTACATATATCCCCTATAGTTTGGGAAGGGACCCATGAAATCGATTCCCCATCAGTTAAAGATTTCAATCACTACGGTGGGAGTGAGTGGCATTTGATTCCTTTTTGTGATGGACCCTAATTTTTGACATTTAGTACATATTCAGAAAAATGTGTAGGAGTCCCTTGAGGGGGATGGGCCAGAATAGACCACACTGAAGAAACTTAGAAGATGTTTTCGTAGAGGAAAAGTGACCTCCACATGCCTCACTATGAAGGAATTTAAGGATAGAATTTTGTTCAGATTTTGGGACACACCACCTAATGACATGGTTAGGGAAGAACATATAGAGGTACGAATCATAAAACACATAGTGCCTAACATCAAAAAAGAATTTCCTTCGAGCATGACTCCCTAAGAATTTTGGAATGACTCTTGTAACTAAGAAGTTAGCTATTTCGGCATACTAGTGGCGGTCACTCATAGAGTATAGGTTTTCATCAGGGAATGAATCAAACACAGAAAGGTTATTTGATTTTTCTTCATATTCCATATTTGAGAGGTGATCAACTACAACATTTTGAATACCTTTTTTTCCTTGATTGTGAGGTCAAATTCTTGTAAGTGAAGGACCCACCCAGTCAGTCTATCCATGTCATCTTGTTTTTTGGAAAAGGTATTTTAGGGCTGAATGGTTAGAAAAGACAATGATGGGTGATACTAAGAGATATGACATGAATTTATCTTAGAAAAATACAACAATAAGAAACTCTTTCTCAGTGGTGGTGTAGTTGATGTTTTCATCATTTAATTATTTTCTTGCATAAGAAATGACACATGGATTTTTCTAACACTGTTGTCCTAAGACTGATCTGACAGTGAAGTCACTCACATCACACATGATCTCAAAAGGAAGTTTCCAATTTGGAGAGTGCATGATAGGTGGAGATATATAAGATTAATTGAGTGTGGAAAATGATTCATCATACCTTTATGTCCATAAAAATGGAGCATCATTCACCAATAGAGCACAAATTTGTCGAGAAATAGAGGATAAATTCTTAATTAACCTTATATAGAAACCTAAATGTCCTATGAAATACATCTCTTCCTTGATAGTTTTGGGTGATGGAAGGTGAAAAATGATGTCAACCATGGCTTTATCAACTTCTATCCCCCTACCCGAGACCAGATGGCCTAGAACTAGTCCCTCTTTATCCATGAAATGGAATTTTTCTGAGTTTAGGATCAAATTATTTTCTTCACATCTTGAGAATAATCTATTCACATTCCTTAGGAATCCCTAAAATGTATCCCCAAACACATTGACATCATCCATGAAGACCTCTAGAAAATCCATAACCATGTCTGAGATGATTCTCATCAGGCACCGATGGAAGGTTCCAGGGGCATTGCATAACCCAAAGGGCATGCATTTGAAGGCAAATATTCTGAATGGATAGGTGAATCCAGTGTTCCCTTGATCCACTAAGGATAGCTCAATCTGATTACACCCAAAGTACCCATCTAAGAAATAGTAGAAGGCCTGACCTTCCACTCTCCCAAGTAATTGGTCTACGAATGGTAAGGGAAATAGTCATTCTGGGTGAATGAGTTTAGCTTCCTATAGTCAAAGAAGACCCTACATCCCCTACTCACCCATGTTGGAAGAATCTCTCAATCCTTATTGGTTATCACTGTGATTCCTGCCATCTTGGGAACCACTTGGATTGGGCTTACCCACTCACTCTCAACTATGGATTGATGATACCAACTTCTAAAAATTTTAGAAGTTCTTTCCTTATTGCCTCCAGGATATCAGGATTGAGTCTCTGTTGAGGTTGACGATATGGCATTGAATCAGATTATTGAACAATCCTATGAGTCCCGATTATTGGGCTAATCCCAGGAATATCATACATGGTCCAACCAGTGACTTTCTTATGTTCCTAAAGATATCTAGAAGTATCCTCTCATGATTGGATGAAAGATAAGAAGAAACAATAATATGATATGTTTGTTTGTCCCCTAGGAAGGCATAATTGAGTGCAGCAAGAAGTTCATTCAATTAAAGATCATGGTGGTTCAAATTTTTAGCAGAAGTTTTGGACATTGGATCAAGATCAATTTTTTTCCTAGAGTTTCAGATAGAATCTAATCCCTATGTGTAGAATTTACAGCTACAAGATTGGTTAGATCAGCGTTAGGGAAGGGAGTTAGAGTGTTTTCCAGGAATGTGGTTTCCTGAAATATTTCATTGATTTTTGGCCATAAGATTTCATCATATGATCAATATAAAAATGATTCTAGCCAAGGAGATAAATATCCTTTCTGTGAACAATAGAAATTAATCTCATCCGTACATAAACATTCCTCAAATATTCCATGATGTTCTATGGATTCAATATCAATGCTTCCTATCATTTTTACATCATGAATGCCCTCATCATACCCTATTTTTGATCTTGCATTATATATGTTCATTTCTAGAATCATTTTTCCAAAGGTGATGGTCATGTTCCCGTTTCGAACATGGATAACAGAGTTTATTGTTGAAAGGAATGGATGACCAGGATGATTGGGGTTTGTTCTTTACTTCCTAATTTTGGATAGTTGTCAAGGACAATGAAGTCAACCGGGTAGATGATGTTTTTCACCTTAACAAAATGTCCTTTAAAATCCCCTTTGGAACCCTAATGCTACGATCCACAAGTTGAAGTGTGAAATATGTGGGTTGGAGCTCTTCTTGGACTAACTGGAAGTGCACAACATAAGAGATGAGATTGACACTAGCACCTAGGTCACACAAGGATTTGAAAACATTTCTCTCTCCTAGTTCAACATTGATGTAAGGGAAACCAGAGTCTTTCAACTTAGGAGGAATGGTCCATTTAATAGTGGTACTCATATTAGAATCCAAAAGGACATGGTTTTTTGTGAAAATTTTCTTTTAAAAGTGCACATGTTCTTAGGGTACTTTTAGGGGGATGGTATAGTTTGGATTGCATCGAGAAGGGGAATGTTCAACATGACTTGTGAGAATATTTCCCTCAATGTTTCACTCAATTCAGGCTTCATTTAACCCCTCATGCATTGAGTAAATTGTTTGGTTTTTTGGGTTGTTTATTGAAGAGTTGTTGCTTTGACAATATTATCGTGTTTTTTAGTTTGATCATTTGGTTCATTTGAATATTCATTTGAGTTTGAATCTTCAGATGGGTTCTGAATTAGTTGTTCTAGTTTCTCAATTTATTCACCACTTCTTAAAATAGTCACATCTATTATTTGTTCATGAGTTTATTGAGTGAAACATGACTCTCCCCTTATTTATTGTTGTGGAATGGTTTGTGTAGGCGTGGGGCCTTTACAGTTTTGATGGTTTGAAGTTCTTATTTTATGGAAGAGACTTCCGAGTTCATCCTTTCCATTTGATTGCACAATTTTTCTCATAGGCTTTATGGAACAGTTAGGGTTGGTGTTGAGATGAATGGTTTATCCCATGGGGATATTTTTGAGGTGGTATGGTTGGTTGAAAATGGACTAATGGTTGTTGATATTGGATAGGTTAGGTTTTTAACTAGTTATGGGTTTCGTAATTGTGATGGGGTTAAGGATTCTATCCCGGTGGTTGGTGCGGTTGTTGGTGATCGTTCCAGCAGAAGCCTGGGTGGTCATTATACATTGGGTTGAAGGTGTTTTGGTATTGAGGCTTTTGAATATTCAAATCATTTACATATTCAGGGGGTATTCCTAAAAGAACATCCCTGATGGATGTAATGGCAAGTCAGTTGTCTTTCTTATGGTCATGTTTTTCACAAATTGTGCAAACAGAGTCTACAGTTTGGATTTCAATGACTTTATTAAGGTATATCTCTTCATCCTTCCTAGAGAGTGCTGCAATTTTAGACCTAAGGATTTAATATTATATAATTTTATGAATTCTAATAGTTCATTGTGGCTTTTAACAATAAGTTGATGTTCCCCATGTTTTGTTTTTTTTCAGCAAGGATTTCCAAATACTCATAAGCATCATTTGGGGCTTGGTTTTTAAAGGTTCCATTACACATCTTGTCAATGAATGGTTTTTTCCCTGATCCCAACCCTTCATAAATTAATTTCACTTGTTCAGGTATAGAAAAACCCTGATGTGAAACCATGTTTAAGGTGTCTTTGAACCTCTCCCATGTTTCATATAATGACTCTCCTTCTTATTCAAAAACATTTTTAATTCACTTTTTATGTGCAATTGTTATGTGATGAGGGATGTATTTTTGGTATAATTCTCTTTGAAATTAGTCCCATGAGTGGATTTATTGAGTTATCATGTTATTTACCCAATTTTTAGCTCATTCCTTCAATGAAAAAGATAATAGACTCATCTTAGCTGATTCTAGTTGACATGGGGGACAAATGGTTTCTACAAAGTCAATGAACTCCTTAACATGAAGGTAGGAAATCTCAGACTCCATCCCATAAAAATATGGAAGGTGGTTTAGGACTTGGGATTCAAAGATGTAATTGGTATCTTATAGGGAATTTTATATACTGCATGAGGGGGAATTGGTCCAAGATGGAGTGAGGTAGTCATTCATGGTTTGATCAACTAAATTCCCTAGGTTTGGAGCTTCAAGATTTGGGTATCCAATTAAATTTCCCCATGGATTTACAATTTGATTTCATGGAAGTACCTCCATTAGAATTGATTAAATTTTTGATTCTGGAGTATCATGAATATTAGGATCTAATGGAAACAATCCCCTAGGTTCACTTGACTCCCCTATCCTAGACATTCCACCCTAACTAGTCTGTTTGAATTATCGTGGGTGTAGGCGAACATGTGTCAAAAGGAAAAAAAATCAAGAAAGGGAAAAGATAAGAGATCTTGGGTGAGAATTAAAGAATGGAGGTTTGGAAAGAATGGGTTGGTCTAAGGTACTTTCTTGGTCCCTATAATTGGAACCAAAATTTTATTCATGCTCAAACTTACCCAAGGGATGAAGTTAGAACGGTCCTTGTATTCTAGCTTTGGTTGTTGAATCCACTGAGTCCTAAGAAGATACCAAAGATACCCAACCTATGGGATGGATTTTTGTCTATGAAGTGGCAAAATTGGTTTTTTATTTTATTGGTTATAATGAACACTAAGAAACCTATGTGATTTAAATTCAATGAAAATTATTAGATCTTAGGATTATTCTCAGGGTGGATTGAATTAATTTTAATTCTTTAGACAATTTTGGTTTTATTAATTCATGATGAATCCATTCTTCAAAATAACACTACATTCATCATTTTCTGGTTTGATGCTAAATAAAATAAATTAATAATTCTATTAAACACTTAGAAAACCAAATTCATGTTCTCTCCAAGTTATATGGTCATTTTAGTACATGGATTTAGCTTCCTCAAACTCAGTAAAGATGAACAGTAGAAATAACTGAAGAATGGAAGTCTTAAATTAGTTAACCAATTAAAAAACAATTGTTCATAAAATAACATTCAATCCAGCCTTTGCATCATCTGATGATAAACCCATTAAAGGGTTATACCTCCATTTATGGTATACTCTCAATGGTGGGAGGAATATGGCTTACAAGAATTGGATTGAAGAAATTAAAACTGCAGAAATAACGAGCCCTCTTCCATGTGCGTGATCGAAATTCACACCTCTGTGTGAACTAATTCACCAAAACAATGAGATATCACTGTTCTTTGTGATTATAATGTTTTTATGAATAAAATGGGAATAATATAAGAAAAATATGTTGATTAATAACATACAAATAAAAAACATACATGGCAATTGAAACCATTACAAATTATTATTGGCATAATAAGATTACATAAAAAATATGAGATATCCCTCCCCCCTCACCACCACTACCTTATATAGAAAATTGGAAAGCCTTAGGCGAAGACTCAATCAACATAGGCCCAATTAGTAAATTAATTTAGGCCTTAGGGTGGTGGAAATTAGTGGATGAAAATCTATTCCCCCCTTTGACCTAAAGTGGAAGCCAGCTCGCACTCACCGAACAGACTCATTGAAATGACCTTATAGATGGCTGACTTAGAGCAGGAAATTGATGAAGAAAATGGATCCTCATATGTCTCCTAACCTCTTGTAAATGTTTGTCCCATTTGAAGTTGTGGATCAGGAGTTATGACCGATTTAGTGGCATAACATTCAGCACTGTAGATTCTAGCCCAGATTTTGATATTCTATTTGGGCCACCTTAATATCCACCATGGAGGAAAAATTATCACCAGCTTATAAAGAATTAATTTTTTATATATTTATTTTAGCATCCAATGATATTTGGTATTCATGGTCCTATATTGTGGGCCCCCTGTTCTCATCAGTGGGCTGGTGTCCAATCTGCCTTCTCTAGAATTGTTTTGCTTTCATCCCCAAATATCTCCATCATCCTTTATGAATACTCCATTGATCCTTGATTGAAAATGTTCATATTTAAGTGTAGACAAATTTACCAAAATTTCAATTTAAAATATGGATAATTATATTCCATAATATCAGATGATTCATTGGGCCTAAATTGGTGTACATTAGGCATGAAGTGCACAAATAATGAGAATGGATGTTCAAAATTAAAATCCACTAACTCAGGCCAATAAGATCAAAAATGAACATTCAATACCATTAAAATGTAATTAACATATGTGTTTTTATTGGATAATCATGTAAATGGAAATATTTGATTTATCTTTTCTATATTATGCTGAAGTTTTAGTTTAAAAAGGATTGTGTTTTAGTCTTGTACATTTGCCTTAAATGCTTTTGCTTATTTATGATAGTTTCTGCTACATTGTTATCCTTACTGAGCACCTGAGCTCCGTCCTTCCTATGTATTATTTTTCCCAGGATGTGAATAATTATATTATGACTAACCTGTAGGGATACTCTAAGGGAGATAAATGTGTTAAAAGGATACACCCTATTGTTGTTTTTCAATTCAGAATGTAATGTAAAACATATGTTTGTATCTATTATTTCCAAGGATACTAAACTGATCGGTCATTTAAGATTTGATCCATTATGATCATGAAAATGTTAAGTAATAATGCACCAACTCTGGGTAACATGGGTCGGGGTGTTACAGTTAGTATCAGAGGATGTTTAGTGCAATCCTTACAATCTAGATTAAGAAAAACTTTGATTAGAGAGAAATACCCTAAGATAGAATTTGAGGATTAGGATATAAGAACTTCCTATAATTTTGATAATGTAGATATTTTGTGTAATTTACAAGAAATACAACCCTTTCTGGATCTGAGTATGTAGAGGCAGCTCTGGCACAAATGTACCTAGGAGTGAAAACACCAACAAGGAGTTTCGGGATTGACCTGGGGTATCCTGGTACACAACAACGGGCCTTGCTGCACTCTTGGTTATGAAACTCCAGGGGGATATGCTTAGGATAATTAAATTTTCATTACATAGCATTATGAAGTATAAACGAGTATATAATTCCTCAATGAAACCATTTTTATTATTAGGGATTATATCCATAAACTGTTCAATTTATGTTATGTGTTTTACATGTTTGGAATTATGTATTTCGTTTAATAAACTAATCTAATGTATTCCATTGTTTATAAATGGTGCCTAGTGTAAGGGACTGAAACTGTATCACCACACGTAATCCATCTATGGATTTCCCTCCTAATCAAGATAATTATAGTGGAGCTGGTGATGCAACTAGTTTTGATCAGCTTATCACCATACTAGGACAACTCACTCAGGTTATGAATAATAACCTTACCTGTATGGAGCACCCTGATCCATAACGTGGAGGATCAATGTTAGACTGCTTCATGAGTAAATAACCACAAAAATTCAACAGGAGTAAAAATACCATTCTAGCTGAGCAATGTATAATTTCCTTAGAGAAGATATTTCCTTCATTGGGTAGTCGCAAAAGAGAAAAGGTTGTCATAGAAGTTTATCGCCTCACGGGAGATGAAAATCAATGGTGGTCATTAAATAAAAACCCAAAGAAGGATGAAGAAGTATCAAATATGCAATGGAGGGAGTTTAAAGAGATTTTCTTTGATAAATACTTTCCTCGTGACCATCGTGTGGATATAGAACAACAATTTCTGAGTCTGAGGAAAACGAAGGATGAGAATGTCGCAAAGTATGAAGATAAATGTACAAGGTTAGGAAGGCATGCAATAGATTATATATGTAACCCAAGCAGTAATATTGATTGGTTATTTGAGGGGTTAAAACTATTTCTCCATCAAGCATTATTCTCACAATCCTTCTCATCATACGAAGATATTTTCTCATGTGCTATCAAGACAGAAAATGAATTCTATAAGTCTTAAGACTTTAAATCAATGAAATTGAAGAAGAGATATATTGAACACTCTGGAAATTGAAATAAGGGGAATAAGGAAAATTTTGAATTTCCATCCTACAATAAATGTAGGAAGAAACACCCTCATACTTTCGTAAAGGGAATGATAGTCTGTTACAAGTGTGGTGAAAAAAGCCAAAAAGCTCATTATTTCAAGGGAAGGAAAGAGGCTCTCAATGTTGAATGCTACAATTGTAGAAAAATGGGGCATTATGGAAATAAATGTCCTAAGTGCCAAGGAAACTTACCGTATAAAAGGCCAATGGAACAATTCCAAGATTAAACGATCACTACTACTTAGGTTAAGGCTTCAAAAGACGCAGTGGAAGGTAATTTTATGGTTTCCTCATATATAGCCAATGATTTATTTGATTTTGGATCATTGAATTGTTTTATATATTCCTAGTTTTCTATGAATATTAGATATTTTTAATTTTATTTAAAAAGGGAGTTATTATTCAACACTCTTAAGGGAAGTATCATTGCAACAATGTTTTGTGAATATGTTCCCATAAGGCCATATAAATGTTATTTATTTGCAAATCTCATCGTTCTACCCATGATTGAATTTTATATAATACTCAGTATGGATTGGATTTCAGACCATGATGAAAACATTTATTATAATAAGCAGGTTAGAATTTTGGATGAGGATAATGAGTACATTAACTTTAGATAAGAAACATCACCATTTGATTATTATCTAGATCCACCCCCAGTAGCTATACTAAATTCACTTATTGGGGAGGAAGAGAATGAAATAACTATTGGTGAGGAAAATAATGTTCATATAGAGTATGTACATAATGTACAAGAATATGTTGATGTGTTTCCAAAGTATTTACCTAGACATCCTCCAGAACCATAAATTGAGCTTTCCATTGATTTAATTCCAGGTTCAAGGCCCATATCGAAGACCCCTTATAGAATGACCACTATGGAATTAGTGGAACTAAAGAAAAAACTAGAGGAATTGAGTAATAAAGGATTTATTCCCCCTAGTATTTCTCCATGGAGAGGCCCTGTTCTTTTTGTTAAGAGGAAAGATATATATATGAGGTTGTGCATTGTCTATAGGGAGATCAATGCAATAAGAATAAAGAACAAGTGTCCCCTACCTCTCATTGATGATTTATTAGACCAACTTCATGGTGATTAATATGTTTTCAAATATTGAACTTCGACTTGGATATAATCAGTTGTGTGTGAAGAAGGAATACATTCCGAAAACAACATTTCAAACCAGGTTTGGGAATTACAAGTTTACAGTAATGCCTTTTGGGATGACTAATTCACCCTCTGTTTTCAGAGATCTAATAAATATAGTTTTCAAGGAATATGTAGAGGACTTTGTAGTGTTATTTATTTTTGATATATTGGATTAATCCAAAAGCTATAAAGATCATGAAAATCAATTTCGCACTATTCTAAAGACTCATAGAAGAAATGAATTATATGGGATGTTTAGCCAGTGTGAATTATGGTTTGAGGAGATTCTTTTTCATGGCTATATTTTCTCTATGGATGGAATCATTGTTGATCCTAATAAGACAAGAGGAATACCATAATGGACATCACCAAAGAGTATAACATAGGTACACAAATTTATAGGTTTAGTAGGTTATTATCGGCGTTTCATCTAGAATTTTTCCAGATTGGATAACCCATTAACTGAGATCAGACGTAAAGGGGTTAAATTTGTTTTGGAAAAAGACTGTGAATAATGTTTTGAAGAACTGAAGAGAAGATTAATCAATGCCCTTATATTGACTCTACCATCAGGGAGTGATGGGTTTGTTATTTATAGTGATTCTTTAGAGAAAGGACTTGGTTGTGTCCTTGTGCAGAATGATAGACTTATTGCCTATGCATCCTGACAGCTAAAAATTAATGAACAATACTATCCCACCCATTATCTTGATTCAGCAGCTGTAATATTTTTTTTGAAGATATAGAGACACTATCTCTATGGTGAGAAATGCGAGATATATACCGATCACAAGAGTTTGAAGTTTATTTTCTCACATAAAGAACTCAACATGAGGCAAAGATGATGGCTTGAACTAATTACGGATTCTGAATGGACTATACACTACCACTCGAGGAAGGAAAATAAGGTGGAAAATGCTTTGAGTAGAAATGATCATGGAGTTTTGAACAAGATAAGAGTTTAAAGAGATCCTATGTTCATGGATCTTGTAAAAATGGATATGGGAATAATCATGGAAGATGAAACATCAATAATTTTCAAATGGATTCCAAACCATCACTACATGAAAGGCTAAAAAGGTCTTGTACTATTGATAAAGAGTTTCAAAAGATAATTAATGTTGTGAATGATGAGATATTGATTGACTTATTATATGAAGATTGAATTTTGAAATTTGGGAAAATGAATTGTGTTCCCAACATACCAGATCTAAAACGCGAATTGTTGGATGATGATCATAGCTCTAATTTATCTATACTATCTGGTAGAACTAATGTGTATAAATATTTGAAGGAACAATTTTGGTGGGAAAACCTGAAGAGGGATACTGTTGATTATGTGTCAAGATGTATGATTTTTCATCATGTTAAGGCTACAAGAAAACATCCTAGAAGATTCATGCAACCACTTACCATACCTGAGTGGAAATGGGATGATATTATGATGGAATTTTTCATGGGGCTACCAAATACTTCTAGAATGAATGATTCAATATGGGTCATTGTTGATCGTCTTGACAAGTCAACATATTTTATTTCTATAAGAGAAGAGTTAAAACTTGAATGTTTAGCAAAACTATATATTAATGAAGTTATAAGACTTTGTGGAGGACCCCGAACTATTGTTTCTGATCGTGATACCCATTTTACATGAAGATTCATGAAAAGTTTTCAGAAGGCCTTAGATATTGAATTTAATTTGAGCACTGCCTACCACCCTCAAACTGATGGACAATCCAAACAGACTATTAAAACCATAGAAGACATGTTGAGATCATGCTCACATGAATTTCAAGGTATGTGGGATCAATATTTACCTCTGTATAATTTTCCTAAAATAATAGTTTCCATTCAAGAATTTAGATTGAACTATATGTAGCATTGTCTAGAAAGAGATTTCACACAGCAACATGTTAGGATGGTGTGGGTGAATGAAAGCTCTTAGGCTGAAAATTTTTTGAGGAAACAATGGAAAAGATTAATGTTATCCAAACTCACATCAATGTAGCTCAATGTAAGAAAACGATCTTTGCCATTAATCGAAGGAAGGATTTGGAATTTCAAGTAGGAGATCATGTTTTCTTGATTATATCACCATGGAATGGTGTTATATGATTTGGTAAGAAGGGAAAATTAAGTCCTAGGTACATCCAACCCTTGAAAAATATAGAAAAAATTGGAGTTATAGCTTATCATTTATCAAAGCTGCTAAGTCTCTCCAAAGTTCATGATGAGTTCCACGTGTCACTTTTACGAAAATACATCCCTAACCCAACGCATGTACTTACCGATGAAGAAATATAAATGGAACCCGATCTATTTTATTGTGAATATCCTATCATGATTCTTGATACCATATAAAAATTACTGAGAAACCGAATGACTCGTATGATGAATGTTCTGTGGATAAATAATAAGATGGAAGAGGCAACATGAGAACCCAAGGAACTTATAATAAAGAACCATTCGAATATTTTTATGCAGTAATATTCTAGAAATTTCTAGGACAAAATTATTTTAAGGAGGGAAAAATGTAACACCCCAATCATCTATGATACAGTTCACTTTGAATAATACAATAGCTTGCGGTGTAAGAAACTTCAAGTTCTAACACATCACGACCAATCAAACTAGCAGTTATAAATAGTAATACACACTTTTTAAAATTTTATGAATTTTATTTTTCAAAATGGTCTTCATTTTTGGATTTGGAATATCAAAATTAGCTTAGGGTAAATTTTTTGTATTTTTATGAAGACATTCAATTTTTGATGAATAGTGAAAAACACTCCGTTATTGTTTACAACCAAATTTTTATTTAAATAATTAGTTATTTAATTTAAATTTATTTTAGTTAAAAATAGATACATAATACCTATATATGTTCAATGTAATTCATTAGAGTCATTTTATAATAATATTAGATATATAAAATTTAAGGGATCTTTTTAACGTCTTTTACCCACCTTCTAGGCGCATTTGCAAATTTGGGTAAAACGTAATTTTAAAGCTTAAGTGAATTGAATTTAAAAAATATGAGAGAAAAATTTGACATCAGTATGTAAAAAATGTGGTTCATTAAGATTGAAATAATTTTTGGTGAATAGTAACTTTTGACTTTTCTTTAACACGGTTAAAAGTATATAGGGTAATTAAAGGTAAAAAAATGATATTATAAGTACCATAAAACATGTCATAATTCTATTTTATAAGTTTATTTAGGCTAAAATCAACCTTATGAATAAAATATTATCCTTTTGGACCACATGATTATGATTCGGACATTTATTTTTATTTAATTAAAAGAATTGTTAAAACTGTTAAATTAAAAATTTATTAACCAAACCATTTATAATATAAGGTTATAAAAAAGATAATTTCTACTCTATATATTAATTATAAAGGTAAAAATATTTCCTACATAATTGTATTTTATTTATACTTTTTATACATTAAATAATTAAATTTATTTATGACACAATGAGGATGCAGTAATTTCCATTAAAATTCAATGATTAAAATAATTGATATTATAAATATTAATATAATTGTAAATTGGGAATTTTGATGTATCCAATGAATTTTATAGGTTAATATGATATTTTAATATTGAGAAAATATTTTTCTTAAATGATAAAGTTTTTATGACTTTCACAAAAACCGATTACTAAATAATGTCAAAATTAACATAAATGAGTTTTTAAAAAAAATACTATATTATTAATTGATATATTATTCCTAAAAATCTAAGGGTTGGACGAAGGACTTATATAAACGTATATATTTCAAAAATTAACCACTTGGGGTTCTTTTGGGTTTTTATTGTTTGTTTATTAACAATATATTATAATAATACAAGAATACATGGTAAAAATTAAACTATTTAACTAAGAGTTAAATCTAAAAGATAAGGTTAATATGGTGACATAAACCCGTTTGAAACCTATTGGTTTAGATTTTGTCAACCCATACCCACCTTATCCTCAAAATAAATCCTTTAGTATCCATTATAGAACGAATATGACTGTATAATAGCACAATATTTCAATCTTTTCCTAAAGTGACCCTCACCACTCTTATAAAAGGGTAATTCAACTTATCTCAAAATCACACCTCAAAATCCATTTGACTCAGCCAAGCCCTATTTAAATATCCTCACAAATATCCTCACTATGATCTAGAGTCCTTACATTGATCATAAATCCAAATTAAAGAGCCCTTTTGATCCACTCAAAAGGAATCGCCCGAAGAACAGGTAATAATTTCATCACCTCTTTCAAAGTTATTTTCTTCTTTCACTTCCTCATTCTTTATTGTTTCCAGACCAATATAATAACTCATGAACCTTATAAATAATTTTGTTTTATTATAATAATGGTACCACTATATTCATTATTCTATCCATTCTATGAATTTCAAGTCACCATACGTGTGTCGTCTCCACATCGTGGGGCATTTTGTTAATAAAAAACATCATTATTTGGATGGGTATAATATTGAGTATAACTGAATTAAATAATAAATATAAAATTTTAATGATTATTTATATACAATATACCATCTAATTAAATATGATTTCACCATTAATATAATGATATTGTTGCTTGTGTGTACGTACGGATTACCGTCTCCACGAACGCGATGAAATTCATTCCCCATCGTAACCATTCAAGAATAATTTTTATTTTATGATTAAAAATAAGGTTTAAGAACTTATTATAATTATGGATATTAATTAAATACATCCTATCCATAACAAACATTTCTCACATAACCAATCATATAATGAAAAACAAATCAGTTGACACCCAAAATAATGATACTACTGAAATATTATTAACAAAGCAATTTTAGAAGATAATATATGATATCATATTTATGTATGTGGTTTTGTATAATTTAATAAAAATTATTTAACTATTATAAAGGAGGTTAAATTACCCTAGATCGAGGGAAAGTACAAGGTTAGGGTTAATTCTATAGTTTCTTTATTATCTGAGGTTGTTTATATGTGAGTATCTACTGGGACCTCTTTATCATCCACATCTGTGTTTATTAAAAATGTATTTCAAAACATTTTTACTATTTCCTAGACTATGGGTTAAGGTCATTTATACCCTTGTTTAACTTTTTATAAAATGTTTATAAAGGAATCATTCTGTCATTTTCCAAACAATTTCTTTTACGACCTTTTTGAAAAAATTAAAGAAATAATGTTTTTAACTTATACAGAGAGTGAGGCTATTTTCCACCATTATAACATATTAAAAGTTTACCTTAAAAGCTTATAATAATATTTTGAAGATAATTTTTTTCTTTTATAAAAATATAACGTTTAAATGATTTCAAAATAAAGTGATATTTTTCTCAAATAATGTTGATTTCATCTATGTCAACATCCTTTGATAGATTTTACACTTGTTTGAAGTTGATTTATTATGATACAATATTATATATTGTATTGAATTTTTTGTGATAGTTTAAATATGTATGTTTTATTCTTATACCATTCATGGTTTACGTTTAATGTATTAATATTTTTTATGCTAGTTTTAATACGAATGATTATTTTATGTTCCAACCTTTTCATATGAGGAATGCATAGGACTTAGTAATTGACGGGTGGAGCCCGCTATAGATCCTGGATGAATCTGTAGGTCACATGAGACAAAATTGTGTCATGGAATAGGGCCTTAACAAAATCTTATTTGTATTCTTGTCACAAGTCCTTAACTATGTGGTTATGATGTCTAGCATTATGCATTACTTCGTTATGAAATTGAATATTGATATTAGATGTGATTATTAGACTAGTAGAATATCCATTTGAATAAGT
Organism: Viscum album; assembly: GCA_963277665.1. Classification (NCBI taxonomy): domain Eukaryota; kingdom Viridiplantae; phylum Streptophyta; class Magnoliopsida; order Santalales; family Viscaceae; genus Viscum; species Viscum album. Next base: position 1,220,070,291 of record OY728166.1, on the reverse strand, counting down.
AAATGAAATTATTTGATTTATATTTTCCATATCATGATGAAGTTTAAGAATAAAAGGCTAGTGTTTTATTCTTGTACATTTCCCTTAAATTTTTATGCTTGTTTGTAAATGTTTTCGCTATATTGTTTTCTTTACTGAGCATCTGAGATCAGCCATTTCAATGATTTATTTTTCCCATGATGCGAAGAAATATATTATAATGTACTAGTAGGGATAGTTTAAGGGAGATGAAAATGTTAAAAGGATACACAAAGTTGTTGTTTTTCAATTCATAATGTAATGTAAAACTTATGTTTGTATCTAGTACTTCCATGGCTACAAAACTGATCAGTCATTTGGGATTTGATCCACTGTGATCATGCCAATGTTATGTAATAATGCACCGACTCTAGGTAACTAGGGTCGGAGAATTACAATAACAAATAAAATAAATAAGTAAAAGGTGTTTATTTATGAAATTAATAAATTATATTTTATTATTCCGAACATTATGTGCACGTGAAAATTGATTATTGAACAAAAGCTAAGGGATCTATCTGAACCACTATTTTTATATAGGCTAACATATTTATCCTCTTAACTCACTTTATATATCTATTTTATTTTAATAAATCGTTATATATTCGGTATATATTTATCTTATATATATATCCAGCCTATAATCCCTTTCATTTATTGGATAATACATGTTATAAGTTCATTTCTCAAACACCTTCTTTAAAATGAAACCTGATTAATAGAAACTATTTTACACCTTAATTTTTGTATATAATGAACATTTAAATTATTTATAAAATTTCAGGATTTATTTTAATAATTTAATATTTTAGGTATATTCATACTGTTTTAATAATTATTTGCAAAGAAAATTCTATATTAACATTGTCTCCCAAATAATTTAACCAATTCCTTAAGACATCTTTTAAAATGTGCATTTGTATGCCCAACCATCTGACCTTTATCGGGGAGTTTTCCAAACAAAATTCATATTTTTATACTTATGATTATGTACTCAGATATGTGTATCCAAAATATATATCTCTTTCTTATCGTTGTAATATTTATGAAATCCCCTCATATTATTATATGTGGAATGATTATGTTACCAATTTCATTCAATGGGTAACTCATATGTTTATTTTTGATGATTGATTTTCATTTTTTGAACACCTAAGAATGTACATGTTATAATAGGATCAAAAAATATAGATCTAATTCAATTGATAATGTTTTGTTCTCATGAGACATCATGTATCCCATAAGGGAGTAAACCAAATCAATAATGGGAATTTTTCCACCACGTGACATTGTATTTCCATTTGAACTTGACTTATGATTATATAGTATTATATATTTTTTCTAAAATACTATGTTTCAATGATCTTATGAATCAATGTTATTTATATTATAATCTTATTTTATTATCCAGGATCCTTTTAATTTATGATATCATGTTATGCCTTCTAGATCATGTGATATGAATTATTATCATGTTTATTCCCATACTAGGATTTTTTTACTCAGGAGTTTTATTTTTGTGTTACATAGGTTGTCATATGTATTTTTTGGAGCTCAATGGGTTTTAAGATAGCACTATTAATATTAATATAATGAAATTTTATTTTAGTATCTTTTAATGTATTTTTAACTTAGACTTCCCAATACAGTAAGAATAAATTTTTTGGGTTGTGTTTATTGGATGTTTATGTTAGATATAATTTAATAATATCTGGAAAATGATTGGTTCACTTGAATTATAACCACAAATATGATGAAATTTTAATGGTTGAACCAATAGAGTCAAAATATGTTGTTTCAAATTTCATACCCTGAATATTATATCTCTTTTCTCTTGATATTTCAATAATAATGTCTTCAGTTAAAATAACAACATCAAGAAAGTTATTGATTAAAATGTTATTTTTAATATAAACCTATGTTATGTGGTATATGGTGTTATAATCCAATCTAAACCCTCCATACGTTAATGGACTTTGAGGCATAATAAGTAACGTGTAAGTGTTAATCAAGTTTAAATAAGAGTAAATTATTTTTCAAAGTTTCTATCTACCTACAGTTTTAGAATAGTGAGTGTAGTATGAAATAACCTCAAATTCAAGAATACAACACCAAGAACTAGATAATGTGAGATTTTCTATATTACCAATGGTTCTCCCAAAACCACTAAATCAAGTAACTTTGGACGACCCATCTGGTGGGTCACTCTTCAGTACCTCAAAGTGTTCCTCTCTAGTCCACACCAATAAATATTTGGTGAACTCTTGTTAGGTATATTAAAAACCATTATAGTCTTCTAATGGTTAAATATATCCTCACAAGATACTATGTTTGAGTGGTCATCTAGTACATTTTGGTTCACCCTTATACATGTATTATCTTCAGTCCTATCTTTATTATCCAAAATGAATACAAAATAGCACATCATATGACATCAATCAAGGAGAAAACTCATATTTAACCATTTTAGATCAGTTTCACATGGGAACCACTATAGTTTTATATCATTTATATATTATAGTACTCCATACATTATGTTTTCAATAACCCCTCCCTCTTTTTTATTTCATGGAGTGGTTTCATTGTGGTTAGTCTATATTCATTCAAAATCACTCAATGATCTAAATTCTCTACACATATAAATATAGAAATAAAATAAAGTTAAATACTTAGAATATTAAATATTTTATTCAAAAATGGTATTGAAAAAATGCATAAATGGTGTGCACATGTGATACTTATTAGTGTTATGTTGTAATTATTTTAAATTTCAATAGATTGTAAATATCTAGATACCATTTGAAGATATGATCGGATTTTTCATTGATGTTGATCTTAATTTATGTTATTAAGGGGTGGTTAGTGTATTTATATTCATAAATATATTTATTTTTATTTGTGTTCATGGAAGGGTAAAATTTTATTACACATGGATCATGAAAATTATAACCACATGGGAAGAATTATCCACTAAATGACATAAAGTGATTTTGGTTTATCTATTAATTAGAGAGATTAGGTCATTTCGTATATAGTGATTTGGATATCATGTATTCTGTTTATAGGTTTCTAAATCATATCATATATTAGTGATAAATATACATGAAACAAATTATATGTAATGACTATGATAAAAAAACTATTTCCATGAACATTATACACCATGAATGGGTAATATTATTGTGGATTACTATTATTTGAATAATAAAGTAGTAAATTAATAATAAGATCAATGAAAACTAATGATATTGGTGGAGGACATTCATCTAGTGGCTCATGAGGATTGATATATTATGGTTTTATATTTTATTAATGTAACTTCTATACCGGTAGTCTAGGTAATGAAGGGAAAAATAATTGATATCAAATATACAAGGATATTCGACACATAAAATTAGATAGAGACAATAGTTAAGTAGTATCTTTAATGGATTAAATGATCTATTTGAATGATAAAATTTTGGTTACATGAAATATGGGAGAAGAAGTTGAAGAAGATTTTTATAACTATAGTTGGGCATTTTATCCTATGATAATGAAGATATAAAATGAAAATCAGATAGTAATTATTGTAGGAATTAATCAAGAAAAATATGATAGTGATTTTATATTGATATTGAATTTTTCAATACACTATTGATATAAGTTAATGACCCATGAGTATTTTCCAACCATTATATGTCCCACATTTGGTATGTGTGAAGATTATAATAATTTTTATAATTAGGTTTCCAATGTTACCATGTAATCTTAATTCAATTTGGGTTATTATGGACTAAATTATAAAATCTCTTCACTTATTAACTGTCAGGGAGATTATTTCATTGCAAAACATGGGTATGTTATGTATTGATAAAATAGTGATGTTTCATTGAGTTTATTCATCCATTGTATATGATATTGATCATTATTTCAATTAATTGTTTTATGAGAGGATAGAAAATGTCATGGTACTCGATTAAATATGTTTAAATGATATCATATTCAAGTGGATGGGAAACCAAAACTGACTCTGCATAATTTTGAGGACACACATTGAGATTATATTATATATTTTAGGATATATGGGATATCAATATTATATTTAATTAACTTTTATTTAATGAAAATTTTCAACTATCAATTTGGATAGGACATTTTAATGAACAATATGGAAGGATATGTTGAACACCACTATATTGGTTAGAGATAAGATAGATGTATCACCTATAACTGGGTTTGGAGAAAGTGATGATAAAATATATTTATGTAATCTGGAAGATATTGATAAAAAATTCAAATTCAGCTAAAGTATTATATTACCTATTCATAATTTCCATTGGAGGTTATTAGTGGTGATATAGTATTCTTATTTATGTTTCTATATTTGGGACACTAATTAATTAAAAAATATAATGTTGACTATGTGATATATGAAACCATTCATATTTTTTGAATGAGTTAGGATTGTGATTTATTGAATATATTTATTCAAGAAATTACATTTTTATAACATTATTTTTGTCTCTTAGATTAATAAAATATTGAACAGACCCATATCACTTTTATCTATGGTGTAAATTGATTGGAACACAACATAACCATAGTTTATAGGCCATTAGAAATTGGTGATAGATTTAAAATATCTTAATATAAAAAATCATTTCTTTGGTGGATATATTTTAGTAAAATTTGAATGTTTTGATGGAATTATTGGTATGAACCAAATAAAAAAATATGTAGTCTCCCATATTTGGTGTCAAACATGTAAAAATTTCACGTTCCAAGAAGTTCCATTTTTTTATTACATTTTAGTATGAATGATAGTTTATATAAATAGTTGATTAAGAGTTTAACTGGTAAAAAAGTTTACATTCAAGATGAATTTATAAATAGGTCTATCACTAAATCACTCCTACACCTCTTTCATACATCATGCCATACCTATTTAATACTAATTTTTATTAGATCAAAAAAAGATATCTTGGAAAGATATAATATTTAAAATATTGAAGATAAAGAATTTTAAGTCTGTCTATAATAAAGGTGTTTATGACTAATTATTAGAATATGGGCTTAGTTTGAGTGGTTCTCTCTCTATACGTTGATTGTGATTAGGAAGGATTTTACATGGCGGTTTCATATGGTAATTTTTTAGATGAAATATTTCTGTGACAAGGATGATTCATATCATTCAAGTATTCAACATAATGGACAGATGGTAAAAGAATAAATTTGGATGGGATTGATTTAGCTCCTTCACATACCAAAAACAATATTATTAGTTCTTTGTATCTATATAAATAATCTGGTTCTGGTTTTTTTAATTGAAAGGGTAATATTCCCCATGGAACGGATAACTCAATTGTGATATTAGAATGCCAAAGAATTAGAATCCATTTTATTATTAAATAAATCATTTTTCCGTGGGGCGCTATGCCCTAGAGAATGTGTGATTTGGTTGTGTGACTTTCATAGGTTTGGGTTTAGGTTAATAAAAAAATAAATGGGTCGTGAATTCTTCTAAATCTCTTTCCCCATGTAACAATATAATTTGACGGAATAAGGGGTTGAAATGATTTCTCTCAATCCTCGCATATTAAAACACTATGAATGGGACTGAAACATCAATGAACTTGTGGTAAGTAACTCATTTTTTTAATTATGGTTCAAATTATTTGGAATATATTTGATACATTTTTTGTGATGAATTTGTATGACATTTCAACACCAATTGTAATCCCAATGAAAATGGATAGATAAACAGAATCGTCCAGATTTGGGAATCATGCAAGATTCTTACTTCTAGTAGACATGTGTTTTACTCATGTTGATAGAGTTTGTTTCTATATTTTCATAGATAAATTTAACATTATAATTGAGTATGAAAAATTTCCATGATTTTTTATGGATTTCATGATTACTGTTCATGACATTCAATGCAATAAGATAGCTTTAATTTTTTATTTTTCTCATCTCGTGGGCATGAGGAAAATTCATGAATTATAAATTCTAGGCATTTAAAATGTACTCCTTGAGGTCAATTTTATAATTATATAAAAGTTAAATTCTGAGGTATAGGAATCCCTCATAAAATAAATTTTATCGAGATAGTGATGTGTAGTGATCCATGAAAATTGGCATATAGGGAACTAAAAATAGAGTGTATTGTCAAATTCCCTAGGACTAGGCCTAGAGAATCCACATGTGAAGTTGCACCCTACCAGGATAGGATTATATCCCTTTCTAATTCTCTTCCTCTAAAGAAGATGTGATTTCATACCACAGATCATATAAGGACTCATATTTTTCCATTTGATATTTCTTTTCATGATTCTCTTGTTACAAGATAGAAGGATGATGGTAATGAGTAGTTTGGTGATTCTGATTAAAGAATTATTCCTAATTGGATGGTGATTCACATGTCTTTCAAGGTGTAGGGTATTAATTCTAATAGAATATAAAAATAAAAATTAATATTTGATTATAAATTACTAATGAAAAACAAAAATGAAAATTCCAAATGCAAACTTCATTAACTCATAGTTCCTTAATCTGTTGAGTGGGATCCCCAATCCTAAAATCATTAATTTCAGATTTCATCAACCTTTTTCTCTCAGTTACACAAAATACTACTTTGGTATTCAACCCTATATGTTAACCTAGTTATGTCAACCCAAAATTCCATGTTCTATTTCCATAATAATTGAAAGCACCAAAACATTGGATGGTCATGCACATTGAACTATGATTTTATTCTAACCAATATAGTGGAAGGCTATACCAAATTAATATTTTATTGAGGGATTTTAAAAATTATTTATAAATTTCCAATTACTATCTTTATTACATGCTTGTTAATAATAAGTGGCATTTCATAAGTGAATAACCAAGTCTTATACAATATTTTCACAAAACCCAATTTATTTTAGTTCCATCATTCACTATTCTTAAATCATTATTTATGTGATCACGTGAAGACATCCATAATGAAATAACCGTGAAACTGATAGAAATCAAATAATGGGTATGATCATGATCATATACTAATGGTTAGTTTACCTTGTGGTAGATAAAATAACCATTGACCAAGGGGAGAAACACCTTGAACCAATTGAGGATCATGTTTTCACCTTTCTACCTGTCCAACTTTATATCTCAATGGATTAGTTTCATATTGGTTGCAAACATAACACCCTGCACTAGCTTAGGAGATCCATCTATTACAACTGCATTTTACTTACACTATGGTGATGGGAAAAAGTGGTTTACATAAAATAAATTGTGGGCATAAAATCCCTACATAATATTTAGGAGAGAAGGCATGCATGACATAAATTTAATTTAATAATGAATTAAATGAATCCAATCCCATACAAATGGTCCGCTCCAGCTCATGATCATCAAAATTCTTGTAATATATTACTAATTTAATAAAACTATCATTTTATTATTTAATAATTCTTATTCAAAATAAATCATTCTCGAATCGATTAATTATTATAATTAATAAATTAATCTTTTTATCTTAATTTTAATCTGAATTTCATTGAGATTATCATCCATTATAATTTTAACCAAATTAAATAAATTCATTTGAAATTAACAATGTACATAACTTGTACCTTGGAGGCAACATGGTGAATAACTATCCAAATCAACCAATAATGTATTACACTCATATAATTCATTAATCTTTTTGACATATATTATACAAAATGTATTACCTAATTCCATGATGTGTACATCACAGATTATTACATGAATTACATGATTTTTCAGTCATGTGTTATGCTTAAATGCACGTAGAGTAACCACTTGTAATAAGACTCATACATGATATGAATATCTTGAAGATTATATATATATAAATTAAACATTAAAATATTTATATATATTAAAACCTATCACATGGAATTTACAATCTTTATTACCACACAAAAGTACATGTCTTAATGTTTGAATAGTAAAATAAATAAATTTTAAATATTCATAACTTCATTTAAGTACACGTTGTGCAGATCTGGTCTACATGACGTGTAAACCTCACACCATCTATCTAAGACACACGTCGATGGAATCTATTTGTATTCTATGCCTTGGAATATTTTGAGTACATGACATGTCTAATGTGAAACATCTTGTGTTGACTAAGTGTTACATGGTCACCCATCACGTAGTCAATGTATTGAATACACAAAATGCCTTTATGAAAAGGGACCACATACCATGTCTAATGGGCCACACCATGTGTAGCGTGACTGACCGTGTTCTAGTCAATCCCAGTGAACATGTTGTGTATAAATTAACTAAACCATTTGTTATTAATTTACTGGGGTTGAGTAATTTCCAAATTAAATCCTGGTTCATTGAATAAAAATACATGACATATAAAGTTAGTTATGTGGTGTGTACTATTGTTATATCTAGGAAGAATTCATGTCTCCTCTAGATTAGTTCCTCAACATTAATTTAATAAAAAAATAAATGTGTCGATTTGATATATGAGAAACACGTGTGGAAGAAACAGATCCCATAATTCAGTTTAAATGAATGATTAAGCATGACATGAAAAACTAAAATTTAAATGCATAAATCACCAGTGATCTTAAATAATTATTAACCATTATGTGACCTCTGTAAAACCACTTGTAGTATCCAAGCACAATATTAGTGTGCGATAGGTAGTTCCCAACATTAATTTTATATATAATCAATGATCTATTTGATATTTATATGATGATGAATGTTGTGATCCACCTAATGGTGTCAAAGAATTAAAAAAAAAAAGAATTCCATCAGAACCAATAATGAGGGATCATCATATATTGTTTTTAAATAATTTAATTAGATAAATAATTACCTCTATGGAATTATTTCTTCATTGATGTGTTTGATGATAGAACTTCAATGCACAATCATTTCATTGTAGAAACTATATTTAGATTTCCTTTAACGACAATCCACACGCGTTCGAGGAATCTCCAGACATCACTAAATGAGTCTCTGGGTGGTATCATGGATGATCCTTGGGCTTGCGTCGTTCGCCACTATCACCTCATGAATCAATTCAAAATTGTTATCCTTGATCTGGTGGAGGAGGATTACTTACCATCCTTAAGACTATTCATGGAGAAAGGATCTCTCTAGGCTTGAGGGGATTTTCGAGGAATCATTGTGCCCAACCTAATAGGCTCATAAGAAAATAATATAATTTTTGTACTTATATTATTAGGGCAAAAATAAAATAATTTCACTAGTTCCCTTATTATTATTTAATCCTAGAAAAAATCCATGTCAAAGAATAATAGTAATATTATTATTTCATCACACTCACATAACTTGCGAATTATAATTAAATATTATTTAATTAAATAATATTAAATATTACCATTTCTCACTGGACCCTTAAACTTAGTCTTCCATTCCTCTACCAAATATATTAGGCCTTGAAAAATATCTATTTATTTATAAAAAATATCACTGTAATATTATCTAATAAATAAATAAATATTATATTTACTAAACAACAAATAAATATTTATTTGTGATCATGAATATGTAAATGATTACTAAACCACATATGAGGAAAATATTTATTCAACCACTTAAATAATAAATAATATAACATTATTTAATTGAGATTTTGGATACACATAGTTTGTGACCCTCTAATCCTATTTCTCAGTGGCATTAGGCGAAGCATCATAATGTCCAAGGTTTAAATCTATCAACACGCCTAGACACCCAAAGAGAAATAAGTTAATGAAATAATTACATTTCATCTAACATTAATGATTTTAGTGTAATATAATCCCTTAATAAAAATATATCTAATCAAGCAGGTTGCATGTGTGTGACTTCAATGTATGTGCTCAATATCTATTTATTTGATTTTTCCAGAAATAGAACATTCATATAGAACACCATGGCCATGTATTTATTTAGAGTACGTAATTTCCATAAAAAGGCATGAGATATTAACTTCAATTAATGAATATATGGGAAAAATCATTTCTTTTATTATTCATTAATGCAATATTGTTTCTGACATACCCAGCATATCCTAATTCACCATGAACATATGTCGTCATGATTTTCATCAATACATCTATGTGTGTGACTCATAATATCCCTCAACAATAATATTAAAGCCTAAGGTCCAATATATACATCTATAGATTGGAAAATCCAATGACACATAGATATTTGGATTTCCTACTAGAGGGTCTCATCTCATAATATCCATATTGGACATTACCGAGGACATACACCATGAGAAGCTACCTCAATTTCCTAGGAGTCTACACCCCTGATAGACTGTATCATTTTCGTTCCTCATATATTATCATCTCTCTATAGAACATATATTAAAGTATAGTGTTATAGAACATCCATGTTCTCATCACAGTAGGGAACTGCTATGAACTTTTTTTGTTCGAGATACTCTTATGAAAATATCACATACTATGTTACAGAAAAGAATAATCATGATGTGATAAGGAGTTTATTAATATTTAAAACCATTAATACAAGTTTGTCATAATGTAAAAAAATTTGGTTATAGGGAACCAACTCCAACACTAGTGGCCTAGGTGTGTATGGGTGGGCTGTGATGTGGTGTGTTGGGAAAAATTGGAAGCATGAGGAATTTTTCCATTAGGAAAGAGAAGATAAACTAGTGGGTCATGGTGTGGGGTACCTAAATCATCGATGTTCTTACTATATTACATTACATGACTTATGTTACTTGGTGAGGTTGGGATGGCTATAATACCTTGTTATGTGTGGTTGGGTTCTCATATTTTCCAACTAGAGAATTTGTATGTTCTAATAATTTATGCATGATATACTTTGTGTTTCCTAATTAGAATACTTCTATGCTCTCCATATTTATATAAAACTACTTTCAAGTTTCTAGGGGGACTACATAGACCATTCTAGACCTTAGTAGCTCGAACATTGGGATTGTTTCACTATCACTGCTTATCATTTCTTTTGGTATTTACATTGAAGATTCATTACATTCATAAATGTTTTATTTTTAACATTTATGTGTGATGGATTTTTGTATTATTTTATATATATAGTACATGGAGTTTTTTTGGGATGTACCATCTCATCTCACTGGTCTTGTATCCATTAAAAAGGGTAATACCTCATATTTTGTGAGATTGTATACCCTTGGTGCGGGACACCACCCTAGGGCCTACTAGAGAGGTGACTCGATGGTCACTCTCTCCCTTTCTTAATTTTCATCCTAGGAGGGGTATCATTGGATGGAGGGGTCCTGGAAAAATGGTATCAGGGGTGATGTTTGAGAGATAAGATGGTGTTTTGAGTTAGGCACAATGACTATTGTATGGGTGGAATGGAAAATTGTATCAAGTGATCTTGGTGCATGACATAGTCTAGGGAGTACCGATTAGAACATAGAATTGTAGCCCCCATGATCTGATGTAAGGACACTAATTCTACCGAATGGCCAAGTGAGGCTACACCAAATATAAGGGAGAGACCATAGGAAAGGTACATACATTATAATGACTCATATTCCTGTCTAAAATTGGTTATTTTGAGGAATTTGAAATAGAAAATGAAATGAGTTTAATTAATCAAAATGAATCATAAATAATTTCATATTTCCAGGGATTATGAATTCCTTGTTTACCTTTTTCAGTAATGGAACTCAGTCTTCATTCTTGTGTGGATCAAGCTGCTAATGCTTAGTAGGATGATCTGGTTGATCTGTGATGGTTGGATCCTGTGGAGGAGGATGACCAGTGGTAGAGAACATTTCATGATTTTCAGAAGAATTCTATAGGAAAGTAAGGTGGTAGGGTTTCAGACATGAATTTGGAGAGATAGAATGAGGAGATTAAGATCAAATTTGGGTTGTTCCAGGATCCGATGGAGTACTGTATTCCTTTGGTAGTGAGACAAACACAGTGATATAAGATTCGGTGGTGGACACTGTACCTGCTGTAGAGGAGGCTGGCGTTATATAGGCCGATTTTGTGAGGAAATTATCAAAATAATTCCATTCATAAATATTGAAGTCCTACAGGAGTTAGGAGTTACTCTCCCTCCAGTAGGACAATATGTTGGTATTGGAGATAATGAATAAGTTCAAGGATCTCCTTTTTTTACAGATTTATTACTGGATGAGGAGTCTCATGTGAGATGCCAAGTGGAGGCACTTCATCCTTCTATCAACTATGCGGTTAATCACTTTACATTTCCAACATACATGGAGGTTCAGAAGAAGGTGGAATTGATTGGGAATATGCACTCATGAGTAGGTCTATCTTCAGAGGGGAGCCAATAGATTTATTTAAAGGTAATGGTTACCAGTAGCAGGTCTCATATGCCGAGGCCTTTGAGGATTCGAATAGTAGGAGACGACCTTAGTTATTTCTATTTGAACCTTATTTTCCTTGTTCCTTTACCATGAACTTAGGACCGATGTGTTTCATCTATGGAGAATTTAGTATTCTTTAGAATCAGTGCCCAATGGATTTTCGGGCTCATTATGGTGGATGTGGATATATTTCATGGCAACCACAACAGCATTTTCTAGCTAGTTCATTCTAGCAGTAGGGACAGTAGGCTCATGCACCACCAAGGTTATATGGAACACATAAAGGCCAACTACAAGGTGTTCCATAGGTACCACAAACTGGATTTTTTCATTGACATGTTCATTAATAGAGGGTTAGAGGAGTAGGTCATGGTAAGTTTCATGCAACAAATGTAATAGTTCTGGTTGGACAAGAGATCATTAGATGTATGATCTTCTTGTTTATTACCCTTGATTTTTCTTTGATTGATTCATGAGATTCACAATCCTTTGATTTACCCAGTCTAGCTGATGATCTACGACTAGACATAGATATGTTTCCAAGGCCCCTGAGGTTTAGTACGACAATCATAGGCTAGACCAATATGTCTGATGTGTGTCGGGGATTTAGACTGATTATGGAACCTCATCATTCCCATGAGGGTATTTTCATGTAATATATACATCAATACAATGTCATTATCGACATTAAATTATTTTATTCCATGAATTCCATTAACAACTGCTTCCTGATTAGAGTTGTGTTTTCAGACGTTGATTGAATGTGTGTGGTTTTCCTTTGTGAGTGGAGTTGTCTGGTTGGAAATCACCTTGTAGAGCCTCTTATTGCCTTGTAAGTAAAGTTTTCTATGGAATATATGTATGCTGATAGGGTGGAAGTTTACTGAGTCATTGGAGAGTTATTAAATGTTTTCCCCCATGAGTTTGTGACGCTAACCCCTCGATATGATGTTGTGTTTGGGATAGACCTACAACCCGTTGATTATCTGATTTTGGTGGATCCATATCGAATGTCACCTTCTATGTTGTGGGAGTTCAGAATTTAAATAAATGAACTAATTCAGAAGGGTTTTATCAGGCCCATTGGGTAACATGGGGTGCTCCCGTGTTTTATACAAATAAGTCGAACAATGGTATATGGTTGTGCAAAGACTATATGAGGACTAATCAGGTGACCTTCAAAAATTGTTATCCCCTTCCAAGGATACAAGATCTTTTTGACCATTTTATTAGATGGATTTGGAATTATAAGATAGATATATGGTTTGGATATCAACAGTTGAGGTTGAATGATGGAGATATCACAAATACATCCTTCAAATGATGGTTTTGGAACTTTGAGTTTGTAGTCGGGTCGTTTGGTGTTACGAACACACCATCTGTTTTCATAGGAATTATGACTCCATTTTTTGTTATTTCCTATAGTGGTTCATCCTTGTATTCTTCTATGACATATTGATCTAATTGATGTTAAAGGAGGATCATGGTGAGCATCTCATAACCGTCTTACATGTTCTTCGACTCCACCAGCTCAATAGAATGTTGTCCACGTGAATGTTCCAGACACAAGAGTTGAATTTACATGGTCAGGTGGTGTCTCATAATGGTTTAGAAGTGGACCAATCAAAGGTTGAAGTAGTTGTTTCTTTGGTAGAATATTAGAATGTGGCAGAGGTTTGTATATTTCCTGGTCCGACAGGCTATTACAAGAGGTATGTATCTGATTTCCCTTGAGTTATAGTTGTGTTGACAGCTCTAACAACAGAAAACCATGATATGTTTGGAGAGAGAATTTATAAGAAGAATTAAAATATTTTAAGGGAAATTTTTTTAGTGATACAATGCTCTGGTTTCCAGAGGAAGGGGTGATGTTCATGGTGTTTTGTGATGCTTCCCTTCTGGGATTGGGATTCATCTTGATGCAGTAATGGGAAATAAATTCGTATGATTATAGGATGTTACTTCTCCATGAGCATAATTATTCCACCAATTATTTGGATCTAGAAGCGGTCATTTTTGTGCTAATGTTGTGTCAACTTTACCTCATTATGAAGCACCTTGTGGTCTTGACATATCACAAGAGTTTCAAGAATATATTTTCCCAGAAATATTTGAACTCTTAATAGTAGAGGTGGAGGGAGATACTTCAGGACTACGATTTCGATATAGCCTAAACCTCAGGAAAGGGGAATGTTATAGATGATGATTTCAGTATGAATTCACGGAAGGAGGTTAGTTAGGAATCTACATATTCTTGGAAGGTTATGAAGTAGTTGTCATCCTTGCACTTAGATGAAAGGGTGGACAGTGGTAGAGGCTGTTTGTTTTAGATGACAGTGAAGTATTATCTGATGTAGTAGGTGTATGGGTCTCAGTTAAGAGACTTATAGATAAAGGTGACGTGTGATTGTGTTTAACATGGTGATGGTCCAGAGGGATGGTCGAAGGATGATCAGAATCTGATGTTGTTTGGTGGAAGGTTGTTTGTTCTAGTGGAAATACATGAGGGATTCCTCTGTGAGATTCATATATAACCCTTAGATGTACACCCATGAGTTTCAAAGATGTATTATTACTTGATGATGTAGCTTTGGTGGCCCAAGATGAAACGAGTAGTGTAAGAGTTTGTTGTGAAATTCTTAGTGTTCCAATAGGTGAAGGCTAAGAACTGTGTTCCTAGTGGTTTATTATAGCCCTTAGATATCCCCAATTGGAAGTGGGATTGCATTTCAATGGATTTTTTCATAGGGTTACCCAGATTATAGGGGCACTATGATGTTATCTGGATGGTAGTGGATCGATGGACAAAATAAACTCACTTCTTAGTGATAATGGAGTTGGGAATAGTGGATGTGTTGGAAAAGAGGTGTGTAGACGAGTTTTAGTGACTACATGGTGTTCCGAGAGACATTATATCATATACAGATACATTTTTACCTCAGTAGTCTGGACGGTATTGCAGCATGATTTTGGTACTTTGTTACACATTCAGACTACTTTTCCCTCAAAAATAGATGGGAAGACAAAACAGACTATCCAAACACTAGAGGTTATGTTACGATAGTGTGAATTGTTATTTGGAAGATATTTGGAATGATACATTCCCTTGGTGGAGTTTTAATACAATAATTGTTGTCACTATTCTATTGGAATGACTGTATTTGATGCTTTGTACAGAATAACTTTTCGTTCACCTTTTTTCTAGATAGAGGTTGGGGAGATAACTGTTACTGGTACCGAGGTATTATTTGCAAGAAAAATATGGTTCTTCTTGTTCGATAAAGGATGGATGATGTACATGATCAAAATAAGTCATATTACCATCACAGGATATGGACCTTGGAGTTCAAGGTTGGGGAACATGGGTTCTTGATCGTTTCCCCTCGATATGGGTAGCATAGGTTTGACAGAGGGAGTATGTTTTCTCCATGCATTATAAGACCCCTAGACCAATTGGGGTGAGTTGGAGAGGGTGCATACTAGTTGGAGTTTCCACCACAGTTGGAGAGGGTCCTTGGCCTCTTTCATGTCTCTCAAATCCATCAGTATCTTCATGATGACTCCCATTTCATTGACTAGGGAGTGTTGGATATCAAAGACAACTCGACGTACATGGAGTGCCCAATAGAGAACCAAGATCATCAAGAGAAGGTGATGTATCAGCAGGCCGTTCCTTTGGTTCATATTCTGTGGAGGAATACTATGCTGGAGGAGAGTACCTTCAATAAATAAGTGACTATGAATTCCCAAAACCAATAGTCTTTTTGTGTTTCCCTATTCTATTTTTCCTTGTGATGTAGTTTTTGAACCTTGTTTTCGACGAGATGAGTTGTTTCCTTGACCCATAATGTGTGATAAATTCCTGATACATAAAGAGGGGAGGAACATATTTCTTGATTGAGACACATTAATTGTGATATTATTAAAACCATGCAGGAGAGTTAGTGCCACCCATAGTGGATAGTATCTTGATATGGACGATCGAATTCCTTGGTTCATGTGTTTGGACGGTGTGGCTATGGTGCTTGTGTAGAGTTTCTTGTGGTTGTTAGGGTTACTGGATGACAGAGGAGGTGTTATTGGATGATTAGGTTTCCACTCTATCATTAAAATAATGTGGGGTGATTTATTATTGGATGTTGATGTGTTTGGTTGTTAGTGGTGTTTCTTGTATAGCGGGATCCTTGATATGTATATCACAGGGTGTTTATTTGAACCCATCTTTATTTTGATCTTAGTTTTAGATTCACAAGGGTGAGAATAGTTTTATAGGTATTTGAGGTAATATTACAGACCTCTTTGGTCCATTAATTTATGAAAATTTTAGGATTGAAGTGTTTTGGGACGTCAGAGTGACCCATTTCAAGAGTTTTAAAAAATTCCAGTTTTTCAATGGCAGGTCATGCTGATGATTCGCAATGGTGACTCGCAATGATTGGTCACGATGGTGAGTGAAAAATTGAATCACACTCAAAGGTTGTTGAAGGTAGGTCTCTATGATGAGTCACAATGGTAACTCCCAGTGATTGGTCGGGATGGTGAGTCGTAATGGTGACTCGCACCATAGCTCGCAATAGGGACTCTCACTGGTAGCTCACCAACTGGTGAGTCACACGGGTGAGTTGTAACAACAACATGCGATGGTAACTTACTATGGTGAATTGAACTGGTAACTCACTAAATAGTGACTCACACTAGTAGCTCATACCGATGACTAGCATCGATGACTCATAAAATAGAGAGTCATTTCCAACAGTTTGTTGTTTTCCTGTTTTTCCTGTTTTGACCATTTAAAATCTTTTTTTCCTGAAATAAGTTTAATACCCTATTTAAGTGGGTTTAAATTCATTTTAAGATCTATGATCCATATAATTACATTCCTAATAGTCCAAGGGATTTTATTTGGTCAAACCATGTGGTTTTGTTGAGATCCATCTTTAATTGAAATTCAAAACTATTTTATATTCTGTGAGTCTTTGATCTAACACTTCTTTTTCATGGGAGGGGGCTTCCATTCATTCCTTTCTCTACATTTTTCTTTCTATGTGGAGCCCAGAACCTTTCTTACCCATGGAGTCGTTCCTTTATACTGCACATTTTGGTTTGTGTTTTCCTCGGAATTTAATGCTACATGTTCACCCCCTACATTGTCGCAATAAATAAGTGATGATCACTTATTATTCCTATAGGTTTTCCTTCATCTCTAATTTATCTATGCATAATGTGGGGTGGTTGTATCAATGTTTCTTGAGAAAAAAGTTGAATTCGGATTAAAAATGATTATTAGATAGACAAAGATCAATATGCAAGGCCAGGGGAAAGTGGCATATGATCATACTATTTTATTGATATTTTCATTAATTTTGTGATTTTTTTGGGATATATGCCTACTTAACACCATGTTTGATGGGGGTAATTTTTTTCAAATAATATATTTTTTGTTACGTGTTTTTTCATATTGAACAACTATTATGAATAATATGTAAACCACATACATTCGGCTAAAATAAATGGATCCCCAGGTCCAATTATTTTTGTGATAACACTTGAATTAAGGAGTTTCAATTTATTGAGAAATGCCTTGTAAAATTTGAATATTTCATGCCTTTTTTCTTGTGGTGGTGTGCTCTGTGGGGTTTTATTTATGATGTGTGATGTAGTTGGGTAATGTGCATGGTTCTAACATGTGGGGTGGATTATGTGGTATAATGAAATATCAGGTTGAGAGATTGATTGTTTGTGAACCTAGATGTGGAAGTGATGGGATGTAGATGTGGAATTGATGGGTTATGTTTTATATAAGGGTTGTGTATTCAAGTGTTGATGGGTGTGGTTGTATGTTGGGGGATTGATCTTTTTAGATGATGTATTGGGTAGAATTACATCAATGAATTATTATTACAATGGTTGGTGTGGGTGTTAAATAGAGGGGAATTTTAATTGCATTAATTTACCATGGTTCTTCTACTTTTTAGATGACTTTGACTGTAGTGTTGTGCATGTTACATGACCAGGTAGTAATTGGATGAATAAATGAATTTCTTAATAAAGTATGGAATGATTTGGGTTGGTTTGGCCAACAGAATGGAAGTAATAATTAAGACTACATAAATGAGTGTTAACATTGAGTAAGTGTAGAGCCACATTAGTTTTTCAAGATTTCACCATCCGAAACATGGTATTGTCTGTTTATCTTTATTTTGGTTGTATAAACGATCGTTGTAGTATTGTACATTGGTTGGCTATTGTAAATCCATGTATTGGGATTTCTTGATTGAAATTATTTATGTATACTTGTTTTTTACTTAGAATTTATATATACACCCCACCCTAGTTGAGCACCATGTTCCGAAAACCCCCATTTTCATTAGGGAGGGTGTATTTTTCAAATAACCCAGTGGAAGGATGGCTGGATGGCCACCCGCTCTTCCCCGCTCCCTCATCCAGTTGGTGGAAGCATGAGATTTTTTTCAGACAGGTAGTGGTTTGTAATGCCCTAATGTGTGTGAAATAATGTTGTTAATTACCATGTGTCTTTATTATGTGATGATATTTTCTTTCCCTGGTTCCTTCGGGACGATATTTATGTTATTTACTAGGTATTTTGGGGATATAATGTGGTATGTGGCCCAGGTGTCTGCGGGCATGATGTGATGTGGTATGATCCCTAGGTGTCTGCGGGCAATATATGATGTGGTATGGGTCCCAGGTGTGTGCAGGTTACATGTGATGAGATTCCTTTTTCCAGGTGATTGGAATAGGTGTGTGTACTAGGTATCTGCAAGTGAGATGTGATGAGATTCATTTTCCTAGGTAATGGGAGTTGTTGTGAGGCCCAAGTATGTGCGGGTAGGTTGTGATGATTTTTGTTTGGAAGAGGTGGGAGTACAAGGAAAATTTCTATTTGTAAGTAGTTGATAAACTAGTGGGAAGTAGTGTGGGGTACCAAAATCATCAATGTGTTTACTATATAACATTTACATTACTTTCATTACATGGTTAGTGTGCCTTGGTGAAGTTGGGATGGCTATTATACCTTTTTAGGTACTATTGTGTTCTGTTATTTTCCCATGGGATCATTTGTATGCTCTAATCACTTGTGCATGAGATACAATGGTTTTCGTATAGAGTATAATTATATGACCACCCTATGTATATAAAATTACTTTTAGGTTTCCAGGAGGACTATATGAACTGTGCTGGACCTTACTAGCTTAGACGTTGGGATGTTTGTCATGTCGCTAGTTAGCCTTTATTTTGGTATTTACTTTGTATTTTCATTGTACTCCTAATAGTTGTATTTTTAATAAGTTTGTCATATATATTTTGGATTTGTATTATATATATCTTACATGGATTTTTTATGTTATGGACCATCCTATATTTTGATATTGTTTTTTTATACTGGTCAATGCCTCCCATTTTTTGAGATTTTATACCCTTGTTGCGGGTCGCCACCATTATGTCTACTAAAGGGAGGACTCGGGGTGCACAATTTCCCTTCTAGATTTTCATCCCGTGAGGGGTATATTTTTAGGGATGGGTCGTTATAATTAATTACACAATTTTCTTTTTTCTTTTTATATGTATAAATCCCTTGTGTTAAAGAATAAAATCAACCTAGAGGTGCATTTCAAAGCTATGAAATGTCTCAAGATCACTGGAAATAAGGATGAGTAATTTTCATAATCTAAAGATGATGAAGTAATAAATATAGAGCATTATACAATCATGTATATTGTTTCAAAAACATTACATGATTAATATGATAATATAAATGTATTATTTATCTTAATATATTAAGTTTCGGTGGGATAAGGAATTTTGTAGTTGTATTTTTTAGTAATGAAAAGTGTTGCTACATAAGACAATGATCAATAAATAATATTTTCCTAAAAAGAAAAGAAGAAAATAAGGGGATAATAAAAATATGAAATTTCAAATATTTTTTATAATTAAAATAATGATAAAATAGAAATAAAATGATGACTCGTAATATAATGACCGAGTATTCTCAAACCAGGATATTGAATTTTTTTAGATGAATATTAATGGAATTATATAAACATACTCCTGAGGACCATAATATTTTGGTGTATTTGGAATGTTTGAACAAAATATTTTATATTCATGGATGTTATTCAATGTCAACCATAGATATATTCCCTTTAATTACTCCTAAATAAAAACATTCTTTATAACTAGGGGAAAGGAAACATAAGAATGTTTCAACCTAAGTTTCTATGTAAGGGTAAATATAATAGATATCAATCGTGATCATTTGTAAGAATAAGATAAGAATATGGGAATGTTATCATTAATATAACATATGAGGTTAATAACTAACTTGTCATAGTTTATATTCATGAACCATGAAAAAAATATTGGAAGTTAATAATACTTGAATCATAACATAAATAAATAATAACTTCTCGGAGATCATAATATGGCCATAATTAATAGATTTATTTTCATACACATAGGTATAGAAAATATTTTTCAAGGATACCCAGCAATACATTCATAACATATTAGGCTTGGGTTTCCCACCCATGTACCCATTTATATCACATATCATTGATCTTTTCCCAATTCATTGGAGGTAAATATTGGTCCCACCATTCAAATAATGAAATCATACATAAGTTTCCACAAGATAAAAAACATCCATCAAATCATAAATAATGAAATGAAATGGGTATCATAATAATTTCATTATGTCATAACTTGTAGAAATTAAGAAGTATTCCCAATAATTTAAACATAACAATACCCATTAAAAGAAGTTAATTTCATAATAATTCTATTATGGTATAACAAATGGAAGAGAAATAGATTTGATAGATAACTATTCATCACATACACAAACAATTTAGAGAAAAAATAAGAATAAAATCCTTAAATCATATCCATAGTAAGGCATAGGTAACTCCAAAGGATGAAATATTATATGGAAAATACTTTTTAAAGAATCATTTAAAAACATTTCTTGAATAAAATATTCATTCCACTTTGAAACAATCTTTTTAAAACATAAAATATTTTGGAAAAGAATCCTTGAAGATAAATGTTAAAATTTACAAGGGAATATTTATGAATAATTTAAAACAATTTTTAAGGATAAATGATATTCCAAATAATTTTCCTTGAATTTATTTTGAAATATCATTTAAAAGACTTTTGAAGATACTTTTTTGAATGAACCCATAATTCCAACTAAAGTTAAAGGTAAATTCATATTTTCACAATAACATTTTCTTAATTATCATCAGTAAAAAAGTGTGGATAATGATTCGAATACAAAAATATATCATGAAAAAATATATTATAAGAATGTTCTTGATAATTATTGTTAGTTATAAAATTATATTTCAACATTGGAGTCTTGATCATAAACAACCCCGATAAATGATTATATTGTAACATAAAATCATTACCACTTAAGTAACCTAGAATTGTAATCCAAATGATTTAATAACAAAAAATGAAACTTAAAATATCAATTGGATACATACATTTCTTGATATTACATGTAATAGGAGATTTATATACACCTCATGAAAGAATATATATGTACATATCACGATGTACGCCTCAATGAAGGAAAATTGAGACTAAAATACTTTTCTAATTTGGTAATGATTGAATAGAAAATTATATGAAGGTGAGATCATAAAATGGGTATGTAAATACCAATTAACTTTAGTACAAGATTCATATTATACATTAAATGGATATCTATACACTCTATTTAAGAATGGGTTGGTTAATATTGAATTTGTATCATATATATATATATAAAGTAAGATGAAAATACCATACTGGTTGAGTAAAATTTGAATCATAATCCCTAAGAAAGAATAAAATAAATGGAAATATTATTTTTTAGGAAATTAGGTAGATTCATGATATATCATGTCATAGGGAAGTATATACAACACAAAAAATAAATGAGTTGTGAAAATGCAATAAGTATCTAAGAAATAAACGTGAGACAATAAATCACCTCACCTTAAGTCTTAACTTCCATTGTAACCATTGAAACTCCTCTATTATAAATTTAAATATACTATAAAAATATTATAGAAATAAATTATATATCTACTACTATATATTATTTTATTATCACTCTATATTACTTTTTTATTTAAAATTACTTGTTAAAATTATGTTTTGGGTAATAATTTCATGGTTTTTTGTATGTTTCTGACTAGTTATTCATGGTCCTCTTAATTTGAGCATGTCATAATCATAAATAGAATTTAAAACATGATATAGATAATATATATATTAAGTATATATATTTTTATATTTTTCCATAAAATTTGGTGATTGGAAGTGAAATACACCATTCTAGGAGACACTAGGCCATAACATTATTTTAATTTTCATATAATATTGAAATAATGAAAATTGAATTATATATATATATAATAATATTTTTATTTTTATTTCACTTATATATATATATTATTAAAACCATCATTAATGAATTCCATGTAAATCGTGAAAGAATTGCATTGCTTTGTGAGGCGGTAGTTGACGTACACACGAGAGATGTTATCATATTACCAAAAGCTATAAAGCATGAATTTAATTACGATATAATATTTATAAATACAATATTATCATAACTATAATAAATATTATATATAAATTACATTTCAATTATTATTCCAACCAGGGAATGGTGGTAATGGAAAAACAAAAGACATCAGTTTGAAAGGTAGTAGTATTTATACACACAAATGATGATTTCATAACTCATTTAATGCTTGTTTGTGTGGATTTATGCCAAAAAAGTAAAATAAAATCATCTATGTAGATGGAGGATACTTATTTTTTTATAATAACAATTGAAGAGGGTGTGGGAAGAACTAAGAGAAAGGTATTCATTGAATCACACTACTTCTTCATTGGGTATGTTCATTTTGTTTTCACTAATGACATTATTTGTTATATTTATGCCTAAAATAATGATTCTAGTAAGAGAGGATGGATGCTAGGAAATAATTTAGGAAGATAAATATTGATAAGAATGGAGTTATATGTGTGAATATGTGAGGGGAGTGAGTGGATTTTTCCAGTTGAGGAGGAGTGGGATTAATGTAAATCCTCAAATCTATTCACTACTAATAGGTCAATCATAACTAAAGTTGATAGAATATTGATCAATAATTGGGCGGTGGGATTTTATGGTTGATCCAAACGTCTACTATATAATAATACACATTTTATAATCATTTGGTTCATTGAATCTAGTGTTTCCTTATTTTTTTGTTTTTGGTTTCGATTATTCTCACTAATTTTCCAACATAACTAATTTATCATACAAGACAAAAATAAAATTATAATCAAAATTTAATTTTTACCCAGTTATTATAAATTTTAAAATAATTTTTTTATAAATATGATATTTTTGAAAATTAATTATAACATAGGAATGAAAAAACACCACATTAATTTTAACCATGAAAACATAGTTTTTTCTAATTAATTATCAATATATTAAATATAATATAACTATTTGTCCATGAATGGTGGATAATTTATATTTATTATTGTTTACAAATAACTAAGTATTTTATAGGATATTTATGATTTTTTAGTCAATTAATAAAATACCATTTATTATAAAAGTGGTTAATGTAAATTTCGAAATTATTAATTTAATTTAAATTATTTAAAATATAGAGAAAATAATGGAATTCGAATTTATTTTTCTAAAACCTAGGTAACATGATATATTGATATTTAAAAATAATTTAACATACTAATTTATTCAATTTACTTCACTTTTATTATTTTCAGTACCTGTAATGTTATTTTTCTTATAAAATAATAACTATAATGTTTGAATTTTCTTTTAGAAATGTAGATGCATGAATTGGTCACCCAATTCATACCCTAAATAAATTTATTCATGAAAGAAAATGTTACAAGGAAATCACGAGGTGTAAGGATCTTACACCAATTGAAAGATAAGGGGGAACAAGGTAATATTTTCATGAGAAACAGAATAATAGATTATGCTTCATTAGATATTCCCTACATCTGAACCCAACAATTCTAGAAGGGGAGAGTTATACATAATGATAGATCCACAATCATATGTAACCTGTGAAAATACCCAAGCATTCATGGAGGTCTAAAGATGAGAAGATGAAGACTGAATCCTATGCATACCATAAGACCCATGACATTGGGAAACCAAATAGCATGCCATGTTAGTCAAACAAAAGTCCACATACTTATTATTCATTGAAATCGATTATGATAAGGAGAAAATAATTATATCTCCCATCATATTCCACAAGAAGATCCTATTTGAAATGGGCTATACAAAGACACAAGAAAATACAAGATAAAAAGAATCAAAGTGGTGTCAAACTGATAAAAATCCATTATGAGTTCACTTATTTTTAAGATGTGCTACACAATTTTGGACTAGACATAATTCAGCACCAAAGAACAAAAAACTATAGGAGGAAAGGGACTCAGTGAAGAGGTCAATCAGACCAATATAAGAGAAAAACTGAACATTCGACTAAAAATTCATATGCAACAGACAAAACTAGATTGAATGGTTGCAACATCAAAACTTCCAAGAACACTTCTTTCTAGAGAGTAAACTTTGTGGAAAGAGAACTCAACAATTGGAACAAGGGAAGTTGGATCATTGAAAAAATTGTACCATAATCAAAGGCCCATAACCCTAAAATGAAAAATCACCCTCACTATAATCAAATTCAATGAGAGATGGCCCATGAGTGTAAAGATCCTTAAAATCATGTATTGTCGGCACCAGAGAACAAAACCTCAAACTGTTTGAGCTAAAAAAACAACTCAACACCCAAACGTAAAATTAAAGACAAATATTTAAAGCCATGAAAATCATCAAAAAATAAGGTTCATTTCAAGGAATATCTTTGAATTTGATGTTCGTGTTATTATTAAAATCTTCCACCACACTCAGAAATATCCTATGTCTAATATGGAGGTAGGTATCAATAGACATTTCACTATTTTTATGCTGAAAAAAACCAATGACATCATTCTCATCCATCAAGAAGCCAGTTTCCTCTGAGAAATCCAATTTATCTTCTAATAGATATGCATTCCTATAAGATGGGTCATTTTCAAGGCCATTTCGGATGTCATTAGAATCAGTTGATTCTAAGGATGCTGACTAATGATCAACAGACATAGGAATTGTGGGTGTATCAACCTCCTTTGGCTGTGGTGAAGATAAAATAATTTCCTTCCCAAAGGTATCTAAATATCTTATAAAAATCATTCTTTCAAGGTGAGAATAGTCTCTATGCTTCCTCGTTTTACTAGGATTTCGAGTGATGTAACCATAAGCATAAACCATTGGTTTTTTTCATTCCATGCACATGATTTTAGGTAGTCTTTCTCAATTTGACTAGCTTGGTCATCATCCTCCCATATAGATTTTCTAGAACCAGATAGATCACCATAGCCCTTAGTCTTAGTGTCATGCATGTCAATGTGATTCTCATGTTCATCCAGCACAGATAGAGGGTTAGTAGTGGTATTGGTCGAAATAAGATAAGCTCAAAACAGCCTAATTTTCCCTTATATTCAATAGGAAGATATGTATAAGGCCCCACCCTTAAACCTTACTTAATCTTGAGTTATTACAATAATACACATTGAGGATCTTTTCAGGTTTAGAGTTTTAGAGAATTAGATCATGAAACTTGCATTACATTCCACATTTAAACAAAGTGGTTACATAAAAGACAGTATTCATTCTTCCCATCAACGGAAACATATTTAAAATAAAACATGGATTCTTTCCTGACACATCATTGACACTATCATCACATCATGTACCCTTCCCTTGACCTG
This sequence comes from Viscum album, assembly GCA_963277665.1. Taxonomy (NCBI): domain Eukaryota; kingdom Viridiplantae; phylum Streptophyta; class Magnoliopsida; order Santalales; family Viscaceae; genus Viscum; species Viscum album. Next base: position 1,220,044,058 of record OY728166.1, on the reverse strand, counting down.
TGAAAAACATTTCAAAAACTTGGGATGAGCATAAAAAGCTCAGTAAGGGATATAAAAATATGGAAAGGAAACATGAGTACATGTATACATAAGAATGAAATCATACTTTACCCATAAAACATAAGCACTTTAACATACCTCATAAAATCATGAATAAATCATAGAAATCATACGACATAAATGGTAACTTGAGGCATTCATAACATTCTTACGTAGGGAGTAACCCTCTTGGTTACGTTTGGAATACCCACCACAGTATATTCCCTAAATCTCTTCGGAGAAACCTTAATGTTTCACTCCTTTGCATTACCCAATGCATTAGAGAGATATATCGGTCTCACCCTCCCTTAGTTTATCATGGAACCACCCGTCTTCATAATAATTCCCAAGAACCTAAACATAATTGTATCACATAAAACATGCATAAAGGAAACATAAAATTTCCACCTTTCAATGACAAGATATCAATACAACACATTGATATAAAAACATTATGAAAACCATTTTCAATACCAAAATAAAATAAAAGTAAAACATGGTATTTATGTTTCTTTTAAAAAAGGTATTGCTTGTAGAGGAAGCCGAAACTCAAATAATTTTCACGGCGGCAGAGAAGTCGTTGTCGCCGCATACGTATGACAAAAACATTCCCTTTTGTCGTTTAGTAAACGCTTCATATAAAAAAGATTCCTTTTGAATAAATGTAAAAGTCAAAGGGTTTTATACACCGTATAAAAGACGGGTGGTTAGATCAAATAGGGTATCTCATCACATTAAAATAAAATGTACAGAAAGTGGAATATAAAAGAACATCCTCCATCATAAAAAAGATGAGCTTAAAAGAAGTGACATAAAGGAGAGTACTTAAAGATAAAGAGAGAGGTTAGATCTCTTACGAAAATTCGGCAGCCTAACAGCGCCACTCAAAACTTCCAAAATGGATTGATGAGAGAGAATAAGGTCTCTCATAATATGAAAATAAAACTTACAGTAAGAGTAATATAAAATAACATCCCAAACATAAGAAATACGAGCTTAGAAGGAATGACATAAAAGAGTGTACTTAAAAAGAAAGAGAGGAGTAGGATCCCTTACCTCAAGTCCAACTTCTCTTGTTCGTTTCTTTATATTCCTGAATAATAAACATTGGTCAATTAATAATTGCCTAATTAACTCATTTAGAGATTATTATTCAGTTCATATCACATATTATAATGTTATAGTAATTGTTTAATAATGTTAGTTCATATCAGACATTTTTGCGGATGTTTGGTACATGAGTCAAAAATGAACTTGTTTGAAAAAAGATTGCCCATGTAGTTATAAGTAAATAATTTCCAGAATAGTATTAATGATTAAAATATCATATATATCCATTAAATATTCATTTTATACTATTCCATATAATTTGGAGATAAAAAAACGAAAAGCATCGTTAATGGTGACGGTAGGCCGTACGTACGCATGAACGCTACGTTCATTTTTTTGTCATATTAATGGAATTAAAACAAAATGAGATATATATATATATGTTATAATTCCAGAAATATATCCATAATTTAGATTTAATATATTACATATATATCCATTATATATATGTACTTATAATATTACATAACATTTTGAGATAAGAAATGAAATTTACCATTCATGGAGACGGTAAGCCGTACGTACGCATTAGCACTAGTTCCATTTCTATTTCATATTTAATGGAATTAAAACATAATGATACATAATAGTATTTTAATTCCAGTATTTTATCATATATAATATCATTAAATATATCCTTTATACATACCACATATGGTATTAACGAATCAAATCACTTTGAGGGGGCGGTAGTCCGCACTTCCTTAAACGAAGATATCGCGTTTACCCATAATGGAAACCATAAAGGTACTCCATAAATTAAAAATACAGAAGCTTATGTAACATATAAAAATATTATATATCATATATAAATATATTTTGATCTTAATGTCTAACTTTGAAGGTGTTAGAAGAATGTTGAACAATCATCGTTTCGGGAGGCAGAAATTCGCCATCCACGGAAACAGTATGTTCTTTAACCATTAGATGTAGGTGTGTGTATGTGTAGCTCGAATCCTTATTATAAAAACATCCTAGTATATTGAAGATACTGTATTTGTTACAAAATAAATTAATAAAAAGAGTTTAGGGGGTTGGAGAATCAAAATAAAACAAAAAGGACACAAGTGAAGACATTACCTTAAAAACGGGTACCTCCTTTTGGTTTGAGATCAAAGGCTTCCTTGGGAAGACTTATGCCCAAAGTGAGGCTTCAAGGAGTAATATAGGGAAGTGGAGAGACAAAATGGGCAGGGTTTGGCCGATCCAAAGGCTTTGGGAGTGTGGGTAAGGAGGTAGAGTTGGGGGCCTTTTATAAGAGGAGAGGAGGGGCACTCTTGTAAAGTTACAAAATGTTACTTATTTTCAAAAGATTTTTGGATTTTAAAGGTCCCGCATTGATGTATTTTGAGGATAAGGTGATAAGGGTTATAAATACACTCATCCAATAGGTTTTGGACATGTTTATGTCTTAGATATTACATTATCTTTCCATTTTATTTAAATCGTTAAATAATGAGGTCATCGCTGCATCATCATGATGTCATAAATAATTTAATTTATTTAATGTATAAAAATTATAAAAAATAATACTATGATGTAGGAAATATTTTTATATTTCCAATTAATATTTATAGTCAAAAATATGACTTCTATAACCCCATTTAAAAATTGTGTTAGTAAAACATCTCATGTTTGTGTCATTTTTACTTTAACATTAAATAAAAATATATTTATGTCATTTCCCAACCAAAGTGGCTCCATGGGGTCCCCATGTTGACCCATGGCTTTTATTGGTCTTCCATGACACATCCAATGAGGGTAGAACATGTGTCTAGGTCATTTAATTTTATTAAAACATTATTCTTACCATAAACTACACTAATTACCTCAAATCGCGATTAAAAACTTAATAAGTTACTATTCACCAAAAAATTATTTTTATCCCATTGAACAACATTTTACTTCTTAATGACAACCATGTATGTCAGATTTTTGAAATTTAAAACACAAATATGGAAAAATTTCATTTAAACAGAAAAATCAGTTTTTATAAGTACCACTTAGTGGTTTCACTATTCATCAAAAATTGAAGTTTTTCAGAAAAATCCCAAAAATTCACCATAAGCTATATTTGATATTCTGAATTCAAAAATGAAGTCTATTTTACAAAATTCAAAACATATAAGTCATATTAATTAATTTAATAATTAATTCCCGCTGTCAGAGCAAATAGCCTGTTTTTATGAAATAATAAGTATCAAAAGATTGACACTAGTTTAAGTCTCATTTCAAAATAAAATTAATTCAACGACCACTATTGGATTTAATGGAAAAAATATATTCTAATTTTACTTTAAAAAAAATTCAAATGATAATCTAATAATATAAATAAATTAGATTAAAAAGACGTTTTGAATTAAAATACTACATTTTACACTTCATTAAAAATGAACTTTATCGGAAAGATACAAAAAATTTACACAAAGTAAATTTTGATGTCCCACTTCTTAAGAAGAGTTTTATTTGGTCCAATAGAGTTTATAAGAGTGAAAAAAATTATATTTAACGATGGTTCTCCGTCAAAAGGAGATAAGTGAACCTTTAGTGAAAACTAGGGCATATACGCCTAAAATTGAATTGTTTCCGTATTTTAAGCCTTTATCTTTTATTGGATAAATTTAAAAACATTTAAAAACATATATAATCATATTTTAGTTATTTATATCCATTCCCACCAATACAACATCTATATGTTAACTACCATTTAAAATAATATTATTTCATAATTAGAGTGCAACGTAAGATTCCCAAGAAACCCGTTGTTGCATGTTGGGTACGCCATCGAGCATAGCATCCCCATTAAAGTCATATTAATATTTTATTCACAAATATTGAAAAATATGAAAATTTCATATTATTTATTTACTTGGGGTGTTACAATATGTGTAGACAATGTTTACCATGGGATCCTTAATCAAATCATGTTTAAAACATTCAGAAGGTAACTTGGCATTAGATAGGTCATATTTTAGAATTTTAAGTAACTATAATCTCTTAAAATTAATGATAAAATATTATGATGAACTATCCCATTTAAATTTAAATATAATATTTATAATCAAACCAATTTTTTTTGTTTCACTATCCACATGCATTATAAATTTGGAATGTAAGAAAAGTATATTTTTTGTCTTTTTCTTGACTTAACTTATTATATGTCCATATTTAATGGAATGTGGAAACTAATTGATTAATTATATAGAAATTGATTCTAAAATAGAAATAATTTCATTCAATAGAAATAAGATGATATTTTAGGTCATTTCACTCTTAACAATATTTTTTTAAACCCCAATAAATCAATTTTTCCTTCACCATGGTAATTTATTTTTATTTTTTTCACTATTAGTTTTTGTAAAAAATTATATACAATTTGTTACATATTATAAATTTTTATGATTCCAAATATTGAATCCAATTTTCCAAATCTAATTCACAGAAGTGGAAAAATTTAATTTGATATTAATCCCGCAGACATGATTCAAAAGTGGGTTTCTAAAGATAAAATAATCAAAAGCATTAAATGATTTTATATCCAATTTCAATGTGAAATAGATTAATATGGAATAATTTATAGGAATATATGTACATTTAATATAATTATATTTTAAAAATAGTTTAAAATATAATTGTACTTTGTAAATAATTTAGCCAAAATGATAATTTTTAATTAAATGTTTTTATTTTTAACTATTCATCAAAAATGAAACATTTTTTAAATATGAAAAGTATTCACTACAATGTATTTTTGATATTATAAATTAAAAAACTGGATAATAATTTATCGGACTAATGTTTCAAAAGACACAAAAAGTAAATTTAATATTTTTCAGGAATGTTTATAAAATTAATTTCATTGAGAAAATAGTATTTTTAAACGAATCAAGAAATTACCAAAAATTGTGTTCTTTATTATCAACAAGTGTAATTTATATAAACCCGTTAATATTAAAATTTAAAGATTAATTATAAAAATTTATTTCACTTTTTTTAATGGATTTATTATGAAGTTAAACTATAAATAACTATATTAATAATATATCATGGTTTTGTTAAAACTTAATCGTGTGTGTAACGCATGCTAGTGTAGAGTTTCTAGTAGTGCAAACTTAACATGGTGTTTTTTTACTCAAGATAAACATGGTATTATATGTGATGAAATAAAATAATATTTTTGTGTAAAATTAAAAATATTTACAAGAAAATATTTATTCATAAACAATTTCATATAAACACAGGGTGTTACATTATACCAACCATAAAAGAAATTATCCCTCAAAATTTTTCTTGGATGGAAATGTGTTAATATTTGAAAATTGCGTCACATAAGAAAAAATATTACAAATAAATAATTAAAAATACATTAAAAAAATAAATTTTGAATCCTAACGATTACCCAAAGTAACTAATAGCTAGGTTTCCACAGAGGAGAACATGGGTGGGTAGTGAAAACATAGACATCAAATAGAAAACTAATAGCCAAATACTGATAGAGAGCGATGGAGAACATTTATAATCATAAATTGAATTATCTAGATAATATTTAGAAACAAAATTATACAAAGTAATTAATATTTAAAAAGGTCATTGATTTTATAAAAAATTATGATAATAAGTCAGCATTTTATATCAGGATCATTTTACTGAAGTTGAATAATTTTCATGTGATTAATTGATATATTTCTATTTTATAAGCACAATCTCACACTTTGGTTGTTCCTCGATCAATCTCCACTTCATCTCTTACCATAATAAATTATGTTTCATTTTTTTACGACTGAATCTCTTCTTGGATCATAAAGATCCATAAATAGAATGATAACTAATTTCGTATTTCTCTAGTTATCATCCCAAAATATTGTTATCACATGTTATCCAATATCCATAAATATTCATATAGTGATGTAATATGTCAAACCTCATCCAAATTTTAACATAATTCATTCCATAAATTTTGATCCTTATGACCCTTTAAAAATATTTAATTCCAAACATTAGAAAGAAGGTCACTAAATTTACAAAATCAAATTATCATTAATCTCCCATACAGGAAAAAAATTGACCTTGATTATCACATGACAAACATGTGAATACATTATTCATATATTCTCTTAAAACATTGTAATGACATTAATTGACATAAAAATAAATTTCAAACATACATTCATCCTCATTCCTTACATAAAACACAAATAATTCTATATATTCCATAAATCGAAAAATGTTTTAAACTCCATCCATGAGAGAATAAACCACTTTCTCAACTAATCCCTAATATGTTCTAAGTTATACATAACTATCTGAAATATTTCTTCATAAAAAACATCATTTTATCCCAAAATAATGATCTCAACATCAAGAACATATTAAGTGTTATCTTGCTCTTAACCATGTTTTTTCCATGAATATCATATTTTCTGGAAATCATTTTTTCCTGTATGTAAAAATCATTCAATATATCATTTCCAATGTTCTATGAGAAACTTATACAGAAAAACAATTTTATATTTAATTATTATTATAAATAATATTTTAATTATAATATATTTATTCTCCATTCATCCCACTTCCTTATCAAAATATTAACTAAGATTAATCATCTTATTCTAATACACTTATTCCCTTTCACATGTCATCTATAGTCACTTCATCATCCACTATATAACAATTATTAATACCAACTTACTGATTGTTTGCACAAACATTCCCCCAGGGACATTAGTTTTCATAATTCCAATAAATTACAAGTTTAGAGTATTTATCTTTTGATAATACTATAGAGATTCCAATATTACAATTTGATTTTAATTTACCAAAATTTTTATTGTTTATGAATTTATGTTCTTCATTACCTTTTTCTCTGTAGAAAAAAAATAACCATGCTCTTCTATGACATACAGTTGGGTGGTTCTTCAAAAATTATTGACTTGTAGATAAATTAATCCTCATTCATACATGGTTACTACTACTTGATTTCTTAGAAAACTCCATCATTCACTTCATTGGTGATTATGGGAGTTTGTTAAGGTGAAAATTTTCAATCATGTTATGTGATAACTAATTAGGAATAATCACAACACCATTTACTCTAGTCATCAAACCATTTTACTTATAGTCAGTAAATTGTTTTTCATATCCAATAGTAAAACTCCGCCTTCAGTTTAAATACCTTTGATTAAAACCAAAAACAAATTTTGAGGAACACTAATTATAGTGGGGAACCAAATAATCATAAAAAACAAATATATAATGTCTAAATAATGACACATTCTATTAATCTATGAAAAATTAGTTTTTTTCTATGTTATTCATAGTCATCATCTATATAAATCCTTAATTATTGTCTATAAGGTGTTTCTGAATTTCCAATGAATATCCCCTTGGATTGTCATACCAGATGTGTAGTAAGGCTCATTGTTGTGCACTAGTTCCCAATTGAGTCTAGCTCAATAAAATGTTTTGGGGTTGTTACCCATATGTATATATATTCTAGATCCACATTCACATGTGTTACACATACAGGGATGTAATTTCATGGACACAACTCTATCAATCCTTTTCCAAAATTCAAGTAAATTTTTATAATCTTTGAATCGTCTTTACAGTTATCTGTAGATACATATCAAGATATATAATTAGAAATATCCCTAGGAATATCATCAAAAAATTCTCATCCTAGATTCAAAATGAAGAATAAAAAATTCATTTGATACCAACTATAATGAACAAGGATTCTCAAACAAGGATATTACATCTTTTTAGATTAATAATAATTATGTTATAAATATATAGGCATAAGGACTGTAATATTTTAGTGCCATTGGAAGCATGGAAGAAAATATTTTTAATTTTTGGAAGATCTTCATTATCACCCACAAATATCTTCCCCAAAATACTCTTACATAAATATTTCTTCATAACCTAGTGAAATGAGACATGAGAAAGAGTGAGATCAGAGGCACAGTTCGGGTAAAATAAGATATATCAATATATTATTATATGTAATCAAAAGATATTATTGAGGGTATGTGATCATGAACATAACCGATGAGGTTCATACCCAATGAGTAATAGGTTATAAGTAAGAAAAATGGCATAAATATTGACAGTTAATAAGACATGAATCGTAAGATAAATTGAGGACATGAGCTTTGGTAGAAAACTATTTTCATAAGTTATGGATTTTTGGAATACACACAATAATAAAAAATAGTATTTCAAGTCTACCAAACAATAAATTCATAACATGTTTAGATTTGAATGACCACCTGGGCAACTACATCGGGCTAAGGATGACCACTTTTGTGCCCTTATTTATGAGCTTTGGTTGACTACCCATGTACCCTTTTATAGGGTGCATGGGATGACAACCCATGCACCCAATAAAATCATTGAGCATTTATATTTAACCAATATATTGAAGAGTGATATATATCTGACACGTCACATATTGAAATCTTACATTTTTGATCCATAATATCCTAAACATTCATCATAGCATAACCCATGAAATGAAATGGGTATCATAAAAATTTCCTCAAATCATAACCTGTAGAAAAGTGGTAGGTTCCATAATAATTTCAATATAACCTAACCCATGAAAATATTTCTTTCATAAGAACTTTATCATGTTATAAATCATTAAAGAGACATTGGTTTCATAATGAAATTTTCATCAAAAACGTAAACCTATCAGAGAAAAAATATTAATGGTAGAGTGGATAATATCCACAGAATGGCATAGGTAACACAAAAAATGAAACATAGATGGAAAATAATTTTTATAGGATCCTTTAGAATAATATTTGGATGAAAATATTATTTTATCTTTGAATAAATATTTTTAAAACATAAACCATTTTGAAAACACATTTCATTGAAAATAATCTTGATAACATATAAACAAATATTTTAAATTAATTTTAAAACGATTTTAGAAATATTTTTTTGAAAATATATTTCCATGATAATTTTCATAATATTTTATTTAAAAAAAAATTAAAGACATTTGTATAAAATAATTTTTTGAATGAATAAAGATTTCTGACCGAAGAGATAAATAATGTCATATTTTTTGAAAAACATTATCCTAGTTATGTTATTTACCAAATAGTGGATAAGTGGTAGAATTAAATGAATAAACCATGAATAAACATATGATAAGAAATTCATGATATTTATTGAGATGTATATCAAAAAATTTCAATATTGGAGACTTGATCATAAACAATCCTGATAAAAAATGATAATGTAACAAAAAATCATTACAACTTTAGTAACATCGAATATTATTCCCCCTAAAGAAATAACATAACATGAAACTTAAAATGCCATCTGTATATAAAATTTCATGATATTACATTTTAATGGGGTAGTATATACAAATATGTAATGAATATAGTTTCACATCATGACATAAGTCCCAAATAAGAATAATTGAGATAAAAACCCATTAATGACTTGGTAACATTAGAACTGAAATCAACATGAAAGAGAGATAAAAATGGATATTTAAATTGAAATAAATTTTATTATGATAATAATAAAATTCCTTCATGGTTATATATAAATAGTATACAATAATGATTTGGTGAACTTTGAATATTTCTCACATAAGTATAAACTAAGATATAAATCCCTTATTACATGAGTTCCTTTTGAATCATAATCCCCATGAAATATAAACCTAAATGAAAAAAATTAGTTCTAATTAAATTAGTTAAATTAATGATTTATCATTTCATAGGGAATTATATACTCCATAAAAATGAAATGAATGTTGAATATAGAATAATTCTATCAGAAATAAAAGTGAGATTAGATATTCCCTTACATTATGTAATGACTTTGGTCATACTCATTTAACCTCATGTATAATAACTTTAAATTTAATATAAATAAAATAATAAAACATATTGAAACATTTCATATGATATTTTATTTTATTATGAAATTTTATTACCCAATTATTAACAATTCCATGTTAAATTTGTGTTTCTGGTAATAACCGTTTAGTTTTAAGTACTTTTTTTGGATTGTTATTATTAATAATATTAAATTGATCATAGTTACATCATAAACATAATTTAAATAATGATATAAATATTATATATATTCGTTATATATTTATTTATTGTATTCCCTAAAATATTACTATTGGAAATGGAATAGACATTCCATGGAGATGGTAGGTTGTAGGTATGCATGGATGTAGTTTACATTTCCATTTCATATTGAAATAAGAATAAGTAAATGATATATCTATATAGTAAATATAGTAACATTTTTATATCATAATAATATAATAATATTATTAAAACCATCCATAATAAATTCTATGTAATGTGTGAATGAATCACATAGCTTTTCAAGGAATTAATTCCTCATACCCATGAGAAACATTACTGTATTCAAAAAATGGGTTACATAATGGTTGTGAGATATAATAGTTAATGAATCATAATAATATCATAAATATAATAAATATCTTAAATATAATAAAAAATATATATACTTTATTTCAATAAATATAACCAACCTTGAACAATGATAATTGAAAAATGAATGACATCGATTCGTGAGACAGTAATCCTCCAAACACACAAATGCTGACTTCGTAACCAATTGGAAGTAAATTTTTATGGGTTTATGGAATTACCATAAGATAAAAAAACGTCATTTTATGGAGGATATTGAGATATTAATATGGTATAATTATAATCAAAGGGCATCTAGGAAGAAATAAAATAAAGATATTCATTGAAAAACACAACTTCTTCTTCGGGTATCCTCCTCTGGTCTACACTAATTCCATTTTTTTTATAGATTTATGCCCAAAATAAGGATTCTATGATGAACATATTGATTTTGGTAAATAATTTGGTAATATATTGATTTATCTAAATTACTTTATACGTGTGATAATGTGAGGGGAGTAAGTGCCATTTTATTGTTGATGAGGAGTGAAAATCTTGTAAATACGCAAAAGTATTCACTATAAGGAGGAAACTTTTACACCAAGTAGCTCCATTATTTTTAAATAATGGGTTTTAGGGAGGATATGGTCTATAAAAACAACCAACACACAATAAAACAAATTTTCAACCATTTGGTTCCTTAAATCCTACATTTCCTTATTTTTTTATTTTGGTTATTCATTAAGAAAATTAGTTTGCTATCCTCTGTAATATAACCTTTAAGAGTAAAATAAAATTATCCTTATTAGAAGATTTGTAGCCAATAATTATATATATTAAAATATAATTTATAATTGATAAATCTTATTTGTGTTTTAAATTAATTTTAACAAACATGCACAATAACATCACATTAATCTTAACCGCACTTATCGATTTTTTACTATTTAATGGTTAATATAATCATAATAATAGAAACATTTGTCCATTGACGGATAATATTATATATATATATATATATATATATTAATATTAAAAAATCCATTATAATATGTAATGTTTTTTAGTAATTTTTAATCAATTAATAAAATTACATTTATTATAAAATGATATTAATTGAAACTTTGATATTATTATTTAATTTTAAAAAACATAATATCAACATAATAATGGAATTAAAATATATTATGTTACAACTATGGAAAAAATATATATTAATATAAAAAAATAATTGAACTTAACAATTCTTTCAGTTTACTCCACATTAATTATTTTTATTAACAATTATTTTCTTATTAACTAAATAATTACTATGTTGGAATTTGTTTAAGAATATTAGGTAACTAATTCTTCACTAAAATTTAACAAGAAAATACTAATATAAAAATAATTCATTTATTTTTACAAGTAATATATATAACTTAATCAGTGTTTTTCCCTATTCCAAAGTATTTTATACTTTTAAAAGTAAAAAATGCATCTTTTTTACTTTTTCTTTACTATTATTATTATATGGGTCTTATAAAAATACATATGGAAAGAAATTGAAATATTTCATATAAATTTTTAAAATGGTCGAAATAAATTCATTCAATAGATTAGGTCATTTTCACTCTTGTCATTCTCCTTTAACAACCCGATAAGTCCATTATTACAATTGCGGTGGTAATTAATTTTTTTGCATTTAAGAACTTTTTTTGGGAAAAATGAATGTGAACTTATTATAAAATATAAATTATTCTTATTATAAATATAAATTCCATTTTTTCAAATTAAATTAAAATATTTGGGTAAAATAATTTAATATTAAGCCCAAAGATGTGACCAGAAAGAAGGTTTTTAATATGTAAATAGTCAAAAATTATACAATGTTTTTATATCAAATCTCAATGAGAAACTGATTAAATTTTAATAAATGAGATTAATAGATTTATATTTGAACTATTTATACTTAAAATAAAATAAAATAAAATTTACATTTTAAATAACCTGGTTGAAGGGTCTGTTTCAAATTAAAGATTAGTATTTTTCACTATTCATGATAAATGATCCTTTTCATAAAATTAAAAACAAATCACCATAATGTAAATTTTACATTTTTTATTCTAAAATAATGTTTATTTTTTCAAAATTATTTTATAAAAGAAACAAAAAATAATTTTATTATTGTTCATAAAATGAAATAAAAAGCATTTCGTTGAGAAAATAGTATTTTCAAACATATAAAGGTTTTAACAAAAAATATGTATTTTATTACCAATATAACTCATTTATTGAAAACCATTATAATTAATATTTTAAATGAATATATCACTAATCATCTCAGAATGTTTATCATCTAGGTTATAATGGTCTATTTCAAAAAATTATATTAATAATATATCATGGGTTTGTTAAACCATAATGGTGTGTGAAACACAAGCTAAGAAAGTGTTTCATGTATCACAAGAAGGAAATTGTGTAACATATTATGAAAGAATAAATTGTTATTGAGTGTGACACAATCTAAACACAGTGTTTTGGAAATGAAAAATATCTAATATATTATATTTATACGAAAAAAACATCCCAAAAACTCACAGTTTCTATATCACAATGTAGTTAATTTGAATATAAAAACATTTAAAAACACATAACCATCATAGATCATATTAACAACAATGATTTTATTTATCATATTTGAGGGGATATTTATATTAGTGATGAAGAGGTGGAATAGAGTTAAACAGAACATAAGATGAACGTAATCATTTAAGCATGTCTTGAGAAAAACCCCATGCTCAAGAACAAGTTCAAAAATTTTAAAATTTTGAATAATAGTAAGTTAAATGTTTCAATAAGAGGAATGAAAACATTAAGAAAATTATATTTTTCAATGTATGAATTATATAATGTAAAAAAATGCTAAATTATTTTAATGTAAAATTTATTTTTTTCTATGTAGTAATTTTTAAGTAGATTATAAGTTTCATAATGATGAAAATACAAAGAATATTTTGAAGTATTTGAATGAAAATGTTTTATATTTTTAGAATAAATCATAACTTTATTATATAGAACAAAATATAGAGAAAATGGTATTTGTTGTTCATGTTTATGCCAATATTTATAATTCATTTTTCATTTTATAGTGCATCTATAGAAACCAAAAATTGAATTTTATTGAATTATGAAAGTCATGAATACATCACTCTTATATCATGTATATTTAGGTGTGCGTTTACAAGAGAAATATCCCTATTGATAAAAACCATAACAGCCATTGTTTATCTAGAATGTTTGAATATTATCACCCACTAAGTAATCTATATTATATTCGAAAAAATATTAATGGTTTCGTGGAACATTTGAGAAAAAAGACAATAGTTTATGATATAACATGTCACATCTATGGAATTGAAATGAATCTGTTATGAGTAAATCATGAAAAAATAACCATCTTAGTAAAGTGAAAAAAATACACTTATGATGTTGAATATGGTATTTCCGTGATCAAGAAGTATATTTAATGAAATTATATTTTTTTAACGAAATAAGGGGAATATGATAAAAACTGGGACATTAGGATAAAAATGATTTTTAACACTTCTATAAAATCCCCTGTATAATAGAGGAGATATGAAGGTATAAATAAACTAAAGGAAACCAATATATTTTGATCAATGTATTTTTTATTAAAGAGTAACAAAATATAATAATTAATAAATTTCATATGTCAAAGGATTTTAAGAAAAGTCTTATCAAACATTTTAATAATGTGAAATGTTTTATAAATGTTATAACCAATGTTCTCATGATATTATTTTTCAGAGTCAAAAGTTTGTCAAATATACCACAATTGATTATTTAATAATGATGCTTTCTCACTGATGTTGATGAATAAATAAAAATGAGATAAATGGTCTCTAATAGCTTCTATTATGAAGGATATCCCATATAAGGACACAATTCAAAAGAAAATGATGACCATGATTCCTATAGATACACCTATAAAAGAGTTCAATAAAGAAATCATGACAAGTTGACTCAATATTGGAGATAGAAATAAAGAAGATCTTGGTTGAGAGGAAATTCTAGAACCTATTTTTCTCATTAAAAATGAGTAATTATATCTAGTTAGTATAGATTGGTATCACATGTTGATATTTTATAGAAAATATTGATATCTAGGAAGATTAATATTTTTACTACAGATATAATTTCTCACATAAAAATATATCTACATAATTTATGGACCATTTCATAGTGAAATATGATATCATTCATCTCTCAAGATAATAAATATGTGACTTTACAAAAATTGGAGTTGTTTTTTTTCAAACCATAGAATTAAAATGAAATTGAAAGAAATTCTCCCTTATAGTATCACATTTTCAATTACTATTAATATGGGTTAGAGTAATATATAGCATATAAATAAAATTGGTAGTTAAGAGATTTTTTTTTCAAGATTTAATATCTTAATTTAATTATGATGAACAATGATACATTGGTTATTTTTTTATCCTCCTTTCAATCATGAGTAATTTCAATATATTATAGATTTGGGTCTTGGTGGAGGATTCCCATTAAAAATGAATATAGAACCTTTTTAAATGGGAATGGAATGATTCTACTTGGAATATATAGATGAAATTATTCTACAAACTATCCTATATATCGTATTATTGATGTGTTGGATTATAAATAACCATAGACATATTCTCATGGTTGAGTAAAAACACACTATATATAATTAATCAATAATGAAAATCTATGTATTAAAATTCACATGGATTACATAAAAAATGATTTTTAAGACCTTGAAAATTCATTCCATGTTCTAAGATGAGTTATTTATGTAATTATATATTCTCTATGATGTATCAATGATATTCTGACAAAATTTTCTTATGTTATAGAATTATGATAGAATTTTGGAATATAGAAAAAGGCATAAATATGTTTGTTATTCAATAAAATATAATAATAAGATAATTATTTAATTTTACTACATATATAAGATTCAATCGGGATGATACAATTTTTGTTGTTGTATTTAATATCATAATATTAAATTGGTATCAAATGCATATGTTTTTTTATAATCCAAGATTTCCAAAAGTCCTTAATGGTTATAATGAATAAAGATTAGTTTATATTGGGTAAATAATATTTTTTCTGAAAATCATAAAATAAAAAAAATAATAAATATGTATTTGTTAAAAAATAATTCATATGATTCATGAGTTTTAGAAAATGAGACCAAGGGAAACTATTATGAAATACATAAGAAATTCTATCTGATGAGAAGTATTTATAGCACTCACATTGTGATATGTATGAAATTATACATCTTATGTATTCTTTTTTAAAAAAAAATACATAAGATTTATTAATATGTTAATGATGTTAAACCATTAATGCGGAAGTTTATATTTATTTAATGAAATATAAGAATGATTGAATGGGTATTGTGATCAAAGATGAAGCTAATAAAATCTGATTCACCACATAAGGAATGAGGGAAATTGAAAAGGTAGTTTGATAATGATATTCCATTGGAATTTGGGTTTTTTAATTGAGTTACTTACATGCTATGGTGAATAATTCTACACCATGGTGACTGTGAAAGAAGGAGGTGATGATGTACAACTGTGGAAAGTAGTGTTTCGGTTAATTGTTTTCCTAGTGATAAATGAAAATACTTATTCATGTCATTATTTATTGTTTGGTGGTACATATGAGATTTACATAAAGAAATTTAAATCCAGACATTATATTCCATACTATAATGATATTTCTACATACAAAAATGTATAAAAATGATGATATTTAAATTTCACATGGATTATATAAAGGTATTGAGGATGTAATAGTTTTTTATATCATGTGGGGAATACTGATCAAGTGTTTTAGATATTTAAGTAAGAAATGAAAATTTGATAACAATTAGATATCACATGAGTCCAAAATTAAAGTATTATAACGGTATAATAACCATATTCAATGAGTTTAGATATCCAATATTAATAAATAATGAAATGTGGAGAAATTTTCTATAGATATTCTAAATATTTAAAAATTAGAGGAAGAAAAAGAGTAGTTAAGAGGATGTGAAATTGAATTGCAAAAGAATAACCAATGTATTGATGTGAGAGTTCATAATGAAATTTAGTAAGAGATACACATGTGCACTAAGAAAGAAGAGGGAGAATAAAAAGGAATGAATTTTCTGGTTTGATATACATTATCCTTATATAGTAGAATTTGAAGAATACAGTTGAAGAAGAATACACCATAATATTGTTTATATGCATCGATCATTATATGATTGATTCTTAAAACAAATAATGTGTATGTTAATGTAACTAAAACCGAAGGGGGACATATATTTAATGATATGTTCCTCTAGAAGAATATAATTAATTTTTTATGTACTGAATTATGAATTAGATAAGAATATATTACATAATAGTTTTTTATAAGAAGGGATTGTATAATATTAGGATAAAATATAAAAAATTAGATGGAAGTATATAAAACTGTGGAATCTACTGTAGAGAAACTATATAGGGAAAATAATTCCATTTAGGGAGTTATCTTATTAAAGTTACTAGCTTAATATAGGGAACATAAATATCTATATGGGATCTAATCATAATATGAAATAGTCACCCACATTTAGAAGATCCTTTTAATAACTCCATGTTCTTTTATATTCGATTATTTTATTTAAAAATATTTAATAATTAATGTTTAAGGAAATATTTTATTGAGGCTCTAACAAATCACATAGGTTAATTAATATAAGGAAATTTTAAATTTTTATCATTGATTCACACCCACCCTAGTGAAACATCATCCCACACCATGTTAATAAAACTATCACATACTCTATAGACTAAACTGGATGATAATTTCTATGAATTTGGACTATGAATATTAATCTATATAATTTTACATATCAATCTATGCAATTGGAAAATGATATAAAATTGTTACACATTGAGTAAAGATAGGAATTTTCATCAATTAAAGATTAATTCACCAATGTACCTCACTTATCATAAATAAATCACTATATTCCTTTAGTTTATGACCAGAACAACATAAATTGAACCACCTAGTGCTTGATTAATTAATTAATTATTGATCATCCTCTTAATTCATCAATAATTTATCATTAATTGAGTTTAATTACATTTAATTTGTTTTGATTTATAGCCTATACTAATTGTGGAGGGTTATGTTTCCCTTAATTACTCATCTAATTATGCATTAAATATTAATCAGTTTCATTTAATTAATCATTCATTAAAATCATTTAGATAATTTATACTGATAATATAATCTCGAAAATAATTCATCATTATTTAAGTCAATATATTATTGTCATATAATGGCATATCATATCATCTCTAAGTAATCACATTAACATGTAGTTTTTATATTAATAATTAAAATATGATGAAAAAATTATCTTGAAATCAATTTATTAGTTTAATATTTAAAAAATAAAAATTATGTCAATAAAAATTTGTACTCATTGTTTATATTCTTAACAAAGCATGATTTGAATTTAAAAATCATGGTAAAATCCTGATATTCAGATTTATATATTAACCAAAAGGGGACATAAATTGGTATTATAATCAATAATTTATTTGCATACATTCCTTTTTATAAAAGGATACTCACATTCCCTTTTTTAAATCATTTAATTAAAAAATTATATAAAATTATTTATTTCACGTGAATAAAAATTATATCATTTTGAAGAAATTCATGGAAAGGTATCATTTTATACAAGTATTTATATTTTTTTTTAAAATCATTTTATTCAATTAAAATTCCAATAAGATGTCATTTTTATTTTCTTAATCATCAAACTTATCATAATCATGATACACAATTAACCCATTAATATTAAAGGAATTTAAATTACTATTGAATCAATGTGGATCATAATTTACCACAAGTCAATCTGAATTCATAAAATTCTAATAAAAAAAATCATTGAATGGAATAATATAATCATTAATCATCATCAAGTAATTAAAAATCAATTTTATTTTGATGAATCCAATAATTCATTTAGAGGAATTTCATTATTATAATCATATCACGATAAACAATTCAGTATTATCGTGTTTTAAAAAAATTAAAAAAATAGACATATCTTATTATTATATATATATTTTATGCATATATACATATCTTCTAAATAACATGATAAAAAATATTATAATTATTAATAATTTTATGTTATTTAAAAAATTGGTGGAAATATACAATCACTAAAAAAATATAGCACTGAGAATACAATATTTAATTTGATTTGGACACATATTTTGATAAGTATTACTTTATTATAATTATTTATTCCCCCGCTATTAAATATTTAAGAAAGCATTAAATATATATATTCTAATATTAATTAACACTAGAATTTTTAGTTTTGAAAATTTAAAATGAAATAAAATATTTAATTTTTGAGAAACAATCATTCATAAACAAACATAATTCATAATCCATAGGTGTGTATATAGGTTTCATAGGGAAAATAATACCCTAAACATTTAGGATCAATGACATAACAATAATTCACATAATAACCTCAAAAGTTGGAAATGATGTTTAGTGCCCCCACTCAACCCACCTCTATTTATATAAAAATTAGATACTTTCACTAATGATATATAATATCCAATATGGGAGTAATTTCACATATAATCCCAAGAATGATTGACAGATTACAATCCAACACCAAATACCATAGATAAAATAAACTCGAAATCCACATAAAGATATAAATATGTATGTATTGTGATAAAACTAAAACAACATAACAGATAATACCAAATGATATAGTGCTTATGAAAACAATAACTCTCTAAATTTCTAAATATTTTAAAATTGTGAGATTGTGTGGTATATTTTTATTTTCCAATACACTATTAATATCTTTTAAAAAAAAATAAACAAAATTGAATGTTACTATAAAATTATAATCAATAGATTATTACAATAAAAATTTATTGTCAACATAGATATAGGATACTAAATATTCAGTTAAAAAATTGAAAAAATATATCATGTCCCATACCTATTCATCTATAAAACGATATCACAAAATTATCATTCTCAAAATCTATATAAAATGTCAGTGATTTTTATAAAATTTATATATATTTGGAGGTATCTGTAATGGCTCGGACCTCTATGGTCCATTCCCTTGTGAAAATATGGTGTTTGAGGTGTTCCGGGAGGTTAATGTGATTTATTCCCAACACTTGGCCAATTTTTCCTTTCTATGAACAGTAGTATCGGTGACCCTCGGTGAACAGTTCCAACATTGGATAGTTGTGAATGGTGCATTAGAAACATTCTATGAACTCTTCCAATGGTGAGGTCTAACGATAACCTCTATTTCCTTTTCCAAATTTCTAAATTTAGGATTAATTCTATTGGTGAACATTTCTATCGGTAACCTCTATTTCCTTTTCCAAATTTCTAATTCTATAAAAAGTTCTATCGGTGAACAGTTTTATTGGTAACCTCTTTTAGCAACCTCTATTTTCTTTTCTAAATTTCTAATTCTATGAACATTTCTATCGATGAATAGTTCTACCGGTAACCTCTATCACTAACCACTCATTCATTTTCCAAATTTCTAATTCTATGAAAAGTTCTATCGGTGAACAGTTCTATCACTAACCTCTATCAGTAACCTATATTTAATTTACCAAATTTCCAGTTCTATGAAGAGTTCAATCAGTGAACAGTTCAATCAGTAACCTCTCATTCCTTTACCAAATTTCTAATTCTATGAACAGTTCTATCATTGAACAGTTCTATTGGTATCCTCTAATGGAAACCTCATTTTCCTATGCCAAATTTTGAGTTCTGAGAACAGTGTTTCCAAAACGGTAGGTGTACAATGTTTCCATAATGGTAGGTGTACAGTGTTTCTAGAATAGAAGGTGTAAAGTGTTGTATCGGTGAGGTTCTAATTGTGAGGTTCATGAATAATGTTTTTCCTTTTCCAAATTTTGAGTTTGTGAACAGTGTTTCCAGCTTCATATAGTTTCTCCCCATTAGCATTTTCCTATGACATAAAATGCATTTAAATCCTCGTTTTAAGGAATCTAAGGCCGATTCATAGTCCATAACTCTTATATTAATTATTACTAAGGCTCGTGATGTTTTTACTTGGTCAAACCGAGTGGCTTAATACGATCCGCTTTTAATGGGAAATCAAGTGTATCTTAAACTGTCGCTCTGTTAAATCTTCTAAAGGGACATGATATCTTCCTCCCAAATTATTCCTCTTTGTTCTCGACTATGAGATGCAAGAATATTTCATTCCATTCCGTAGGGATTGCATAATCAAACATTATAAGGACCCGACATTAAACATTACTTATTATTGAATTAAATGAATAATTCACATTGAGGATCTTTTCAGGTTTAGAGTTTTAGAGAATTAGGACATAACTATTACATCTCAAATATTACAAAGTAGATGCATCTACTCAGCTTCCTTTTTGTTCACAAAAATAAAAACTCTTGAACAAAAGAGTCATGTCTAGTTCCTTCTTTTAGACAGCATGACATTTACTTGATCCATCTTTGACCCTATTCAACTTTATGTCCTGTGAAAACATTTCAAAAACATGGGATGAGAATAAAAAGCTCAATAAGGGTTATAATAGTATGGAAATAAAACATCAGTCCATTTATACATAAGAATCAATGAAATCATACTTTACTCATAAAACATAATAAATTTAACATACCTCATGAAATCATAAGATTTATGCATAACTCAATAGAAATCCTAAGACATAAAGGTAACTTGAGTTATTCATAACATTATTACTTAGGGAGTAACCCTCATGGTTACGTTTGGAATACCCATCACAGTATATTTCCTAAATCTCTTCGGAGAAACCTTAACGTTTAACCTCTTCGCGTTACCCAATGCATTGAAGAGATATATCGGGCTCACCCGCCCTTAGTTTATCACGGAACCACCCATCATCATAAAAAATACCCAAGAACCATAACATAATCATAGCAGATAACTTAAGCACAAAGCAAAGATAAAATTCTCACATTGCAATAACAATAAAACATTTTAAGATATTAAAATAATGAATCCATTGTAAAACCCATTTTCAAAACCATTTAAAACATTTAATAAAGATCTTTTTGAATAAAGTGTCCCATACAACTTTGAATCTTTTAACCTTTTAAACCATTAATATCCATATAAATAAATCAATAAAAACATTTTGAAAACATGGATATTAATGAAAAATATTTATAATAATAAATCATTGAAACCTTTAAAACGATATTTTAGTTAAAGGGTTTTTAACAAAATGAGAGACACTTGAATACAATAATTGAGGAATAAAATTTAATAAAAACATTATAATATCATGAGAATAAATAGATTCATGATATATTATTCCAAAGGACAGTATATACACCATCTAAGTGTGAATTGTTGCATAACAACAATGAAGTCTCAATAGAAATGTAAAATGAGATGGAATCCCTTATAAAGAAGTTATCCTTAAACTAAGGACAAATCAATCTAATAATTATGTGTGAAAAATATAAATACACCCAATATAAGTGGATATTAAGTGTAAAACAATCAGAGTCATTCACACATATTCATATCATGACATGTTCAAGGAGTACAAGTTTAACCCAAAGGATTGAAATTGAGTTAAGAAGATCCCTTGAAAGAATTCGACAGCCTAACAACGTCACTTTAAAATTCATAAAACAAATTAGTGAGAGAGAAAATGGTATCTCATCACTTGGACAAAAAAAATTACATCAATAAGGATATATAAGAACATATCCCAACATATAAAGATACAAATTAAAATACATAACAAAATACGTCTTTTTAAAAGAGGAGTGTGAAAGGTTCCCTTACCGATTTGGGCAACTTTCAAACGTACACCCCATGAATGAAGGGTCACACAATGAAGATGTAAATACCCATAAATGAGAGTGTATTACACAAATTGTAAGATAATGGGCAGTACATACACCACGCAAAATGAAATAGTATCCATTGTAGCATTAATCTCATGGGAATAAAAAGTGAGATGAAAATCCCCTTATGAATATTCACCAGCCTAAAGGCGTCACATAAAACATCCAAAACTGTATTGATGAGATCAAATAGGGTCTCTCATAAAATTAACATAAAATTTACAGAAATAGGAATATAAAATAACATCCCTAAACATAAGGAAGATTAGCTTAAAGTAATTTACATAAAAAGAGTACTTAAAAAGAAAGATAGAGGTATGATCCCTTACGAAAATTCGGCAGCCTAACGACGCCACATAAAAATTCTAAAAATGAATTGATGAGAGTAAGAGCGGGTATATAATCATTTGAAAATAAAAATTAAAGTATGGTTAATATAAAATAACATCCTCCAACATAATAACATGGAGCATACATGAAATTACATAAAAGTGGTTACTTGAAATGAAAGAGAGAGGTCAGATCCCTTACCTGAAGTCCGACATGTCTTGTTCGTTTCTATATATTCCTGAATAATAAACTTTGGTAAATTTATAATTTCTTAATTTCCTCCTTTAAAGATTATTATTCAGTTCATATCACATATTATAATGTTATAATAATTGGTTAATAATGTGAGTGTATATCAGACGTTTTTTTCTATGTTTGGTACATGAGTCAAAAACGAACTTGTTAGAAAATGATTGTCCGTGTAGTTATAATTAAATCATCTCCAGAATAGTATTAATGATTTAAATATCACATATATCCAGTAAATATTCATTTTATACAATTCCATAACATTTGGAGATAAAAATAAATGAAATGCACCGTTCAGGGAGACGTTAGGTCGTATGTACGCATGAACGCTACTTTCATTTCTTTGACATATTAATGGAATTAAAAATAATTGAGAGATATAGATATTATAATTACAGTATAATTAAATGTTTTATAGGTCACATAAGTTCATTAATTTCATTCTTTATACATTACATGTATTGCATGAACGAGTCACATCACTTGAGGGGGAGGTAGTCCACACTTCCTCATATGAAATTATCGCATTTGTACAACATGCAACACATAAAGGTATGTATTAAATATAAAATAAAGAAGCATATGGAAAACATAAATATCATGTATATCATATATAAAAGACTGTGACATCATAATGTCCACCATGAAATGTGTTAAGGAATATTGAACAATCATCGTTTCGTGAGGCAGTAATTCGCCATCCACAGAAACAGTATATTATTTCACCATTAGATGGAGGTGTGTGTAAGTGTAACTCGAGTACGTCACGTAACAACATCCTAGTATATTGATGAGAATGTTTTTGTTACAAAAAAAGGAGTAAATATAGTTTAGGGGTTTGGAGAAGCAAAATAAAACAAAATAACACAAGTGAAGGCATTGCCTTTAAATCGGGTAACTCCACTTGGTATGAACAAAAAGGGTTTCTGGAAGAGTATTATGCCAAATGCGAGGCTTCAATGATGAAGATAGGGATGTGGAGAGATGAAATGGGCAGGGGTTGGCCAGGAAAATGGCTTCAGAGGTTTGGGTAAGGTGGTAGAGGTGGGGGCCTTTTATAAGAGAAGAGGAGGGGCACTCTTGGAAAGTTATAAAATATTACTTTATTATAAAATGCTTTTCGGATTTTAAACGTCCCAAAAGGATATATTTAGAGGATAAGGTGACAAGGTTTTGAAATCCACCCATACAATATGTTTGTGAAAACTTTAAGACTTATATTCACCCTATCTTCTCATTTTATTCAAATCATTCTTTTATGAGGTAATAACTACATCATCACGGTGTCATAAATACAATAATTTATTTAATGTCTAAAAATTATAAAAAAACTATCATAATGTATGAAATATTATTATATTTCTAATGAATATTTATATTAAAAAAATGACTTGTATGACCCCATGTAAATTGTTTTTTAGTAAAACAATTAATGTTTGTGACATTTTAATTTTAACTTTAAATAAAAAGATATTAATGTCATTTTCCAACAAAAGTGGATCAATAGGGTCCCCGAGTTGACCCATGTATTTTCTTTGTAGGACATGACTTATAAAATAAGGGTAGGAAATGTGTCAAGTTCATTTCATATTATTATAACATTATCTTTACCTTAAATTACACTAATTACCTTTAATCGCGATTAATAAAACTTAAAAGTTACTATTAACCAAAAAATTATTTTAATCTCATTGAACCACATTTTACTTCCTAATGAAAATCATGTATGTCGAATTTTTTAAAATCAATCACAGAAGTGGTAAAGTTTCATTTAAATGAAAAATCATTTTCTTTAACTACCACTTAGTGGTTTCACTATTCATCAAAAATTGATGTTTTTCAGAAAAATACCAAAAAATAACCCTAAGATATATTTGATATTCCGAATTCAAAAATTATTTCTATTTTAAAAAATTAAAAATATATAAGTTTCAATAATTAATTTAGTAATTAATTCCTGCGGTCAAAACAAATAGCGTGTTTCTAAGAAACAATATCTATTAAAAGATTGACACTAGTTTAAGTCCAACTTCAAAGTGGAATTAATTCAATGTACACAATTGGATTAAATGGTAAAAATATATTATAAATACAATTTAATATCAATTAAAAAGATAATCTATCCATATAAATAAATCAGATTAAAAAGAGGTTTTGAATTAAAATTCAACATTTTCACTAAAAATGAACTTTATCGAAAAAATAACAAAAATTTACACAAAGTAAATTTTGATGTCCAGATTCTAAAGAAGGATTTAATTTTGTCAAATAAGGCATATAAAATTGTCAAAAGTATATTTAAAAATGGGTATCCATCAAAAGTCAGTTAATCAACCTTTTAAATAACATTAGAAGATTTATACTTAAAATTGAATTCATTTGCATTTTATGCCTCTAACATTTATTGGAAAAAAGTAAAAATATTTGACTAACATATATAATAATTTTTTATTTAGTTCTATGCATTCATGCCATTACAATGGCTAGGCATTAAGTACCATTTAAAATAATATTATTTTATTATTAGAGTGCAATGTAAGATTTCAAATAAACTCATTGTTGCGTATTGGGTACGCCATCGAGCATAGTGTTCCCTTTAAAGTAATATTAATATTTTATTCAAAAATATGGATAAATATGAAAATGTCATATTCTTTATTTACCAGGGGTGTTAAATCCTTCCCCCCTTTTGGTAATTGCGTCCTCGCAATTTTAAAATTGGGCTTGGAAACTTCATTGAAAATCCCACATCGGAACAAGAGTCAGTAAAACTATCACTTTAAAAGAATGGGAGAGAAGTACAAAGGTCACCCGAGTTAACCCATACTAGGATTCCAGGTAGGAAAATATGGATATGGAAGAAAAAACAAAGGGTCATGTTATGTGGGAGAGTGATAGAAAACATGTTTAGGAGAAAGTTAACCACTAGAAAATCACAAACTGGTGATGGGTTAAACGATATTTGATTCCCCAGTAGGAAAAGTTAACGGACAACATTTTTGTTTTATGTTACTTTTCATTGAGGAATTTATTTTTGAGATTAACTAAATCATAAGGAAACATACTTACTTTTCATGGTGACTTTAAAATTTTAATTAATTTCTTACACAAAATCATACCTTCTCCAAATGTTGAGTATTTAGTAATACTCATTCACAATAAGAGTACTATAATAAACTTCTCGAGAATCACCTAATCCAAAAAAGAGAACTTTATAAATCCCATTTCTTTAGACCTTAACCAAAACCAAAACCAAAAAGGTTAGTACAAGATCAAATAATACCCAAAAAGTATAATCCTTTTAAAAGAAATCTATTATTAATCTCCAAAATTTGTCAAACAATACCCAATGTTCAACAAAGACCATTCAATAAACAAATTGTCAATGAAATTCTTCAAAGTAAACCAAACTAAGATTGAAACCCAAATCTATGAAGGTTTTAATCACATAGTCTTCTAAGATAAACCTTAACATTTATCACCAAATAACATCAGTTACTCATAAAGTCTCATACTGAAAAGTAATTAACCTAATCACACGTCCTCCATGATAGGTTAATAATTTCCATATATAACCATAAATCAACTTACTATTTATTCCTAAAATCATCTAACTAAAAAATAATAATTAGTCAAACTAAACAGGGACTTCATGTTGTCCATTGGTAGGCGATAAAAACCAGTTGTACTTTGGTTGTGGGTTCGATTCCCGCAGCTTTGTCCTACGCAACGGGTTGTCACACGATCTGCGTGTTGTCCTTTTTCCAAAACTATATAATTATTAAAACATTACCCAAAATGAGATAAAATCTTCAAAAATAACCATAATATAATTTAACCTCAATTTTATGTCATGTCGTTCATATTCCATCATAACGTATAGTAACCCATAATTACCTCAAATGTAAGGATCATATGAACCCTAATGGTTACCTTTATAATTATTACCCGAACTTCTAAATCAATTTGGTCATATCGTACATGATGCATTAGAGAACTCACCAAGGTTCAAGTGGTTGATCATGGCTCCTAATAGTTGGTTCAGAATAACCACAAGATTTCTCATTGAATCCCCTATTTCATCCAGTCTCTTAATCAGAGAACCACAACTATTTCCTTAAAACCCATTGTCACTTTGGTTCCTGCTAGATCCATCCATTTACTAAAACTAGAAATGTCAGTGTGAGTATATCAACAAAATCATTATGTACTAAAGAGGAAGATAAACACTAAGATATACTTATCCAAGTTATCTCAAACTCATTCGATCCTTCAAAAAGAACAATGACTCTGTATAATATAATGATCATTGTGGTTATACCCAACATTTCACAAAACACTCTAACCTCTAAAGTTATATAAACCATCATTTGATACCAACTATAAGGACTTGGCCTTAAACATTACTTATTATTGAATTAAATGAATAATTCACATTGAGGATCTTTTCAGGTTTACAGTTTTAGAGAATTAGGACATAACTATTACATATCAAAGATTACAAAGTAGATGCATCTACTCAGCTTACATTTTTTTCACAAAAATAAAAACTCTTGAACAAAAGATTCATGTCTAGTTCTTTGTTTTAGACAGCCTGACATTTCCTTGATCCCATCCTTGACCCTATTAAACTTTATGACCCGTGAAAACATTTCAAAAACATGGGATGAGCATAAAAACTCAGTAAGGGTTATAATAGTACGGAAAGAAAACATCAGTCCATGTATACATAAGAATAAATGAAATAATACTTTACTCATAAAACATAAGCAATTTAACATACCTCATGAAATAATAAGATTTATGCATAACTCAATAGAAATCATAAGACATAAAGGTAACTTGAGGCATTCATAACATTCTCACATAGGGAGTAACCCTCATGGTTAAGTTTGGAATACCCATCATAGTATATATTCCCTAAATCTCTTTGGAGAAACCTTAACGTTTAACCCCTTCATGTTACCCAATGCATTGGAGATCTATATCGGGCTCACCCGCCCATAGTTTATCACGGAACAAACCGTATTCATAAAAAAAGTCCAAGAACCATAACATAATCATAGCACATAACATAAGAACAAAGGAAAGATAACATTCCCACATTGCAATAACAATATACCATTTTAAGATATTGAAATAATGAATCCATTCTAAAACCCATTTTCAAAACCATTTAAAACATTTAATAATGAAATTTTTGAATCAAAGTGTCCCATACCACTTTGAAGCTTTTAACATTTAAAACCATTAATATACATATAAATAAATCCTTAAAACCATTTTGAAAACATGGATATTAATGAGAAGTATTTATAAGAATAAAACATTAAACCCTTAAAACGATATTTTAGTTAAAGGGTTTTTAACAAAATGAGAGACTCTTGAATACAGTAATTGAGGAATAACATTTAATCAGAACATTATAATATTATGATAATAAATAGATTCAATATATATTATTCCAAATGACAGTATATACACCATATAATAGTGAATTGGTGCATAACAACAATGAAGTCTCAATAGAAATGTAAAATGAGATGGAATCCCTTATAAATAAGGTATCCCTAAATTAAGGACAAATCAATCTCATAATTATGTGTGAAAAATATAAATACACCCAATATAAGTGGATATTAATTGTAAAATAGAGTCATTCACACATATTCATAGAATTACATGTTCAAGGAGTACAATTTTAACCCAAAGGATTGAAATTGAGTTAACAAGATCCCTTGCAAGAATTCGATAGCCTGACGACGTCACTTTAAAATTCATAAAACGAGTTTGTGAGAGAGAAAATAGTATCTCATCACATGGACATAAAATATTAAATCAATAAGGATATAGAAAAAAATATCCCAACATAGAAAGATGAAAATTAATAGACATAACAAAATAAGTCTTTTTAAAAGAGGAGTGTGAAAGGTTCCCTAACCGATTTGGGAAACTATCGAAACGTACACCCCATGAAAGAAGGGTCATGAAATTAAGATGTAAATACCCATAAATGAGAGTGTATTACTCAAATATTAAGATAATGGGAATTAAATACACCAAAAAAACGAAATAGTTTCCATTGTATCATGAATCTCACGGGAATAAAAAGTGAGATGAAAATCCCCTTATGAAAATTCAGCAGCCTAACGATGCCACATAAAACTTCCAAAAATGTATTGATGAGATAAAATAGGGTCTATCATTATAATAAAATAAAATTTACATAAATATTAATATTAAAGAACATCCCTCAACATAATAAGGATGAGATTAATGTATGTAACATATAAAAGAGTACTTAAAAAGAAAGATAGAGGTAGGATCCCTTATGAAAATTCGGCAGCCTAACGACGCCACTTAAAAACTATAAAAATTAATTGATGAGTGTAAGAGGGGGTATATAATAATTTGAAAATAAAAATTACAGTGTGTTTAATATAAAATAACATCTTCCAACAAAAGAACATAGAGCTTAAATGAAATGACGTAAAAAAGGGTACTTGAAAAGAAATAGAGAGGTCGGATCCCTTACATCAAGTCGGACTTGTCTTGTTCGTTTCTTTATATAACTGAATAATAAACTTGGGTCAATTTATAATTTCTTAATTTCCTCCATTAAAGATTATTATTCAGTTCATATCACATATTATAATGTTATAATAATTGGTTAATAATGTGAGTTCATATCAGACGTTTTTGTTGATGTTTGGTACATGAGTCAAAAATGAACTTGTTTGAAAATGATAGTCCGTGTAGTTATAAGTAAATCATATCCAGAATAGTATTAATTATTTAAATATCATATATATCCAGTACATATTCATTTTATACTATTCCATTACATTTGGAGATAAAAAGAAATGAAATGCACCGTTCATGGAGACGGTAGGCCGTACGTACGCATGAACGCTACTTTCATTTCGTTGACATATTAATGGAATTAAAAATAATTGAGAGATGTAGATATTATAATTCCAGTATAATATATATATTTTATTGGTCAAATAAGTTCATTAATTTCATTCTTTATACTTTCCATGTATTGCATGAACGAGTCACATCACTTGAGGGGGAGGTAGTCCACACTTCCCCGTATGAAATTATCGCATTTGCACAACATGCAAAGCATAAAGGTATATTTTAAATATAAAATATAGAAGCATATAGAAAAAATAAATACCATTTATATCATATATAAAATACAGTTAAATCATAATGGCCACCATGAAAGGTGTTAAGAGATTATCGTACAATCATTGTTTCGTGAGGCAGTAATTCACCATCCACAGAAACTTTATGTTCTTTAACCATTAGACGGAGGTGTGTGTATGTGTAGCTTGAATCCTTCTTGTAAAAACATCCTAGTATATTGAATATACTTTTTTTGTTATAAAATAATGGAATAAAAATAGTTTAGGGGTTTGGAGAAGCAAAATAAAACAAAAGAACACAGGTGAAGACATTACCTTTAAATCGGGTAACTCTTCTTTGTTTGAACCAAAAGGGTTTCTTGATGAGCATTATGCCAAAGGTGAGGCTTCAATGATGATGATAGGGATGTGGAGAGATTATATGTGTAGGGGATGGCCGAGCCAAAGGCTTGAGAGATCTGGGTAAGGTGGTAGAGTTGGAGGCCTTTTATAAGAGAAGTGGAGGGGCACTCTTGGAATGTTATAAAATATTACATTATTATAAAATGATTTTCTGATTTTAAAGGTCCCAAAAGGATATATTTCGTGGATAAGGTGATAAACTTTAGAAATACACCCATAAAAAGAGGTTTGTGACATGTTTAAGACTTATATTTCACACTATCTTCTCATTTAATTTAAATTGTTCATTTATGAGGTAATAACTATGTCATCACGGTGTCATAAATAAAATAATTTATTTAATGTCTAAAAATTATAAAAAAATATCATGACATAGGAAATATTTTTATATTTCTAATTAATTTTTATAGTAAAAAATATGACTTGTATAACCCCATGTAAAAATTGTTTTAGTAAAACAATTCATGTTTGTGACATTTTAATTTTAACTTTAAATAAAAAGCTATTAATGTCATTTTCCAACCAATGTGGCTCCATGGGGTACCCAAGGCGACCCATGGATTTTCTTGGTCAGACATGACTCATCGAATAAGGTTATGACATGTGTCAAGGTCATTTCATATTATTATAACATTATCTTTACCTTAAATTACACTAATTACATTTAATCGTGATTAATAAAACTTAAAAGTTACTATTCACCAAAAAATATTATTTTAATCTCATTGAACCAAATTTTACTTCCTAATGACAACCATGTATTTATAATTTTTTAAAATCAATCAAAGAAGTGGTAATGTTTTGTTGAAATGAATAATCAGTTTCATTAACTACCACTTAGTGGTTTCACTATTCATCAAAAATTGAAGTTTTTCAGAAAAATACCAAAATTTCACCCTAAGCTATATTTGATATTCCAAATTAAAAAATGATGAATATTTTAAAAAATTAAAAATATATATGTTTCAATAATTAAATTAATAATTCATTCTCGTTGTCAAAACAAATAGCGTGTTTTTAAGAAACAATATCTATTAAAAGATTGACACTAGTTTAGGTCCAATTTCAAAGTGAAATTAATTCCAATGACCGCCATTGGATTAAATGGTAAAAATATATTCTAAATACACTTCAATATCAATTAAAAATATAATATATCCATATAAATAAATCAGATTAAAAGGAGGTTTTTAATTAAAATGCAACATTTTCACTAAAAATGATCTTTATCGGAAAAATAACAAAAATTCACACAAAGTAAATTTTGATGTCGATATTATAAAGAAGGATTTTATTTTTTCAAATACAACATATAAAATTTTAAAAAGTATATTTAAAAAGTGTTATCCATCAAAATTCGGTTAATCGACCTTTTAAATAATATTAGAAGATTTATACTTAAAATTGGATTCATTTGCATTTTAAGCCTCTAACATATATTGGATAAAAGTAAAAATATTTGACAAAAATATATAATAATTTTGTTGTTAGTTCCATTCATTCCCGCCATTACAATGACTAGGCATTAACTACCATTTAAAATAATATTATTTTATTATTAGTGTGCAACGTAAGATTTCAAAGAAACACGTTGTTGCGTATTGGGTACACCATCGAGCATAGCGTTCCCTTTAAAGTAGTATTAATATTTTATTCAAAAATATAAATAAATATGAAAATTTCATATTCTTTATTTACCTGTTGTATTGGAAACATACTCCTATGATTAGTTCAACTATTTTTTTGATGCAACCAAGAAGTATCGATCAATCTTCGATGTAAGGTATGTATTATCGTAATTCTTTTGGTGTTCATCTTCTCCTATTTATCCTTTGCATTTTATAGCATGTAATATCCATGCTCTTAGTGGAGTTTTCTTGGGTTTCGGTTAGTGAGGTAATACTGTGGTATCTTCAGGTGGATGTAGTTGTCACGAGAGGAGGATCGTGACCCATTGTGTGGAAAAAGAACGTCATGAACTGTTTGAGGTAGGGGATTTGTTTCTTCTCTTTTCTTTTACGTGCAACTGTATTGTTAGCATATTTTAACCCAATGGATGACAATGGAATTGACATAACAAATATTTGAACTGGATATATAAATTGATATCGCTCGTATATTATTTACTATTTTTTTTCTATATAGTGTGATATCTATGCTTTCTTCGTATAGCTGTTCGTTCTTGACCGAAATTGGTAATGAACGTAAATCAGAATTAGTTGATAATTATTTGGATAAAGATAAAGAGGAATTTAAATGAATCTGGTTCTTCTTTTTGTAATTTTTATGTTAATCAAAATGGTACAATAAGAATGTTTAATTTATTTGTGATAGGTTTCTGTTTAGGGTTCCCGAATGTGGAACCTATGTATAATAAATCGGTTAATCCAAACAGATTATTTGTTTGATAATTCTTTGATGGGTTCTGAGTTACCCTATTGATTGTTAAAGGGCCAAGAGCCCAATTTTTAAGATGTTTGTTTTCATGCTACTTGTTTTGTGATGTGAGCATGGAGGGATGTTGTGATATGTAGGGGCATGAAGACCTTTGGTTGTGGTAGAAGATGATGCATAAAGTGGCGAGATGCATCAGTGTATGCATGAGGGTCTTGGGGAGGACACAAGGGATGATGGAATGGGATGCATGTGACTGTTGGATGTTTCCTGATTCTTATTAGTTGATTATTTTCTTTACTTTTCCCCACTTTTCAAAGTAGCTGGTCTTACTTACGCTTCGTTAGAAAGAGTAGAAGATGTGTGAGGTATGCCATGTGATTTCAGTGTTTAGCTTCTCAAGGGAGGAAGAGTCTATACTCTTGCTATTGGTGGAAAAGACTCGACGGGTAGTACATATACTCACCGTGTTCAACCCCCTTGTGTTTAGTAGCATATATTGATTTTCTAGAATGTATGGGAATATGGGAAAGTAATTTTCTAATGAATAATTGAATAAAGGATGTTAACCCATGGGGTTGGAGTTTGCTGGAACATAATGATGAGGTTGTAATTTTAAATGGACGGTGGACTTTGGGTGTGATGCTAATGAAATTTAATGTGGAATTGTTATTGGTTAATTAATGTTTAAATAATTAATTAACATAAAGTGAAATAGATAATAAGGGAATTAAATAATGTATTGAATCTCTTTAAATGGTTGAGTTCTTATAGGATACCTAGTCTTTGAAGTGGCAGCCTGGAATCTAAGAGACGATAGCGACAGTTGAGTCTAAGACTAGGCTACGCCCATAGTGTGGTAGTGAGATATAGTATATTCTGTTCTTTTTTGTTTCTATACGCTACTCCTCCCTATCAGTAAGGGCAGCTGATACCCCAATGATTATGAGCCCTTGGGGTTGGGGGGGGGTTTCCCCAACATTTTAGTGGGAGGATGAATGGATTACTACCTCCATTGGCCCCACTCTCTTCTCTTGGAAGTTACTTGTGTTTATAGGCACATCAATTAGTTTTACCCATATATGTGTGTAGAGGGTTGTAATTGCTTGTGGTTATTCACACACATATATTTTGGATATAGATTCTTTTGGACTACTATAGGTATAACGTGTATAGGCTGTAATGGATTGAGGATCATTACTCAGTGTATGGCGTGTAATGGCTTGAGGTATAATACCCGATGTATGATACAAGTTATGAGGGAAATGGTGGATCCTAGAAACAACCTTGTTACTTTTCTTACATGGATGTGGTGGTTTTGTTTCACGAGGTGCATGTTGTGGTTCTTCGCACATGTGTCGTGGGCAAGACTTTTTGGAGAGAGATGCTCATGACGTGCGACATTGGGGAAAAGCACCAAACTAGGGGTGAAGTAGTAGTGGGTTACCCTTGATATTCTTTATTATATGATATATTTTTGTATGTGTTACATGGTGAGAGTAGTCATGGTGAGGCGGGGATCTTAGTATACCTGTTTAGGTGACGAGTTAGTTTCACTTGTTGTTTACTGTGATTTATCATGCTTTATTTACTTTTGCACGAGCGGCATCAAGGAGGATCCATCTTTGTATACTGTTATACTCACCCTATGTATATATAAACTATTTTTCAGGTCACTTGGAGCAGGTTGGAGATCAAGCTGGTTTCTACTAGCTTGGGGTTGCAGGAGGTGTTCGGGAATGTGGTTGCTGTTGTTTTTATTTTTTTTCGGTACTTACGGTTTTACCCTTTTAGTTTTAGTAGTTTTTCATTACATTTCATAGGTGCACTTGGTTTTTCTTTTATATTTCAGTTCTGAGTTGGAGTTGGTTTGTGTCTATCATATCTCTCTCTTTCGCATGTGTTATTTTTTAGGGTAATGCCTCCCATTTGTGTGTTTTCTCTACCCTCGGTTCTAGTCGCCAAAATGGGGCCTACTGGAGGGAGGACCCGGGGGGTCATTTTCTCCCTTCTCACATTGATGTCCTGGGAGGGGTACTCTTTGTAGGGAGGGGTCATGAAAGTATCTCCCATATGATTATATGTTGATCTATTCACCAATATATTCTAATGGTATATGTCCTTGTGATCTAATCCCTTCACATGTCCTCATAACATATTATTATAATGAAATTACATACTTTATCCACAAAATAGACACTGATATCATAGTCCCATACAAAACCACATACCCCAAACAATCCACCACAAACATTAACCACTATGATGACTATTACATGAATGATGATTGATAGAGGGGGAATATTCATCTATCCATTTCCAAAACATCTTGGTTGTTGGGGATTCACCTATCACCCAAACCATTACATAGGTATCATTTTTTTCATTTTACCCTGGTGTAGGTGTGAATGAAATATCAAAACATACAATAATATAGAGTATCTGAAAATCCTATCACAATTTACAAATTGTATAATGTTTCATCTACAATGATACCATCTCCCATGTAATGAGTACTAAATTATTATAGTTACTAGTAGAATAATAGGTTTCACATTGGTAATTAAGTAATAGTTATTTTTAAAATTGACATCAAAATACTGAAAAGAGGGATTTACAAATAGAGTCTCTTAATGTTAGTTATATTAGTAAATGATATCAAAACCACGTCCATAGATGCGTTTAACTTAAATTAGTGAAATAACTGTCATTAGAAACCCTTGTAACATGGAATTTAATTTTTTTCACATTATTCCTACATGATTATACATTCATGCCTAAAAATGTATTACAAAATACATAATTATTTTATATTTTTTTGAATCAACCCACTTTTTTTAATAGCATGCATTAAATTTTAAATTCATACCTAAATTTTATTACATCATGGGAAAAAATTTCATCTACTATATATATATATATATATATATATATTATTTCAGTCATTTCTGTGTCTTTGATCTACTCCTTAATCAACAACAGTCTTACACCACTTCTTTATTCCTTGATTTCAAAAATGTTTTTAACATTATTCCCTATTCATTTAAATTTTTTGGTATTCTTCATCTATATATCTTTTGGTGCTTTTATTTTTATGGAAAAAAATTATTTGTCTTGTTTAAATGAGAAGATAATGGTTTCTCATGACATTCAATTACCTAAATTTAAATTTCATTACCATATATATTTGTGTATTCCACAAGATTTATTTCTTCAAATGTAGAGGAATATCAATAATTAATATTTATAGTTTATGGATATCATGTTAATATACTTCATTAAGTAATATAATTTAGTTTATTTTATTATTTCTCATTTAATTTTCTAAAATTCGATGTTATTAAATTTATCCTCATTCTATGAATGCGAGTAATATTTCTAGAAATATATAATAAAATAGAATCTTTTTTAATTAGTTATTTTGATAATCGAGGTCAAATGTAACATGTAACCTCGTTTATTCTTACAACCAATAGTTTAAATGATTAAAGATTACAGTTATCAAAATAATTAACACTAGATGTCATAATGTTTCTATTTTTTGAATTGTTTTTTAGAATAATTGATGTTAAATGTCTTAAAGAAATAATTTTGAGGTCATTTTAAAAAATCGATATTCAAAATAACACATAAAACACCAAAAACATTATTAGAAAAAACTGATCTTAAAAATAATAAAATAATGATAAAATGGTTTTTTACTATGAAATTTTTATCAAAAATCCTAATTTATATATCTTGTTCCACAATTAAACT
The DNA here is from genome assembly GCA_963277665.1 of Viscum album. NCBI lineage: Eukaryota > Viridiplantae > Streptophyta > Magnoliopsida > Santalales > Viscaceae > Viscum > Viscum album. The sequence continues at coordinate 1,220,007,202 of OY728166.1, read as the reverse complement.
AAATACAATCGTTTCATCTTAGAAACCTCAAAAACAATTTATAGTGTCATGAATTTACAAGGCTCAACATTAGATATATGTCAATGGATTCATATCCTAAAAAATTAAAGCAATACCAAAGATAATAAATATAAAACATGAAATGAAAAATGTAATTTTATATACCTATCAAATGATACCCCATACACTATAAATACAAAACATTCACTTCAATGCAATATGGAGTATCAGTTAAATTTTATGTCCAAACATTAAACATTATTTAAACAAATTTGTTTTCTCCAATGTCAAACTCATAGTTTATAATAAATTTTCATACTCTAAAGTAGAATAATTAAATTGTACATATCTCACAAACATACCCTTTCATTATAATCATGATGTTGTAACATGAATTTGAATAAATAAACTTGAGACATCCTAACGACCTAAATAACTGCTCGAATTCCATGAATGTTATTTTTTAATAAGGAGAAATCATATTGCACAAAAGAAATCTTACTGAAATGTATTTATGGAAGGATAAAAAAATTAAATAACATTAATGAAAGTGTAACTAAACAACACTTATAAAATATGAACAAGGAAATCTCCGCAAAATTTTACATAATCTATACATCTACCCCTCATTATCCATAATTACCTTTATTTCAATATTCATTTCCTAAAACACAAAAAACATGGATTATTAAAGAGGTTTAAAACATAACATATACTATTCGAAATATATTTTTATATAAAAAATATTCTCTTAAAAAATTAAAAAACTTTTTATTGAAAACTACTACAACATGGCCTGTGAAAATGAGATAAAGGTTTATTTTGAAAATAATATAAAAACAATAAATGAGTTTTAAAAAATATAAAATGAATTTTATCTTTAGGGTTTAATTAATCAATTTAATGAAAATAATGTCAAAAAATAATTTCTTCTAAAATATATTCCAATTAAATTATAAATATAAAATAATTTATAAATTATTCTCAGGGATGGAATAAGAAAACCTTCCTTGTGTATAATTTAATTTATCGAAATGAAATATACCATACCATAACCAGAGAACCACAATGATGTAACTACACTACTAGGGAGATCAAATAAATCTCTATATTTAGAGGGTATGAAGAAATATAATACATAAATATCAATGATGGAGAACATGAACTACTCAAACCAAGATCCATGAATCACATTTTACCCCTAAACTATCTATTAGGTCCCATGGTGAGACTGATCAAATGATTTAGAAGGGGATTAATTGACCTTTGAAATTAATGATAAAATATTTATCAATTTATATATAATTTTTTATTGGAACTAGTATAAATAGTGTTTTCAACGGTGAATAAATGATGTCAGTTTTTTAAACTGATGAAAAAAGTATGTGCGGGAGAGTTTTCGTGTGAGTTTTAATGAAAAAATACATCAAAAAAATTTATACTCCATTTTTTGTGTCGATTTATATTCAAATAGATGAAAAATACAATGGACGAATTTATTTTTGTCATTTTGTTTTTACAAAACCGATGCCAAAAAATAAAAAAAAATGTTACATTTCTTTTCTAAAAAAATGACACGAAAAACAAATCGCAACGCTTTTTGTAAAAACAAACACCAAAAAACATTTATCAGAATTTTCAGCGTCACTTAGGTAATAACAAACACAAAAAATCCATAAAAACCATTCATTTACAAGAGAACCCTCATTTTTTGGATTTATGTAACCCTCCCACTCATGATGCATCCCGCCCAAATCACGATGACTTTGAAGGCCACCCGGTGATCTCAAACTCAATTATTGTTTTTTTTCATCGATTTTCACGATATATGGTCTCTGTTATACATCTTTTGTGATTACTTCATCATCTCAGTGGTTATTTTCTTTTCAAAATACTATTTCCAACCTAAATCATGGTGTGAGATTAGTTTGTTTTTCATCTTTAATGTTTTTTTAATGTAAAATTCATTTAGATCTTGTAGGAAATTATTATTCATGAAAAACATTCAAGGGATAAAGTTTGGATTTAGGATCGTGGCTAATTTTAACTCAGAATATTCTAAGATTTTCTTTTAATTTGGTGGAATGTGTGATCATGTGATTTACTAGATCATTCTAAGGATTTAAATTTTCATTTTATGTTGTAAAACTCATAAAAGATATCATTACAAAGGTATTTGTTCCTTGTTGTTTGTTTGGTTTGTGCATATATGTCTTGTTATTCACTTTAACATATGTTAAATTTTTTTGATGGTAAAATGTAAAAGGAATTGAATTTCTTGATTCACCCCCTAAAAAGTATCACTTTTTTGGAACCCTATCACATATATAATTCTATATGACATACTAAAACAACATAAATTCACTATATAATTCTATGTGATATATTAATATCACTTTTGTGAAAATACAATTTTTTTATGACACCCATGTTTAGGCATGTAACAACTTGAAATATGATTAGAAATTCATTTTAATAAATCATTAAAATAGTTATCCATCAGTCATGATATATTTTATCTCATGATATCTCTATACTGTCATGAAAAATATAATATTTTATAGTGGAATATATTTTATCACCATATGTTATATCATTGTCACGTATGTACAATTGTTTTTAAAATTTAATAATCCTATAAATATTCATTAAAGGGTATTTGATTATATTGATAGTTTTTGTAGATATAAAATATGCCTAAATAATTTTTTTTCCTAAGATAACTCAAAATAAAGTATGGTAAAATATATTATAAATAGAAATGTAGAACATCCCTTGTTATTGATACTTAATTTCATAGTGAGTTTGACATGGTTTCTTAAAAAATTGGCAAAGGATTACTGTGTCCACTAGTAATCCGCCAGCTATATAATCACAATTCATAATTATAAGAACTCTCTATATTTTTGAAGTGTGTTGTAACCACTTTTAAAAAATACAATAAGATATAAATAAAGGTTAATTTATAGATTATAACACTAGTATGTTTGTTTTTATTAGAATTGGATCACTTTATATAGAAATTTTTTTAATTAATTAGGTTAAAAGAGTTCATGCAGGGTATAAACTCATGGTTGATTCCCAACATAATTAATAAATATGTTATAGTATATACATAAATAACAAAATAAATCCTAAATTAATTTAATTCTACAAAAATGAAGGAAACATGTAATAAATTGTTATAACAGTGACATTATCTAATTTTTTAATCATACTATGTGGTATATTCAGATTAGTTATATATGAGATTTATATGTCTAAATTTTTATTGTAATATAATTCTACTACGATGATTTCCATTTTAACACTAAAATGGTGTGAATGAGTATGTAACGTCATATATTGATATATATCCTACTGTTACAGTATTAAATCATCTTGATCAGTATCTATGTGAGAGTATTAATGATGTTTTTCAATATATTGGAGGTGCATTGATGAGATGTGAGAATTCAATATCTATTTTGATCAGTGAGTTTCACTTGTCACATACCCCACTTTTTAGTATCAACTATGTAAAATGAACTAATAAATTAGTGCAATCTTAAAAATATTTGACACACCCAACACCGAACTAATGTGACAACTGTGAAAAATGAACTAATAAATGTCAGATTATTGTAAATAATTAAACTATAATATCATTAATACACATGTATATCATATTAAAATAAAATGATTAGTATTTTTAATTGTGTTTTATATATTAATTTTTTATATGATTATCAATAGTTTTTATTAAATATTTTTCTTTTTATAGTTTAACAATATATATATATATATATTTAAATGTTAATATGTTTTAATATATTCACAAATTATATTGTGAAATCATGTTTTTAATGGATCATAATTGGATAAATTTATGATAAACCACTGATGAATATGGAAAAGGAGTTGATGAATTCCTATAATTTTCAATATGAAATCTTAAATACATTGATTTTATTTTCTGTCCATGTGTGAAGTGTTTGAATATGAGAAAGTTAAACTCCATAGAAATCATGAATCAAATAATTTTTTATGGTTTTATCCTTAATTATACTCGTTAGATCTGACGTGGTGAAAGAACTATAAATTCAACAGATAATGTTTATTACAATATTCATAATGTTATAAAGGATCATATTGAATAATTAATTCATGATTTAGGTGTTGAAATCCTTTAAAAAACAACATGTTGTGGAAAATTGTATCGAGATAATGAGTAACCGTTATTCCCAGGTTGTAGTAAACATACAGAGTTATTAGTTGTTTTGAGGTTGGTTAACATGAAAGAAAGTATTGTTTGGAGTGATAAAAGATTCTCCAACTTAGTTATGCTTTTAGAAGAGCTAATTCCAGAAGCCAAAGGGCTTCTAGATTCCAAATACGAGGTGAAGAACATATTATACCCAATGGGATTGAGGATTAAAAAGATAAATGCTTGTCCTAATGATTGTGTGTTCTACAGGAAGGAATATTGTTTTTCGTGAAATTTTCCTACTTGTGGAACATCAAACTATAAGATAGATGTGAAATTCAATTAATATTCATTCTCAGGTATTGACATATAACCTCATGAAAAATAAAATAATTTATTTCAATAATCCCTTCATATAATTCAGATAATTTAAATCTGATTCATTTTTATGTACCAAAATCAGGGCTCCTGTTAAAGCAATTTGGTACCTTCCAATAATTCTTCCTTTGAAGTATCTATTTTCAAATTCACATGACATAAAACGGTTAAGACAACATTTATATGAATGTATATCTTGTGGTAAATTACATCATCATGTTGAATCATCACAATGGAAGTGATTTAATAATCAATTTCATAATTTTGGAAGTGAAGTTAGAAATTTCAGAATGGGAGTGTGTACAGATGGAAGTAATCCATAGCAGAGCTTAAGTATCCAACACAGTTTAGGGCATATTTTGTTGGTAGTTTACAACTTATTCACACAAATACGTGTGAAGAAAAAATATTTTATCATGAGCTTGATGATTTCTGGGCCAAAATAGCCAAGAAGCAATATTGTTTTCTATCTTTCACCACTGATTGGTGATTTTAAACTTCTATGGGAGGCAGGTGTAAGTGTTTTTATGCATACAAGAAATGTATTTTCTCTGGTGTTATATGATAATGTTCAGTATAAATGAATTTCTTGTATATTGAAACTTATCTGGATATAATGTTAAGGGATGTAAATATTTTCCAATTTGTGAATAAGGTAATTTATATTATTGATTGCAGAATGGAAGAATGATATTGTACATAGGAAATCAAGGATTTTTGCAAATTTTTTATCCTTATCATAAATTTAGAAAGGAATTTTATGGTTTACAGGAATAAAGTCATCCCCCACAACCACTGTTAGTCGAAGAATATTACAATAGGGTGAAAAAAATTATTTGAAATTTTGACAGAAAATTAGTTCTGGTCATCAAAAAAATATCTGGATGAAATTATCCAGTTTTATGAACCACCTTATTAAATATTTTTAAAGATAAAACATAACATTGATGTTATGCATGTTGAGAAAAATATATGTGATAGTTTCATTGGATCTTTATTAAATATAAAATGAAAAATAGATGGATTGAAATATAAATTGGACTTGATAGAAATATGAATATGTTTGGATTTATCTCCCTCTATGAATTGAAATAGAACATGTTTACCTCTATATTGTCACATATTAAGCAAGAGTGAGAAGTTGAATTTTTTTCAGTGTCAATATGGTAAAAAACTAGCCAGGGGATATTCTTTAAATATGAATAATTTCATGTTAGTGAAGGATTCAAAATTAATAGGTATGAAATATCATGACTGTCGTGTATTGATGCAACCACTTCTACCAGTCGCACTGCATGGTATATTTTTGTCACATGTCAGAATGAATATCATCAGGTTATGTAATTTTTTTAAATCCATTTATATCAAAGTTATTGATCAAAATTGTTTAGATGAGTTTGAGAATGATGCTTCTCTTATACTTTTCCAACATGAAATTTATTTTCCACCAACATTTATTAGATATAATTCTTGATCTGTAAATTTATATGGTGTGTGACAAAAGAATATACGTGACCATTTATATAGGTTGAATTTATCCTTTTGAAAAATATATGAAAATTTTAAAGGGTTATGTTAAAAATATTTATCAACCGAAGTCCTCTATTATTAAAAAAATATGTATCGGAAGAGGTGACTATGTTCTGTACTAAATATTTGTATAAAGTGGTACATATTAGTCTCCCTATATCTCAATATTTGACGTTTTATAGTTAAGGTAGAGGGACGTGAGGCATAAAGATAATTTTCATTCCATGTGATGAAGTGATGCAGCCACATTTATATATTTTCAAAGGAAAATATGATGTTTAATGATATACATCTTCACATATTTATGAATTAAATAGACATTATCCCAAAATAAATGAAATGTGGTTGATTATTGAGCTTAAAAATGCATTTATTTCAGGGTTTAAAGAGAAAGTGAGAATATATACATCTGCATCAGAAATGATGAAATTCTCGTTAGGGGGATGACCTAAATCGTTGTTAAATTCGGTCAAAGTTTAAAATTTATAATCCTACTAACTACTGTATACGTGGAAAGTAGGATCAAACCCACAGAGAAGGCGATATTGACCACTAGTCTTCTAAAAAACCTTCAAGAACTCCATTGTTTTCTATGGTGGAGTATTTAATCTATTTTTTTTAACTTTTTTAATTTTTCTTTTGTGAAATTATTAAGTATAAATGAAACTACACAATTATTTTTTGTTTTTGATCTAGACTGAGATGAAATATAAAAATAATTGAAAATTGTGAACAACTAAATTATTCAACCCTGATAAATGAACTACCAGAATATAATGCCCGGGGTAAAATATCCATACTACTGGTTTTAGTGGTATTTCAATTCAATTTAAAGATATTGTAGAGTGCCACCATAAGAGAATGAACTACCTTCCTCTCCAAGAGTTAAGACACAAAAGCCAATCTATTCTAGAGTTTGCCACTCCGAAATAAATCATCTATGAACAATTTAAAAATAACAACATGAAGAAATCACTGTAAGTCCTAATGTCTTAAGAATTTATTATCTTTTTAAAGATGTATCCATGATCAATGTCACCAATTGATTATGAAAATTTGAAAATTATGTTCTGATGGTACAAGAAATTGGATGAACTCATCTTTGATCTCACCGATCAATAATGAAATTATCAAAATGATTAAGTGAAAAGGGAATTAAAAATAACCAGTGGAACATCAATTTATCCATGAATTAAAATATTAGACAGAAAGAATGCTTATTATCATAACTATAATTAAAAACATGCTAAATTAGAGTATAAGAATTAAAAATACAAGGGAAGACAAACTTCTTGATAGATACTCTGCTCCTACGCTCCTTCAACTCCTGGGATGTTCACATGACCTCAAAATTTCTTGATGAGAGAAAACCTCTCAAATATCCAATGGTTATCTCCACAAATGAATGTCCCTCCCCCTCCTTTGCTACTTGCTCTAATTTTTAATCTACTGTCATCTACTGCACATCACCCCTTGTTTGTCACCGACTTTAAATTCCCTTCACATGTGCACCGCACACGTGCGTTATGTCATGACTAGAACTTCATGCTAGTTTTACCCATGTAAATAACTCCAGGTGAGTTAGTTGGAAGCACTTGAACAAGTTTTCGACTTTGGTATGGACCTGCACAAAAAAGAGAAAAAAAGAATAGTTAAAAACATAAAGAAAGTTTAATTAAATATAAATATAGTAATTAGTTAATTTAGGAATCTTAAATAGAATTCTAAAGATTCTAAATTAGAATTTAAATAATAATTTATTTAATAAACATTATTAATAAAATATTGTTATTGAATTAAAATATTTTTATTAAAAATCTAATTACAATTATTTTATTATAAAATTTTCGTATTAAATATTAATGAATCAATTAGTTAAAACGATTAGTTTAAAAAAATTTATAGATTGTTATTATTAATTTAATAATTTATTTGACTATTGTTAACATTAATGTTATTGATTAATTGAGTATTTGATAAATCCATATTATTAAAGATAACTTTAGTTTCTTAAAAAAAATATTTTAATTGTTATAATTATATTTAAGTAAATATTTTAATCTATAACTTGTTATTAATTATTTTCCTTTTTCTAAATTATAATAAGTTAATTAGAAAATGATATATTTTATTAACATTTTGAATTAATAATTATTACTATTTAATATTATAGTTATATTCATATTTTATTTTAAATGTTTTTTTATTTTTTTGTTATAATTTAAGTTAAATTAATGTTTTTAACATTTATTTAATTTCATTCTACCCCTCCGCAAATTTCAGCGCACAATAGGAGAGGGGGTAGGGTTCATTCGGGAACTCTTCTAGTACGGCCCAACATCATCCAAAAAAAGGTGACCGACCTTCCTCACAGTGGTCTTCGAGATCTGGTTTGGCATCAGCAACATAGTGGTGGGACACCATCTTCAATCGCGGTGGCTGAGAGCTGCTCCTCCCTCTGATCCGACTGTTCTTCTTCAGGTTCGGCCTTGGATCATGGCTCAGAAGGTATTGGATTGCATATTAGGACTAGCGATGGTCTGTATCTAACTTGATTGCAAGCAGTTCCTCTTCCCAGTGGATGCGATGATGGAGTCCTTCTCCAGGTGGCACGAAAACCTTCAGTGATGAAATGGCTAGGATTGGCCTCCTCCTTAGATTCCAAAACGGTGGTACAAACCTTTCCCTCCATCTCAGTTTCCCAATATAGTCGAGCAACCCTCGGCCTCCATCTCAGGAGGAAGTGGTCGAAAAGGGGTAGTGGATGCAATGTCCTCATATCCTCCACAACACAGACCAGTTTGGGTAAAGACTCCCAAAGCACCGGTGGTTCAAAGGTGTGCATCGATTTTTCAAGTGCAGGGGTGGTACAAAATCCTCCTATGTGCCGTAGCTTGCGATCAAGCGGATGGAGGAAGAGCGGAACCTTCTTTCAGCGATGACACAAGTTCATGGTGACCCCTTCAAGAATTGAAGTTTTGTGTCGATTTGAATCTTGTTGAGTGAATGAAATGTGATTCATGAAGCAGGGATGAAAATTGAACAAGGGATGAAACCGTGTGAAGCTACAGTGAAGACCAGGGATAGCCATTGGTTTGTAAGAAGAAACTAGTGAAACACTGCATTGGTAGGCTGTGGGGGATCGGTGATGCATCAGTGAGTCGGTGAGTGATGGTGGGAAGCATAGGAATGTTCACCGACAGGTAGAAAGAGGAAAGGTCACTAATGGATGTAAAATAAAAGCTACCGATAGAGAAAATAGAGAGTTCACTGATGTATGATAGTTAAAAAGGGAAGGGTCTTTGATATTTGAAAAAACAATGAGGAGAAGAGGCCTGGGGATCACTAATTGAATGAAAAAAATAAAAGGTTCACTATTGGAAAATGAATATTATGGTTACCAATACTTACAAAAACAAGTTCACCAGTGGCTGAAAAGAAAACCACCTTTAGTATAAACAATTAAGGTTACCTATGCTGATAAATAACTGGTTACCAATGAAAATATGGTCACTGTTAGGGGTAAAAATTAAGGTCACCGGTGCAATAAGGTTCAGCGATGCAAAAAAAGGGTCGCCGATAGAACATAAATAATGATCAAACGGTGACCTTAAAAAACATAAATTGAACTGAAAATTAGAAAATAAGTTAACTAAATAAACAGATTGAAAATAGTTAACCTGTTAAAATCCAAAAATCAAAAATACAAAGATTGAAAAATTAAAAGTTGGATAAACAACATAAATTAAAAAAAATGGATTATTATGATACTTAAACTTTAATGTTATAATAGAAATTATTAATTAACAACAATTAAATTAAAAACTAGATAATTGATAAGCCAAATTGATAAAAAACATAAATGAAAAATTATTAAAGGGTCTATAATAAGTGGAAAATGGATCGCATCAGTGACTAAATAAGTCACTGATTCCTCTTATCTGTCTCACCGGTAGACTAAAAATAGGAGTTAATGAATAAATAATCTAACTGCATACTTAGGAATAAATAATTAATGTATTAAAACTCTAAATTAATTAATTAATCAACCATTTGAATACTAAAAGTTTAAAGCCAACCGTTTAATTTAATTTAAACTAAAACTCCTTACATAATTAAATTGTAGGATGGTTAAACATATTAATAAATGAAGTTAAAATATTTAAGTAAATATAATTTAAAGGATAAAATATAAAAAATACTCAGAAATACGATGATTAAATAGTTGTATAAAATATATGATAATTTATTAAAAATTCACGAATATTTTAATTAACCAAACTAAATAATTAATAATTAAATTATAAAAGTAATTTAAGATTAATATTATTAATTTAAAGTCTAAAAATACATAATTAATGGTAAAATTTGTTTAATAAAAAAAATTAAATTATAAAAAATACAAAAGTAAAATTATTTAGTATAAAGTGCTTAAATAATTAATTAAATCATTAAAAATTAAGTAAAAAGATGTGGTAGAACTAAATAAAAATAGAGCCACATCAAATTCCCCTAGACATAAGCATTGTTTTTCCTCAAAAAAAATTCATTCACTATTTTCTTTGAAAACAGAAGTATGGTATTCACGATTTTGCTCAAAATGTAACATGTCCAGAAAATTGAAGTAATTGACAAAAACATGTTTTAGGAGTTTTGAAAACGAATTTCTCATTTGAATCTTGCCTAGAACAAATACATAGATGGTAATCAAAATAACTATGAATCTTCGTTCAATAAAGATGTCATGGCACATTTGTGACACTGCTTAGTGACTAACTTCAATCCAAGCTTGAGTCCAAATTCCAAGAGTGACAAAAGGTAAAATTTATATAGAATTAAAAACATAACCAGAGGTACTTAGTTCATTGACTTTTCACCTAGGTTCCAGAAATAATTAATTTTTTTGTGAACCTCCTTAATGAAACAACCTAAATGACTCCCATATAAACCAGTTGACCCCTTCTTCATTTGGCGTTCATCATTCCCCTCACCATAATGATCTAATTTTTGACCCTAGACACATTATTTAATTTTTTTTCCAAGCCATGTATCATATGCTAAGCACTGTGAAATGTACTAATTCAAAGTGTACAGAGGACTTATAGTAAACCAAAATGCACCCAACATCTAGGGTCTCAGAGATTTACTGTGGGATCCCAGATGCCCAGAAAACACTAGTTTCAAAAGATTTTAATGAAAACCATTTACATTGTCTCATTTAGGCAATTAATTTTTATAATTTAAAGGAAATGAGTTCCCTATAATCAAGATCAAAATTCATGTTCGAAGGGTTATAATCATAACTCCACTAACAGGTCACCCATATAACTCTAAAAAATAGATCCTAAATCAAATTTCAATTACATTACCAAAAAAGATCACTCACCAATTATCCTTCCACAATAATTTCAGATTTAGAGCAGTTCTTGAATACCAATCAAATCAGTACTCAAAGGAAAAAACCAATTGAGTACAGGTGTCAAAAGTACATCCCAAAATGCACCCAACATCTAGGTTCTCAGAGATTTACTTTGGGATCCCAGATTCCCAGACTACACTAGTTTCAAAATATTTTAATGAAAACCATTTACATTGTCTCATTTAGGAAATTAATTTTTATAATTTCAATGAAATGAGTTACCCATAATCAAGATCAAAATTCAATTTCGAAGGGTTATAATCATAACTCTACTAACAGGTCACCCATATCACTCTAAAAAAATATATCCTAAATCAAATTTCAATTACATTACCAAACACGATCACTCACCAATTATCCACCCACAATAATTTCAGATTTAGAGCAGTTCTTGACTACCAATCAAAGCACTACTCAATGGAAATAACCAATTGAGTACAGTGTAAATCCTAATATTATGAAATAATTTTGAAAAAATTTAACAATATTTTTCAAAAATATTGATGTAATGTTGGAATTGATGGGATAACAAATAAGAATATTTTAGCACAGTCAATAATTTCCCCCCTCCCTCACTATTAAAATTCAACATTTTCCCCAAAGTTGACTTCTAAATATATAGAAGAACAATAAAACCTTAATGTTCAAAACAGATTATCTGTTATGTAGATATATGACATGTATAACAGGGTCTCCTTGAGGTTCAAAAATATATTTTCCACAATGAATAACTTATCAGCATGTTCATTAGAAAATTCATGCACATAACATTTAAGTACGGGGAAAAATTTTCAATACAGCTCATAAGTAACAAGTAAAGTGTAATTGCACTGTTTATTGGGAGTAAGTATGTTTAGAAACTATATTCAGTTGGATGTTCAATATATATGAAAATTTTTATGTTAAAAACCCTAAAGATGTAAGAAGATTCAACAAAACACAACACTAACAAGCAAGTGTCCCCCCACACTTAAGATCAAGCGGTGAAAAGATTTTAATAACAATGAAATTCCATTTTATGCAATGAAGAACGATAAAATTTTTATTTACACAGTGACATACAACATATTTTATTTCCAATACTAGTAGAATTTTAGCCATTTGTAGAATCATTTAATTTTTAGTAGCAAGACATATAGTAGAATTTTATACAATTAATGTAGAATTTTCAAAAATAGAATCATATATAACAAAATTTTCATGAAAGACAAGTAGAATAATTTTTAATGTATTAATGGGAAGAGAAATGAAAAAAAATTATCAGTAAGATACTTTCTGGACTAGATTTTTTATTACTCCATCAGTATGGGAATTCCAATCCTTAAATGACAAAATATCAGCTTCATAATAATTGTGAAACCGAACAAAGAGACTAAGAGAAAGAAGAAACAAGAGCTTCCCAAAAATAGACCACAAAAGTAGCACATTATTCAAGGTTAAAAATAAAACAATGTAAATACAAAAAGCACCGTGGGCTTCCTCCCATGCAGCGTAATGTTTTATAGTCTTCAGCCAAAATTTATTCAAGACTAATTTTCAAGAACAATTAATGAATCCAAGAAATTAGGCTGTCCCTCAAAATAAAGTTTCACTCTCTTCCCATTAAGTCTAGAATTATTGAGGAGGACCTTTTGTCTAGGTTTTAATTGCATGGATTGAATAAGAGAATCATTAAAGGTTTTAGTATTCTCTTTATAAATAATTGAATTATCATAAATATATCTTCTAATCTCATCAATTTCACTCAGCTCAAGTAATATTCCCTCATAAGAACTATTGAAACCAATGTTCAGAGCCTTAACTTCCCAATAAGTCTTATGTTGCCTCTCAATAGGTAAATGAAAATATTTATTAAACAACATCTTGTAAGAATACATACCTATTGGGGTATTGAAATCAGTTTTATATTCCTATAGAGCTTTATCCAATTTAAGAGACTGGTCTATCCTAGAGTTTGACATAGTTTTCTAAAGTATCGGTTTCAGTTACCTATTGGAAATTTGCACTAATCCACAGGACTGTGGATGATAAGGTGTATCGGTTTTATGAAGTCAACCATATTTCTCCAAATAAATCCTTAAACTTACAGTTCATAAAATGTGTTCCATTATAAGTGATAAAGGCTTTAGGAACTCCAAATCTTGTAAAGATGTTCTTTTTCACAAACTTTTTCACAAAATTGGCATGATTGTTGGGAAGTGCCACTGCCTCAACACATTTTGAAACATAGTCAACAACAAGAAGAATGTACTCATTCCCATGAGATGATGGATGGAACCATGAAATCTAAACCCCAGAAATCAAAAAGTTTCAACTTCTAGAATTCCTTTTTGGGGTAAATATTTCCTATTACAACATTTCATAACCTATCACATCTATCATAGTTAACAACAATGCTCCTATAATACTTGAGAATATTAGGCCCAAAGATACCAGATTGTAAGTCTTTTGGAGCAGTCCTTTCTCCACCATGGTGTCCTCCCCAAGGTGAAGAGTGACAACTCTCTACAAGAGGCAACATCTCTTCCTCAGGGACACACCTCCTAATAATAACATCAGTACATATCATAATCAACAGGGGATCATCCCAACGATAGTATTTATGTTCAGAAATTAATTTCTTCCTCTATAAAAGGAAAACACCTACAACTATGTCACTAGCATCACACTTAAGTTCAAAAGGTATTTTCCAGTCTGGTGTAGTGATAATTGGTGATGTAGTGAGTTTTTCATTAAGTAGATTAAATTATTTCAAACAGTTCTCAACAAAATTGAAAGGCACATACTTGAAAAGCTAAGAACCCAAGGGTTTAGTGATTTTATAAATGTCTTTTATGAATTTCTAATAGAAACCGGCGTTCCCTAGGAAACTTCTAACTTATTTAACATTTTCAAGAGGTGGAAGTTTTTCAATGACTTCAACCATGGTAGTATACACCTCCAAACCTTTCTTTGACACATTATGACCAAGAACTATCCCTTATATGACCATAAATTGACATTTCTCTATATTAAGAACAATGTTGGTTTCAATGAATCTTTCTAAAACAATCTCAAGATTTATAAGACAGGTGTGAAAAGTACATCCCACAAATTGAAAATTCATCCATTAAAACCTCAATGATTCTTTCAATAATATCTGAAACAATATCTATCAAACACCTTTGAATAGTTGCTGGATCTCCACACAACCCAAAGGGAATCCTCTTGTACGAAAATGTCCCAAATGGGCATGTGAAAGTGGTCTTTTCCATGTCCTCTGGAGCAATAAGAATCTGGTTGTAACCAGAATACCCATCCAGGAAATAGAAAAATCCGTTTCCAGCAAGCCTCTCAAGAATTTGATCGAGGAAGGGAATTGGAAAATGGTTCTTCTTAGTGGTTTCACTAAGCTTCCTATAATCAATAGAGACTCTCCATTTTTTGGCTTTCCTAAAATGAATATATTCATTCTTTTCATTTTTAACTACAGTAAAACATCCTTTCATGGGAAAAACATGGATAAGGTTGACCCAAGAACTAAAAGAAATAGAATATATCATTCCAGGATCAAGCAGTTTATTCACTTCCTCTCCCACAACCTCTTTCGGGTTTGGATTGAATCTTCTTTGACACTCTACCATAGGCATATGGTCAGGATCTATAGGTATTTTATGAATTCAAAATGAGGGACTAAAACCCTTGATGTCAGTTATGGTCTAGACTAGGGCCAATTTAAACTTCATCAACACACTCAAAAATCGTTCCACATGATTTTCATTATGTTCGACAAAAATTTTGATAGTCAAAGTATAATTATCATACAAAAATGTATGTTTAAAATGAGAAGGGATTGGTTTTAGTTCAAGATTGGTCGGTGCTACACTATAAGGAAGACTCTTAGGCTTGGGAGGTCCCATATCATCAATATATCTCTTGTAAGGAGTACTGAATGATGAACAATTTTCAATTTCATGCTCATATTCTGAAATAATAGTGCCACTTTCCAAAGAGGGTTGCATACTGTCCACACATTCCATATCAGAATTCAACAGGTTAATTAGAGTAGAATCATAAATTTTTCTTATAAGTTATCCCTCAATATCATCAATGTGTTCAGAAAGGTTAGTGTAAATTGATACACCTTCAAACTCACTTAGAAATCTCTTTAGTTCAGATATAGTGGAATCTTATACAACAGAAACTGAACATATGTCTAGTTAAGGGAAATTTTCCCAATTTGGGGTTTGGGAAGAATTTTCAATTTCTAAGACAGGTTCAACGGGATTTTCAGCTCCAAGATTATTTTCTTTAGCAGAGAATCATTTTTCAAATTTTTTCAAGTTTTCAGTTGGGTTTTCATCCACTATGGACACTATCATTGAACAGTTTTCAGAAAAAGTTGGTCCTTTAACATTTTTAAACACATTCAACTCTTCTTGTTGTTCCCCAATTTGAAAAATTAACTGACCCTTTGGCACAACCATAATATCACCACATGTGGCCAAGAAGGGCCTACCTAAGATTATGGGGACATATTGATCACATTCCATGTCAAAAACTAAAAAGTATATAGGAAACAATTGTTTCCCAACTCCAACTAGTAAATCATCTATCCTACCCACAAGATGAGTGAATGATCTATCAGCCAACTCCAATATGACTGTGGTGGGTTTATGGACACCCAATATCAACCATGGAAACAATTAGTATGGGATTAGATTAATACTATCACCTAGATCACATAAACAATTGAGCTGATCATAATTTCTTAGAGTAAAAGGTATGAAAAAACTACTTGGGTCTTTCAATTTAGGTGGGATTTTCTTCTAAATCACAACACTTCACTCCTCAGTGAGACTGTTAGTAGAAAAATATTCCAAGTTATTTTTGTTAGAAACAATTTTTTAAGTGATTTAAAGTAAAATGGTATTTTAATTATTGCTTGAATGAATAGAATGTTTACTATATGTTTGGAACAGAGACCAAGGAACTGATGAAGTTCAACCCTGATGTTACTTTGTGGTTTCAAATTCTTAGGGAAAGTGATGGGTGGGAAAAAACATTTTATGGTAAGTAGTTATATCCCTCACCTCTTCGAAAAAGTTCTTTTTACCATTATTATTTTGATTTTTAGATGATTTTTCAGCTTGAGTTTCAGATGATAAATTCAGGTTTTCTTCATTTTCAGAAGTTTTTTTGTGAATATTTAGCATGTGTGAAAACAAGATTTTTATAACTATATTGAAGCATATTTTTATTTTTGGAAATTTAAAGGTCTCTTTTAGAAATAGTTTGAGTATTAAGCCCACTTTTAGTGACAATATCCATGGAATTATCTCTATGGTTAAGCTCAGTGGTACTTGGAGGTCTAACTTTTTCCCAAGATGTAAAATCTATTGCAAGTTGTAAAAGTTGTGTTTCCATATTTTTCATTCTCACATCAATTTTCATTTTACTATACTCATATTGATTTTGATGTTTGGATAGCTGGGTCATGTATCTTTCCTCTTGAGAGTTAATTTTGTTCAAGATGAGATCAAGCTTATAAGACATTTGATTATCATTGGTTTCTTGTGCATTTGAAGACTCAACCCTTTATTGATTTTGAAAGTTTTCTCTTGGTTGATTCTGATAGTTACGGGCAGTAGAATTTTTAATTAGGCATTGATCTTTCTATGATAGATTTTTATGGTTCTTATATCCTTGATTATAATTGTTTGAAAATTGATCTTCTTTAGGGGGCATCCTAGGACCGTAGTTAACAATTATCTAATTCTCTTATTGTTGGGATGGAATATCCATGTTAGGAAAAACGTTTTTAGTATGACCAAACATAACACAAAGTACACACTTTTCCCTTAAAGAATTGATAGTATTTTTACAGCCATGTTGGTTTACAGTTTTTTGGAGTTATGGTTCATTAAATATTGACGTTTGATAGTGATTTTAGCAAGGTGATCTTGAGTTTCATTCATTGAAATTTTGTTTTAATCAACATTTATATTGACTATTTTCATTCTTGAGTTCTTATGTAGAGAATATAGGGCACGATTATTAAAAATTTGTCAATGTTATTTATAATTATTATCATTTTTATTACCCCCAGCAAATTGATCAATAAGATTCTGTCCAGAGGAGGACCACCCTTTATAGAAAGTATCCATAAGAAGGTGAGATGGGATTTGATGATGGGGACACTACAAAATAATATTTCTAAATCTATCCCAATATTCATGAAAATATTCTCCATCCTCTTGATAAAAATGAGTTATTTTTGTTATAATTTGACTTTTTAGTCATTTTTGATAAACATTCATTATGAAAGAATTGTAAACTTGATCTTAGTTTTCAAAAATATTCACATCAAGATTCAGAAACCAATTTCTAGCATTCCCTTTTATGAAAAATGGAAAGACTCCCATTCATAGATCATTTTAAGTGATTTATAGAAGTGTTCGTTGCTGCATTGTATTAAAGAAGTCTCTAATGAAGGAAAGAGAGTCCTCATTAGAGTTCCCATTAAATGCAGGCAACAACGAAATGTGTGATTATTTCAATTCATAGTTTTTAGACCTAGGAGATAACCTAATAGAAGATGGATTACATGAAACTTGAGGGAGTTTTTATTCTCTCATACTAGGTATTTCATTTTCATCTAAGATTTTATGCTGATTTTGGTAGTTATTAGGTGCAAGAACTCTCTCATCTAGATTTTCTATTTCGTTATTTTTCTTTCTTTGAGCAGTTAAATGTTTGTCTATCTCTATGTTCAGTGGCTCTAGACTAACAGTAGAGTGTCTTGTGCTCATAAAAAGTATATCAAAAATTCAACTAGAACAATAGATGAACTAAACAGCAGATATACAATATAGAAAACAGTAGAAATTTGGTAGAAATTGATGTAGTTTTTTTTTTCAGTTTTCAATATTTCAAATTTTTTTTTAAAATTTTACATATGTGATTTTTTAAAAGTTTTTTTTAGAAATAGTGGCTCGTGACTTCCTTGGAAATGGAGCAAAAAAACTTAACCTAAAATTTCAGTGAAGTTGTTCAATGTTTAAAATTTGTAATCCAACTAACTAATGTATACATTACAAGTAGGGTCGAACCCACAAGGAAGGCGATTCAGACCACTATTCTTCTAAAAACCATTCATGAACTCCACTGTTGTCTGCAGTGGAGTGGTTACTCTGTTTTTTTTTTACTTTTTTACTTTTTATTTTGTGGAATTATTATTATAAAAATAAACTACACATTTTTTATGTGTTTTTGAACTAGACTAAGATGAAATAGAAAACAAATTGAAAATGTTGAACAGCTAAATTATTGAATGCTGATAAATGAACTACCGGAATGTAATTCCCGGTGAAAAATATTCATACTACTTGTTTTAGAGGTATTTCAATTCACTTTAAAGATATTGTAGAGTTCCACCATAAGAGTATGAATTACCTCCCACGCCAGGAGTTAAGACACCCAAGCCAATCAATTCAAGAGTTCGCCACTCCAAAATATATCAACTATGAACAGTTTATTAATAACAATAGGATGAACTCATCGTAAATACTAATGTCTTATGAATTTATAATATTTTGAAAGGTGTATCCAAGATCAATCGCACCAATCGATTATCAAAATTTTAAAATTACATTCTAATGGTACAAGAAATTGGATGAAATTGGCATTGATCTCACTGATCAATATGAAATCATTAAAATGATTAAGTGAAAAGGAAATTAAAACATAACATGTAGAACTTCAATTTATCCCCGAACTAAATGATTAGCTATAAAACATGATTATTATCATAACAGTAATTGAAAACATGTTAAAGAAGAGTATAATAATTCAAAACACAAGGGCAGACAAAATCCCTGAAATATACTCTACTCATACACTCCTTCAACTCCAGGGATGTTCACAAGACCTCAATACTCCTGATGAGAGAAAATCTCTGAATCATCAATGGTTCTATCCTTGAATGAATGTCCCTCCCCCTACTCTGTCGCATTCTCTTCTTTTTAATCAACTATCATCTAATGCACTTCACCCCTTATTTGTCACTGACATTAAATTCCAATGACATGTTCCCCGCACCCATGTGATTTTTAACGACTGGTACGTCAAACTAGTTTTACCCTTGTAACAAACTCTAGGTGAGTTAGTTGGAAGTACTTGGACATGTTTTCACATTTGTAATGAACCTGCACTAGAAAGAGGAAAACATAATAGTTTAAAACATGAATAAAGTTTAATTAAATATAAATATAGTCATTAGTTAATTAAGAAATCTTAAAAAGAATTAAAATTTTTCTAAATTATAATTAAATTATCAAGTTATTTAATTAACATTATTAATAAAATGTTATTATTGAATTAAATATTTTGATTAAAAATATAATTAAAATTATATTATTATAAAATTTGTGTATTAAATATTAATGTATCAATTAGTTAAACTGATTTGTTCAATAAATTTTATAGATTGTTATTATTAATTTAATAATTTATTTTCTTATTGTTAACATTAATGTTATTAATTAAATGAGTAATAGATTTATTAATATTATTAAATTAAACAATAGTTGTTTAAATAAATTAATTTTAATTTTTATAATTATATTTATGTAAGTAATTTAATTTTTAACTGGTTATATATTATTTTAGTTTTTATAAATTATAGTTAGTTAATTTTCATATGTTATATTTTTTTAATATTTTAAATTAAAATTATTACTATTTAATATTTTTGTTATATTAATATTTTATTTTAAATGTATTTTTAATTTTAATTTTAGTTTAAGTTAAATTAATTTTTTTAACTTTTATTTAATTCCCTTCTCCCCCTCCCCCAATTTCGGTGCACAGCAGGGGAGGGGGTAGGGTTCTTTCTAGCCCCCTTCCAGTACGACACAACATCCTCCAAAAAATGGTGACCAGCCTTCCCCACAGTGGTCATCGAGATCTGTTTTGGCTTCAGAAACACAGTGGTGGGACTCCATCTTCAATCGCGGTGGAAGAGAGCTTGTCTTCCCTTAGATTCGGTAGGTTTTCTTTTGGATCGTCCTTGGATCATGGCTTGGAAAGGGATGCCTTGCGCCTCAATACTAGAGATAGCCTGTATCTAACTCAACTGCGTGTGGTTCCTCTTCCCAGTGTATGCAACGATGAAGTCCTTCTCCAAGTGGCGCGACATCCTTCAGTGACTGAATGGCTAGAATTGGCCTCCTCCTCAGATTCCACAATGGCAGCACAAACCTCAGCCTCCATCTCAGTTTCCCATAGTTGCGGAGCAACTTTCTTCCTCCATCTTAGGTGGCAGTGGTCGAAAACCGGCAGTGGATACGGTGGATTCAAGTCCTCCACTACACATACTAGTTCGGGTAAAGACTTCCAAAGAACCAGTGGTTCAAAGTAGTCCATTAGTTTTTTTCAGTGTAGGGTTGGCACAAAATCATCGTCTGTGCAGCAGCTTCGTATCCTGCAGATGGCAGAAGAGCGGCACTAGCTTGTAGCGATGACATGAGTTAGAAGTGACCCCTTTAATAATTGGCGTTTTTGTGTTGATTTGAATCTTGTTGAGTGCGTGAAATGCAATTCATGAAGTAGGGAAGAAAATTTAATAGGGGATGCAATCATATTAAGCTACAGTGAAGACCAAAGAAGGCCATCAGTTGGGAAAAAGACACTAATGATGAAATGATACTTCAGTAGGCTGTAGGTGAATGGTTATGTATCAGTGAGTAGGTGAGTGATGGTGGGATGCATAGGAAAGGTCACCGATAGGCTAAAAGGTTAAAGGTCACGAGTGGATATAAAATAAAAGCTACCGATAGAGAAAAGAGAGAGGTCACCAATGTATGATAGTTAAAAAGGGTTTGTTGTTGAAACAAATGAGGGGTAGTAGAATGTGGTTCACTAATACAAAGAAAAAAAATAAAAGGGTCACCATTGGAAAATGAATATTAATGTTACCGGTACATAAACAAACAAGGTCACTAGTGGCATAAAAGAAACTCAATGTCAGCATTAAAATTTAAGGTTACCGGTACAGATAAATAATAGGAAACCGACACAAATAAGGTCGCTATTAGCGGTAAAAATAAAGTTCACTGGTGAAATAAGGGTCATCAATGCAAAAAAGAAAAGGTTCACCAATAAAAAACAATGAACTAACAGTGACCATAAAAAACATAAATTGAACTTAAAATTAAAACATAATTTAACTAAATACAAATATTTTGAAATAATTAACTAGTTAAAATTATAAAATAAAATATACAAAGATTGAAAATTAAAAGTAGGATAAATAACATAAATTAAAATAATAGGATTATTTTTAAACATAAACTTTAATGTTACAATAAAAATAATTAATTGAATTCACTTAAATTAAAAATAGATAATTAATAAGCTAAATTGATAAAAAATATTAAATGAAAAATTATTAAAGGGTCTATAATGAGTGGAAAAGTGATCATATCAGTGACTAAATAAGTCACCAATAGCTCATATTTGTCTCACCGATAGACTGAAAACAAGAGTTAATGAATAAATAATCTAACTACATACTTATGATTAAATAATTAATGTTTTAAAACTCTAAATTAATTATTTAAACAATTATTTGAATACTTAAAGTATAAAGTGTAGAGTCAATAAGGTTTTCCTTATGACTTTTCCTTTTCTTCTTGGTTTGAAAATCACAAACACCTTATCTTTAAGAAAATATGATTTTACCCCTGATTTAATTCTATAAGTAAAACTTCCTTAAGGAAATTTACCTCTTTCTTGTTTTCATTGTTCATATCAATATTTTTCTTAAGTATAAAAATTGGATTCATATCTATATTCTCGGGATCGTATAATACATAGATATGAAGAATTCTATTTCAGTATCTGAATTCTCATTCAGAATTCTGTAATAAATTCTCCTTACGAATTTTTATGAAGAATTCTAATTACAAATTCTAATACAGAATTGTCATTACGAATTCTGATGATGAATTCTCATTACGAATCTGATGCAGAATACTCATTACGAATTCTGATGAAGAATTCTCATTACGAATTATGATGATGAATTCTCATTACTAATTCTGATGAGGAATTATCATTACGAATTATGCTGATGAATTCTCATTACGAATTCTGATGACGAATCCTCATTACGAATTCTGATGACGAATTCTCATTATGAATTATGATGATGAATTCTCATTAGGAATTCTGTGATGAATTCTCAATACGAAATCTGTGATGAATTCTCATTATGAGTTCTGTGATTAATTCTTATTACGAATTCTGTGATTAATTCTCATTAAGAATTCAGTGATGAATTCTCATTACGAATTCAGTGATGAATTCTCATTACGAATTCCGTGATGAATTCTCATTAAGAATTCAGTGTTTAATTATCATTACGAATTCAGTGATGAATTCTCATTACGAATTCAGTGATGAATTCTCATTACGAATTCAGTGATGAATTTTAATTAGGAATTCTGTGATGAATTCTCATTACGAATTATGTGATGAATTCCCATTACGAATTCTGTGATGAATTCTCATTATGAAATCTATGATGAATTCTCATTACGAATTTTGTGATGAATTATCATTAGGAATTCTATAATAAATTCTCATTACGAATTCTCTGACGAATTATCATTACAAATTCCAGTGCAGAATTCTCAATACGAATTTTGGTTGTGAATTATGATTACGAATTATGGATCTGAACTTTTATGAAGTTCAACTCTGAATTATTCTGATAAACAGAATCTGAATATTCTTGTAATATAGACTCTGAATATAATTTTTGGTTAGACTACGAACTTTTTACTTACACTATGATTTATTATGTTTGTTATAAAACGATGTCGTGCTTTCAGTTACACATTTTTCGTTATAAAACGATGTCATCCATTCTGTTTTGAACTAACCGTTGGTTGAGTGACACGTGTACAGGTCCCTCCGAAATTTAAGGAAAATATGACCATTGGAGGAGGGATCCGACCGTTGCTACTGAGCCTATAAATAAGAGCTCATTTGAAAGAGCTCAATACAAAAAGAATGAAGAAGTTGATCACTCTAGAGACCACACACTGTTAATGTGATTTCTAGAGAGTGAATCTTTTCATTGCTTGTGCGTACTGAACTACTCGTTCAGATTGCTTCACGCGACTCCAAATGTTAGTGATTACATTTGAGGGCTTCTGGGGATATGAAGATAGAGGTTCCTACTACCATGATGCTAAGGGCTTCCGGGGATAGGAAGATAGAGGTGCCGACTACCTTGAAGTTTGAGGGCTTCTTTGCTGAGGAAGACAGAGGTTCCAACAACCTTGAAGTTGAGGGCTTGGGGGGATTGCAAGACTGAGACTCCAATCTTTGTATCGAGGGCTTACCCAAGTGTGGGTAAGACATAATTTCATGAAAGTATAAATAAAGGGACATTTATCTAAGGTTATTGTATACCCGTCTCTTTGGGTTAACATATTTATATCTTGTTAATCATTTTTGTTACAAGTTTATCTTTTCCCCTACATTTTTTATGTTTAAGAAAGTATATCTATCTTATACTTCCTTACACTTGTATACTCTGATTCAGTTAGATTCTATATGCTTTAAGGTAGAATATTATATTGTAAAATTTGGTTAAGTTTCTTTTTCCAGATCCATATTTCTAGAACCGGTTTTTTGGAATCAATTTCTAGATTTAAGCAAGTGTATAGAACTAGAAGTTTTTAACATCATACATTGTCCTAATATTTCATTTGGTGTTGGAGGTGTTGTGAATTTTCTTAGTTTAACATTGTTAAACATAGATCTTTCTTTGTTTAAGGAAATTTTTAAAGTGTAAAATTTACCCCCCCTCTTGTATATTGAGCATCTACATTATTATTTCAATCCTACAATTGTTATCAGAGGAGGTATCTGATATACATATATTCACATATAAGTTTTTCTTGCTCAGTTTTTATTTGTTCTATATTTTCCGTGCTTAGGAAAATTCTCCTTGAATCCGATATTTTGTTATTAACATGTTTTTGTGTAGAAAGATTTTTAAGATGGTAAGAATCAATTTTGGTTCCATCAACAACCTAAATCCTACAAGACCACTAATTTTTGATGGTAATGACTACGATTATTAGAGAGATCGAATGATGACATTCGTTATCAATACTAGAGTAGAAAATTTTGTTATCCTTACTGGAGGTTATCAAATTCTTGATAAGGATGTTAGTACTTTCACCAACCAAGAGAAGCATGATTATCAATTAAACTATAAGGTACACAATACTTTACTATGTTCAATGACTAGGAATATATATAGCCAAATTTCTTTTTGTGAAGCAGCTTACTGTATATGGATGAAACTCGAAGTTACACATTTTGGTACATCCAAAGTGATTTAGACTAGAAGAGCTTTGCTTAGAGCTGAGTATCATGGTTTTAGCTTTCATTATGGAGAACCCATTTTAAGGTGCAACAAAGGTTTATGACTATCGTGAATAGCTTAAAATATATCAGAGAGAAAGGTCTGGATGATGAAGCTCTTGTTGACAAGATCATTGATATTATGCCAAATGAGTGGGAATCAAAGAGAGCATAAATTGATGAGAAAAGGAAATTCACTCCAATTTCCTTAGATGAACTTTTTAAAACACTTCTACAACATGAAACAAGGATGAAGAGAGATGCTGACAACATCAAAAAGAAGAATGGGAATGGTACTATTGCTTTTACTACAACATCAAATCATATGAAAGCCAAGACTCCAGAAAGAGTATCTAGATCCAAATATAAGATGGTTGTTATCCAATCTGAATCTAGTGAGAGTGAAGTCTTAGAGAATGAGTTAGAAAATATTTCTCGAAGGATGAACAAGATAGCTAGACAAATAAATTTCCAATACGAGTATAAGAAGAAGTAAATTAAAGATAAGAAAGATTTAGAAGCCATATGCTATGAATGCAAGAGATTTGAACACATAAGACCTGATTGTCCTTTTCTCATTAATAAAGAAAGAAACGAGTGGAATTCTGAAAGGAATAGAAAGAATTATTATAAATATAATGCTAATAATGTTCTTAAAGCTAATGATACTTGGAGTGCCAGTGGTGGTGACTCTCCAGATGACTCTTAAGATTATAAATGTTCGGGATTGAAGAATCTTGGTCTTATAGCCAGGTTACCTATTGAAAATCATTGATTTATGGCTAAGGTACACAATGCTGAATCATTGACTAATGTTTCTTTAAATACTAATGATAGTAAATATTATAACTATTCAGATGAATAATCCTCTTCTGATGAATAAAATACATTACCTACCTATGAAGAAGTTTCTAGGTTTTCTGAACTTCATGAGATTGAGAATTCAAAACTCAATAAAAAACATGATAAGGCAAATTCTAGGAATACTATTCTTACTATGGAAATATCATATCCTTATAAAGATCTTGATAAGAAAAATGATGATTTCATAAGTATTTCAAAATGTCTTGTGGAAGTAAATTCTGAGAAGAATAAACTTTCTAAAGATCTAGAAAAAGTAATTTCTAAGATAAGTGTTTTCGATCGTAGCTCTAGATCCAAATATAATTATTTTGAAGATAAAAAATTTGTTATAAAACTCATGTCTGAAATATTTTCCTTAAATAAGTGTTTGTCGAACGTTACCATAGGTAAATAAAATTTTGATAAGATGTATTCACAAATACGACCTTTAAGAAATAAATCTGGATTTGGTTATTCCCATGCAAAACCAATTTTTAGTAACAACTACTTTGTTCCTCAGTGTGCCCCATTTTGTACTAAGTGTCAATGTGGTGGTCACTGGGAAAAATAATTGTTCTTTAAACAAAACCCAATCTTTAGGTTTTCATAAGGCTTATTTTTCTAAAAAGATGTGGTTACCCAAAATTTTGTTATATGAAAATCTCGGATCCAAACAAGTTTGGATTCCGAATGTCTAATTATTTTCTTATTTTCAGGAAGATAAAGGAAGTACCAATAGCAATACATGGTACATGGATAGTGGATGTTCCCAGCATATGACAGGTAACAAAAACTATTTTGAAAAGATTATCAAGATGAAAGGAGGAAAAGTTACATTCAGAGACAACGTTCAGGGAGAAATTATTGGTATAGGTGATATTGTTCTTCGTGGTAAATCCTTGATTTCAAATGTTTTGTTTGTTAAGGGTATTAATGACAAACTCATTAGCATAAGTCAATTATGTGATGAAGGATACCTTGTAAATTTTAGGAATGATAAGTTTTTAGTACACAATTCCAAGGAAGAGTTTATTCTCTCTTCCCATTGTCAAGAGAATGTTTACACATTGAACTTAGAAGACCTAAGACACCAAGACTTACCTTGTATATGTGAAATGGAAGATCATTCTTTGTTATGGCATAGAATACTAGGTCACTATAACCTTAGAAACTTATGTAAACTCTCTAAGAAGAAACTAGTTAAGGATCTACCAGAGCTTAGATTTGATTCTTCTAAAGTTTGTGATCCTTGTAAATATGGAAAGCAACGTAAATCTAGTTTTAAATCAATCGGTGAAGTCTCAACAACTGATGAGTTACAGTTGGTGCACATGGATCTTTTTTGTCCAACACAAACTGGAAGCATTGGAGGCAAAAACTACGTGTTTGTTCTAGTTGATGATTACACTAGATTTACATGGGTCTATTTTATATAACAGAAGTCTGAATCTTTTTCTTATTTCAAATGTTATAGATCCCAAGATAAAAATGAGAAAAAACTTCCATTGAAAACTATTCATAGTGATCATGGAGGAGAATTTCAAAATTCTGATTTTGAAACTATTTGTAGTAGAAAAGGTATTACTCACAACTTTTCAGCACCTAGAACTCCTTAACAAAATGGTGTAGTTGAAAAAAGAAATAGAATTCTTCAAGAGATAACTAAAACCATGTTGAGTGAATATTCTGTAGCTTGACATTTCTTGGCTGAATCAGTACGTACTTCTTGTTATACTATAAATTGAGTTTTGATTAGATCTTTTCTCAATAAAACTCTTTATGAGTTATGGAATGGTAGAAGACCTAGACATTCCTACTTCAATGTTTTTTGGTTGCATGGTATTCATCATGAATACTAAACATAATCTACACAAATTCGCACCAAAATCTTATAAATGAATTTTCTTAGGTTACTCCACAACTTCTAAGGCTTATAGAGTTTTCAATAAAAACTCTTGTACTCTTGAGGAAACAGTACATGTAAATTTTGATGAGTCTGATCCTTTAGTTTTTAAACCAACCCAACCTACATCCTCAGATTTGTTTTCAAAAACTGATTATCAACATTTGTTAGAAGATACTTCTGATAAGGAAAATGTTCAAGAAAATATTTCTGAAACATTTACCCCAAAAGATTTTCTACCCTATGTTGATGAACGAGTTTTAAAAAACCCAAGTCAGGTGTTTATTAATAATCATCCTAGTGATAGTATCATTGGTGATGTGAATAAAATTGTATGGACTAGAAGTTCCTTGAGGAAGGAAATAGAACATCTTGCATTTCTTTCCCAATTAGAACCAAAAAGCACTGATGAAGATTTAGGTGATGATGATTGGATCAAAGTAATGAAAGATGAGATAAATGAACTCGAAAGGAATAAAGTCTGCACCATGTTTGAAAGACCTAAGGAAACTTCTATTATTGAAGTAAAATGGGTCTTCATAAATAAGTGTAATGAAAAAGGAGTTGTATTTAGGAATAAAGCTAGACTAGTTGATAAATTCTACAATCAACAAGAGGGAATAGACTATGAAAAAACCTATTCTCTAGTAGCTAGACATGAATCTGTTAGTATCTTACTTGCCTTTGCAGAATTCTTCAATTTTAAAATTTTTCAAATGGATGTGAAATGTGCTTTTCTTAACGTTTACGTCCAAGAGTATGTTTTTTTGAACAACCTCCTAGATTTGAAGACACAAACATCCTGATCATGTTTTTAGACATACCAAAGATTTTTATGGACTTAAACAAGCCCCCCAAGCCTAGTATGATAGACTAATAAGATTTTTTCATAAAAATAACTATGTTAAGGGAAATAAAGATCCAACCCTTTTTATAAAGAAAGGCAAGAAAAATGTTTTGATTGTTCAAATATATGTTGATGACATCATATTTGGTTCAACTCAGCAATCATTAACTAATTCCATTGCATGTCTAATGAAATCTGAGTTTGAAATGAGTACGATGGGTGAGTTAACATTTTTCATTGGTTTTCAAATTTCTCAAAAACCAGAAGGAACCTATATATCTCAACATAAGTATACTAAAGATCTTCTTAAAAATTATGGATATGAAAACACTAAAAGTGTTAGTATTCCCATTGGGACCTCAAACACACATGATATTGATGAAGACGAGAAACCAGTGGATCAAAAATCTTTTAGAGGTATGATAGGAATCCTACAATGCTTAACTACTAGTCATCCAAACATAATGTTTTCAGTATTCTTATGTGCCAGATATCAATCCAATCCTAAGGAATATCATTTAAAGGAAGTGAAAATAATTTATTTCTACTTAAAGGGAACCATGGATCTAGGACTACTCTATAGTTCTGGAAATGATTTTGTTTTAAAAAGATTTCCAGATGCAGACTTTTGTGGGTGTAGAATGGATAGAGAAAGTACATCTAGAACTTGTCATTTCTTAAGAGATTTGTTAGTTTATTGGTCATGCAAGAAGCAACACTCAGTAGCACTATCCACTACTGAAGCTGAATATGTAGCAGCTGGATGTTGTTGTGCTCAAGTGTTGTGGATGCAACACACACTCATAGACAATGGCTTGAGTTTTATTAAGACTAAATTTTTTTGTGATAACACAAGTGTCATTTCCCTTAGTAAAAACACTGCACATCACTCCCCTGGAAAGCACATAGATACTAGGCATTACTGTATTAGGGATTACACACAAAAAGTAGATATCATTCTTCAGTTTATCAGGATGCTAGATCAACTTGCTAATATTTTCACAGAATATTTAGCTTCAGATAGATTTGAATACATTAAATAGAAGTTAGGAATGATAACCGTAAGTTAATTCTCCTTCATTAACTTATTTTTGAAACAATCCCCTTACAGTAATAAAATCCTTTTCAAAGGGGAAGTACATTTGTTTGTTAAGCTTTTTAAATTTTCCGTAATGAACTTTTAAAATTTTTCATAATGAGATTTTCAAAATAATTCGTAATGAAATTTTCGTACTGAATATTTCGTAATGATGTTTTTGTACTGGAACTTTCATAATGAAGTTTTCGTACTAGAACATTCGTAATGAAATTTTTCGTACTGGAACATTTGTAATGAAATTTTTGTACTAGAACATTCATAATGAACTTTCCGTACTGGAACATTCGAAATGAAATTTTCTTACTAGATCTTTTATAATGAAATTTTCGTACTGAGAATTTTCGTAATGAAATTTTTGTAATGATAATTTTCGTAAGGAAATTTTCTTACTGAAATTTTTTCACACTCATATTGTTTTGTACTGATTCTTTCATAGTATGATTTTTCGTAGTCAAATTTTCATCAAGAAGAATTTCACCTATTACAAACAATTTTTCTAGACAATCCGAAAGGTTTGATTTACATACATAAGACTTTATAATCATATTTTTCTTACTGGTACTTTCTTACATGTTTTAAAAATTTTCGGATTCTAGTTTTCTTAATTACGATTGTTTTTCTTAAAACCTAAAAAGATCGGAGTCAAGTTTTCCTTGCAGATCGTTTCTCAACCGTCAGATCAAATCTCAATGAATCTCAATCGTTCGGTCTAACATGGAAGTTGAACCTTTGTCACAATGCCTATATAAAGGGGACCCCTGAGGGTTGTCCCACATCGGATATCAAGATTTTGCGTCTCGATGATCTGTCCTCCATACTTAAGGTCGTTCCGATCATTCCCAAGTTCGTTCCGATTTCTTCAAAACCGTTCAGTTTCGAATGTCTATAAAAGCCACTTCTCACGATATGTCAACTGGGAATCCCATTTGTAAGTGGTTAGTTATCAGGGAGAGGCTATTGCATCCAAATTTCTACAAGTATGATTCTCTTATATCTATGAACATCAAGCTCAATGTCCGGGAGGATGTATGCTTATCAAAGACAGTGAATCAGGATCCAGTTTATTCAGATTTTCTTGTTGAGTTTTGAGAGTCAGTTTCCTTCCTTGAGGAAGATGGAAAAGAGAAGTTTTCATTCATGTGTTATGGAAGACTTAAAATGTGACAACCAGTCCCAATGGGTCCTGAGCCGCAACTCCCCAATCCCACCTCCAATAGGCCAGGGGCTAGTGACTAGCACCGAGTAGGCATGCTACTAACATCAGAGGCATTTCCTATAAACCTGTACACACGCAAACACACCTCCAAGCCCTCAAAGATGAAAAGTAAAAACCACTAAAAGGAAAAGATACATTCATACACTAAAACCCAAACAACAGAGTATGACAGGAATCTAAATTACAAGAAAGTAAAACCCTGGGCCAAAAGTACAATCCCACCGAAAGAGAGTCCGTAACAAAGTCCAACCTGTAAAGAAAGGTGCTGGGACTGTAGTCTATAGCCATAGGAACACACCTCAGCCTATCTGATCTCACTAAGCACCGTCCGGTCCTGGTCCTCCTAGAATCCTATCAAAGGCTCCCTTGTCTGCACAAGACACGACACGTGCGGGAAAAGACCACGCAGGGGTGAGTATAATAATACCCAGTAGGACACCACAAAAGCACAAGGGAAACACGATAAGGGAAAATACCACAAAGGAAAGATACAATCGGATCTTCATAGTATATATGTCTACCGAACATGTAACAATAATATATAGATATACTCACGCACGATCGACTATCGTGAATACCACCACTAAGATCCAGCTCGAAGATTCCACTAAGCATGTAACCGGGAGAACACACACCTAGGTTTGAAGAGAGAGATATAAAGTACTCCTTCCATTAGAACACACTCTATATGTACTTGGGAACATGATTCTCAGATGGGTATCACCACCAATAGACATGGTGTGATTCCAACAACTCAGTCTGAGCTAATCCTCTAAGCCGAGGATCGACGCTCGGGTAAAGTTGGTCATGTAGATACCAAGAACTCTACCTAGGGTTCCAGGAATTAATAGAGGATTCGACTCTAAGTCTCATAGAGGGGATTCCAAAAACTCTATTCAGGAAGTCTTTCTGAAGGGATCATACTCCTTTTTGTAGGAAATGATACCAAAAACCTTCAGGATAATGACTAAGGGGACTAACCCTAAGGAAACTAGCCCAAGTCACAAAAGGGAACTGGTTCAAGCCATGTAAGATTGGTTACACGGCATGTTTTACGGTTACATGCCGTGTTACATGACCCTGGGTACTTCTCGTGTAAATGGCCCGTGTCATCCGTTCAAGCTCTGTAAAACTCAACTACATGGTGTGTAGGAAAACGCACACGCCATGTTCCTTGACTCTGGGTACTGCCCGTGTAAATGGCATGTGTCATTCAGCTTGTCGGATAGAAAGTAACTACACGACATGTTGAATAATCACATGCCGTGTCCAAGCAAATGGGGATTGCTCCGTGTACTCTGGCCATGTGCCCGTAAACGGTCTCTGTCCGTGTTGCCTGCCCGTGTACCAGCACATGGGGTATCCCATGTATCTGGTCGGGTCCGGCCGGGGAAGGGTATACACACTGTGTCCTTGGACATGTACCCAACCCATGCTCGTGTACTCCTGAAGTGCATGCCAGGTTGTCCATCGACAAACACATGCCGTGTAGCCCATACTACACTCCGTGTAGTTGGGATTTTTCCAGAAACGTCGTATTCCTCCTCGCGCTTCGACCAATCCTCCAGATCTCGATTTGGACGTCTGTTTTCCACGAAACTCAAGACATTGGGCTGCCCTGCCGTCATGATGCAAAATATGAGGGTTTTGGTCCTTGAATCGGCTCAATGAAAAACATATGATCTTCCGATTGAAATACGCTCGAAGAGCGATTTCTCCCAAATCGCATAGATTCGTCCGCTGTCGTCATAACTGCAGCTCCATTGGTTCATCCCGATGTCGGGTCGATAATATCAGATCATTATGCCGTAGATCAGAGGCGTAATCAATCTTTGTTCTTATCCCGCGAAGAATGAAGAATGCACGTGAAGAACGCGAGGAAAGAATCCCAAAAAATCAGGAAATAGGGATGAACCTTGATCGTTGTTCGTGACGATCTAGGTTCTTCACCATTAGATCAAAACCAAAACAACCTCAAGAATCAAAACTTCAAATTACCAGCAACAACCCATCCCACAAGAACGATCGATCTGTGAGCTAATCTGTTTGTGTATTAGTCTGCGTTCTTCATGGAAATCAAAAATAGGGAAGGAAAACAAAAACAAACATCCTACCTAGATTCGCGACATTCGTTGGCGAAGATCATGTCGCTGCATCGTCATCACCAGTGAAAACCGTCACGAACGTCGTCTCCGCGTTGGGAGGTCTTCTCCAGAGCCTCTAGAGCCACCATGGGTTTCAGGGTTATGAGGTTTGTAACCCTGAACCCCTGCTCTATCCTTTATTTAAAAAGGATAAAGATATCCGCTGCAATAGATTTAATAAAATATTTTAAACTGAATATTTTATTACGGTTATGTCCAAAAACCAGATTTCGCCACCGGCCTGCGCCAGTCGATGTTAGGTCTTTTCTAGGGTAAAACTGATGATCTGAATGCAACAAAGCCCTCATATTTCTAATTTGAGCACCCGTTTAGGATTTATTCCACTTTTTCCTGAAAACCTCATGCACGTGTTATTTAATTAAATTCAAACATTTTTTCCAGGATCAACAGGCCCTGGAACTGCACGTTGTCTCGAAGACTGGTCTTGAAATAATTCCCACATATTATTAAAAATAAAGTATAGAAAATTCTAGACATTACATCACACCCACCTTAGGGATTTTATTTCCATGAAAAGCTAAAACAAGGGCTACTCAAAAAGATGTGGGTACTGCACACGTACTTGAGCCTCCCGCTCCCATGTGCTCTCCTGCAAGTTCCTGTGATGCCACAAGACACGCACCAAGGGAATAGATCATCCATGAAGGATCTTCTGCTGCCGAACCTCAGTCTCCACTGGGTACTCAGCAATGGTCGCTCC
The DNA here is from genome assembly GCA_963277665.1 of Viscum album. Taxonomy (NCBI): domain Eukaryota; kingdom Viridiplantae; phylum Streptophyta; class Magnoliopsida; order Santalales; family Viscaceae; genus Viscum; species Viscum album. The sequence goes on along the minus strand of OY728166.1, from coordinate 1,219,973,491 downwards.
ATCATTGATGTCCAACCAGCCCGAGTTGATGACGTGCGATGGATCATGCATGTACCTCCGTAGATGTGACACACGAAAGACGTTGTGTAATCGGTTCATATGAGGAGGTAGATCCAAGCGATACACCACATCGCCAACTCTACTTAGAATTTGAAAAGGGCCAATGAACCTCAGATATAGCTTGCCACCTCGGCCAAATCTCCACAATCCCCCATCGAGGTGAGACCCGAATGAACACATGGCCTCCTTCCACGAACTCCAAGGGCCTCCGCCTCCTGTCAGCATAAGACTTTTGCTGACTCTGTGTAGTCTTCATCCACTCTTGGATGACCTGCACCTTCTCTGTAGTAGCTCTCACCATCTCTGGGCCCATGAGTGCTGACTCTCCTGGTTCAGTCCAGAAAAGTGGTGACCTGAATGGTCACCCGTACAGAGCCTCGAATGGTGCCATACCAATAGTGGAATGATAACTATTGTTATAAGAAAATTCCACCAGTGGTATGTGATCCTCCCAGATAGTACCGAAGTCAAGCATGAAAGCTCATAGAATATCCTCCAGAACCTGGATGGTCCGCTCCGTCTGACCATCAGTCTGAGGATGGAACACTGTGATCAAGCGTAACTGAATCCCAAAATATTCCTACAATCCCTTCCACAACCAAGATGTGAAACGAGCATAATGATCTGAGATGATAATGTATGGAACTCCATGAAGTCGAACTATCTCCTGCACGTAGAGGCGTCCCATGCTCTCTACCGAACTCTACTCCCGAATGGTTAGGAAGTGGGCTGACATGGTGAGTCGATCAACGATCACCCAGATGGCATCATGTACCCTAGACGTACATGGTAAAACCATCACGAAGTCTATGGATATCCCATCCCACATACACTCTAGAACCTCAAGGGGCTGAGTCAAACCCGCTGGTATCTGGTGCTCATCCTTTACCTACTGACAAGTAAGCACCGAGAAACAAACTCTACCACACTCTTCTCCATTCCTAGCTACCAGAACTGATGCCAGAGGTCCTTGTACATCTTTTCAATTCCTGGATGCACCGCCAAAGGAGATTTATGGAATGCCCTCAGAACCTCCTCTCGCAATGTCACTGGTACTACTGTGTGCCCTTTGAAAATAACAACGTGCTCTCCACCTTCTAAATATCAATCAGCAGCATCGCCTGTGGATATCTGAGCACGTAGAGCCTCACAGCTAGCATTATCGAGCTGTGCTTCTCTGAATCTCTATAATAGTAGAGGGGTAACAACCATCGAATGAAGGTATGCTCCATCATCTCTATCCATGAAGGATAACTGTAAGGAGGCCAACTGCCTCATCACCTCATCTATAAACTACAAACATGATTTAATGCTGAGAGGATCTGCCGAAACATTCCCCTCCCCAGGTGTGTAAATGATCTCAAAGTCATAATCCTGGAAGAACTCAATCCATCGTCTTTGTCTCAAATTCAGATCCCTCTAAGAAAAGATATATATGAGACTATTGTGATCAGAGTAGATAGTAAACCGCTCACCCATTAGGTAGTGACTCGACATATTCAACGCGAAGACTACCACTGCCAACTCAAGATCATTGGTCGTGTAGTTCTGCTCGTGGGGCCTCAACTGGAGTGAGCCATAGGCCATCACCTTTTGACTCTGCATCAAGACACAACCATGCCCGGTTCCTGATGCGGCGTAGAACACTATGTACTCAAGACCCTTATACGGTAATCTCATGATCGGGGCACTCATCAGACTCTGTCTCAACTGTTGGAAAGCCTGCTGGCATCTCTTGGTCCACACGAAAGGCTGCCCATTTCGGGTCAAAGCTTTCATGGGTTCTAAAATCCTAGAAAAATCAATAATGAATCTCCGATTGTAGCCTGCCAACCCAAGGAAACTACACACCTCCATCACGCTCCGGGGTGGCTTCTATGCTAACACGACCTCTACCTTTTTTGGGTCCACTGCTACGTCATCTACTAAGATAACATTTCCCAGAAAGCAGACCTGTTATATCCAGAATTGGAACTTTGAGAGTTTCCCATACAACTGGTGCTCTCAGAGTGTGTCTAGAACCATCCTTAGGTGTCTCACGTGCTCCTCCTCGGATGCAGAGTACACAAGGATATCATCGATGAGAACTACTACGAACTGATCTAGATAGGGATGAAATATCTGATTCATGAGTCCCATGAACACTGCTGGGGCGTTCGTCACACCGAAGGGAATCACCAAGTACTCATAGGGACCGTAGAGGCATCTGAAAGCCGTCTTTGGTATATCCTCATCCCGTACTAGCAACTGATGATAGCCTTATCGTATATCAACATTCAAGAACCATTGTGCCCCTCTCAACTGGTCGAAGAAGTCATCGATCCTCGGTAGTGGATACCAGTTCTTCACGGTCACTTGATTCAAGTGCCGGTAATCCACACATAGCCTCATGATTCTGTCTGCCTTCTTGGATAACAACACTGAGGCCGCCCAGGGTGAAACGCAGGGTCTCACCAAGCCCTTCTTCTACAAGTCTTCCAGCTGCACCCTCATCTCACGATGCTCTGCAGGAGCCATCCGATATGCTGAAGATGATATCGGTGTCGTCCCGAGTTGCAACTCAATGCTTAAATCGATCTCTCGATGGGGAGGTAGTTCGGGGACATCTTCTGGAAATACATCCTCGTACTCAGCCACTACTACTGGGAACTGGAAACTCATAACATCTTCTACACCAAGGGCTAGGCTAGCCAACTGATGTGAAATCGGCTGTGACGTCCTATGCACGAGTCCATCCTGTGCTGTCGGGGTCTCTCTTTCACCGACAAAAGGGAAACTAATTCCATCACTGCAGACACACCAAACCCTTCTCCTAAAACAGCCGATCTGGGAGTAAACTGTGGATAGCCAATCCATACCATGAATGACATCATAATGCCTCGACGCTACCTCCAAGAGGTTCCAACCAAAAATCTCACCTCCAAGGGTCAGGTCACTATGTCTAAAAAGGTGTGTGATCTCTGAATCTTCTCCAGTCGGTGTTTCTAAGCGTAAGGGTCGATTCAACGACTCAACTAGAATCTGAAGGTATCGACCAAGATAAGCAGCCAGAAAGGAATGACTTGAACCTATGTCTATAAGTACGAAAACCAAAGTATAAAAGACATAGATTGTACCTCTAATTATTCCGGGAGTACCTGGGTCATACGCCTCTGCCACCTGTAGCTGTCCCTGCCTCTGTCCACCAGCTCCCGGAGCCTGGGGTGGACCTCTTAAGGGTGGTGGTGGTAAAAGGTCAAATTGTTGACCACCTCCAGTTTCTCTCCCAGTTACTCTACCACGTTCGCTACCCCGCAGATCTGTCTTCTCCACACGTTGCCTCTGCCTCGGTGTTGCATCCACTGGTCCCGTGTCAGTAGTACGGCGGGTCAGACAATCTCTAGCGAGATGTCCACTGCCATCACATGAGTATAATCACCTCTCTCGAGGTTGGCTGGATGCACCCTGCGAAACCTATACGAAAGCTCCCCTATCCTGGGATATCCTCTGAAAACGTCTCCCACGCCTGGGTCCTTGTCGTCGACTCCCTGCCGCTGAGGTCTCTGCTACAGCTCACCCACTACTGACAACTGCCGATTGTCCCTACTTTCCCCAAAAGCTCTTGACCACCAAAGCCCACTCAAGCACCCCAACATAAGTAGGAATGCTCATAGGGTCGATTCTAGCATGGATATCTCTGTGCAACCCCCACTCAAAAGTCTGAGCTCTGATGTACTGATCTCTGACCATATCCATTGAGTACCGTGAGAGGTCGGTAAACCTCGATGAATAGTCAGCCACCGTCATGGTTCCCTACTGGATCTGAAGAATCTTGTATATACGTACTCATCTCAGGGAAACCAGTGAAAAATCCTCTCTGAAGTGACGCTCAAACTCCAACCATGAAAGAGTGGCCTCGTCATGAGTTTGGATAACCAAAATCCTCCATCGTCCTGACGAGCCCTGTAGAAGGCTCACTGCTAGGATCACCATCTGGTCTGTTGGTGTCCTGACCAAATGGAAGACTCTGGCCACTACCTCAAGCCAGTTCTCTGCTTCCTGAGGGTCAGGCTCGCCTCGAAACCTGTGGGGTCTCTGTCTCTGAAACTCATGGAGTGCACTAAGCCTGCACTCTTCCTCCACTGGTATAGTAGGCACTAAACACTGCTCCACAGGTGGTGGAACAACTGGAACACCACCCGATGGTAAAACTGGGGGATCTGGTCCCTGAATCGAAGCTTCATCACTAAGGGGGTTATCCTCATGATCGAGCTACTAGATCCTAGTAGGTGCGCATCGCGGAGGCATCCTGTATGGAAACAAGATGTACCTCAGTCAGTGAGTATATATGGAGAGCTGAATCAAGAAGGAAATGGAAACCAAAACCCAATCCTATATGATGCATGTACCATTATTTTCCCCTACAACTAGTGTTATCATGTTCCGAGTCGGAAAGAAAGTTATCAGAGTCCTGGTGTATGGATATGTTCGCCGCCTGCACCAACACTGGGGTCCCTGGCCTGAAAGCCGAACTCAAAACACAGAACACTGTTTCCCCAAACCGACTCACAGACTATCAGTCCTAAGGTATAATCGACCACCTCTGATACCACTATATCACGACCCGTCCCAGTGGGTCTCGAGCCGTAACTCCCCAAGCCCGCCTCCAATAGGCCAGGGGCTGGTGACTAGCACCGAGTAGGCATGCTACTAACATGGGATGCATTGCCTATAAACCATTACACATGCACACACACACCTCCAAGCCCTCAAAGCTAAAAATTAAAAACCACTAAAAGGAAAAGATGCATGAATACACTAAAACCCAACCTACAGAGTATGACGGGAATGTAAAGTACAAGAATGTAAAACCCTGGGCCAACAAGACAAGCCCACCAAAAGAGAGTCTGTAACAAAGTCCAGCCTATAAAGAAAGGTGGTGGGACTGCAGTCTGTAGCTGTAGAAACACACCTCAACCAATCTGATCTCACTGAGTACCGTCTGGTCCTAGTCCTCCTATAATCCTATCAAAGGCTCGCTCGTCTGCGCAAGACACGACAAGTGTAGGTAAAGCCCGTGCAGGGATGTGTATAACAATACCCAGTAGGACACCCCGAAACCACAAGGGAAACACCACAAGGGAAAATACCTCAAAGGAACGATACAGTCATCTCTACATAGTATATGTCTACCGAACATATAACATGAATATTCAGATATAATCATGCATGATCGAATATCTTGAATACCACCACTAAGATCTAGCTCGATGATTCAACTAAGCATGTAACCGGGAGAACACACTCCTAGGTCTAAAGAGAGAGAGACGAAGTACTCGTTCTCAGAGAACACACTCCATAAGTACTTGGGAACATGATGCTCAGATGAGGATCACAACCAATATACATGGGGTGATTCCAACAACTCAGTCTGAGCTAATCCACTAAGCAGAGGATCGGTGCCTGGGTAATGTTGGTCACGTCGATACCAATAACTCTTCCTAGGGTTCCAGGAATGAATAGATGATCTAGCTCTAAGTCTCATAGATGGGATTCCAACAACTATATCCAGTAAGCCTTTCTAAAGGAATCATACTCCTGTATGTAGGAAATGATACTGAAAACCTTCAGGAGAAAGACTAAGGGGACGAACCCTAAAGAAACTAGCCCAAGGCATAGAAGGAAACTGGGTCATTCCATGTAAGATTGGTTACAAGGTGTGTAGTATGGTTACACGCCGTGTTCCTAGACCCAGGGTACTGCCCGTGTAAACAGCCTGTATCATCCATTCAAGCTCTATAAAACACAACTACACAGCATGTAGGAAGTAGCCCACGCGGTGTTCCTTGACTCCGGGTACTGCCCGTGTAAACCGATCATGTCATTCGGCTAGTCGTATAGTAAGTAACTACATGGAGTGTTGAATAATTACACACCATGTTCGAGTACATGGGGCTCGCTCCGTGTACACTGGCCCTGTGCCCGTACACGGTCTCTGTCTGTGTCGCCTGCCCGTGTACCAGTACATGGGGTATCCCATGTATCGGGCCGAGTCTTGGCAGGGAGGGGTATACACACCTTGTCCTTGGCCGTGTACCCAACCTGTGCATGTGTACTCACAGAGTACACACCAGGTGGTCCGCTGATGAACACATGCCATCATTCCCATACTACACGCCATGTAGTCGGGATTTTTCCAGAAACTTCGTCTTCCTCCTCGCGCTTCAGCTGATCCTCCGAATCTCGATTCAGACACCCCTTTGCCATGAAGCTCAGGACCTTGGGCCGCCCTTCCATAGGGATGCCAAATCCAAGGGTTTTGGGCCTTAAATCAGCTCGACGAACATCATATGATCTTCTGATGGAAATACGTTTGAAGAGCGATTTCTCCTGAATCGCTTAGATCTGTCCGCTGTCGTCATAATCACAGCTCTATTGGATCATCCTGGTGTCAGATCTATAATCTCGGATCGTTACGCCATAGATCGGAGGAATAATCGATCATTGTTCTTATCCCGCGAAGAATGTAGAATGCGCGTGAATAACGCGAGGAAAGAATAAAAAAATCAAACAAGAGGGATGAACATTGAACATTGTTCGTGATGATCCGGATTCTTCGCCGTTAGATAAAAACCAAAACAACCTCAAGAATCAAAACCTAAAAATCCCCGCAACAACCCGTCCCACAAGACCGATCGATTCTTGGGCTAGTATGTTTGTGGATTAGTTGACATTTGTTGTGGATATCAAAAACGGGGAATGAAATCAAAAAAAACATCCTACTTGGATTCACGGCATTCGTTGGCGAAGATCCTGTCGTCGTGTCGTCATCGCCGGTGAAAAACGTCAAGAACGTCATCGCCGAGTTGAGAGATCTTCTCCAGAGCCTCCAGAGCTGCCAAGGGTTTCGGGGTTATGAGGTTTGTAACCCTGGACCCCCGCACTATCCTTTATTTAAAAAGGATAAATATATCCGCTACAACAGATTTAATAAAATATTTTAAATAAAATATTTTATTACGGTTACGTCCAAAAATCAGATTTCGCCACCGGCCTGTGCCATTCGATATTAGGTATTTTCTATGGTAAACCCGCGACTCTGAATGCAACGACACCCTCCGATTTCTGATCCGTGAACCCATTTAGGATTTATTCAACTTTTTCAGGAAAAACTATTGCGCGTGTTATTTAATTATTTAATTAAATACAAACATTTTTTCTGGGCTCACCAGGCCTCGGAACTGCACATCGTCGTGAATAATGGTCTTGAAATAATTCCCACATATTATTAATATTAATTTATGGAAAATCTGAGACATTACATACAAATTATCGTACACCAAGGCTGCAAGCTTGGTGAGTCTATCATATGAAGGTGAAGCTGAATTTTTCTCACATAAGCTACCAGATGAGCAAGGAAGTTTCAATAATGTCATGTCTAAGGAATTCCCTAGACTAAAAGATGTTAGTACCGCTAATATTACTCATCTCTCTTCAAATAATCGGATTCTACAGCTGTGGGTATAAGGATTTTTCGTACCGAGAAGGGGTGATAAGGATAATCTCAAGAAGAGTGATATATACATATTATATTTTTTGGTAAATCTATGGAAGTAAAATTTGATGAGGCCTATTTTGATTACATTTAAGAACATTAAAGAAGGGAATCTGAAAGCTCAGATTATAATGTTTCCAACCTTCCTTTCCAATCTTATTATCAGGTGTGTTGATTCGTTTAAAGTTGTCTGCACTTCTAAGACATGGAATTGCAAGGTAATGCTGGTTAGTGATGATATGTTGAAGAGGATGAAGATGGATTTTTCTGTTGAATCTAGAGAATTCTATTCTTTACCAGAGGAAGAGGTTGAGGTAGCTGAGAAAGATCAACAAAATCTGGAACCATCAATGAAAGCTGGAATGAAAGGGAAATTGAAGGAAGTTGAAGTTATTGAGAAAACCCCTAAGTCTAAGGAAACTCAGTCAGCACCACCTAAACCCAAGAAACAAAAGGCTTATCTAGATGAGTTGGTTTCCAAGTGGAGGCAATATAAAGAAAAAAGGAAATAAGTGGAGCCTCAAATCGGATTGGACCCTGCTAAGGCTATGACCCTGAAAGAGAAAGAGTCTGATGAATTAGAAAATAAAGCCAAAGAGAATAAAATGAATAAATATATCTCAGAGGGAGATATTGTTCAATATCTTCTGAAAGCCACTGAAGTAGCATCCCGAAAATTTACCCATTTCGAAATCTTTTTTGGTTGAGGGTTTTCCTTAAACTCTAGGTGAGAAGACTCCGGAAAATTTTAAAATGAAAAAAGATGAGAAGGAATTGATGCGGAGAGTTCCGCAAGTTGTGGAATAAATTCAGAAAGTAGAGAGAAATGGTGGCTCTGGTGATGTAATAAAACAAGTCTAAGATTATCATGAGAAGGATAGTGCTTCCGAGAAAATTTCACTCCAGACTTCTCAAGTCGGATCCTCAAAAATAGGTGAACCTTGAGTAGATGACAAATGTGAAGAGGAATTGAACAAGCCCTCTGAGGAAGAAAGTCACAATCATGACTTTATACAGCCTGAGGATGTTGAATCTGGAGCAGAGAAGGAGAAAGTTGATGAAGATGAGATTGTTCAACTTTTAGAAAGTGAGCAAGAATCTCTTAATGAACAGACCGTTCCGAAAGATGATAAGGGTAAGAAAGTAGTTGTTGACAATCCAATGAAAGATATTATTAGAAGAAAAGAAGATATAGGATCATCCAAAAGGAAGATTATACAGTTAGAGGAAGAACCATCTCCAAATAGAATATCAGATTCGGAGTCATCTGTCTTTGGACATGACTTTGTTGAACAGTCCCTAAAGAAGTTGGTGGACATCATTCCTATTTTTCCAGCAATATAATCCAGATGCAGATGCTTCAGCATAGTATAAATCAAAAATCAGACTCTGTATCTATGGTGATGGATAGGTGTGCTAAACATGAGGCTAATCATAAAAAATTTCTTATTAATTATGATGCTCATATATTTTCATGAAAGAAAATAACCAAGTGGTCTAAAAATGTTGTTCAAGATATGAGAGAGCTTGATCAATTCGAAGTAGATGTTAAAGATGCTTTTGATACTGAAGACTCTAAAATCTAGGATCATACAAATTATTTTGAGAAGAAGTTAACTCTTGAGTAGGATGTTCAGATGCAGGAGGTCAAATATCAGAATGGGAAGATAAGTTCTCTTGTTCAGTACTATAGGGAAGAAAAGGATCTTCGGGTTCAGTTGGAAGAAAAGTTTGTAAAGTATGATGAAACTCTTAAAGCTCAGACAGTGGAAATGGAGGCACAAGATGCATGAATTTTCTCTTTAGAGAATCATGTGGAGGAGGACCACAAAGAAATGAAGAAGTTGAAGACAATTGACAAAATGAGTATGCCTAAGGAAAAATTAAAAAATAGACCACCCCAATCTTTTTTTGTACTATTATCCTTGTACTAGTTCTTTTCAATAGTAATGAAATTTTGGTTACTTGTCTTTTGGATGGTTGCATGTACTAATATTTTAGGTACTTTATTATCTTTTCCATTCCCTCAGTTATTTTTGAAAATCACAAAGGGGTGGAGGAATAATAATTACTCAAAAGGGGGAGAAGGAAGAATCTAAAAGGGAGAAGAAAAATTTCTATGTAAAGAAGAACCATCCCTAAGTAAGCGGGAGCCTATCTAAGGGGGTTTTTGTCATTACAAAGTTTTTTATTCTTACTATAATGAAAATCCCATTCTGGAAATCCAGAATACAATCCTTACAGTTCCAAAGCCTAAGGGGGAGTTAGTTGTATTCACTATCATCCATAAAAAAGGGAGATAAGCTTTAATTTCAAAGTCTAGAAATTTATTCTAAGCTTTTATATTCTTTTTCGTAAGGATGTTTATGCCTTCCAAAAAGGGGGAGATTGTTGAGTCAATAAGGTTTTCCTTATGAATTTTCCATTCCTTCTTTTTTTGAAAATCACAAACACCTTATCTTTAAGAAAATATGTTTTTACCCTTGATTTACATCTATAAGGGAAATTTCATTAAGGAAATTTACCTCTTTCTTTTTTCATTGTTCATATAAATATTTTTCTTAAGAATAAATATCAAATTCATATCTATATTCTCAGAATCGTATAATACTTAGATATGTAGAATGCTGTTTCAGGATCCGAATTATCATTCTGAATTCTGTGATAAATTCGTATTACGAATTCTGATGATGAATTCTCATTACGAATTCAAATGCAGAATACTCATTATGAATTCTATGAAGAATTATCATTACGAATTCTGATGACGAATTCTCATTATGAATTCTGATGATGAATTCTCATTACGAATTCTGATGACGAATTCTCATTACGAATTCTCATGTAGAATGCTCATTACGAATTCAAATGACGAATTCTCATTACAAATTCTGATGAAGAATTCTCATTACTAATTCTGTGATGAATTCTGATTATGAATTTTGTGATGAATCCTCATTAAGAATTATATGATGAATTCTCATTACGAATTCTTTGATGAATTCTCATTACGAATTCTTTGATGAATTATCATTACAAATTCTGTGATGAATTCTCATTATGAATTCTGTGATGAATTCTCATTACGAATTCAGTGATGAATTCTCATTACGAATTCAGTGAGGAATTCTCATTACGAATTCTGTGATGAATTCTCATTACGAACTCTTTGATGAATTCTCATTAAAAATTCTGTGATGAATTCTCATTACGAATTCTATGATGAATTCTCATTACGAATTCTATGATGAATTCTCCTTACAAATTCTATGATGAATTCTCATTACGAATTCTCTGACGAATTCTCATTACAAATTCCAGTGTAGAATTCTCATTACGAATTCTGGTTGTGAATTCTGATTACAAATTATGGATATGAACATTTATGAAGTTTGACTCTGAATTCTTCTAAAAAACTGAATCTGAATATCCTTGTAATATGGACTCCGAATATAATTTCTGGTTAGACTTTGAACTTTTTACTTACACTCTGATTTGTTAATTTTGTTATAAAATGATGTCATGCAATCAGTTACACATTTTTTGGTTATAAAACGATGTTTTCCATTATGTTTTTAACTAACTGTTGGTTGAGTGACACATGTACAGGTCCCTATGAAATTTAAGGAAAATATGACCGTTGGAGGAGGGAGCCGACCATTTCTACAAAGCATATAAATAGGATCTCATTTGAAATAGATCAATATAAAAAGAATGAATAAGTTGATCACTCTAGAGACCACACACTGTTAGAATGATTTCTAGAGAGAGAATTTTTTCATGCCTTGTGTGTACTGAACTACTCGTTCTGATTGCTTTGTGCGACTCTGAATGTTGGTGATTACATTTGAGGGATTCCCGGGATAGGAAGACAGAGTTTCTAACTACCTTGAAGATGATGGCTTCTGGGGATTGGAAGATAGAGGTGCTGACTACCTTAATGTTTTAGGGATTCCTTGTTGAGGATGATAGAGGTTCCAACTACCTGGAAGTTGAGGGTTTGCAGGGATAGAAAGGCAGAGACTCCGATCATTGTATTGAGGGCATACTCGGGTGTGGGTAAGACATACTTTCTTCAAATTATAAATCAAGGGACCATTATCCAAGGTTTTTGGATACCCTTCTCTTTGGGTAAAAATATTTATATCTTGTTACTTGTTTTTTTTACAAATTTATCTTTTCCGCTGTATTTTTTATGTTTAAGAAAGTATAACTATCTTATAATTCCTTAAACTTGTATACTTTAATTCAGTTAGATTCTATACATTTTATGGTAGAATCTTATATCGTAAACTTTGGTTAAGTTTCTTTTTCGGGATCCATATTTCCAAAACCGGTTTTTCAGAATCACTTTCCAAATTTAAGAATGTGTATAGAACTAGAAGTTTGTAACTTCATACTTTGTCCCAATCATTCAATTGGTGTTAGAGGTGCTATGAATTTTCATAGTTTAACTTTTTTAATCTTAGATATTTCCTTGTTTAAGGAAATTTTTAAAGTTTACATTTCACCCCCCTCTTGTATATTGAGCATCTACATCATTATTTCGATCCTACATAAAGAGAACTATTTGATTTAATTTAAATTAAAACTATTTACTTAATTAATAAGTATGATGGTTAAAAATATTAATAAATAATGTTAAAATATTTTAATAAACCAAATTTAGTGGATAAAATATTTAAAAAAGACTAAAAAAATATGATAATTAAATAGTTGTTCAAAATAAATGTTAATTTATTAAAAAGTCAAGCAGATTTTAATTAACCAAACTAATTTAGAAATAATTAAATTAGAAAAGTAAATTAAGATTAAAATTATTATTATAAAGATTATAAATACATAATTAATTGTAAAAATTATTTAATTAACAAATTAAATTATAAAAAATACAAAAGTAAAATTATTAAGTATAAAGTGCTTAAATAATTAATTAAATAATTAGAAATTTTGTAGAAAGATGTTGCAAAACTATGTAAAAATAGATCCACATTAGGTTACTTTGTCTTAATGTGATACCAAGGGCTAGTTTTGATGATAACGGGCACACATTTTACAAAAAAAGCTGGATGACAATGGTACCATTCAGAATAGTGGTGTGATGGTTATCGCTGAAGCAGTGCATTTTTCAATTAAAAAAACCCAATTTCTACTTCATTGGAATATTTTGGTGTTCTTGAGGATATATGGGAAATTGGTTATAGATTTTTTTGAGTCACTATCTTTAAGTTAAATTGGGATAATAGAAATAGTGGTGTGAAACATGATGATTTTGGATTGACACTGGTTGATTTGAAATGTATTAATTACAATGGAGAAACAATTATCCCGGTGACACATGAAAATCAGATATTTTATGTCATTGATCCATCGAATGATCTGTGGTACATTTTTTTGAACAGAAAAGAGATACCATTTGGGTAATGAGAATGATGATGATGATGTTATTGATTTACATGAGTCTTATTCATCTATTAAATGATTTCTGGATGAATGCAATGATTACAAGGAATACATAGTTCATGCAGTATGTAATGATCATGATGTTGAAATATGATAAAACACTAAATTAGCCTCTTAATGTTTCTAGTAATTATTTATATTTTTTCTTCTTTTGAAACTTAAAAATGTGTTCATCTTTTTTTACTTATATTTTTCATTATTGTTTTTAAATATTAAGTTTTATAATAATATGTAGGTTCACAAAACTTCATTACACTTGATTATGGGAATGTCAGATACAAAGAGAGAGAGGGGATCAATTATAGAGGTATATAAATTTTTTCATATTGTTAAATATTCAGTAATATACATATTTAATGAAAGAAAACATTTAATTTAAAAATATTTCAAGCAGGACTACAGATGCATCCTCAGTGGAGGAGACTTCTCCTATTACTATATGGAAAACATTTCTCAAATTGTTTAATGTGGTATTACATGTTTACCAAAACAATCACTTTCTCATGGATATGAAAGATTGCATATTCATTTTTATTATAATAATAATTCATCTCGAGAAAATGTAATTCATTTTATTAGTTACATATCAATAAAGACCCATTGTTGGATTAATATTTTATATCTTTATTTTAATTACATGGATAGGATCGAAAAAAAATTCTTTTGGAGGTCGTGATGGAAAAATATCTCAATTGATTGATTTAATCCCATTTTTTGAATATTAAAATTTTTAAATGACCTATTTGATTTATTCAATTACAAATGACATTTAATTTTGAGGAATCAATTTTTTTTAAAAGACATAAGACTTTAGTGGGGGTTTGATGGAGAGATTTTGAAATAGTAAAAAAAATTAATTTTTGTTGAAAGAAAAATTTTGAAAACCCATGCCCTGAGTATCAATATATTGATACAGATAAATGGAATAAATTTATTAGCACACGTCATAAAGAAAAATTTCAGGTATGATAATTAGTTTATATTTTAAAATATATTACATATTTATATAATTACTTATTACTTTATTTATATGTTATATGCCTCCAAGAGATCTCCTCAAGATATCCAGTTGAACAATGTACAGCCTCATCCTTTATCATTTGGAGGGTATCCATATTTGGAGTAGAAAATGACTGAAAAACAAATTTAAGCAATAAGATCTCGATCTAGTAGTGGTTCAGAAGAGGTCCAGTTTGGTCCTTCATCTCCTCCCACTCGTCATAAAAAATGGAAATGAGGAAGAAGAGGGAAAAATTAAAAGTATCTTACATATGAATCTTAGAAAGTAGGTGATAAAATTGTATGATTTTTTTTTTTATTTTTCATTACTATTTATTTTTTATAAATTAAAAGTCAAATATAATTTTTTCTTATTTTATTTTAGGATGATCTTACGGAGAAAGAGACATATGGATCATTTATCATTGACGGTAGGATGGACATCCTAGCCACTAATTTTGGAAAGGAATAACAACCCATTTATGTTTGAGGATATCAAAAGATTGTTAGTATTTAGAAGGTTTTTGTTCAGAGTATGAAATCAAAAGATCCAGAAATAGAATCCTTAAAAGTCAAAGTGAAAGAAATGAAAAAATCTATGGTTGATAAAATTCAAGCAACCGTGTAGTAGGATTTGTAAGAATACTTGAAAAGACAGTCACAATCTGCAAAACCTTCTCAGCCTTCCCATCCAGCTTACTTTGATCCTCCACCTCCATCCTAGCTAGACCAACATGCCCAGCCTACCTACTTTTTTCATCCAACTCTTTCCCAACCGAACTACTCTATACGTATTTCTTATTTTGATCCAGCACCTCTATCCTAGCCAGACTACACTTCCCAACCGCCCTATATTTATCCTCTTCCTCCTTGTTTGGACCAAACCGTATACTGTCAGTTATTTTTTAGAGATCCTCATATATATATATATTGTTGAGTTACGACTCATATATTTTTTGGGAGATTTTGTAAATACTCATCCTATTTAGATGGTTCAGGTTAGATTATCTTTTTTTTGATATTATTGATTATAAGGATCCTCCTTCATTTACTACTACACAGATTACAAATGTTTGGGATTGACTGTCTCATTTTTTTAGTTTGACCCGATAGTCTTCTTCCTTATATTTCACATGAGGTATGTGTTTTTTTAAATATTAATTACATATGATTGAATTTTACTTATTATGTTATCTATCATAGAATTATTATGAGATTGTCAAAAAAGTAAAATAAATTTCACAATTGAAACAACACCATTTAGATCAATCATCTGTAGATACTTTTGATATTTATTATGGGATACAATGATTATCTCATGATTCTTCTTTCTTGAATAATATCTATGAGTTTCAGATGAATTATGATAAATTAATTAGATATTATCCATTGAGATTACTGAAATAAGATATTATGAATCTAGTTGAATTTGAAGAGGTCATATTGAATGTTTTGCAGTAATTTTCCATGTAAGTAAATTGATGTTTAAATTTTAATTTTCTTAATATTTTTTTATACACACTTACTATATTTAATTTTAAAATGAGGTATCTACACATGCTTCTTTTAAAAAATCACAACAACTCCATTTACAAATTTTCTGATCCAGAATACATTTCCATGGAAATGCAACATGTGAGGAATCCTAGTAGAGTTTCATATATATGTGAGAGATTATCACAAATCGATATTGGATGTTAGTTTTTTTCATTTCATGATATCTATGAATAGATACAAAATTACCAACTAATGAAAATTATAATGTCATTAATTTTGAATTTTTTGTATTGTTGGGGGCATTGGATATTAGACTTTTTTCCCAAATGAATGCACCTTATATTGGTTTTTCACATTATCATGGAGTATTTGTAAAAGATTTTCCACCTTGTTATAAATGTACGTTTTTTGGTTTTCATAAGCTCATTATGTTTAATTATCATCATTTATACATTTATAATTAGTTCATATATATGAAAATGAAATTCATGGAAAAAAATTAACAATGAACACATGTTGATAAAGAAACCATATGAAAACAACTATATGAATGTAATGGTAATTATTTTTTATATTGGATATTCTTATAATTATATATATATATATATTATTTTTTATTATGAAGTTAATTTTTTATAACCATATTTTTTTCATCAACAAGGACATTTTGAATGTTGGTATTATGACCTAAGATTCATGTACAATATAATAACAACAAAGGTAACTACAGACTTCCATAAGGATAGTTATATTAATTTTCTACATTCTCTATCATAGTATTATATTTTTAATCTAATGTCATTCAATATTATTATAGACATTCAATGATACATATTCTTATACCAAAACTGAACATGCCCATCTTTAATCTTTTTTTGAAAACTATTTTTTATGTCTGATTATGATTTGTTGTACGCATATTCTAATGTTTGTGAATAATATATTACATTTTCCTAATAACATGAGTTCAAAACACTAATTATTTTGTTATAATATGTGTTTTAACATAATGATATCAAATTAATGCTTCAATAATAACGAATAATGAGCATGTTGTATATTTCATGTATGAATATTTAAAATCTACTAAATAATGAAATGCGTAGATAATTCTTTGGTTAACTAGATAAAAGGATATATGTTTTTTGTAGTTTTTTAGTTCATGATACCTATTGTTTGATTTCTGTAGAATATGTTTTTATTACCTGGAATGTTATTAATTTGGATGTATAATATTTTAAATTTTTAAATTTTTTTAAACATTCAACATTGTTTTTCATAGAAACCAATGCCGAAACATTAATATGAATACCAATTGGGTTTCAGCATTGGTTTATATAATACCCGACACCATAAACCAACACCCATGTAGATTTAGGAATCAGTTTCATCAAAACCCATGATGATGCTCAATTTTTGGTGTCGCTTTTCATGAAAACCTATGCAGAAATGTTATCACCGGCTGGTCTTCAGCTTCTATTTTTATAATAACCAATGCCGAAAACTGACCGTAGTGCAGGTTTCAGGGTCGGTTTTCATAAAAACTGATGTTGAAGCTCAATTTTCATTGTCTTCTGAAAGAGTGATGTCGTGGGCGCCCTCAAATGATTATTGTAATTTGGGGTACATAGGTGCAGCAGAGTGGCTGACCAAGGTCGTCTCTCAAAGGAGGAAGTGAATTTAACAACTTGTTAGAGGTATTCTAAAAATAAAATAAAAGAGAATAAAATAACTACTTGAAAGGATGGGGTGGTTGTTTTTATAGTTTATGAACCTAGAAGAAGTTTGCTGGAAGAAGATTGTATTTTTTTGTTTTTAATTTTGAAATGAAGTTTCGATTAGAATGACACAACAAGAAGATGTTTTTTAGAAATCTATTTTAAATGTCATAATCGATCTAACTCTACCTCTTCAATAATTTATTAATCATTATAATTTAAATTAATATTCACTTAATTATGATCCCTTAATTTTTTAAATCCTGAACCATACGATAATTATCTTTACCACGAAGATTGAAGTGAATTTTAACCTTAGGCTAACTTCGGAACATGCAATCGCAGCACCCTGCTTTGATTGATGTTATAATATTAGCTTGTGGTCAGTGATAAATTAAGGCACATATCCATTCTGGAAATGAGGATGAATTGTGTTTAGGGATTATATTTTAACTCTACAAATTTATCATGTGTGGTCTTTTATTACCGATCAAGATCGCGCTCTCACAATTTACACAAAATCCCAAACTTGCCTGTTTTTGTGTAAATTGTTCAATTGCTTGCTTAGTTTCTTACAATTTAAAAACACAATTCAAGGATCATATTAAGTTAATTACAGTAGCTCATTTATTCAAAAATAATTAAATGAAGATGGTAGAAGATAGATCGATTACTAAAAGACTACTCTTCCATGGGTGGCGTAATCATCGTAGAAGCGTTTTGCATGTGCAAAGGTTTAAAATGGGTATAACCCAATAACGCTTCTACTCAAGAATTCCAGACCAATTATGAAGATTAATAGAAGAATAAATTTAAACAAAACAGAAGAAAAGAGAAGAAATAAAAGAAGAACAAAGAAGTTTATTACATAAACAAAATCATTACAACATGAAGGAGAATAAGAAGGCTTCGTCGAAGGGATCCTTGCTTCAAGAGATACCCTTATTGAAATGGTTGGAGAATTAGAGTGGATACACACTCCTCTACCCTCAACTTCCCAATGCACGTCCCAACCCCTCCAAATGAGAAAAAAATCCAATTTATAGAGGGGAGGGGAGGAGAGGTTACAAGTGGTTTCAAGTGTGAATGTGGAAATTCGGAAAAATATTTTATGCCAACGTTCACCGAAATTTTGACCACAAAAACGCCTGAATTGGCCGGCCTCCCAGAAGGATCTAATGTGAGGATATGGGTCTTCTATCTTGTCTCCAAATTTGGGCCCCATACAGGACCATATGAAGGAGTTATGGCCGAAATACAGAAGCTTCTCCATTCTGGAGAGCCCAACCCAACTTTGACTTCATGGCCCAATTTCAACAACCAAATGAACTATTTAGCTCTAGTGTCCTGAATAAAAGTTGTAGATATTTAAGTTAGGAACTCTGTTAAAAAATGTAAAATTCAAATAATAAAAATAAAAATATTTATATTCGAAATACTACAGTGAACTATAAAGGGTAAAACTCGAATTTTCATCAAATATTCAAATGAATGATCTAATCTCAAATATTTTATAAATAAACATATTTAACACAATGTGAGGAAATTATATCATTTATTATCAATAAAATATTCAATAAAATAGTGTTTTATCAACTCCCCCACACTTACCTTTTTGCACACCTGGGCAAAACCTCATATCAAGTAAACATCAATATCAAATCAAAACCAATTTTAAAACACATATCCTTAAGATCAATCAATTTCACACCAAGAATAAAAAGATATCATGCCTCATAAAAAACCTTATTTCAAGTTCTCCATTTATATCATTCAATATATTTCCACTTCATTTATCCGCCCATGCACAAAACACTTACCTCGCTTGAATTTTCTCTCATCACTCAAATATCAATTTTTTTTGCAATGTCTTTCTCATCCAAACTCATAAAAGGGTCACCATAGGCTTGATAGATTCCTAAATCACTACCCGATGTGAGTCAAGGACATATGTTTATCATGAGGAATTTTCAGGGTTGTTATGTGGCTTTCGGTTGGTAGGATTAAGATGTGAAAAACTCTGAGGCTGAATGAGGAGGGCTTGACTCTTTTGAAGAAAAATTGCATTAATCTAATTTTCACTTAAATAAGGACTTCTCATCAATCCCCATAGTATCGATTCAGCTCCATCATCATGAAAAGTCATGAAAGGATTACACCATTCATCATTTCAGCATAAAAAATTTCAATCTTCTCAAACATGATTTTCTTGAAAGCTCCAGATGGGCACAACTTTCCACCTCAATTAGAAGCTCCAGAAAAGGCACAGCTTCACTTGTCATGAAAGCTCCAGAAAAGGCACAACTTTCTATATAATGAATTTCTTCAGCAGCAAACACATCTCTTCAGAATTTAATTTTCCACCCAAAGTATCACATAATATGGTGGCACAACACAAGACAGCTTCCCCCACACTTAAGCTCAACTAGATTATGCAATTTCACTTCAAGAGTTGGTTGGATAGGGAAAATTGGCTTGTAATGTGGCCTAACCTAACAGGTTGTGCATGGATTCTAAGGGCTACAAGGATTATATATTCAAGGTAGGCCATTATAAAAAAGTATTCTTTGAAATATGGGCTTTAATACCAAACAAATTCCTCAATCATTTAAACATATGTACCTCAAACCCTCATGTTTTGACAGGAATAGATCAAATTATGGTTAAATCAAGCATGGTTTGGTTCTCTCAAGAAGTGAGGTGAATGTAAATAATATGAAAATAATGGTTTAGAAGCCTCACAGGAAAGTGATTTCAAATATAAAGACAGTGATACTGGCATGGGATTCAAAATTCAGCGTAATTTTCATGAAAAAACTAAATATTTGAACTTGAAACAAAGTCATTTCAATATTCATTTAAGCTTAGTTTCAAGGGGTAAATTGTTTCACTTATTGATATGGATTTAAAAATGGTTATGAGAATCATTTCAGCCCAAAAGTTTCAGAAACACACAGAAAATTGTAAAATAAACACACAAATTTTGAAAAACACACAATTTTTTTTGGTTTTTTTTAACAGGAAAGCAATTGAAATTACTAAACTAAAAGGTTTCCTCCTCTACACTTAAAATATTGCATTGTCCTCAATGTGAACCTATGAGATGATATATGCACATGAAATGTAGAATTATTAAATAGGACAAATAATATAAAAGTGAACGGGTTAGGAACAGCCTGATGTGATCAAGTGATGATGGGGTCATGCAGTGTGATAAAATCCACTGCATCAGTAGGATGTCCCTCAATGTATCTCTTCAAACGTTTCCCATTGACTGTAAAGCTCCTTCCTGTGTCCTCTTGTGTGATCTCCACTGCACCATAAGGAAAAAACATTAGACACAATATAAGGACCTAACCATCTAGAACGCAACTTACCAGGCATCAACTTCAGTCATGAACTATAGAGAAGGACTTTCTCTCCAACATTAAACTCCCTTTGTTGGATCATTTTGTCATTAGATGCTTTTTATCTTTCCTTGTAGAGCCTTGAGTTCTCATATGATGACAGTCGAATCTCCTCAAGCTCTTGAATTTGCAACTTCCTTTGAATTCCATCTTGGGCCAAATCCATGTTACATTTCTTTATAGCCCAATATGCCCGATGCTCGACTTCCACGGCGAGATGACACGCTTTCCCAAAAACAATCCGAAATGGGGACATACCAATGGGGGTATTGTATACTGTCCTATAAGCCCACAATGCATCATCCAAGCGCTTGCTCCAATCCTTCCTATTTGGCTGCACAGTTTTCTCCAAGATTTGTTTCAACTCACGATTTGAAACCTCAGCCTGGCCATTTGTTTGGGGGTGGTATGGTGTTGATGTTTTGTGTGTCACCCCATACATTCGAAGGAGGGAAGAAAAATTCATATTGCAAAAATTTGTCCCTTGGTCACTGATGATGGCCTTTGGTACTCCAAACCTGCAGAAAATTTGAGCCTTGACAAAATCTACTACAACATGAGAATCGTCAGTCCTGGTGGCCTTGTCCTCCACCCATTTACTCACATAATCAACAGCAACCAAAATATAAAAAAATCCAAATGAACTAGGAAAGGACCCATAAAATCAATGACCCATACATCAAAAATCTCACAAAATAGTATGGGTTTTTGGGGCATCTCATGTCTCTTAGAAATGTTCCCAGTGTGTTGGAAACGAGAGCATAACTTACAAAACACATGGGTATCATGGAATAATCTAGGCCAATATAATCCAGAGTCCAAAACCTTCCTAGCTGTCTGTTGGGGTCCAAAGTGTCCACCACAAGCAAGTGTATCACAGAAATGCAAAACAGACTCAAACTCATGATCGGGAACACACCTCCTAATGACTTGGTCACTACACATGCGCCATAAGTATGGATCATCCCAAACATAAAATATTGACTCACTCTTTAATTTTTGGACTTGATGTTTCTTCAAATTTACTAGGATTTCAGATCCAACAATGTAATTAACTAAATCAGCATACCAAGGATGCTTACCTGAGATGGTATAGAGATGCTCATCGGGGAAAGTGTCCCGAAGTGGTACGTGGTCCAGGGTGTCACCCTCTAGTGTGTGAGTAAGCCTACTCATGTGGTCCGCCACCAAGTTTTCTGACCCCTTTTTGTCCTTTATCTCGATGTCAAACTCTTGAAGAAGGAGCATCCAATGGATAAGTCGCGGCTTTGCATCTGGATTCTTCAAGAGGTACCTCAAAGCTGCATGGTCAGAAAAAACAACTACTTTAGATCCCAATAAATATGAACAGAATTTATCTAAAGCAAATATGACAGCTAGAAACTCCTTTTCCGTGGTTGTGTAGTTTGATTGGGCTGAATCCAATGTCCTTGATGCATAGGAAATCACATGTGAACGTCCTTCCACCCTCTGAGATAAGACAGCTCCAACCGCGAAGTTGGAGGCATCACACATAAGCTCAAATGGAAGGTCCCACCGTGGGGGCTGTATGATAGGTGGAGTGGTCAGACACTTCTTTAGCTCATCAAAGGAAGTCCTACAAGAATCATCAAACACAAAATCAAAATCTTTTTGAAGTAATCGTGACATAGGAAGAGCGATCTTACTAAAATCATTGATGAAACGCCGATAAAATCCTGCATGCCCTAGGAATGATCTAACATCACGCACACATGAAGGATAGGGTAAGGATGAAATAATGTCTACCTTAGATCTATCAACCTCTATCCCATGTTTTGACACTACATGCCCTAAGACAATGCCATGCTCTACCATGAAATGACACTTTTCAATGTTCAGGACCAGATTCTTCTCAATACAATGATTCAACACCTTTCCCAAACTAATTATACATTCATAAAATGAAGACCCATACACTATAAAATCATCCATATATACCTCCATGAAGGTCTCAATAAAATCATAAAAAATACTCACCATACATCTTTGGAAGGTACCTGGGGTGTTGCAAAGTCCAAATGGCATCCTCCGGTAGGCAAATGGGCCAAAGGGACAGGTGAATGTAGTCTTCTCCTAATCCTCTGGAGCTATAAGAACCTGAAAATATCCAGAAAATCCATCCAAGAAACAATAGTGTGTCTTCCCAGCTAGTCTCTCAAGCATCTGATCAATAAATGGGAGGGGGAAATGGTCCTTGCGAGTGGACTGATTTAGTTTCCTATAATCAATACACACACGCCAACTGTTTTTCACCCACATTGGAACTAAATCATCTTTCTCATTTTTAACAATAGTAAAACCATTTTTCTTAGGCACAACCTGAATTGGACTTACCCACTGTGAATCTGAAATGGGAAAGATTATACCTTCCTCGAGCAATTTCTCAACTTCCTTTTTAACAACTTCTAGGAGGGTGGGATTGAGTCTCCTTTGTGGTTGTCTCACCGGTTTAGCCCCATCCTCCAAGAGAATCCTATTCATGCAAATGGATGGGCTAATACCTGATATGTCACCCAAAGTCCACCCAATCGCCTTGATGTTCTCCCTCAAAATATTCAAAAGCTTTTCTTCATGTTCAAAATGGAGATTGTTGGCAATGATAACAGGTAATCTCTCACCACTGAACAAGTATGAGTATTTCAGATTTGGTGGCAATGGCTTGAGTTCTAATGAAGGAGGGTGTAGTATGGATGGAGACATTGAAGGAACTGAAATATGTGCACAAAGAGCACCAGTATCAGAATAGACATCATCAAAATCATAGAATAAATCATCAAATCCATCAGCATACTCAACAGCCATTTCATAATCAGAGTGAACATGATCAAAATCAGAATATTAATCCACATCAAAATCAAATATTAGAGAGTCTTGTTCATTAGAAACAGGTGTGGAAGTTATCTTAGACATTAAACCAGAACCAATACTCATAATCTCCCTCAGCATAGGACAATCCAATTCCAGGATGTTTTTACTTGGTGGTTCAAAATGGGAGATAACAAAAGCAGAATGGTCCTCTGAGGGGTACTTCATGGAATCCATAACATTAAATATCACAACTTCATATCCAAACTCCATGGAAAGTGTACCCTCATTGACATTTATGATAGTTTTTGCAGTTTTGAGGAAGGGTCTACCTAAGATAATGGGGGCATGAGAACTTACCTGATCATCCTCCATATTAAGCACATAGAAGTCTGCTGGAAAGATCATGTCTCTTACCCGAACAAGTACATCCTCAAGAACTCCCGCTGGATATGTCGTAGCTCTATTCGCCAATTGCACCACTACTCTTGTTGGCTTCAACTCACCAACCTACAAGGAAGAGAATACAGAGTGAGGAATCACATTTATGGAAGCTCCCAAATCACAAAGAGCATCAGAGAAGTGAAACTCCCCTGTGGTACATGGGATGGTGAATGTCCCGGGATCCTTGCACTTTGTTGGCATTACTAGAGTTGGTGTAATGAGTGTCGATACATTCCTTCCAAGGTTGATCCTCTCATTCCCCTCGATCCCTCTTCGATTGGTGCATAGTTCTTTTAAGAATTTGTCATACCTTGGGATTTTCTTAATGGATTAAAGTAGAGTAATGTTGATCTCCACACGCTTGAATGTGTCCAAAACCTCCTTTTGCATTGCTTCTTCAGCCATCTTCTTGGTTTGAACAACCCTGTTTGGAAAAGGAAGGGGTTTAGGAGGAACATCATCAATATTTTTCTTACCTTTATCTTTCTCCTTGGATTGCTCATCAGTTGGTATGGAATGCGGCTTCTCTGAAGTTGAGGTGAATCCCGGTGGAATGGTAGGTGCAGATGTATCGATCATTTTCTTCCCACTTCTCAATGTGATGACACTAACATTCCCCATTGGATTTGGAGTGGGTTGGGAAGGTAGATTTCCGGAATTCTTACTTACAAGTTCATGGAGGGCGGTGGCAATCTGGCTCATTTGTGTCTTTAACTCCCTCAGCTCTGAACTTTGACTCTTCAGCTCATTCTGTTGATTAAGAACAATTTTCTTCAAAAGATCATCAGTATTAGAATCTACCTTTGGTGGGGGATTCCCTTGTTGTTGGCTTGTTGATTCTTGGGCTTCAAATCTCCTTTGGGGTTGTTGGAAACCCTGCTGGTAGGGCGGAGGCTGTTGGAAGTTTGGTTGAAAAGGGGGACTTTGTTGTTGTCCAGAGCCATAACTCATGTCCGGTTGATCTTTACACCCTTGTTTGTATGTTGGAGAAAATGAATCAAACATCTTTTGGGGATATGGTTGTTGTTGCTACTGAAATGGTCTCCCAGGGAACACTGCTGCACAATCTTCTGTCTTTTATAGTTGTAGGAAACAGTCAGTTGGGTGGCTTGTCTCAGTGAAAATGCCACATGGCCTCGACGGAGGGGGTTGGGATGTCTTTTGAGCCAATGCAATATGCCTCACCATAGTTTTCAATTCTTCTAACTTAGTATCAATCAAATGACTTTCAAGAGAAGAAGGACTTACTTGATGTACTCCTCGAACATGTGGTGTACCTCTATCACCGAATTGTTGAGAGTTTTGGGCCATTTTTTCGATCAATGCTCGTGAAGCTACTAGTGTCTTGTCCACCAATGCTCCTCCAGTAGCAGCATCCACCATTATCCTCTCCATGGGTGTGAGTCCTTCGTAGAAGTACTGGATGAGTAGTTTCTCACTGATTTGGTGATGTTGGAAGCTTGTACACAACTTCTTGAATCGCTCCCAGTACTCATACAATGACTCCCCTTGTGCTTGCATGATCCCTGATATCTCCTTTCGAATGGATGTGGTCCTTGATGCTGGGAAAAATCTTTGCAGGAAAAGACGTTTCAAATCATTCCAACATGTTACATCTTCAGGTTGCAAATAATACATCCAATCTTTTGCAGCTCCATCAAGTGAGAATGGGAATGCTCTTAATTTAATTTTATCTTTAGAAACATTTCTTGGTTTTAAAGTTGAGAAAACCACATTAAATTCCTTAAGGTGTTTGTTGGGATCCTCACCAGATAAGCCATGAAACTTTGGAAGAAGGTGAATTAATCCAGATTTCAATTCAAAGTCTGATTCAAGATTTGGGTATGTAATACAATTTGGTTGATAGTTAATATCAGGTGTAGCCAATTCTCGAATGGTTCTATTAAGTTCATTTCCATTATTTCCAGCCATTGGTTCCTCTTTTATGTTTTAATTTGAATTACTTCCAATTTCAATGTTTCCAGAAGAGAGGAATTCACCAACTGGTTGAATATTGAAACTTCCCGTAGACTGAGAGTGTCTGATTCGTGCCCTAAGGCTACGTTCAATCTCAGGGTCAAGATCTAAGAGATCTTCGGGATTAGTTCATGTCATAGATAAAATAAAAATGAAAATAATGTGAGTGGACCATAGTAAAATAAAAATGAGAAGTTGAGTTTATGGTCCAAAAAGAAAAGATGAGGAGAAAAAAAAATGAAAACATGAGAAAGGGGAAAGATGAAAGAGAGAGGTGAAGAAGATAATAAAATAAAATAAAATAAATACCTCTAAATGGTTGAATAAATTACTTGCCTTCCCAGAAACACCGCCAATTTGAAAGAGAGCTGTCGTGGGCGCCCTCAAATGATTAGTGTAATTTGGGGTACTTAGGTGCAGCAGAGTGGCTGACCAAGGTCGTCTCTCAAAGGAGAAAGTGAATTTAACAACTTATTAGAGGTATTCTAAAAATAAAATAAAAGATAATAAAATAACTACTTGAAAGGATGGGGGTGGGTTTTTTATAGTTTATTAACCTAGAAGAAGTTTGCTGGAAGAAGATTGCATTTTTTTTGTTTTTAATTTTGAAACTATTAGAATGACACAACAAGAAGATGTTTTTTTAGAAATCTATTTTAAAAGGCATAATCGATCTAAATCTACCTCTTAAATCATTTATTAATCATTATCATTTAAATTAGTATTCACTTAATTTTGATCCCTTAATTTGTTAAATCCTTAACCCTACGAGAATTAACATTACCACGAAGATTGAAGTGAATTTTAACCTTAGGCTAACTTCGGAACATGCAATCGCAGCACCCTGCTTTGATTGATGTTCTAATATTAGCTTATGGTCAGTGATAAATTAAGGCACATATACATTCTGTAAATGAGGATGAATTGTGTTTAGGGATTATATTTTAACTCTACAAATTTATCTCATGTGGTCTTTTATTACCGATTAAGATCGTGCTCTCACAATTTACACAAAATCCCGACCTCGCGTGTTTTTGTGTAAATTGTTCAATTGCTTGCTTAGTTTCATACAATTTAAAAACACAATTCATGGATCATATTAAGTGAATTACAGTATCTCATTGATTAAAAATAATTAAATGAAGAAGGTAGAATATAGATCGATTACTAAAAGACTACTCTTTCATGGGTGGCGTAATCATCGTAGAAGCGTTTTGCATGTGCAAAGGTTTAAAATGGGTATAACCCAATAACGCTTCTACTCAAGAATTCCAGACCAATTAGGAAGATTAAGAGAAGAAGAAATTTAAACAAAACAGAAGAAAATAGAAGAAATAAAATAAGAACAAAGAAGTTTATTATATAAACAAAATCATTACAACATGAAGGAGAAGAAGAAGGCTTCGTCGAAGGGATCCTTGCTTCAAGAGCTACCCTTATTGAAATGGTTGGATAATTGGAGTGGATCCACTTATCCTCTGCCCTCAACTTCCAAATGCACGTCCCAACCCCTCCAAATGAGAAAAAATCCAATTTATAGAGGGGAGGGGAGGAGAGGTTACAAGAGGTTTCAAGTGTGAATGTGGAAATTCGGCCAAATATTTTATACCAACTTGCACCGACAATTTGACCACCAAAAGGCGTGCATTGGCCGACCTTCCAGAAGGATCGAATGTTCGGATATGGGTCTTCTATCTCGTCTCCAAAGTTGGGCTCAATACAGGCCCATATGAAGGAGTTATGACCGAAATACAGAAGCTTCTCCATTCTGGCGAGCCCAGCCCAACTCCGACCTCATGGCCCAATTTCAACAACCAAATGAACTTTTTAGCACTAGTGTCCTGAATAAAAGTTGTAGATATTTAGGTTTGGAACACCTTTACAAAATTTCAAATTCAAATAATAAAAATAAAAACATTTATATTCGAAATACTACAGAGAACTATAAAGGGTAAAACTGGAATTTTCATCATATATTCAAATGAATGATCTAATCCCAAATATTTTATAAATAAACATATTTAACACAATATGAGGAAATTATATCATTTATTATCAGTAAAATATTCAATAAAATACTGTTTTATCATCTTATTTATTGAAAACCAACACTGAATGTTGATTTTTTACTTCACCATTAAAGACATCGATTAAAAACAAACGTTAAATCTGGGATTTCCACAAATTTGGAAATAAAAATGAAATAAATACATAAAATTTTATATTAATTTACAAATAAACAATCCTATATATACTCTTGAACCCTATCAATTTCAGAGAGAGATGTCTCCTAATAAAATATAATATATGACTTTTTTTGGAGTGTTGTATCCCTTAACACTTCCTTTTTCTACCACAGATACAGAACCCAAGACTAAATGTTTTTCCACATAAACTCACAACCCTGTAAGATTTCTTTCGAGGTTGTAGAAAAATAAATCTTTCACTTTTCTCAACCAATGTACTGAAAATTTATATTCCCCCTTAAAAGTTAGGTACAACACATAAGTACTTATTATTTAGGGTGGGATAACCTAATAGTCATAACTTTTATAGATAATATAAATCAATATAATTTCACAAACATAAATGAATATAAATAAATAAAACTATTGAGACAAGATGAGATGGTGAAGCTTTTGTGAGGAGGCAGTAACGGTCCCTTTAGAAGAAAAGGATCAAACGTATATCAACCCACCAAGAGTGCGATTTTAATGATAAGAAACATGTTTCACATAGTATAGTTTTAAAAATATATCCTCAATCATGGTATTGAATTGGTTTTATCAAAATTTTTATATAGAGTTCACATATGTACAGAAACATGCATGTATATTTGTTTTAATATTTTATTCCCCATGGAATCATTACTTTCTCAATCCCTAATAAAATGTTTCTTTTATATTTGAATATGTTTTAAAAAATATATAAACTATGAAGAAATGTAAAAAAATAATAATAATATTTAATATATCATAATATATCAAGAAAAAATTATTTAAATTCGTTGGAAAAATCCTATAAAGCATGTGACAAAAAATATTTTTATTTCAAAAAAAATTATATTTGAAAACTATTATTTCATAAGAAAGGAGTTCAAATATTCATATGAAATGATTATCATATAACTCTACATGGAAAAATTCCAAAACCCCCGAGATTTAAAATAACTTTAAATTAATTAATATGAAAATAAATATGTGAATTTTTTTAAATTTTTTTCAAACATTAAAATAAATACAAATATTAAAAATATAAAATAAATAATTCTGCAAAGATTTTTCAAACATTCAATTACTCATACATTAAGTCCCTTGTGGGTGATATATATTGTAATTTATTTTCTCATGTGGTTTATCCTTACTCATTTGGTCGATCTATTACACATATGGTCGATCAAAATAAACATTTGTTCTTTTCAAGACATTGAGAAACTTTCTAACGTAGTCAATTGAATGACATTGTCTAATGAAACTCATTTTTTTGCTCAATGTACACTATGAAAATATTTTCTTCTATAAAAGTGTCAATGGAATTAATTCTGATTAATTTTATATAATAATCAATTGAAAAATTATTATTGATAAATTTTTTATTACGGTCGATTAAGGATAGGTAATGAATTTTCTCCATGATTTGTAGTTTCATCATGTGGTTGAAGTGTTTTACATTTGGTCTATGCATTGACAACCTCATAGTTGAATAGTAAAGTTGCCTCATGACAACATGAAAACCACGATAGATCAAATACTTAGGTATATTTTAAATAATATACTAAAAATAAATTTTGCATACTAATAGATAACTACACATATTATTGTCAATATTTCTCTAAAATCAGTTTATATTGGTCACTAAGACACTATAAATAATTTTAGATTTTATAAAGTAATTTAAAATATCATTGATAAATTATAACTAAGGAACAAATATGTTTTTGAAATTATCTAAAAAAATTATTCATATGGAGAAACTTCAACATTTTTGACACTCAGTTCCATCACATGGATAAAAAATGACAAATGGAAATTCCTTAGAAAAAGTAGAAGAAATACATGGAGAATTTCAAGATTTGAAATAGGTCATACTTGAATTATAAAAAGGTAGGAAAAAGTATCGGTGGTTCACAAGAACATGGTTGATATAATGCTAGAACACAACCTACCTTAGTTCCAAACCACCCTTTTCCCAGGGTCCTATTTTTTTCTATAAATAGACCTTTTAGTTCTTCATTTGTATAAATGAATTCCCTTGAATCCCAATTGATACTCTAGTGGAACTAGTGATTCACCCAAGTATTCTGAAACCTCCAAGGTAGTTTCATAATACCTAAGGAAAGAGAATTAAAAGGTGACCATAAGACTTACGTTCATTCACCTTTAAAAATAAATAACAGTTGCACACCCCAAGTGAACAACCCCTTTAATTCAAGAAGTCTTGCGTACCTCCCATTCCACACACAGGAATGTGAGAGCCACACTTCCTGGAATACCAGTGATAACTCTTGAAGGATTGAGAAAATTATCTCTCAAGGATTTTCATTCGGTAGATTCTTCACTTATGGTGACGTCATGTTGCCCATGCATACGTGTGTGCCCCATACTTGCACACCATAAACTTGAGCGCCCCTCCTTGGTTCACCTCACCTATTCAGCCTCATGGATCCCTTAACGAATCCACATTCAAATCCATTCATGGCTGGACTTCTACATCATTGTATCCCTTTCTTGAAAGGTATCTTGTTGAAACCCTTACGAAGACCTCATAATTTCGCTAGCCTTTGGGGAAAACACATAAGAATGTCTCCCATTTGGGTTTCTATTTTTAGAGTTGAGGGTTTCCCAAATCGGCTTTATATTTGATTTAGGGTCATTAGAATGTATTTAGGTTTATATATTTATGGTCACATGGACCCTTACACTAGAAATAGTGCTTTAAAGTATCCATTTTGGAGGATTAAGGTTCGGGACATGTCTGTCCCTTGTCTCTAACACTTAGAGCCTCTTATCCTTGGTAGGGTAGGTACGGTTCACAACTGCTTTTCATTTTCAAAAAGGAGTAGTCTCCCTTCTCTACCTGGATTGATTTTAGGTCATACATCATGGAATAAGGCTCTAGAATTTCATGTCAGATCTAATGACTGTAACTTTCATTTTACATGGAATGGTACATTTCTATGCACCCTCGTCCACTGTCACCTCCGCCTCTTCTGCCATAGGCTCGTCCTCATGCATCTGCGAAGGAAGGATAATGTGTGCAATTGTTTTATATTTCACATCCTTTTTTTTCTCACACCGATAATAAATCACATCGTCTTAGAGAATTTTTATGATAAAAAATTTTCAATATCAACTTGAAATAATGACCTAAAATAACAATGATTCCCACCATAACTACGATATGTAGGAATCCTTCCTAAAGCTCTATATCCACATCATCTCATCCATAAAATGAGAAATAATGCAACCCTAAATGGGAATCCACTTCGGTATAATCCCCAATATTAATTATATTAATCATGGAATCCTCCTTAGGAGTAATGATTGAGTTAAACCCCCCAAATCTACATGTACTAAAATATCCTCTTAGACACTTTCACAGCTGTTACTGGGAATCCTCCTTAGATGTAATCCCCAAATTAAGCTCCTGTGTCATCTTGAGTTAATATATAACTCATGATACCTTTTAGGGAATCCTATATAGTAATAATCCCCAACATTAAACTCTCAAAGGGAAATACTACCATAAAAGGCGTACCAAACTAAGTGGGACTTGATTCCCATTAAAATGGGTTACATAGGAAACCTCTTTGAGTTCAAAACCTGACACACCAAATCATCCTTTTTCACTCTAGGCCACATTCCCAACATGGACTAATTCAACATGGATATCCATATCATTTCAATGTTCCTTGGGATACTTTGGTATAAGTCTCACACCAACATTGATTAGGAATACTCTACCTGGATGCCCTTTCCAAATGAAATTAAACTGTATGGTTAGGTCCTTCTCACATGTTCATAAAAGTTATGACATGTCCCATTAAGAGGAACTGAAATATGTGGGGTCTTATTCATTTCACAAGGATATTATGGTAGACCGTTTATGGTTTGGATCCCAATATCCAAATAATTTTCGTATCCATGGAGGATGATAAAACTACAAATTGAACTTCTATCTCCCTGGATGACAATAAATTCTAGAGTTACTATTGTCTTCCTGGATTATAGTAAATTCTTGAGAACCCCATTGGGTGGCTTAAAAATTTGCATCGTTTCAATAATAACTAAAATAATATCTAAGTAGTATACAATAAGATACCATTTATGGATAACCTAGGATATATACAGACATCTCAATTATTGAAGAACCTCTGATACATATAGATGATTCTTAAATTCCATTCTTGCTAACAATTTATTGCAAAATTTCAAGGGTAACTCATGTCATAATTGGTGAATTAATAAAGGATTCGTGAACATATCCTAGATCTATAAGAGAGTTCCAGAGTAAGAAATAATTCCACCAAAAGGGTTCAATGAGCCCAACCTCCAATCCTCTTGACCAATGAGATTTTTTTTGAGTCGTAAGTCAAAATACCTAACAAACACCTAACTCTGGAATGATGGTCTCTTTGGATAAATAACTATTTGGTGTTTCTATTTCCTTAAGAAAATACATTTTAAACCATCGATAAATAGTGATTCCTAACAAGGTGACACATTCTGGGAGAAACAAAAATGGTGATCCCAACGTGAATCCTTCACTATGATAATGATGTTACCCATCTATCGGGCCCCTTTCAATAAAATAGGGATGATAAGAGAATCAATCACACATGCGATCATCTAAAAGA
Source organism: Viscum album (assembly GCA_963277665.1). Lineage (NCBI taxonomy): Eukaryota > Viridiplantae > Streptophyta > Magnoliopsida > Santalales > Viscaceae > Viscum > Viscum album. Next base: position 1,219,940,710 of record OY728166.1, on the reverse strand, counting down.
TGCTTTTTTACAAGGGTTTTCTTGATTATTGACTTAATATATTAAAATTAACATTTTCCAAGAACTCACATCACTCCAAGTGGCCTCCTTATGGTTTTCACCTATAAACACCCCAACTTCATCTCAAACCGGATCCTCATCTGGTCGATGGATGGAATCACCAACTTAACTAATTCAATAAAGTGTCTCCAATGCACTAGTCCAAGAGTACCATTAACACGTTACCATTCTGACCATGGAGGCAGCACGACAGACCCTCCAGATCGATAACAACCCTCTATATTCTGATCAGTGATGACTGGTGGTTTACATGAAGATGATTTTAGTTATTATATTTAACTTTTTCAGGAGAATACCCCTAGAATGAAATCAACAATCCCTTCCATATTTTAGGGAGGTCGACCAAGAGGCCACCTAGGGCCTTGTCTCGAAGACAGAAATGTCCTTCCCAAGGGATCCTACCAAAAATCACATTCAACAATGCTACATGGTAGTGAACCCATAACATGATGGGAGAGTTTCCCATGAATATCTATTTGAGACTCCTCTTACCCAAACATGCATGATGGCCCTCCGGGGACAAGAAACAGCTAATAGGGAGCATGTTCCTACCATTTATCCCTCCATAGAATCCCAGTAAGCTATTTTAGTGGAAAATAATAAATAGGTACGTACACCCATTTACCTTCATTTCTCTATCTAGTAAACTCATTTGGTGGAACCTAATTAATACCTTCATTTAAATCTGGTGTATTTCCATGATCAAGGAAATACACCAACTTATAATCTTTCAGGTAGCCTGTAGTCTTTTCTGACTACATTCAAAGATACCCACCTACTAAATATGGTGTTTATCAGCCAGCCAATATATACAGCTTCTCGCATTCATGAATCATGCCAATAGGCTCATTTGGATGCATCTTGAGAAGCCAGTCATAAATCTCTAATTACCGGCCTAGGGAATAATCAACTCTCTTCCCCAACATGTGAGTACTGTTAGAGTCAACTGAATGGAAGCGAATGATATGAGAAAGTACATACAAAAATTCAAAATATGGAATAGATTTATATTCTCGTTACGGCCGATGAAGTCACAAAGCATATCCTAGAAATGGTGATAGGGTATAAACAAATTTATGATCACATCCTAGAGGTGTTCCAAGATATCATCATAGAAACTATAGTAGTACCTGAGGGATAAATGAATAACACTATCCCCACAAGCTAGGTGGCTGATAAATATGCCACTCTAGAGAAGATATATACCTTTGTTACCATCTTGGAGGGTCATGAGGCATACTCCCCCATGTCATATGGAAAACTGGATCGAACACGTACAACAAATTCAACTAGAGGTAACCAGCCTACTCTGATAGCCACTCCAAGGTAGGCCCATACACATGCTCGTTATAATAAATTCTCCCAGTACGTGGCACCAACTTATAATATTAAGACATCTAAAATAAATTTCCATCAAACATAGTTGAATAATCAAGAGCCGATATACTATTTGGATTCACTCAATTCTAGTGTTCTTAAAGGCCTCAAACCATTATCTATTGTAGCTATAGATACTAACATCAAATTACCGACTTAAGGGATCATTAGTAATAACTATTATGGTTCTCATTAGACACTTCCTCATGAAGTCTTGATTTATGACAATTTTGTCAATATTGAGAAACTATCTCTTAATTAGAGCCACAATAACCCTCCATGTGGCTAGAAGAATAAAGAGAAAGATGGTTTACCCCTTACTGTAACCCACCATGGTGATCCTCCCCATGATAACACTCACTATAAATTCCTTTATGTAGAAGTAATTCACATTTCTATGGAAATTATCCAATGGTTGATGTAGTAATAAGAAATATGTCTTATCATGAGGCACTTGTAAACACAAATCCAATCATGTTTGATGCCTTGTCACTGGAAGGTGAAATTATTTATTGACGAAAAGATAGACCAAGGCATTGGTCATTCTATGAACCACCCTTGTGACATTTATATTTCAATTCAATTGAGGAACTCTCAACAAATTTGATCGATTCTGATAAAATGGATGAGAAACACAATCTCTGGTCTGATGGTGTAGAAGAATCTCAAGTTAATGATGAAGTGTATTTTTTGAACACGAGGAATCAACTGGTGAAAAATGAAGTACCAGTCATGTTATGGCCATTTTCCACTCCTCAATGCAATATTAAAATGGTATTAGAAGAATAATTTATTCATGAAATCTACCTCAACATATGGAACTATTCATTATCTTAATTTTAAAGAATTACCTTATGAAGAATACACAATTCGTGTAATGTTTGATGAAGGGATGCACCTCCAAATTGACTTGGAATCTCTCTCGGTTTTCCAACATCAAATGATTGAGAAATAGTAGGGATCCCTTCAGTGTTCATCCCTCAATGCATTTAAAATGTTCTAATAATTGATTGTAGATACCCATCTGGTGTTTATGTTAGAGGATGGGAAATCAATGGAGAATTTCATTTCACTTAACTTTAGAGTCAGAGAAGCTCACAAAAAATGGTCTAATTTGATGTTATTTTCCATGGTTGCATACAACAGATGGATTGCGTTCAAAACTAAAGATATGCTCTACAAAAAAAGGATTCTACTAGATCTAATCAAAGTCAATCCTAAAGAAATAAATTTTGTGAATGAATTTTTCATCAAGAGTCTAAAAATATCGAGCATACCTCTTTTTTAGAGGATAACCATCATCAGATTGAGAAAATGGATGAAATTTTTCAACATTAATTTGAAACATGTGATTTTAGTGGATGTAGGATAATACACCCTGCCAATGTTTAGACCTAAATCCATAAGACCATAAGATCAGCTAATGTAATATCAACCATATATGTTCCAGAGCAACCCCATCCTGCCGAGATGGGGTATTTTTTTAACCCCACCCTTGGAGGCAACAAATAGGGCCTGAAGGGTTGAGAAGAAAAATAAGAATAACCCCATTCAATAGGGCTGTCAGATTTTTCTCATCGACAATCCCCTTCTTAATGGAATTCAGATTTTTCTTGATTAGTTATGAATTCACAAAGATAACTAACACGTAAACTATCTAATGATTACCTTCAGACTATTTTTCATCAAATAGTTCCATCAGAACCAACAAATAAGAGAACAACATCTCATGGGGGATGAATTAGAAGGAGATCTCACCATGATAGTAATATTATTCCATCAATACATTATGAGTTTGTGAATGTCATTAATTTTATTATGGAGGATCCTCCAAAAAATGAGTCTAGTTCATGGGAATCATAAGAGGACGTTCATGTTCTTGATACAATTCACACCGATCAAAATGAAGGAGGTTTCCATATTAGAAATCAATGGATTGTCTGAAATCAAGGAGTTTACTCAAATTATCCACTCCCACATTTTCTGTAAGGAACACAATAGAGAGAATGGTAAAGTTCAAATCATGTCCCACCTTCACCATGGATAAGGACAATCCCTTTTTTTGGGGAAATATTTTCCTAACAAGAAGAGGAGAATAAGGGGTTGAGAAGAATCAATGGAGAGTTACAACGAAGCAGCATTCCTGATAGGAATTCTCAACAAGAAGATCCTCATTTTGCACTTTCAGAATGAGATCCTCAACAAAGAGGGTTTTTTCAACTGCTGATAGTGAAAATGGATTCCCTCCATTTCATACACAACTAGAATAGGGTCAAACACATCCTTATAGGCTTATTCAAATAGGTTATCCAAGACAAATACTAGTAGTACCACCACTGATGGTCTTTCTAGTCATCTCACCTATTTATGTTCTTGCTGATGTGTCTGTATAGGTCATATCTTAGCACGATATTCCTCAAATGATTATGAATACCATCGAGTAATTGGAGACTTGATTGGATAATATGGAAAGACGGAGCACGTTGGTACAACCAGAAAATAAGGCTTACCCAGGATGGATAGATTTGATTCATACCCCTCAAAACATTTTGAATACCATATTTCTAATCATTAACAGTCCAGGAGATCCAGAGTATCACTTGAATAATTTCATTTCAGTCTGTGATCCCATAATGGGGACCCCTCAACAACAATAAGCAGTAAAGTTAAAATGTTTTGTGCCATCACTATTGGGGACAAACATTGTATTTTATACATGTTTGTAGTCTCAATCAGTTACTTAATGAGAATACCACCATCAGAAATTCCTTTAACAGTGTATCTCAATATTTTAGAAGAAAATGTTATTTGATCTTAAAAACTTCAAATAAATAGAGAATGAAAGTTTCAGATTTCAATTCTCAAAAGAATGGACTAAAATATTCCTTAATCCTACCACTCTCTTAAGAATAGTTGTTACCAATATCTATTGAAAATATCTGTGATGAGCTATTCACACCACTAATCCCTATAAAATAAACAGGAGGGTTTTGAGCTCTTGAATTAATCACCCAACAAGTAGTTAATTCCATCATAGAAACCAAATATAACTCTCATATAATTCCATCAACTATAGGAAGGAGAACATGAAAAGTATATGCTGCTACAGTTACAATCATGGAAGCACCTACACTTAATCCTACTTCAATGCCCTCGTCATAGGTTAGGGCTCCACCTCTTGAGAGTTATCAGTAACAACCATCTCATCAAGACAATTAAAGAGTTCAAAGGAGTAGATTGATTGAGGTATTGAAAAAAAAGGTCTATTATTTTTGAAATGAACATGTCCTCGGCATATTCATCTCAGCTTTGGAAAATTATTTAGTTCAATTACAAAAGCCCAATAACCTCAACAAAGAAGTAGATGAGGATCTCCAAAATTATTTCTCATTTCATCAAATGTTGGGGAACCCCATCCATGAGTATTTTATTTTTAAATACATCCTTCAAAACATGATGGACTCTGGTTAGGTGAAACTAAAAATTTCCCTGGCCCATGTAGCATGAGTAACTTCTACCGATCTAGAGGAGGAAGGTGAGTGGAACGAAGTTAAAAGAAATAATGCACAGAAGTTTTATGACTAGATGTTTAGGAAAATAATCAATAAAAGTCATGAAATTATACAAACATAGTTGAAACTAAATACTATGCCTTCCACCACTTTTGTTTCATCCAATCCATCTTCATCAAAAATCAGTCCTTCAAAGGCTAGTCTTCAAAGAAGCGACAGGGTCATAAGGATAAAAAACAGTTAGAAGAATATGAGATCATGTCAAGGCCATAGTTTTCCATGACATTGAAAGATATCCTTACAACTATTTCAAAAGTATGGGCACCACCACCCCAAATGGAACAACAAATTTTGGTATATCAGGAAGAATTTCCATCTGATGATGAGTTGATCTTCGATTCAATTAATGTTATTCTCTTAATGGATCCCTATAAAATTGATGATTCTTATTGAGAACCTGAATTCATTATACTTTATTGTGGAACCAGGGGAAGAGGCCATTAGGGCCTATGATACATGGGAAGACATGGGTATTCCTGTAATGCCCTGACCCTAGTTACCTCGAGTCGGTGTATTAGTATATAACATTGGCATGATCACAATAGATCAAGTCTTGAAAGACCAGTTAGTTTAGTAGCCTTAAAAGTACTGGATACATACATAAGTTATACATTACAACATGAAATGAAAAAACAATGACATTTTTCCCCCTTTGAACACACTCATATCCTTTATCCTATTCCTATAGGTTAATCGTAATATAATTTATCACAACTTGGAAAAAATAAAACATTGAAAGGGGTGAGATTAGGTGCTCAGTAAGGATAATACTATAGAAAAAACATTTATAAATAATCATAAACATTTAAGGAAATGTATAAGACAAAAAACAACCCTTTTAAACATAAAATTAAGCATAATATGGCAATGATAAATCAAATAATTCCACTTACTTATTCACATGGATACTCCACTAGTCGAATAATAACATGTAATATCAATAACCAATTTCATAATTATGGAATGCATAATGATGGAGATCATAACCACATAGTCAAGGCCTTATTAAAAGACTACAAATATGTTTTTTTCAAGGCCTTGTGCCAAGACACTAGTTTTTCTCATGAGACCTACCGATGCGTCAAAGAACTATATCAGGCTGCGCCCGTCACATACTAACTCCAATGCATTATGCAAATGAAAAGGTTGAAACATTACATAGACATTCGTATTAAGACTGGTATAAAAAATATTTATACTTTAACCATAAACCATGAATGGTATAAAAATAACAAATCAAAAGTCAAACATATCACAGAAATTTAAATTAAATATGGAATATTGTATCATAATAAATCAACTTCAAAATGTGTAAAATCCATTAAATGATGTTGATATTGATGAAATCAAAACTATTTGAGAAAAATATCTCATTCAATTTTGAAATTATTTAATAGTCACATAATTATAAATGAAAACATTTATTTTGAAAATATTATTATAATCTCTTAGGGGAAGCTTCGAAGGATTTATAATTGCAGAAAACATCCTCACTCACCGTATACATTTAAAAACATTCGTTCCTTAATTTTGTCGAAAAGATTGTAAAGGACCATGTTTATAAAATAAAGGAAAGATTCCTTTATAAATTTTTTATAAAAATTCAAAAAACGGTATAAATGAATTTAACTCATAGACTAGGAAATAGTAAATTTTTTTGAAATATATTTTTAAGAAACACAGATGTGGATGATAAAGAGGTCCCAGTAGATACTCACTTATAACCAACCTCAGATAATGAAAAGATTGTAGAATTAACCGTTAAATTGTACTTTTCCTTGATCAAGGGTACGTTAAACTCCAGTATAATTGTTAATTCATTGTTATTAAATTATACAAGAACAACATACATAAATATGATATCATATATGATCTTCTAATATTTCTTTGTTAATAATATTTTAGTAGTATCATTGTTTCGAGTGTTAACTAATTCATTTTACTTTATATTATTTGTTACGTAATAAATTATTGTTATTGATAGGATGTATTTTCTTCATATCCAGAAAGATATTATGTTCATAAAAATTATTTTTAATCATAAAATTAAAATTATTCTTGAATGTTTATGATGGAGAATGAATCTCATCACATTTGTGGAGTTGGTAATCAATATGTATGCACGAGCGACAATATCATTCTATTGATGGTGAAATCATATATAATTGGATGGTATATCATATATATATATAATCAATAAAATGTTTTATTTATTATTTACATCATTTATACTCATTATTATACACATCCAAATAATGATGTGTTGAGTAACAAACAACACTATGAAGTGGAGACGGTAAGCCTTACGTACGCATGTATGGCGAATTTTCAATCATAGAATAGATAGAATAATGAATATGGTTGTAATATATTTATAATAACATCACAGTATCTATAAGGTACTTTAGGTATTAGTTTGTTATGGAAACAAAAAAGAAAGGGAAGTGGAAGAAGAAAAGATCATTGAAAGAGGTGGTGAAATTATTACCTCTTCTTCGGGTGAATCCTTTTGATTTGATCAAAAGGGCTCCTTAGGTTAGATTATGATCAATTTATGGCCTCCTCATTGCAGTGAGGGTAGTTAGGAGGATATTTGAGTAGGGTTTGGCTGATCCAAATGGCTATGGAGGTGTGGGTTTTAGAGAAGGGGAAATACCTTTTATAATAGAGGTGATGGTCACATTTGGAAAAGCTTGAAATATTATTTTATTATACAATCATATTCAGTTAATAAGTGATATGAAAGGATTTATTTTGAATATAAGGTGGGGATGGGTCAAAAAACTCTCAACCAATAGGTTTTAGATTGGTTTAGGTCACTATATTATCCTTATCTTTTAGATTTACTCTTGGTTAAATAGTTTATCTTTTACAATGTATTCTTGTATTTTTATATTACATTGTTAATAAAAATACTATAAAATGCCAATAGAACCCTAAGTGGTTCATAAGTGACATATATATTATTATATATGTCCTTTTTTTGAACTGTTGTTTTTTTGGAATACTATATCAATTAATAATATATATTTGTTTTAAAAACTCACTTATGTCAATTTTCACACTATTTAGTATTTGGTTTTTGTGAAATTCATAAAAACATTATCACTATGAGATAAATTTATTTAATAAACCCCAACATATTATATTAACATATAAAATTAGTTTAATGTGTCAAAATATAAATTTACTTTTACTTGTATATTTATAATATAAATTGTTTTAATCATTCATTAATAACGTAATTACTGCATCATCATTGTTTCCTAAATAAATTTAATTATTTAATCTATAAATATTATAAATAAAATACCATTATTTAGGAAATATTTTTACCTTTATAATGAATATTTCTTGTCTAATTGATATTATGTCAACCATACATTATAATGTTTTAGTTATGAAAATTTTAATTTAACACTTTTAACTCTTCTTTAAATAAAATAATTATAAATGTCATAATCTAATCCAAGTAGTCCAAAAAAGTTCATTTTTTATTCATGAGGATGATTTTGGTCAAAATAAACTTATCCAATAGAATTATGACATGTGTTAGGGTAATCGTAATATCAAATTTCCCATTAATTACCCAATTTATTTTTAACCGTGGTAAATAAATTCAAACTTTACTATTCACCAAAAATTATTTTCACCCAATTAAACCACATTTTTACTTACTGATGTCAACCGTATCTATTGTACTTTTGAAATTAAATTCACAAAAGTGGTAAAATTATGTTTTATGAAAATTTGCTGACGTGCCAAAAGGTGGGTAAAAGACGATAAAAAATTCAGTAAAATATTATACATCTAATTTTATTATAAAATTAAAGCAATGAATTAAATTATTCTAATATAAGTATTATATATCTATTTTTAAATACAATAATTTTTATTAAAATAAATAATTATTTATATAAAAAGTAGGTTTTAAGCAAAAACCAATTTTTTTCAAAATTCATCTAAAATTGAATATTTTTATAAAAATACAAAAAATTCACCCTAAGCTAATTTTTGTATTTCGAATACAAAATTGAAGTCCATTTTGAAAAATACAATTTATAAAATTTCAAAAAGGGGGTATGAAAATTCATAATAGTTAGTTTGATTGGTTGTGGTGTTATAAAACTCGAAGTTGCGTACAATACATGTTATTGTATTATTCAAAGAGAAACGTACCATGGAAGCTTGGGGTGTTACAATCTTTCTGCAATCAAATAATTTAACCCTCGATATTTATAGAATATTACTGCATAAAATGATTCGGGTGGTTCTTCATAAAATGTTTCTCGGGTTCCAATTTTGCCTCTTCCATCTTATGGTTTCTCCATATAACTTTTACCCGAAATTTCATCTGGTTTATCAACACTTTTTCTCTAGTTTCAATAATCTTGATAGGATCGTCTAAATAAGACATATCAGGTTGTAGTTCTATTTCATCCTCGGGGAGAAAATGTGTTGGGTCAAACATGTATTTTCTCAACACTGATACGTGGAACACATCATGAACTTTGGAGAGACTTGGTGGCCTTGCCAAACGGTAAGCTAGAACTCAAATTCATTCTATAATTTTGAAAGGCTCGATGTACATGGGACATAATTTACCCTTCTTACTGAATTGTACAACACTCTTCCTTAGAGATACCATCATGAAAACATGACCTCTTACTTGAAATTACAAATCCTTCCTTCTATTATCGGCATAGCTCTTTTGCCTAAATTGAGATCCTTTGAGATTGGTATGGATAATCTTCATCTTTTCCATTATTTCCACAACATGTTTTTGGTCTACAAGTTCTATTTCACCAACATCATCACAAAAAGTTGGTGTGCGACATCACTTTTCATATAATGCTTCATATGGTGCCATCTGAATTCTTGAATGAAAGCTATTATTATAGGAAAATTCTACCATAGGTAAATATTGATCCCAAAAACCTTGAATGTCAAGTTATAATGATCTCAACATGTCTATTAAGGTTTGAATAGTCTGTTATGATTTTCCATCAGTTTTAGGGTGGTAGGCAGTTCTCAAACTAAGATCATTATCTAGGGCCTTCTGAAAACTTTCCATGAATCTTGATGTAATGTAGGGATCACAATTAGAAACAATAGATAGGGGTACTCCATGAAGTCTTACAACTTCATTCATATATAGTCTTGCTAAATATTCATGTGGAAAATCTTCTCTTATTGCAAGAAAATGTGCGGACTTAGTAAGATGATCAACAATGACCCATATTTGATCATTCTTTCTAGGAGTCTTTGGTATCCCCATGACAAATTCCATCTTAATATAATCTCATTTCCACTCAGGTATGGAAAGAGGTTGCATGAGTCCTATAGGATGTTGTCTTTCATCCTTCACCTATTGATGAACCATACATCTTGACACATAATCAGAAATATCCCTCTTCATGTTGTTCCACCAAAAATGTTCATTCAAATATCTATACATATTAGTGATACCTGGATGTATAGAGAAATTGGAGCTATGAGAATCATCCAAAAATTCCCATTTTAGACAGGGTATGTCAGGAACACAAAGTCTCTTCCCGAATTCCAAAATTCCATCTTCATATACAAAGTCAATCAATATCCCATCATTCACAGCTTTAATTTTCTTTTTAAAATCATCATCATTAGTTTGAGAAATTTTTATACTTTCTAGTAAAGATGGTTTGGTAACCATTTGAAAAAGTATTAATGTGTCACCTTCCATGATTTTTCACATATATAACATTACTAGATCCATGAACATAGGATCCCTTTTAGCTCTCATCTTCTTCAAAACTCCATGATCCATTCTTCTCAAAGAATCTGCCACCTTACTTGCCTTCCATGGGTGGTAGTGTATAGTGTAATAATAATCCTTGAGTAGTTCAATCCATGATCATTGCCTCTTGTAGGATTATTTCTGTGAGAAAATATACTTCAAACTCTTGTGATCGGTATATATCTCAAAATTTTCACTATAGAGATAATGTCCCCATTTTTCAAAGTAATGATTACAACTGCTAACTGAAGATCATGAGTGGGATAGTTTGGTTCCTGAATTTTTAGCTATCGTGACGCATAGGCAATAAATGTAGAATTCTGAAAAAGGATACAACCAAGTCCTTTCTTTGAAGCACCACTATAAATAACAAACCCATCATTCCCCGATGGTGTAGTAAATATAGGAGCATTGACTAATATTTTCTTCAATTCTTTAAAACATTCTTCACACACTTTTTTCCAATCAAATTTAACCCATTTACATGTGAGATTTTTTAATGGGTTATCCAATCACAAAAAATTCTGGACGAAGTGTCGATATAACCTACTAAACAAACAAAACTATGTAACTCAGTTTCACTTTTCTGTGATGTAAATTATTGGATTGCCTTTTTCTATGAAGGATCAACATAGATTACACCCTTAGATAAAGTATTTCCAAGAATATAAATATCATGATGCCATAATTTACACTTTATAACATCCCATATAATTCATTTATTCTAAGGGTATTCAGGATAATGCAGAAGTGATTTTCATGATCTTCGTAGCATTTGGTGTAAACCAAGATATCATCAATAAATACAATTAAAAATTCATCATGATATTCCTTGAAATCTCTATTCATTGGATCCATGAAGACAGAGGGTGAATTAGTCTGTCCAAAAGGAATAACTATAAACTCGCAATGCTCATACCTGGTTCGAAATTCTTTTTTCAGAATGTCTTCCTTCTTCACACATAATTGAATATATCTAGATCAAAGGAAAATCATTGAAAAATATTGTGCTCCGTGATATTGATGAAATAAATAATCAATGTGAGGTAGGGGATAATTATTCTTTATTGTTAAAACATTGATCTCCCTGTAGTCGATGCAGAACCTCATATATCCATATTTCTTCTTAATAAAATGAACAGGGGCTCACGATGGAGAAAAAATACGGCAAATAAATCCTTTATTACTCAATTACTCTAGTTGTTTCTTTAGTTCCACTAATTCCACATTTTCCATTATATAATGGGTCTTCGATATGGGCATTGATCCCAGATTTAAATCAATGTAAAACTAAATTTATTATTTTTGATGATGTCAGGGTAAATCCTCGATAGACACATCAACATATTTTTAAAAAATAGGTACATCCTCTATTTGAACATTCCTTTCCTCACACACAATTATTTAGTTCTCTTCCTCCCCAATAATTGAATTTATCTGAGCTACTGGGGGTGGATCTATATAAGAATCAGATGGTGATGTTTCTGCTCTAAAGAAAAAGAACTCCTTATCATCATAAAAAATTGTAACCCCCTTCTTCTTACCATAAATTTTTGTATCATGGTCTAATAGCAAATATATTCATAGGATTATATCAAATTAAATCATGGTGATGATGATGAGATCATCAAATAAATCACGATTATATTCCCTAATGGAAAACTAATTCACAAAACATTGTTGTAACAATACTTACCTTAAGAGTTTTGACAGATAACTCCCTCATTAAAAGAAATTGGAAATATATAATTTTATTATTTAAATGGGATGATATGAAACAATAAAATGATCTAAAATCAAATAAATAAATGGATAAATTTGAGGAAACCATTAAATTACCTTCCACCATATCATTCAGAGCATCAACCTCAGTAGTAGTGATCACATAAGCTTGGAATTTCTCCCTCGGATCTTTCAGAGGAATGTTTCCATGGATATTAGGACATTAATTTTAATAATTCCCCATTTCTAAATAATTGCAGCATTCAACCTTGATATAATCTTTCTCTCACTTGCAATCACATGCTTGGTGGACTTTTTCAGCACACTTGTAAAAGACTCCCATCCACTTTAGGAAAGTACCAATGTGTTTCTTACCATATTTTCTGTAGGATGGAAATTAAATTTTTCCCTTCTTCCCCTTCATTCCATTTACAAAGCATTCAACAAATATCTTCTTCCCTTGATTAGTTTTAAATTCATAAGACATTGAGAATTATTTTTCTGTCTTGATAGCACATGAGACAATATCTTCGTATAATGAGAAGGATCCTGAGGCTAGTGTTTGATGGAAAAATGGTTTTAACCCATCAAATAATCGATCAATCTTACTTCATTGGGTTACGTATATAATCTATTGCATGCCTTTCTATGCTTGTAAAGATATCCTCATAGTTTACGACATTCTCATCATCCTTTTGCCTCAGACTCAAAAATTGTCTTTAGATATCTGCTCGATGGTCACAGGGAACGATTTTTTCTATGAAATGTTATTTAAACTCCCCCCATTCCATATTTTACAATTCTTCCTCATCCTTTGTGTTTTGAATTAATGACCACCATTGATTTGCATCTCCCTAGAGGCGATAAAATTCCATGATAACTTATTCCTTTTCAATACTCCCAAAAGAATGAAATATTTTCACTACGAAACAAATCCATTGCTCAACTTCAAGTGGTTTTTTAGTCCCATTGAATGTTGGGAGTTGTTTCCTCATGAATCGATCTAACACTTATCCTCCACGTTGTGGATATGGGTTCTCTATATGGGTGAAATTATTATTTATAACCTGAGTGACTTGTCTTAGTATGGTTATAAATTGTTCCGCATCGGTTGCATCACCATCTACACAATAATTATCTTGAGTAGGAGAAAAATCCCAACATGGATTATGTGGGTTGATATGGCTTCCATTCCATCCACTATGCTCCATTTCTAAAAAATGTCATACACTAGATTAGATTATGAATCGCAATACCTAATTCCAAACTACTAAAATACCTAACATAAATTGTACAATTAATGCATAATTATAAAATAATGTCTTATTTGAGAAATTATTAACATATAAGTCCTTCATAATGGTTTTAAAAGAAAATTTGAATTATCTTAAGCATATCCCCTGAGAGTTTCGTAAACAATAGTTTAGCAAGGAATATTGTTATGTACCAGGATACCCCGTGTCAAACCTGAAACACCTTGTCGGAGTTTTCACTCTTAGTTACATATGTGCAAGAGCCACCTCTAGCTTCTCATATCCAGACATGGATGTATAGCTTGGAAAAAACAAAAAATATCTACATTACCAAAATTCTTGGAAGCTCTTCTATACCAATCCTCAAAATGTATATTAGGCTAAAATTCTATAATGATAGTTTTTATAAATCTAGCTACCAAGGTTTTTACTAAATATCATTTGATACAAACTATAATGGCCTGATCATAGTAACCCAGATTCGGTGCATTATTACATAACATTGGCATGATCACAGGAGATCATGTCTCGAAAGACTGATTAGTTTAGTAGCCATAGAAGTGCTAGATACGTACATAAGTTTTACATTACAACTTGAAATGGAAAAAACGACATTTTTCCCCTTTTTACACACTCATATCCCTTACCCTATTCTTACAGGTTTATCTTAATAAACTTATTTGCATCTTGGAAAAAATAAAATATTGAAAGGGGGGAGATCAGGTGATCAATAAGGATAACAATATAATTCAAACTTTTATAAATAAGCATAAAAATTTAAGGCAATGTATAATACAAAAACACAAGTGTTTTAAACAAAAAATTCTGAATAATATGGAATTGATAAATCAAATAGTTAAATTTACTTATTCACATGGATATTCTAATAGTCGAATAATCACATGTAATATCAATAGCCAATTTCATAATGATGGAATGCATAATGTCGGACATCATAACCACATAGTCAATGCCTCGTACCAACACTAGTGCAGAAAAAGTTTTTTACGTCACCATTTTGTACGTCGGTTTTATATAACCGACGTCATAATATGTAAAACGAGGTTTTTTATGTCGGTTATTTAATAACCGACGTAAAACCCTGTGTTTAGTACACCTTTAACGTCGGTTATTTTGATAACCGACGTTATTAATCGGGCGGCTTCGTTTTTTACGTCGGTTATACATTAACCGCCGTAAAAAACAGAAGCGGGGGCGTTTGTTACGTCGGTTATTCAATAACCGACGTAACAAACGCGGTTTTTGAAGGCCTTTTTACGTCGGTTATAAAATAACCGACGTAAAAAAAGAATCCGCCGATGTTTTTGACGTCGGTTAGGGAATAACCTACGTAATAAAACACGGATTTTGAGCCCTTTATAACGTCGGTTATAGAATAACCGGCGTAAAAAATGAATCGGAGGAAGGTTTTTACGTCGGTTATTGAATAACCGACGTTATAAATGTTTTAAAAAAATTATAACGTCGGTTATTGAATAACCGATGTGATAACTCATTTAAAAATTTACCCAGACCCGTGGATTGTCATTCGCGAGTTTACCTTCGACAGTCGCGACTCGTCTCTCTCGCGCGTAAACCCGAATCGGCTTGTCCATTTCATTGGTTTAGATTCGTTTTGCGATCATCGTTTCTCATATTTAATCTCCTGGGATCAATCATCTAAACTCGCAGCACTCACTAATTTTTCATCGTTTTCTATAAATCCCCGAGAGGGTTGGGGCGTGTCCATTTGGATGGGTTGCCCTTTTACAGTTGTTACTACTTTATTCAGTGATTCCAGGGGGGTGGGAGGGCTATAAAGAGGGTTGGGGGGTGTCCAGGGGGGTGTACAAGAGGGTAGGGTGTGGGGGGTGGTGTCCAGGAGGGGTGGGGGGCTGTCCAGAGGGGTCGGGGGGTGTCCAGGGGGGTTTACAAGGGGGTGGGTGGGTGTGGGGGGCTGTCCAAGGGTGTGGGTGGGTGTTGGGGGGTGTCCAGGGGGGTGTCCAAGGGGGTAGGGGGTGGGGGTGGTGTTTAGGAGGGGTGGGGGGGTGTCCAGAGGGTTGGGGGGTGTCCAGGGGGGTGTCCAAGCAGGTCGGGGGTGGGGGGTTGTGTCCAGGAGTGGTGGGGGTGCTTTCTAGAGGGGTCGGGGGCTGTCCAGAGGGGTCGGGGGGTGTCCAGGGTGGTGTCCAAGGGGATGGGTGGGTGTGGGGGGGCTGTCCAAGGGGGTGGCGGCCTGTCCAGAGGGGTCGGTGGGGTGTCCAGGGGGGTTTCCAAGGGGTTGGATGGGTGTGGGGGGCTGTCCAAGTGGGTGGCGGCCTCTCCAGAGGGTATTTGGGGTTGTCCGGGTGGGTGCGGGGGCTGTCCAGAAGGTTGGGGGATGTCCAGGGGGTGTCCAAGGGGGTAGGGGGTGGGGGGTGGTGTCCAGGAGGGGCGGGGGGCTGTCCAGAGGGGTCGGGGGGTGTCCAGGGGGGTTTACAAGGGGGTGGGTGGGTGTGGGGGGCTATCCAAGGGTGTGGGTGGGTGTTGGGGGGGTGTCCAGGGGGGTGTCCAAGGGGGTAGGGGGTGGGGGTGGTGTTTAGAAGGGGTGGGGGGGCTGTCCAGAGGGTTGGGGGGTGTCCAAGCAGGTCGGGGGTGGGGGGTTGTGTCCAGGAGGGGTGGGAGTGCTTTCTAGAGGGGTCGGGGGCTGTCCAGTGGGGTCAGGGGGTGTCCAGGGTGGTGTCCAAGGGGATGGGTGGGTGTGGGGGGCTGTCCAAGGGGGTGGCTGCCTGTCCAGAGGGGTCGGTGGGGTGTCCAGGGGGGTGTCCAAGGGGTTGGATGGGTGTGGGGGGCTGTCCAAGTGGGTGGCGGCCTCTCCAGAGGGTATTTGGGGTTGTCTGGGTGGGTGGGGGACTGTCCAGAGGGTTGGGGGATGTCCAGGGGGGTGTCCAAGGGGGTAGGGGGTGGGGGTGGTGTTCAGGAGGGGCGGGGGGCTGTCCAGAGGGGTCGGGGGGTGTCCAGGGGGGTTTACAAGGGGGTGGGTGGGTGTGGGGGCTGTCCAAGGGTGTGGGTGGGTGTTGGGGGGTGTCCAGGGGGGTGTCCAGGGGGGTAGGGGGTGGGGGGTGGTGTTTAGGAGGGGTGGGGGGGCTGTCCAGAGGGTTGGGGGTGTCCAGGGGGGTGTCCAAGCAGGTCGGGGGTGGAGGGTTGTGTCCAAGTGGGGTGGGGGTGCTTTCTAGAGGGGTTGGGGGCTGTCCAGAGGGGTCGGGGGGTGTCCAGGGTGGTGTCCAAGGGGATGGGTTGGTGTGGGGGGCTGTCCAAGGGGGTGGCGGCCTATCCAGAGGGGTCGGTGGGGTGTCCAGGGGGGTGTCCAAGGGGTTGGATGGGTGTGGGGGGCTATCCAAGTGGGTGGCGGCCTCTCCAGAGGGTATTTGGGGTTGTCCGGGTGGGTGGGGGGTTGTCCAGAGGGTTGGGGGATGTCCAGGGGGGTGTCCAAGGGGGTAGGGGGTGGGGGGTGGTGTCCAAGAGGGGCGGGGGGCTGTCCAGAGGGGTCGGGGGGTGTCCAGGGGGGGTTATATCTTACTATATTTTGTTTAAAAAATAATATTCAAGCATATTCTTTTAAATACACATCGATTTGTTTTATATTTCAAAATTGTTTACATTCAAATTATGATTTTTTTCATATAAACATATATTTGTCTTATCTAAAAAATATATATATTTTTGCTATTTGTTATATGTAATAATGAGTCGAAGTTGGATTACGGCACATCGAATGAGCAATGAATATGAGGAAGGTGTTGATGCCCTTTTGGAATTTGCTAAACGAAATGTTCCAAGTAGTGACATTTTTTTCTGTCCATGCCTGAAATGTCTGAATATGAAGAAGTTGAAAAGTAGAGAGATAAAAGATCATCTGATTTGTCATGGTTTCAATCCGAGTTACAACCCCTGGATTTGGCATGGCGAAACTGGACAGAATGTCACTGATGATAATGAATCGCAAGATGGTAACTCCGATGGAATTGAAGAAATGATTCGCGATATTGTAGCAGAACAAATTGAGATAGAACCGACAGTTGCACATGTATATGGTGATGCCGAAAAACCATTATATCCTGGTTGTACAGATTATACGGTTTTGTCGGCGGGGTTAAGACTGATTAACCTGAAGGCGAAACATGGATGGAGTGACAGAAGTTTTACAAAGCTGCTACAATTGATGAAAGACATTCTTCCAAAAGATAACGATCTTCCAGATTCACATTATAAGGCCAAAAAATATTATGCCCGATGGGATTGGGATACAGGAAAATACATGCCTGTCCGAATGACTGCATTATATATATGAAGGAATATGAATTTCTGAAAGAGTGTCCTAAATGTGGGACATCACGGTATAAGGTGAAAGAAAAATCACAAGCTGATGTAGAGATTACAAAGCTCCCTTCAAAGGTATTTTGGTATCTTTCTATAATTCCTCGTTTCAAACGTTTATTTGATAATTCACATGATGCAAAAAGGTCAAGATGGCATGCTGATGAGCGGGTATGTGATGGAAAAATACGTCATCCAGCTGATTGTCCACAATGGAAGAAAATTGATGCCCAGTACCCTATATTTGGAAATGAAATTAGAAATCTGAGACTAGGCTTGTGCACAGATGGAATGAATCCATACCGAACACTCAGTAGCACACATAGTTCATGGCCTGTTTTATTGGTAATTTACAACCTTTCTTCTGAAGTTTGTATGAAGCGCAAATATGTCATGTTGAGTATCATGATCTCTGGTCCAAAGCAACCCGGCAATGATATTGATGTATACTTGTCACCGCTGATTGATGATTTGAAACTGTTATGGGCTGATGGTATTAGGGTGTATGATTCTTATAAAATGGAATATTTTCAACTGCATGCAGTGCTTCTATTCACTATAAATGACTTCCCAGCATATGGAAATTTGTCTGGATACAGTGTTAAAGGGAATAAAGCATGTCCAATTTGCGAACAACAGACGTCATATTGTCAATTGCATCATGGGAGTAAAACAGTGTACATGGGTCATCGAAAGTTTTTGCCTATGGATCACCCTTATAGAAGACTAAAAAAGGCATTCAATGGCTCACACGAATTTCATACTGCTCCAAAACCTTTATCCCCAGATTTGTATTTTGAGAGGGTGAAAAACCTTGATGTGACATTGGTAAAGACACAGAAATCTGGTAATGATAGACATATTTGGAAGAAAAGGTCAATATTTTTTGAGCTACCATATTGGAGGTATCATGAAGTCAAACATAATATTGATGTCATGCACGTGGAGAAGAATATATGTGATTCTTTGATCGGAACATTGCTAGATATTAAAGGAAAGACAAAAGATGGGTTGAATGCAAGGTTAGACCTACTATCAATGGGAATACGTTTGGAGTTAGCTCCCACTCCTAAAGGAAGACGAACATTTCTTCCCCCGGCTTGTCATACATTATCTAAGAGGGAAAAAAGTAGCTTCTGTCAGTGTCTTCATGATATCAAAGTGCCTCAAGGTTATTCTTCAAATGTAAAAAATTTTGTCTCATTGAAAGACTTGAAGTTGATAGGTATGAAATCACATGATTGTCACGTCATGATGCAACAAATTCTACCAGTTGCACTGCGTGGAATATTACCCATCCATGTCAGAAAGACTATAATGAGGTTGTGTTATTTTTTCAATTCAATTTGTTACAAGGCGATTGATGTGAATGCTTTGAACATTTTGGAAAAGGATGCAGTTTTTATACTTTGTCATTTGGAAATGTATTTTCCTCCAACTTTTTTTGATATGATGGTGCATATAATGATTCATCTGGTTCGAGAAATAAAGTTTTGTGGACCTGTATATCTTCGTTGGATGTATCCTTTTGAAAGGTATATGAAAATATTAAAGGGATATGTTAAAAATCCATATCGTCCTGAAGCCTCCATTATTGAAAAGTATATTTCTGAGGAGGTAGCAGAGTTTTGTACGATCTACTTGGCTACGGCGCAACACATAGGTTTGCCTCCATCTCTCCATGAACGGGTTAATAATGAGGGAAAGGGGATTCGTGGCTTGAAAGTCAAATCACTGTCAGCTGAACATATGAAGAAGTTTGAATCATACATCTTGAATAACATAGCTGATGTTCAACCGTATATCACATTGCATATTAATGAGTTGAAACAATGTCATCCAAAGAAGAAAGAAATGTGGATTTTGAATGAGCACAACAAAACATTTTTTCCATGGTTTAAAAAGACCTTTCTTGGTAGATCAGATGTATTAGAGACATTAAAATGGATAGTGGGTGGTCCATCTTTAAATGTGATAACATGGTCTGCTTATGACATTAATGGCTATACATTTCATACGAAAGCTCAGGACAACAGAAGTGCTGTTCAGAATAGTGGTGTATTGGTGTTTGCAGAAGCAATGCATTTTTCGAGTGCTAAGGACAGAAACCCAATTTCGGCATCAAGTGCATATTATGGAGTGATTGAAGACATATGGGAGGCTGATTACTTTAAAATTAAAGTTCCTGTTTTTAACTGTAAATGGTTTATCGGTAACAACAGTGTCAGACACGATGAATTTGGAATGACACTTGTTAATCTAAATAGATTGGAAGACACAGCTGATTCTTTTATTATGGCAACACATGACAAACAAATTTTCTATGTAGTAGATCAATCAGATATGCAGTGGGCTGTTGTTTTACAAGGGAAAAAACAATATGTTGGTGAGGATGAATTTGATGAAGATGCTGATTTATGTGAGATCCCTACTTCCATGGAAAGATTAACAGAACATAATGATGAGTATGTTGAAGACATGGTTTGTGCCATAAGGAACGATCACGACGAAGGAATTTGGGAAAACAATCCAACTGTACATTCCTAAAATTACAGGTAACACATGTTTATTTCTTGTTTACATTTAGTTTTTTCATATAATGTTAGATATTGTAAATTTTTTACTTATTAAAACATGTATCAAACCAAAACGATAAAACAATAAAAACCGTAAAGAGGAGAAGTCCTGGGCGCACCGGCTGGCCGGTGGTGGATCACCGGTTGGCCGGTGGTCCAGAGCAAAGCTATGTCTGGTCCACCGGCCGGCCGGTGGTCCAGACAGAGAGGAAGGCTCTCTGTCTGGTCCACCGGCCGGCCGGTGGTGAGCCAACGGCCGACCGGTGGTCCAGACAGAGAGGAAGGCTCTCTGTCTAGTCCAGCGGCCGGCCGGTGGTCCAGACAGAGAGGAAGGCTCTCTGGCTGGTCCACCGGCCGGCCGGTGGTGATCCAGCGGCCGGCCGGTGGTCCAGACAGGAAGGCTCTGTCTGGTCCACCGGCCGGCCGGTGGTGAGCAAGCGGCCGGCCGGTGGCACCAGGCAGTGGGCTAGTCTACTGCATGGGTCCTCCGGCTGGCCGGTGAGCTCACACCGGCTGACCGGTGGACTCAGTGAGTCCACTTTTCAGCTTTCTTGGGTCAACTCCTTGGCAACCTTTTCCCTGTGTTTACCATGTTTATCATTGTTTAACATGCTTACCATATTACCAATGATTACTATTATGTAATTTAGTACACTTTTCTTTTTTCTGATTAAGTAGTACTACAATATTTGAATTTGTATATTTGTGAACTAATGTTTGTTTTTTTGATTTGAAGGAAAATGACAGATCAATCATTTGATCAGCCACATGATTCTGGAGATGAGCATATTGGTCATACATCTGGGGAGGAACATTCAAATGCTCCTATTACGAAAAAGAGTTCAAAGGTTGGTAAGCATGGGTGCACACATTTACCAAAATTATCACTTGCCCGTACGAAGGAGGAGAGGATAGTCGTGGAGTTTGATGATGATGATCTTCCTAGAGGTCCAAATGCTAAAGATTTTAAGGGTTTTGTAGCAACTCAGGCTAAGAGCAAAGTAAGCATTCTCTATGATGATTGGAGAAGTGTGGATAAGGCGATAATTTCTCAGCTGTGGGAGACCATTTTGGTAAGATCTTTTTCTATTGTTTGACTGTTCTTTAAATGTTTCTAGTATATATAATATTTTTAACCTCTTTTTTATCAGATGACATTTGATATTCCTGACACTGGAGGAGTCAGGAAAAAATGCTTATCGTTGGCTGCTAGAAGATGGAGGGATTTCAAATCAACCCTCTCATCTGATTTCATTTATGGTCATAGGAGTCGTGAGAATCCATGTCGTATATATCCTTTTATAGATGAAGACACATGGAGACAATTTTTTGAAAGTAGAAGAAAAGAATCATTTTTGGTAAGGGAAATGTAAACTTTTATAAGATTTATTATATAAATGATCTTATTATTGTTTTGTTAATGATTACTTATTCTTAATTTACAGAAAACAAGGAAAGCTCATCAAGAGATCCAATCTAAAAATGTATACCCTCATAGTTTATCTCGGGGAGGATATGCATTATTGGAAGAACAAATGATGGCAGATAAATTTCAACAACTAAGAGCTGAGTCTTCAAGCTCTGGGGAGGTGGCCCCTCCATCCCCTCCATCTAGACATGAGAAATGGAAAAGAGCTCGGAAGGGCAAAAAAGGACAATATCTTTCGGAAGAATCGAGACTCGTAGTTGAGAGGATTTTAAGATATCTATTTTATTTATTTAAGTTTACTATTTTCGTCATATATTTCCAATCATTATAGAAATGTTCAATTAATTATTACAGGACTCTCTTGAGGAGCAGAGTTCACATGGGACATTTACACCATCTGGGAGGGAAGATATTTTATCTGTGGCATTGGGAAAGCCCGAACATCCTGGCCGTGTAAGAGGATATCCGGCAGGTGTATCGGTAAGAAAAGTGTTACCACGTTCCTCAACTTCTAACGTTGAGGCAGTTTATAAAAAAAATAGAATCCTTGGAGGCTGAAGTCCATAATATTAATGCGACAATGGAGGACAAGATTAGAGCATCGGTGCAGTTTATGTTTGCAGACTTGCAAAGACAATTTCAGGGTGCAGCTCCCACTCCACCTCTCCCAGTAGCTCCCACTCCCCCACCTCAGCCTGCGGACTGCATTTTTGATCCTCCTTCTCCGCCGCAGCTACCTACTTATTGTGAGTTGTATGTTGATGATCCTCAACATCATATAGTTGCATATGGGATGGTATATTGTATAGGAGATACAGTTCATCATCAACAGTTAGAGGTAGAGAATCAGAGGGTCACTGTATAGGATATTATAGATAGATCAGCTCGGATACCATTACCTACAGATGAGGTGACGATAGTTGGACATAGTATCGACCATTTTTTACTTTGGCCATCCAGACTTCTTCGACTCATTACCATAGAGGTATGGATGTTATATCTTTTATTTTATATTTTTATTAATGTTTTATCATTTGGAAACTAATATATTTTTCAATTTATTTTTACAGGAATACTTCAAAGGTAAAGAAATACTGTATAGACAACAACAAAGACAGATAGCTATGACATCAGATGCAGATACTAGCAGTCTTGACAAATTGTCAAGATATTCAAATTTGTTGTTGGATCATTATGACTTTACAGTGGAAGCTCATGTCTGTGGACGTGAAATAAGTGTGGGGATTATGAAAACTGATATCATGGAGTTTGTCACTGGAGATAAGTTGGGCATCAACGTGGTGAAAATTTTTATCATGTAAGTCTTAACAACTTTTCCTTGCGTTATATTTATTAAAAATGTATACTTATGTCTGCTTTGTATTAGGTATCTGTATAAAATTTGTGAGAGGAATGAGCTGACAGATGTATATGGATTCATGGACCCACAATTGATTTCCCCTGAAGCATGTGCATTGGATGAGGAACAAAGAATGCTTTATATTGCTGATAGATTTGAAAAGAATGTAATCACACAGTGTTGGATGATGCCTTTTTGTGAGAGGTATGAAAAACATCCCTCTCAAAGAGTTAATTATCTTTTAACATAAAAAACCACTAACGTTAAATTTCCTTTTATCAGGGATCATTGGATGTTAGGGGTTTTTTTCCCTAGGGAGAAAACACTTTATTGGATATGCTCTCTCCATGATGATGTGCGAGAAAGTTTTAAGAATATATTGGAAACATAAGTTTCAATTTCACAATAGTTATATATATTATAATGAATTTTAAATTTACCCCATTCGTATTATTTTCTAACAGGGCATGGGTCCACTTTCGAAAAAGAGCAAAGAAAAGGAATTTCAAGATCAAATATGCACATGCGAAGGTAAATATCCATTTATAATTTGTACATTTTGATTTATTACATAAAAATAATATATTGAATTTACACTCATTCAAACAGAAATTTCATGAGCAACAAGGCATCAACGAATGCGGATATTACATGTTAAGATTTATGTATGAAATAATAACAACTGGGACAGTTCTGTGTTTTGACCTGGTAAGATTTCCTCTTTCTCATAATAATTCAATTTGATTTATTCATTATACACGTTGACTACTATCCTTTTCCTTTGTAGCTTTTTGATGACCCTCAACCCTTTACTGCTGAAGATATCAAACACATACAAGTGGAGTGGTCAAATTATTTTACAGGTTTGATTGACTTTTAGTTGTTTGTAATGTAAAATGTAATTTTGAATATTGTCAATGTAATTGTGTATTTCGTAGTTGTTTAGGTTGGATTTAGTTTTTTTTGAAGTTGACAGTGTAAGTTTTGAATGTTATATAAGTGAATGTTTAATTTTTCTCTACTTCTTGTTTTGGTCTACTATTGATGGTTTTTCTGGTCTGGATTTTGGTATGGGGGGAGAGGTTCCAAGGGGGTGGGTGGGTGTTTGGGGGGTGTCCAAGGGATATGGGAGGGGTGTCCAAGGTGTGTTTGGGGTTGTCCTAGGGGTCGGGGGGGGTGTAAATGAGGGTGGGGGTGTCCAAGGGGTGGGGGTGTCCAAGGGATATGGGAGGGGTGTCCAAGGTGTGTTTGGGGCTGTCCAAGGAGTCGGTTGGGTGTAAATGAGGGTGGGGGGGGGGGGGGTTGTCCAAGGGGTGGGGGTGTCCAAGTGGTGGGGGGTGTCCAAGGGATATAGGAGGGGTGTCCAAGGGGTGTTTGGGGCTCTCCAAGGGGATGGGGGGGTTTCCAAGGGGTAGGGGGGGGGGTTTCCAAGGGGTCGGGGGGTGTCCAGGGGGTGGGGGGGGGTGTCCAAGGGGTGGGGGGGTGTCCAAGGGGTGGGGGGTGTCCAAGGGATATGGGAGGGGTGTCCAAGGGGTGTTTGGGGATGTCCTAGTGTTCGGGGGGTGTAAATTAGGGTGGGGGGGCTGTCGAAGGGGTGGGGGGTGTCCAAGGGGTGGGGGGTGTCCAAGGGATATGGGAGTGGTGTCCAAGGTGTCTGGAAGTTCTGTCCAAGGGGCCGGTTGGGTGTAAATGAGGGTGGGGGGGCTGTCCAAGGGGTGGGGGGTGTCCAAGGGGTGTGGGGGTGTCCAAGGTATATGGGAGGGGTGTCCAAGGTGTGTTTGGGGCTGTCCTAGGGGTCGGGGGGGGGGGGTGTCCAGGGGTGGGGGGGTGTCCAAGGGGTCTGGGAGGGCTGTCAAGGTGTGGGGGGGGGGTGTCCAATGGGTGTTTGAGGCTGTACTAGGGGTCTTGGGGGTGTAAATGAGGGTGGGGGGGCTGTCCAAGGGGTGGGGGTGTCCAAGGGATATGGGAGGGGTGTCCAATGGGTGTTTGAGGCTGTACTAGGGGTCGTGGGGGTGTAAATGAGGGTGGGGGGGGGGGGGCTGTCCAAGGGGTGGGGGGTGTCCAAGGGTTGTGGTGGGGATCCAATGTGATGGGGGAGGGCTGGCCAGGTTGTTAGGTGGGTATAGATGAGGGTGGGGTTCAGTTGGGGCTTGGGGGAGGGCTGGCATGGTAATTTTTGTTTGGTTTCTGGTTGCTTTTTGGTGAGAGCAGTGCAATTATTTTAAAAAAAATATATATCGTTTTCACGTCGGTTATAAAATAACCGACGTGGTAAATAAATCGGTAGGGGTTTATCATGTCGGTTTTTTCGAGAACCGACGTGCTAAACCGTTCCCGGGCCTTTTATCACGTCGGTTCTCAATATAACCGACGTGCTAAAAGGCCCGGGAATCGATTTACCACGTCGGTTATTGGATAACCGACGTGCTAAAACGTTTCCCCGGCCTTTTTATCACGTCGGTTATTTCAGAAACCGACGTGATAATAGGACCGGGGAAGGGTTAATCACGTCGGTTATGTCATAACCGACATGATAAACGATATCCCAGGCGTTTTATCACGTCGGTTTAGAAAATAACCGACGTGATAACCCCCCCCCCCCCGCGCATATTTATCACGTCGGTTATTAATGAACCGACGTTATAAACACCGTGATGTTAGGGATGTTACGTCGGGTTTTAAATAACCGACGTAAAAAACGTTATTTATAACGTCGTCCGTATTAACGTCGCCTAAAAACCGATGTAAATAATGAAAAATAACCGACATAAAAAATGTTTTCTGCACTAGTGCAATACTAAAAATATGATTTTTTCAAGGCCTTGTGACAAGACACTAGTTTGTCTCATGAGACCTACCGATGCATCGAGGAGCTATAGTGGGCTCCACTCGTCACTTACTACGTCTAATGCATTCCTCATATGAAATGGTTTAAACATAACATATAAATTCTTATTAAAAATAGAATACGAATTGTTAATACATTAACCATAAACCATGAATGGTAAAAAAAATTGCACATCCAAAGTCAAACATATCACAAAAACATTAACAAATTATAGAATATTGTATCATAGTTAATCAACTTCAAAAAAGTGTAAAATCAATCAAAGGATGTTGACAAAGATTAATTCAGAACAATTTGAGATACATATATCTTTATATTTTGAAATTAGTTAAAAGTCACGTAATTATAAAATATATTTTTTTAAATATTATTATAAGCTTTTACGGGAAGCTTCGATTGTTTTATAATGGTAGAAAATAGCTACAATCGATGTATAAGTTAAAAAACAGTCCTTTCTTAATTTTGTCTAAATGGTTGTAAAGGAACTTGTTTGTAAAATGACAGAAAGATTCCTTTATAAAAATTTTATAAAAATTCAAGAAATATTATAAACGACTTTAACCCATAGTCTAGGAAATAGTAATTTTTTTGAAATATATTTTTACGAAACACGGATGTGGATGATAAAGATGTCCCAATAGATACTCCCATATAAACATCCTCGGATAATGAAGAGATTGTATAATTAACCCATACCTTGTACTTTTCCAGTATTTCGGGTACTTTAACCTCCTGTATAATAGTTAAATCATTGTTATTATATTATACATGAACCAGATACATAATAAGGATATCATATATGATCATCTAATATTTCTTTGTTAATAATATTTCAGTAGTATCATTCTTACGTGTGTCAAATAATTCTTTTTTCTTTTATATGATTTATTAAGTAAGCCATGTTTGTTATGGATAGGATGTATTTTATTCATATATATAATTATATTATGTTCTTAAACATTATTTTTAATCATTAAATGTAATTTATTCTTTAATAGTTATGATGGGGAATGAATCTCATCACGTTCGTGGAGACGGTAATCCGTACGAACGCACAAGCGACAATATCATTCCATTGATGGTGAAATTATATGTGATAGGATGGTATATCATATATACAGAATCATTAATTTTTTTTATTTATTACTTACATAATGTATACTCAATATTATACCCATCCAAATAATTAATTGTTAAATAACAGACTACGCTATGACGTGGAGACGGTAAGCCGTACATACACACGTATGGTGACTTGTCATTCATAGAATAGAAAGAATAATGAATACGGTTATACCATATTTAATATAACCTCAAATTATGTATAAGGTTCTAGAGTTATTATTTTGGTTTTTAAAAAACAAAGAAAGAGGAAGTGGAAGAAGAAAATAAATTTGAAAGAGGTGGTGAAATTATTACATCCTCTTCGGGTGATTCCTTTTAATTTGATCAAATGGGATCCTTAGGTTGGCTTCTGATCAAAGTAAGGTCTCTAGGTTGAATTTAGTGTATTTGGGAGGATATTTGAGCAGGGTTTGGGCAATCCAAATTACTTTGGATGTGTGATTTTGAGAGAAGGGTGCATACCCTTTTATAAGAGAGGTGAGTGTCACTTTAAGAAAATCATGAAATATTATTTCCTTATACAAACATATTCGGTTTATAATATCTCCAAAAGGATTAATTTCAAGAATACTGTGGTTATCGGTCGAAAAAAATCTCATGAAATATGTTTTAGGTAGGATTAGTTCACCATATTACCCTTATCTTTTATATTTAATTCTTCGTTAAATAGTTTAACGTTTACAATGTCTTCTTGTATTTTTATATTACATGGTTAATAAACATAATATAAAATGACCAGAGAACCCCAAGTTGGTTATCAATGATATATATTATTATATATGTCCTTTTTATAAAAATTATATTTTTAGGAATAATATATCCATAAATAATATAGTATTGGTTTTAAAAACTCATTTATGTGTATTTTGACACCATTTAGTATTCGGTTTTTGTGAAATTCATAAAAACTGTATCACTTTGAAAAAATTTATTTAATCAACCCTAACATGTCATATTAACCTATAAAATTAGTTTAATTCATCAGAAGTCTAAATTTATATTTATATGGATATTAATAAAATCAATTATTTTAATCATTCATTAATAAAGTAATTACTGCCTCATCATTGTGTCATAAATAAATTTAATTATTCTATGTATAATTGTTTTAAATAATATACCATTATGTAGAAATTATTTTAATCTTTCTAATTTATATTTATAGTTGAATTTATCTTATGTATAACCCTATACTAAAATGTTTTTGTTTTGAAAATTTAAACTTAACACTTTTAACTATTCTTTAAATAAAATAATAATAAATGCCCTATTCTAATCCAAGTGGATCAAATGGATCATATTTTATTACTAAGGATGATTTTGGTAGAAATAAAGCAATCCAATTGAATTAGGACACGTGTTAGGGTAATCATAATATCATTTTTTTCCTTTAATTACCCTATTTAGTTTTAATCGTTGTAAATAAATTTCAAAAGATACAATTCACCAAAAATTATTTCCATCCCATTGAACCACATTTTACATATTTATGTCAACCATGACTCACGTTTTTTTGAAATTCAATGCACAAAAGTGGTACAATTATGTTCTATGAAAATTTTCTAACGTGCCTAGTAGGTGGGTAAATGACGCTAATAAATTCAATTTATTTTTATACATCTAATATTATTTTAAAATGTTTTTAATGAATTAAATTGAACTAATATAGGTATTATTAATCTAGTTTGACGTAAAATAAATTTAAATAGAATAAATAATTTTTTAAATGAAAAATATGATTTAAACAATAACAAAGTGTTTGTTACTATTCATCAAAACTTGAATGTTTTAATAAAAATACCAAACATTCACCCTAAACTTATTTTGATATTCTAAATCCAAAAATGAAGTCCATTTAGAAAAATATAATTTATAAAATTTCAAAAAATGGGTATTACTATTAATAACAGCTAGTTTTATTGGTTGTGGTGTGCTAGAACTCGAAGTTGCGTAAAACACATGTTATTGTATTATTCAAAGATAAATGCATTATGGTAACTTGGGGTGTAAAAATTCATGAAGCCACTATTTTATTTACACCCATTCCCAAACCATATATGCTTCATAAAACTGTGGGAGATCCCTTTAGAGGTCTTAAAAGAAACATGGAAACTCTCCCACACATGACAGTGTCTTCCCTGACATAATCATCTTGGAAGATAGGTTATAGTGTATGCCTCCATCTCTTCAGTGGGCAGGAAGACCTAACCAACATAATAAATAATGGGAAGAAGTACTTCCATCTCATATTTTAAAGGATGGTCCATCCACATCAGAGACATTAGCTACCATGGTATCTAGAAAAGTGAATCTCCAAGCTCAGAAGTAGAGGCCTATAGACTCGATGTACGATGTTCTGACGAAACTGACCCATATACCATCTAAATTATCGATCTTGAATGCTCTGAATATATTAAAATATCTCCATGACGCACTTATTGGGGATTTATCAAGCCCTCAAGAGTTGAAATAGAAGTTGATGCTCCTAAGGTCTACCATATAGATAATGATCTTTCAAAATGTAATGAACTCATATCTTTCACGGATCAAGATGATGATGATGTGGTACACGGGAACGTCATGCCCTTATATCTATATGGAATGGTTATTGACAGTAACATCTGATGAGCCTTCACTAATAATGGCTAAGGACTCAACATCATTCCCATCTATACACTTCTTTTGTTGGGCCTCACTGAAAATGACTTGTCTCCCTACAGTATGATGTTTCAAGACTATGAAAATTATTTACAAGATCCTATGGGTGAAATTAAACTGAGAACCCAATTTTGGGATCTATTATCTGATTCAGATTTAATTGTTGTCGAACATGACACAACATTCAACATTCTGCTGGGAAGTCCATTGCTATATCAACATGCATCCATTACTTCTTCATACCACCAATGTATGATGTATTTATTAAAATTTTAAATTGGAACATTTCATGGTTACAATAATTCATTCAAAACTTTTTAATCTCCATATATTGATGTAGAGTTTTATCTAACAAGGGGAAAGTAGTCCATGGAAAAAAATAAATAAGAATCAATTCCTTGAATGGACTGGAGAAGATCCCACCTAACCCATTCAAACATATCCCTTTAGAATATGTGATGCCTTTCAATAAAATTGAATTGGTAGAACAATATTAAGGAACTCATTCAGTAACCTCCATAATGATAGTTATAGTATTTGAACCTGATAGAAAAAAATAAATCATCAACTCTCCAATAATTGAAGAAGGCCCGTATGAAAATGCATTAATTCCATCCCCCAAGATTCTAAAACCCTCTACTTCATCAGCCAGGAAAGATGCATTTATCACATTACTGTAGAATGATAGAGATGTTGATTCTGAACCCATCATCTTCCCTTTAGAACTTCAAAAATACCCTTCATCATCAGTTTGGTCGGGGACTGTTTCCTCTCCTTCAAGATGTCCAAATACTGACTCCTCCCATAGCTCTGAAAGTATTGGTTCATCACCTACCCTTCAAGAGGAGATACAAGAAGAAACATATGAAGATGTTAAAGAATAGGAAGACCTTAGAGTTGTCTCTCCAGCATTTGAGGAAGGCATCTCCACCACTGTTGATGAACTAAGAGAAATAAATCTGGGTATAGAGGATGATCAACTTCCCCAATATGATTAGTGCGACAATGACTCCATAAGAAAAATAGGTGCTTACTTCCTTTCTAATGAAACACTAGGATGTATTTTCCAAGAATTACATATATTTTCTAGGTCTTGACCCCTACGTGGAAACCCATCATTTGGGATTTCCTGAAGATCATTAGGGATACAAACATGTAGCAAGAAGAATTCACATGACTCATGCCACCAAAATTGAGGATGATGTCAAAAATATTATAAAATCTGAATTTAGTAGAGAGGATAAATATCCCAAATGGGTTTATAAAATTTTCCCAATGAAAATTAAGAATGGGAAAATTAGAGATTTCATTGATTTTAGGGATCTCAACCAACACTGTCCCAAAAACGATTTCTCGGTTCCAACCGCTGAGATCTTAATTGACACAACACCTGGCTATGGGACTATTTACGTAATATATTAATACTTTGGGTACAATCAATTTTGTATTCCCAAAAAATATGATAATTCTACAGAATTTATATCCCTTACGGTTTTTTTTCTATCGTATATTTCCCTTGGTCTTGAATAATTATGGTCATATGCATCTACGTGAAATGCATCACATCTGTAAAGATTTCTTGGGAAAACGTGTCGACTAATATATGGATGATTTAGTGGATATATATTTATTATATTCTAATCACCTAGAGGATCTGGAGACTATATTCAGTAATCTTTAAAACACAATTTTAAGATGAAACCTTTAAAATTTGCTTTCTGTGTTACCTCGGGAAAATTAATCATATTTGTTATATGTCATCATGACAAAAAAGTTCATCCTAAGAATAAAAAAGAAATTCATGGCATTTCAAATCCTCAAAACATGAAGTATTTTAGAGTAATTCAAGAAAAAATGGCCTATATTCGGTGATTTATAGCCAATTTTCTGGGAAATGGTTTTCCCCTTCACCATATTGATGAAAAAGGGGGTCACGTTTCAATGGCCAATGACTAATAAGAGGCATTTGATACCCTCACCAAATATTACTTGAGACCACTCCTATTGATGCCACCTATTGAAGGAAATCCACTCATTCTCTACATGACATCCTTCTAGTGATCACTAGGAACGTCTCTTGCAAAAAGTAATGGTGATGGTAATGAAGAAATCCATTGTTATATTAGTTGAACCATGGTCGATACAGGGACTCAATATTTTTATATTGAGAGAGTTTCCATGCATTATTATTTGTAGTTTAAAAATCTAAGGCATTACTTCCATCATTATGATGTCCCCTAGGAAACAACCCACTCAAATTTATCCTTATTCGTACTATGCTTAGAGGACTCCTAGCACAGTGGTTGGTTGTTTTATAGTAGTTTGATATACAATTTGCGCCTTAGAAAGAAGTAAAAGGACAATCCTTAGAATACTTTCTTACTAATCACCCATCTACAGAAGAAAAATAATTGAATACTGAAGTTCCTGATGGAGAAATATTCTCTATTCAAGATAGCCCCCGAATATGGGAAATTTACTTTTATAGTTCTTGAAGAATTACGATGGGAAAAAGAATGGAAGTCTCTATAATCAACCAAGTTTGGTTAGAAATTGTTTTTATCTTCCAAAAAAAAGGAAGTGTTACCATATTCCTTCTAATTATCAGAAGGTGGTACCAAAAATGAAACATAAAATTAGGCTCAAATTATAGGTTTGTTATTGGCACTTCAAGTACTAATAAACCACTAGGAAGTGAAATTTTATTTATAACTAGTAATCAAATAGGTCAAAAATTATTATGCTATCAAAAAATAAGAGTTAATTACCCCATGTGATTATGTCAGAGAATTAATTAATAAATTTTCCTCCGAGGAAACATTTCAATATGATATGAGATAAAAAAATTCCCAAGTTGATGGATTGTAAAATACATCCACGAACCTGGATTATCCATATTGGTATGTGAGAATCATAATTATTTCCAAGAGTCTTGTGGTTTTACCTTTTATCAGACCAAAAATAGTGGAAATTGATAAAATCCGTCCCATTTCTGACCTGTATAGTAATACCACAAGATGGATCACCCCCATCATGGAATATCATAAAATCAGAGTATATCCACCAAATAGTGGTGTGAAGTTACATTTTTGATGAGGAGTGGTCAATTTCATTCTTTATGATAGCCTAGTTCACCAGAATATCCTCTACAAATAAGGATTTGACGGAATCCTCCTCAGATGTATCAATGGTGATGAAACATATGTTTTCATAAAATGCGTACATGCTGGATCCTGTAGTGCCCACCAGTCTGGGAATAGGCCTTCTAATCGAATATTAAGGCTATGACACTTTTTTCCTTCAATGAAACTGGATTGAACATGTTTCACTAAGATATGTCATCCCTGCAAATTTTATGCCAACTTCATTCATCAACCCTCACTATGTCTATATAAATCCAAATAATCCTGGCCATTTCCTATATGGGGAATGGATGTAGTAGAAACCTATCCTCATGATGCTGCTAAATAGTTCAAGTATATTCATAATCCTACCAATTTCTTCTACTAATGGGCTGAGGCCATACCAATCAAGAATGTCAGGGCCAAAATCATTATTATCTTTGAAAAATATAAATTAATTTCCATATTTGGTGACCCTCATACCATATTGACAGACAATGGAACCAATATCTATTCTGCTAAGGTAAAGAATTTATATCAGGAGCACAATATCAAATCCAACCATTCATCTCACTACCATGCAGTGACTAGTTGACAAATATAGGATTTCAAAAAGACCCTATCAGTTATACTCCCAAATATGGAGGATAAAGATAAAATGTCTTGTCCTGATAATATCTTTCACACCTTGTAGGCTTATGAGACTACAACTTGCACTGAAACACAGTCAACACCATATTTTTTGGTGTATGGGATAGATGCAATTCTGAATATTGTAAATCTATTTTCTTTCACTCCATATTTCCATCCATGACCATTTTTTGTAGATGAATAATCTCTTAATCAATTTGATGACCTGGAATGATTTGAAAAAAATAGATTTCATACCATGAATCACTTGGAAGTATATAAAAATTGAATAACATTAGATTTCAACAATAAATTTCACCTCTACTCATTTCTTTAAGAATAATTTGTATTAGTCCTCAGGAATCAGATGATACCAGGATATAAGCTTCCAACACTTCAGCAAAATTGGGAGGGACCTTATTCCATACATATGGTCCACTGTAATAGAGCTTATTCTCAAATTTCAATGGATGTATAACCTATTACAACTCCAAACAATGCAAAATTCTTGAAGAAGTTCTATGTGTAATCACACATAGATAATGTCCCAGTTTCAAGACATTAAACTTCATAGTAACAATATGTGTCCATGCTACACGATGTTAAATTGAATATAATCATTATCCTTGTCGCGTGACGTTAAAATACACAACATCATTTTTTCTCTCTAAATGAAATTAAATAAAACGATTAATGTACTCTTCCTTTGATGTTAAGAAATCCACCAAGGAAAACCAAATTGGAATTCATTGTGGTTCTTTAACAAAATGAGTTGCTTCAATTAAAAATAATTACACACATCATTGCTACTCCATAATGGAACATAAACCCCATTTATCTATATGTTTGAATCATATATGCATAGGGACCCATTTTCAATACTTTCATGTTTCTTGATTCATGCCCCTAGAAAGATTCGCAGTGATACCTGGGTCTTATCCCATATTCCAGCCACAATGTTTCTTTCACATCTGGTGACATACGTCCTCGCCAAAATATATTAAACTACACAATTATTCTAGAACTATGTATGACTTGATTCTAATACCATTGGGATACATAGAGACACCCGAACCTCCAATTTTAGGCCCAACCATTAAAAAATAAAAATTACCCCATTCCTTGTGATTATGAGTTAGATCTGCATACGTAATAACAACTTAATGAACTACATGAGGCTTGATTATCAATCTAATGAGATAAGTAGTGATGACCAGATATCCAATCATGGGACCAACTACATCTATAAAGAAATTTGTTTCCCATTTTTCTAGTATATAAACTACCCATATTCAGAGCACTCTTCTAGAATACATGGATTTATTTTCATACCATCATTTGTTTTAAGCTTAACCATTATTCCTAAATATATTAAAAACCACCATCTATCACATTAAACTCAATTGGTGTGGGGAACGATATTTTCAAGAACAACATTTGGATTGATTCTCATTCCAATGAGATATGTCGTGATACCCAGATCTCTAATATGGGGTCCATCAATATATAAAAACCTTCATTTTATCACATGAAATCATATTCAGTGTGAGGAACCTTATCACAGACTACGTATGACTTCATTCTCCATCAAATCAGATGTGTAGATATGTTCAGATCTCCAATTTTGGGCCCAACCACGACAAAAAATGCACCACCATTCCCTATGTCTATGAAAAAGACCTATATAGGGAATGTTTCATCAACTATGTGTGGCATGATTCTTTCTCATACAAGATATGTTGTTACACATGACTTTTAGCCTAGGCCCATCCACAATATCTCTATATTTTCACATCAATTCATCTTCATTCATACTAGAATACACTAAACCGCATGGGAATTCAAGAAATAATTTTTTCTTGATTCTCCTCTCCATGACGTACGCAGTGACACCCAGATCTCCAATCATGGTCCCATCCATGATTTCATGAAAGAAAACTCTCTTTATTTTACCAATGCGCTGATCAAATTTTCATAGGGACCCCATCAGGACATGTAATTTCATTCTCATTTCAATGATATACATGGTGATTCCTAGACATCCTGCATTATGTGAAACTATCATCCTGAAAATTATAAAAATCCCTCAGCCCCATGTCAAAACCCGTTGATATGGGGAAAATTTCTAAGAACTACAAGTGGCTTGATTGTTACCCCTAGAGAAATATATAGTGATT
The DNA here is from genome assembly GCA_963277665.1 of Viscum album. Taxonomy (NCBI): domain Eukaryota; kingdom Viridiplantae; phylum Streptophyta; class Magnoliopsida; order Santalales; family Viscaceae; genus Viscum; species Viscum album. The sequence continues at coordinate 1,219,904,672 of OY728166.1, read as the reverse complement.
CCCAGACCATATATCCTGGATGATCCACCAATCAATAATTTTACCATTAACTTTTACTTATTATACCATTGTGTTGTAAAATAATATTTTACCTCCCCTTGTTTATCACATCGAGCACAGATCACATGGGCATAAGAATTGGGGAAAATGATTCTCACCATAAATAAAGTATCTCAATTTGTATATGGGGTTATCAAGGGACCTGGATATCTAATATTAAAACACAAAATAGATTTCCTTACTGTATGACTTTAAACTGTACAACATAATTTCCTTACTGATTGACATTAAACTACACGACACCCAATAAAATATGTATGGATTGATTCTCATCCTGTTGATATCTACAGTGAAAACTATGTCTGAGATCTTAGTCCCAGCCATATGATAAAATAAAATTTCCCTTCTCCCACATACAATTTAAAATATATGCATGAGCCCATATTTTAGTTCCCCTATTTAATGAGACCATCAAAGAAACAAAAGATATACCCATTATAGAGAAATGTCATCTCTATGAAAGGGAATCCAAACTCATGGAAAATATTGATCCAAATATTTCTATTGTGAAATAGTCATTACCCCTATCACATTTCATACTCATAATATTGAATACATTCAGATCATCATAAATTTTATTTGATTTCTAGTGATGGAATATTTGATACCTGAGATCCCTTTTTCTTTACTGTGCAGTATGTTCCCCTAGGTTTCCTTGCATAAGTCACCCATATAACAGGCTAGTCATCCATAAGAATCCTCTATTCGGCTATGCATCATATTTCATAATCAGGCATACATAATACAACCCACATAACAGGGTTTTTAAACAATGGTAACTTTGTTCTTTGGTGAAGCCTCTTCTGTCCCCATAATGCTTTGATGACGGTATGTAGGAACCTGTATTTTAATGCGGCCATCAATTGAATATTTTCCCATACCCTACCTACCGATATAAATGTCTTCAAGATTGTGGTTTACCCTATTTCTATTATCATTTTCAAAGAATTCTGAAATAAAAATGGATAATTTGAACACATGTCATCCATTGTTTCCATAATAATTTGGTCCTAGTCAGATGACCTAAAAACTACAGACACCATATTTCCTACATTTGGATTAGTCCTTAGTAGAAATACTGTTCCTCAATTTCTTTGGGATTCATGACTGGAAATAATATTTCTTTTTTCAGGTACATTTTTCATAAACCAAACTCTGTGCTTCAGAAAATTTGAATATCCGCAATCTTTCTTCAGGTTTTAGTAGTAGAATGTGTGATACCTAATAGATATTTTACATGACTAAAAAGTATGTGCCTCTAGGTGGCCTTTCATAAGTATTTTACCTAATGAGACTATCATCCAAAAGATCAAACTATTTGGATATAAAAAACATTCCTTAGTTGGCCCTGCATAATACAGTCCCCATAATAGGTTCTTCAATTAATGTTAAATTCATTCTTTGGAATGGATTCCTCTAATTATTTTACCCCTTCTACCATGTCATTCTTTGGATTCATAAATTCCCAAATCATAGTTTTAAATTCTTTATTTCCATGCCTGAATATGGTAGCATGTTTCAAAAAATAATTACTAAGAAATTAGAGATTCATAAACCTTTGGTCAAAGCTAAAGATCTTAAATTGAATCCCTAGAATGTCTATACTAGATGACTAGAAACTGCACGGCCCCCCAAATGTCTTTTCATCATTCCATTAAACAATTCATCATATTATCAAAAATCCATTTATATAATTCCTATATGAATTAAAACTGCACAACATAATTTCTTTACTACATGAATTAATACTGAAAAACATAATATACTTCCTACATGACATTAAGCTATATATCATAATATCAGAAAGATAATTTTGACCAAATTTTACCTCCTTCACATACAAAATTTGGGTAGGAGTGGTTTCCCATTCATGGACTATGTAGGCAAAGATGTGCCCTATTTTCATATATTTATATTCTTATAAAATTCACCCACTGTTATCTTGAGAAATACAAATATTTAATCACTTTATTTATTACCAGTAGAATGTAAAAATTCTTCCGAGCAATTTTTACTTGACTATCCAATCCAGGCCCCAATTTTCCTTGTATAAAATCTTCTTATATAAAAGGTATGTCATCCTAAGGATACCACTATCGACTATGCAACATAATCCCTAGTTGGATGTATATAATATAGTTCCCATAACTTGTTTTTCAAGAAGTGATAACTTCATTCTTGAGAAATACCCCCTGTATTCCTATATTTCATGTTTTAGAATTTATGATCATAAAAAATCATGAATCAAGATTCATCTTGGATGTATCTAAAGAATATTTGGACCTTTCACAACCATTACCCCTTTTTGGTTAATAATCTCAAAATTCATGGTCAAATCTATTCCAACTTAAACATTAGCCTTATTATTCTAACATGCATGAAATTGAATACCATTAAAATTAGCTAGAGTAATTACTATATTAAAAACAAAAAAATGTTACTCTAAAAAAAGATGAATCTCAACTTGCTAGACCCACACTTTGTATGGTTTAACCAAAATATGAGAAATAAAAAGTTAAAAGGAAAAACGTGGTTGGATGAAAACCTAAAAGAGAAAGCCTAATAAAAAGTCAAATATCACCCGCTATATCTCCTCTATAATAGACAAAGGGAAAAAAATTTTGGGTTATGATAAAAAAAGGTAGAAAGTCTATAGGTTTGTTCATATGACCCTAGTAATAGTCAAACTAGGCTCACTAGACACTTTAGATTATGTAAAAGTTAAATCACCCCAAGCCTATCATTGTAGATATGATAATCTGACGTAAAGATGAAATGTTGTGAAAATCATATGTGATATTGCAATTATAGAAAGAAAATAGGGATGAAGATATAGATTATCAGAAAAAAATTCTTTTCATTTATAAAAAAATCCATAGAGGAACACCCACCAACTAGAGTATTTCTGTCACAAGTTATAAAAGGCCATCGACATTATTCTTCATTTGTTGAATTGTCTCTTAATCCCTTTTAGCTGCTTATTGAATTTCTGTAGTTGACCTTCCTCAGTCTCCTCATCTTAACGACGTGATTTCATAGAATCTATAATGGTATTTTCCCCATGATTTTTGACTTCTAAATCTAAGCATTCCATTTGAATAACATCCAACTCTTGTTGAATAAATGACATTTTAACAGACATATCAGTCATTTTTTCTTGAATGTTTCTAATTGTTATCTATTACTGGCCTCAGTTTGAGATACTACCTCTCAGAATTCATCAATGTTAGAAGGTTTTTTTCTTTATATTAGATTCTGCAAAAATGTTTAATCTTTATCCTATTTTTGAATGGTCTCCTTCACCACAATATGGATTTCATGGTAATAGAAACCTGTGAATCAAATCATGTTGAACAAATCTGAATGTAATGGGATTTTTGAAGGCTGTTCCCCAAGTGGTGTATTATAGATTAGCATCCATATATCTTGATTATATTTTCATTATGTGATGTGGAGAGAATTCTGCAACTCTTGATCCGAATCAGAATCACCATCATCTGGAGGGAAGTTCTCTGGGATTAATGAACCTAAAGAAGTGCCCTGTTTTGGTTAATCCCTAACAGTGTATTCCTTTATTCATGGGTGATAGATGAGTTGATACAGATGTTTAACCCATAGACCTAGCCATAGATGTTGATAATCCTACCCGATAAATAAAAAAATCCGGATTATCTTAAAAAAGAATACAAAGAATTGGACATAATTACAATGGTTGGTAACCTTTTACCTAATAGAAAGTCAGCAGTCTGGGAAGATTCTTCACCAAAATTACTAAACATAGTAGTTTTTATTGGCATATCTTTATGGAGAACAATTTCTTTAACATATTCAGGGTTTTCCATATGAACATAAGGATGATTTTATATTTCAAGTTTCTTATGATCCAGCACCTCCCCAATAGTGGGACTGATAGTAATGTCAATGAATCCTCTAGAAACAATTATTGTAGCATCTTCGATGGATGGAAATGCACATTCTAACCAATTATGGTCAGAAATAGGGCATAAGAATATTGACTTGATGGAAAATAAAAACTCACATACATTTTGTTCAATATTAGTGACATGAAATTCTTCTAAAGTTTTAGGAATTTTAAAATGATCTAATAATTCTCTAGTATTAATTCCGAGAATCATCATAACATTCAATAAATTCCCATGCTCACTAAATGTCTCACCCATGGGAGCTCTTGGAGTGGTTGTTTTAGGACCCTGTTCCAATGAATTAAGACCCTGAACAGCCTCCTCAGTGACAACTGCAGGTTCTAAATCACTCATCGTAGGATTTTTTGGTGCATGTGATGAACCTAGAATATTAAAAAAATTGAATTTATTTTTTTAACCACATGTATTCTCATGAGGAACTTCTAACATACCATAGGTCACTTCTCTCACAATAGTAGGGATAAGAGCAGTGCGGGGAACTGATGTTGTTTTCTACGGACTGTATGCCTATTTATTTAAAGGATGCACTTCATTGGAAGGGATCTATTATTGACCATAAGTTCTCTCCATTTGTAGAGCCAAGATTTATGAAATCCCTTGTGATTATTTTTTATGTGAATGGACTATCTATGGATATTGAAGTCAACTTTCATGCTGCTACCATACGTCCCACTATGCTACAGACCCAAAGGGACCCATCAAACTTTTTCATCCCTTAAACCTCAAGACTAGACCATCTTTTCAATCAGATCCAATCATGATGGTGTATTTTATTGACACTCTATTCCATAACATCAATAAAATAATTACAATTGTAACTTAGAAAATGTAAAATAAAATACATGGAGAATTTCATGATTTTCAAAGGGTTATATTTGAATTCTCCCAAGGTAGGCCAAAGCATTGGAGGCTTGAAAGAACCTAGGTGACACTATGATGGCATGTAACTAACTTGAGTGATAAACCACCAATTACACAAGGTCCTATGTTTAACTATAAATAGGCCCTTGGGTTTTCATTTTCACAGATGAATTCCCCTGAATCTGAATTTCTACTCTGCTCTCCCTAGTGCTTCTTGAATGTATTTACAAACCTCTAAAGAAGTTTAATAACACTTAAGGTGTGGGAATTAATATAGGGTTATAATAATAATCTCAATCCAGTGTTAAAAAGAAACAACACTTGTGCTCCTCAAGTGCATAACCCCCTTAATTCAACAAGACTTGCGAGCCTCCCATTCTACATATAAAAACATTATCACCTCACATTTGGGAATAACTATATAGTCTCTTGAAGGATTGAGACAAGCCTCACCCCAGTCTATTCATTCCATTTTTTGGTAACTTAAGGTTACATAATGTCTCCAAAGCCTATCTGCATTCCTCATACATGCATTAAAGAAACATGAGCACACCTGCTTGGTTCACCTCACCTCTCCAGCCTCCTCAATCCTTTCATGAATCCGACTTCAAAACCATCCATGATCATAATTATCCTTCATTATCTCCCTTTCCATGAAGGGGTCATCTAAAAACCTCTACCAATACCTCCTAATTTACAAATCCTTTTGATAAAACATAAGTGTTTCTCCCATTTGGGTATCTATTTATATGATAATAGGTTTCCCACATTCATTTTATATGAGATTTTGAGTCCTCCAGATATTTATAGGTTTCAATATATACGGTCACATGGAACCATACCCTATAAAAAGTGGTGGAAGGTTCCTTGTTTGGAGGATTAGTGTTTGGGCCATGTCTTTCTCTTGTCTCTAAAATCCGGAGTCTCCACTCCTTGGTATGGAAGGTACAGTTCATATCTAATTTTACTTTCGATAGAGGAGAAGTAACCCTTTTCTAAGGGGATAAATGTTAGGGATTCCATCCTGGAGTAAGCCCCTAGACTTTTGAGCCAGATATAATGACCCTCACTTTTATTTCCCATGGAAAGTTTCATTTCTCCACACCGTCATCCACTATCTCCCTGGCCTCTTCTACCATAGGAATATCCTACTCCATTAGTGGAGGATGAAAATTCTGTGCCATTATTGAATCTTTCACATCCTCTTTTTTCTCCCCCTAATCATGACTCACATGGTCATAGAGGTTTGTGATGATAAAAAATTTTTATAATCCACCTAAAATAATGAACTAAAAGAACTATGATTCCCACCATATCTAAGATATGTAGGAAGGCTTCATATGGCCTGAGCTCTACAACATCTCATCCATAAATTGAGAAATCACGATACAATCAATTGAACTTATCCTAAGTGTAGTACACAATTTTAATTCTATTAATAAATGAATTATAATTAGGAGTAATCCTTGATTTTACCCCCTTAAATATCCATGAACAAAAATATCCTCATGTACTATATCACTACTATTACTGGGCATCATCATTTTGAGTAAGGCCCCAAATTAAGCTCCCATATCATCCTGCATCAATAAATTATGCACTGTTCCCTATTTTAGGGAATACTATTTAGGAATATGCCCCAACATAATCCTATCAAAGGGTAATACTCCTTAAATGTCATAAAAAACTACCTGGTTTTTGATTATCATTCAAATGGGATATGTACGAAGCCTCAATGATGTCCACAACTAACACCCAAAAATAAACCTTATTCTCTATTGCCCACAATACCATCACGGTCTAATACTTGTTGGAAATCTATATAATTTCCAATATGATTGGGATACATTGTTATATGTCACTCACCAAACATTGGCTATGCATCTTCCTCTTTTAAATCCGTTCTACATGACATTGAATTGAATGGTAAGGTCCATACAACATTAAATTAAATGGTATGATGTGTCCCATTAAGCGGCACTGAACTACATGGGTTATGATTCCTTTCTCAAGGATACGTAGGTAGCCTGTTTATGTGTTTGATCCCAACATCAAAAGAATATTTTTCTCCATGGATGATGATAAAACTCCGATGTAACCTTCTGTCTCCCAATATGAAAATAAATTCTAGAGTAACTATTGACTATCTGGATGACAATAAATTGCACAGTGCCCCACTGAGTGGATTTAAAACCCGTATCGTTGTAATAACAACTAAAATAATCTCTACAGAGTATACTAGAGTATACCATTGATGAAAAAACTATTATACATACAAATATCTCTATTGATGAAGAATCATGGATACATATAGATTATTCTTATATTTTATTCATGATGATAATTCTCCCATAGTGAGAAATAATTCTCCCTAAATGGGTGAGATGAGCCATACCTCCCATCTGCTGGACCAATGAAGGTTCTTATGATTCCTAGGTCAAAATACCTAACAAACACTTTACTTTGGAATGTTGGTCCCTTTGGATAAAGAACTGTTGGGTGTTTCTAGTTCTAGAACGAATCCTATTGGATACCATTTGGAAATAGTAATTCCTAACAAAGATACACATTCGAGGAGAAACAAAAATTATCACCCTTTTGATAATTATGAAGCCAATGTAATTTTAAAAAATATCTCGCAATTTATGAAAACAATCAAAAAGATTAAATTAATAATTGTTCCCCATTTTGTGTACCAAAAATTATAGATAATAATTAATCCCTCCATATAGAGAATCATTAATAGGAAAGAAGCTTAAATTTATAGTGCTTATATCAAACACATATCTATGAACCAAAAAATTTAAAAAAGTACTGAACCATAATAACTCTTCCAATATTACATAAAAAATATTTATATATCCTTATCAGAAACTTTATATGATTCTAACCCTTCTAATGTTTTAAATTAATTTCATGTTATAAGAATAGATTCAGAGATCCAAATATAATAAAAAGATCTAAAAAATATAGACGATAAATGATTATATAAATTTTAGAAACCCATCATGAACTAGAATCATTAAAAAACATTTTTCAAGTGAAATAAATAATAAAAATACTTTAGTAAAATGTGTGATGAAAAAAAAACAATTTTATTATATATTATAATTTTTATATTAATATATTTAAAATCTAAAAACTCTTAAATAATATATATTATATAATAAGGAAATTTTACACTCGCAATTCAAAGATCAAATTAAAATTTGAAAAGTTTTCATAATTCCAAAGTCATTATGAAAATATATACATGTTGATTTTATATGGAAATAAATTCATTATTTATATTTCATTTTTAAAATAAACAAAAAATTGTGGAAATATAACATCAATTTACATAATCCTAGATTGTTGTAATTTTTTTAGAAATTGAAATAGTTTATGTATTATAATGATAAATTGGAATTTTTTGATAATTAAAAACCCAAAACAGAAATTATTATTTCATTTCATGAATACTATGTGAAAAGGGATACATCAGAAACATATTTACTTTAACGAAATTATAATTTTATTTAATTTTTCCCATAAAATACATTAGAGTAGAAAATTGCGAATAATTAAAAACATACTGAGGTTCTTATCCGATTAATATCATATACAACAAATTATGAATCATTATGAATGATTAAATAAAACAAGCTCAATATGATAAAATATAAAATTATTTAAAGACGCTTTATTATATTTTTTTAATCCATGAAAAATATCTTAAATGAAGTTATTTTTTATTACATTGAAATATATAACACGTAAAAGCACTAAAAATTATATTTTCCTAGAATTTGTTAATTATAATAAGATAAAATAATACATATAAATATTTTAACAAAAAATGATATTATAGGTTTATCGTTATGGAGTTCACGAGAAGTAATAATTGCAAGATTTTAGATTTTTCATGAATCTAATACAAATGTTTTAAGTAATTATCTTGCATACCAATGTTGATTTATAAAAATAAAATCATTATCTTGAAAACATGAAGACCATGATTGATTTTTTGTTCTCCCATTAAACTGGTTTCAAATTATATTTTCTTTAAATAATAAAAGTCATTACAATTTTTATCACATGAAGATCCAAATATAATGTCATCTACATATATTAAAAAAGTTTAAATATCTGTAAAAGTAATTTTAATAAAAAAAATTTGGTTAAACATTTCCCATTCAAAAATCATTATATAAATTAATAAAAGATCAAATTCACAATCATTCTTAATGAGGATTTTTCAATCCACAAAAATCATTATAAAATTTTAAGAAAGAATTTCAAAATTATTGATTTTAAAATATGGGGGGTTGTTTTTCAAGAACATATTTATAAATTCTTCCACCAAAATATAAATATTTGGCATCCATTTGAATAATTATAATTTGAAAAAAATAATTATATCCCAAATGATATTCTAATTCAAGGGTTAAAATATGCTTCATTATTTATTTCTAAAACTGATTTATCTCTTCTAGAATTTTCAAAAATATGTTCCACTTATTTAAACAATTATTTATATTTTGATGTAAGAAAATAGAAACAAAATCTTGAAAACAAAAAATATATCTTAATGAATGTATGAATTTCACCCAAATTGTTATACTAGAATATATTTTCTAACCAAATGACCATTATTGAATTTTAGATATTGTTTATGATAGAAATTATCTAGTAAAATTGAAGCATCTAAATATGAATTTCTAGTTTATCTAATGTTGAAATTTCTAAACTCTTCATCCACCTAATATAAAATAGATATCCTATTTTAAAATATTTTCATCAAATTTATAATGGATATAATATTCTTTAAGTATTGTTTTTATTATCAAATATATATAATTTACTTGAATTAGAATATCCAATGAAAATTGTTTCATGATATTATAAATAAATTTATTCAATTGAATATTTTTTATTCTGAATTTAATCATAGCCACAACATATTTTAAAGTAGTAAATTTTGTGGTTTCTTCCCTTATAAATTTCATATTGTGTCTTCTCTAAGAATGGTCTAAGTATAATTATTTTATATTCATGAAAATATGTATTAATAGAATCATATTAGGATTATTTTGGATAATTATTCTTATTTAATATTTTCCAATAAATTTCACATTATGTTTAATTTTTTATTCATACCACATCATTTTATTATGGTTTCTTAGATGTTGAAATTTTTTATCATATCAATTATATTGAAGAGATTTATAAAATTATATGCATTAAATATCACCACCTCCATCACATCTAGTTGATGATATTAGATATCTATATTCATTTTAATCCAAGTTACAATAAATTATAAAAATTCTACAATGTCAATGATTTATTTGAAACAAAATAAGTACATGTAAATTATATGTTGTAACCTATAACAATAAATTTATATTTTTTTAATCCATGAAAGTAAATTATCATGGGGATTAATAAATCAAGAATTAAATGATTAAGAGGTCTAGAAGTTTGTAAATAATTAAATGAATTAATATTATCCTTATGTTGTATACCATTTAAGCATGAAACTCATACATCTCTATTTCTACCATAGAGCCCTTGAAGATCAAAAAAATATTTGATTTTTTAAAATCATATATATAAACATAAAATTAACATGAAAAAAATATTATTTTACACAAAATATTTTAAGAATATACAAAATTTAGAAATTTTAATTTCTCTTGGTTAATTCAGAAAACTTTTTTAATTTATGTTGTGGTTCATATTATAAAAAAATTTCAAAATAAAAATTTAAAAATATTAATTCTATCTTTATCAAATTCTATAACTATATTATCATCCAAATGCTATGATATAAAAATTAAATTAATTTCAATAGATTTTAAGGATAGAAACATTTAAATAATAATATAATTTGAAATTATATCTTCTTAAAACCCTTTTACTTTTCCCTTATTAGTTTTCAAAAAAATTTCACTAACACCATCAAATTATTAAAACATAAAAATTTATAGATACCATATTTCATATATCAAGAGAACCTATTATTTACATACCATGGATTAAAAGGGATATAGAAATCATTATTTATAACCAAATATTATTTCAAGAATATATTCATCAAAAATATATATGATAATGATTTAGATAAAAAATCAACGGTTTTACCAAGATATTATAGAAATATTAAGGAATATTCATTTTCAGAATGATCAATCATTTTGGTTTTATATAATTTTAAACTTGAAAATTTTCCATTTGATCCTTTAATAAAGATGGTGTAATATATTTTGGTAAAAATTTCGTTCTAACTAATAAATATGTTATATATATTTATTTTATTATAACTCAACATTATATAATAACATTTTTTGGATTCAACAGAAGTTGAAAACATTTATTTAAATATTTCAATTTCATCCCTAAGATTATTACTTAATTTAAAAATTGGATAAAAAAAATTATAATAATAAAATTTTTACTAAGAATCCATAATTTTATGATATTCATGTAAAAATCCTTTTAAAACAGAAAATAATTTATTATTGGATATCAAAGGAGTATTTCTCATTATTCCATCTCCTTTAATAAAATCCTTATGTTTACTCTTAAGATTTTTAAGTAATTTTGTAAATTCACTATGATTAATAATTACATTTTCAATATTTTTATAAAGATCATATTTTGAGGATAAGAATAATTTTTTGTAGAGGGAGAATAATATTATTAGAAAAACTATTTTACTTATTGTATTAAACACATGTTTTCTGATTCTTTTTTATGCTATAGATTCATTATGAAAATATATATGAAATATTTAAATCCCACAAAATTCCATTAAATTACCTTATTTTTTAGTATTATTTTCCCTTATTCAGATAATTCTTGAGACTAGAAAAATAAGGATTCATATGGTAACTTTTTTTCACCAATAGAAGATCATTTTCAGAATCATTATTATAAAATTTAATACCTTTTATGTTCTCTATATAACTATTCTTTGGATAAAAATTATAAAAATTTTATTTTTAAATTTTTTTTCTATATCTTCACTTTCTTACTTAAGAAACACTATCCATTTCACTAAAACATATCCTAGATCCCGGAATATAAGTAGAAATGTTTGATTTTAGAATAAATATCTTATTTTTTTAAACAAATAATGAGAGTATTTTTTTAGTTTGAAATTATTTTGAAATAATGTTCCAATAATCCCATCACAAATATATTCTCTAAATTAATTTTTATTCATGTATTTCTATATTCATAGAATTTATTTATTTTTACTAAATCTATTAAAGCTATTTAATCCTATATCTAATAATCTAATTTTTCCCCTAAGTAAATCATGCGCTTAAATATACTCATAAATCTATAATTTTTTTAACCATTTATTCTTTAACCATTTTAAATTCTAAACTGTTATCTATTGATTCTCCCGACATATATCCTGTCAATTTATCCAAAACAAGATGAGAACCTTGCAATATCTTCTAAATCGGATGTAATGTTTATCACGGACATCTATGGATTAATACATTTTTACTAATTTCAAAATACAAATGCTCAATTACCATTTAAATCAATACATACATGAAAAAATAATTAGAATCTAACAACTCTAGATAAACATATGATCTTTTTTATGGTGGTAACATTATAGTCCAAATTTTAATGATTTATATCTTATTAAAATCATCCATAAGAGACTAACAATATCTATAATCGACTCCATACAATAATATATGTCTTTTATACATTCATCCAATATCTGGAGTTGTTCCTACTATCTAAAAAAATTACCTTGATGATTAAATTATGATTTTATTGTCATAAAAATATAATAATACACAAACCTAGAGCTCATGAATTGGTTCTAATCATTAGTTTTTAAGGTGAGATTGGTTAAATATTCGTGGGGGTGGGGGGGAATAGACCTTCTGAATTAAATTTAAATTTTATATTCATTTAAAATAATTTTTATCACATGAAGTAAATATGAAATTATATGAGATATGTTTCTAGTGGTTTTTATATAAATGACCACACATATAATATTCACTCATATAAAAAAATAGTGAAATATATCATACTATAATGGAATCGAAAACTTTTGATGGGGTGTCATTCCCATTTATAATACATTTTCTTAACATTCGAGGCATAGATCATGAAAAACCATTCCTCACATAGATTCAAAAGTAAACTATCTTTCTATGTAGGTCATGGAAGAAACAAATCATTATTTGTTCCAACAATAAGGAACCATTGAATTACCTTTAATTTTATATGTTATGAAAAATCATTACATGCAATTTTTGGAGTGTTATAACTCTAAATGGTTACCATTTATTAGTTGTATAAAAAAAATTCAATTTCCCAAATGTGTATCACATTGTAAATATTTGAAATATATCCACGATCTAGTTATTTAATTTCTTTACTGAAATTTATATAAAGTGTTACCACATGCAGAACAACAAGCATTAATATATATTGTAATATTTCCTTCCCAATGATGTTTTCATTTTCTATTTCACCAATATTAGGGTAAATATGTACTTTAAGCACATTTTATAATCATGTAAACTAAATAGAAATATAGAAAAATAATATTTATAATCATTAATACAATAAAAAATATCCATTAAAAACTATATTATAGTGTTTAAGAATACATTTATTATTTTTTAGGGAAAACATTTTAAATTAAAAAACATTTCAAATATAAGAATCATGATTTTCAGATAATGGAACAAGATTATAAATCCAAAATGGTAATAATTTATCCATTAATGACAATAATAAAATACTTTAATCTCTGAAAGAAGTTAGAAAAAAATACAGAAAATTTAAATAATATGTAACTTGAAAAATAGAGAATACTAATGTTTAGATACAATTTTAACAATCCCATGTTCATAGATTGATCCATCTTAGTCATTCTATATGGATAGTACACTTGTAATGTGGTTGATCCTTACTTGTTTAGTTCATCCATTAATAGTGAATTAAATATAAAAAAACATGGGGTCGATTCATGACTTTATAAAATTTCAAAGAATGATTGATTGATCAATATGGTCTCTTGATGCCAAATTTGTGGTTGATACAATACATGTAAAAAATGATTCTTATCTAATATGGTTGATAATATTATGTTTGATTCATTGTCCCTATTTTTTTATTTAGGGTCATGTTTACTGATATTATTTCATTCTATTGATCAAATAGAAATGATTTTTATCGATGGTCAATAGTTTCATCACACATATGATGCATTGTATATAAATTAGATGAAATTTATTCATCACAATTAGAACATCCACATGCTTTACAATGATTTGGTATCGATGGATGATTTAATAGTTATAAAGACTTTCTAAAAAAACTAACAATAGAATCAATTTAATAAGAGATTACAACCCATATTGCAAATATGTTTTCCCCAAAATCTATTCATATTGTTTACTAATACTTCATAGCTTATGTAGGAGGGAATAAAGGATTAAAATAATTTGGAAAATTATAATTAATAAATTAATAGGTTCATTTCATTTTGTAATAATAAATTTAAATGTGTCATAGAGCCATATAAATAATATCATCTTATCCTTCAACCCTATAAATCATTAGGTTAATTATTCATAACCTTGTACATATCTATCTTATGCCACTGAAGGTAAATAACTTCAAAACTATATTAATTATATAATTATCATTCAATTAATCCCAAATTATATATCACCACCATGAAAAATTTTAACTTTAGAGAATATACCCATCATTATATATATATATATAATTATAGAAAATATTGGAAGACAATTAATTCACATTATCATTAGATAGGTCACTCAAAACTGAATAATAATTCTCTATAATTGAGTTTTTAGGTCTTTCACTCAAGATGATCTAAGGTGAAAACTGTTAATTTCTTGGAGAAATTTATCCTATTACATACATTCCAAAAATAATAAACAATTTCCTCCTAAACTTCCTTACTCAAGAAACTATTTTTTATCACCCACCATATATGGGATACATCTCTAGAAAATTTTAAAACTAAGGTAAATCAAAATCAATCAAAAAATTTTACCAATTTGAACAAAAAATTAATATCAATTATCCTTTCGTTTTCATAATGAATTAATGCTCCACCATTATACTTATTTATTCATTGATGTTTGATTATTTTTATCACTTTTTTCCATAATTCTTAATTTTATTCCTCATAAAATCCATTTATTGACATCATAGTGGCTTCATTACAACACAAACATTAATTTCAACAATTATTAAATTAATTAATTAGCCCATAATATAATATCATTAAATATAAATAAATCAAATTTTAAACACATAAATCCTCAGAAAATACCAGTATTCTAAAAAACAAAAAATATTTTATAATAAATTTACACCACATTCAAAATCTACATATTTTAAAATATTATCCACTCATCATAAGTACATCAACACCTCTTCACCATCAACAAATTACTCACTTTCCCCAATAATAAATTATATTACCCTTATACCCATAAATAATTTCTGTAATTTTCATAAAATAAATCATAGTATGCCCAATCAAGATAATAACATCGAAAAAATATTATCATAGAAACAATAATTATAGTTCTTTCACATATCAACAATATAACATTAAATTCATGATTCAAAGGCAAGTCATATGTAAAATTAAAATTTATCATTCTAAATTTTTCTCATAAAATATCCCCAATTAAAAATAATTAAATTCATTTCGAGAAAATAAAATTCAAAAAAATTATCGATAATATATTTAAATATAATTTAATTCCTATTTATTTTATAAAATTGATGAAATTATATTAATAAAATAAAATAAAAAACTTGAGTTTCAGATTTTCCAAAAAATAAACTAATACAGTTATTGATAAATCATTCAAATAATACAATTATTCAAAGTGAAAATAATTAAAAAAATAAAAATTATAATGGAATTATATAAAACTGGATTAAAAAATACTATAAAAACATTTGAAGAAAACATTTCTTTCCATAGTTAATTCGAGGCATAAAATAATTTTTCATTATAATGATTATTTACATGCACCTATCAAAGAACTAATATTTTATATTAAGAATAAAATTATTCAATTTATAATTTATCAATGATAAAAATAAATTTTTTATCTATATTATCTACTTATCAACTATATTCAGGGAAATTCAGCTAATAATGAAACAATTTTATATAACACATGATTTTTTTAATAATCCATGTTATCATGCTCTAAAAAAATACCAACAAATATTTTTTATTATTTCAGAAAGCACTTTTAAGGAAAAAGTGGGAAACCAACAGGTTCAAAATACTAGAAAATTCAACCCTCATAAGTAATAGTCAGGTGATTCCAGAAAAAATTAAAGTGATTAGAATCCTTTACCTTTACTAGATTCCATTTGATGGAGGTGGACTCCATATCTGGGTTTTCCTTAATGAGATCATCGATGTGGGATGCCATCATGTCCCAGGTTTTCACATGCTCCTTTAGACTCGTTTTTCCCTCATTGAAACCATATATCAAAATCATATTATGTTTTTCAATACAAGATGATTATTCTTCACTAAAATCAACATGCAGTGGTATTTTGATCATTCTATGTACATCCTCCTCTGAAATCTTGATCAAGTAAGATTCCTCTAGCATTTTTTCATGAGAGTGCATGAGAATCTCCTCGATGATGTCAGATTCAACATCCTCCTTAGTCTTTGGAATGTTAGCAGAGACTTCCAAACTCTTTTTCGGGACATTGCCTTTACTAGAAGACCTTGTAACAGGAGGACTGGATAAGGTTGAGTAGTCCTTTCTTCTCCTCGTCCTTCGACTGTGCTGGACAAGCCCATCTGAATCCACAAGGGTGTTCTTCCTTTATTTGAAGAGAACCGAATGTACTCTTCCGCAATTTCTGCTTCCATGGGCTCTGGGGACCAGATTACTAAGTCAAAATCATTATCTTCTACTATAAAATCTGACCTACCTTGTAGAGGATTGTGTTCTACAGGCCCATCCTCCTCGAGAGGAGGATCATCGACACTCAACCATGAAAAACAGTTCTGAGAGCCACCGAAAAATCCAGATAAACCTATGCGAACAAGATATGGAGTCTTAAATCCCTCACCAAGGATATGTTCTGTCGACACTGGCATCTTAATAGGGCATGGGCTCTAAACTCTACTCATGCCAGCCCCCGGATCAGCAAGAACCCCCAGACAACCGGAAGGACTGTCCTTACCTGATCTCGTGGCCATAACCTCTTGGGGAGAATTTCAAATGGATCTCACATCCTCTGCATATGTGGGAGGGTTCCTTGGGTCCATCATCACCCCATCAACCTCCCCTGAACTGCCTCGAACCAACCTTTGAGAAGGGCTAATACCTAAATACCGCTTCAGACGACCAAAAACATCCACAACCCTCGGCTTTGGAATCCTCGTTCCCGTTTCCTTCTAGGAGGCTGTAGGAACCCTCACCTCCCCAATACCCCAATTATCCACCATAAGAGAAATACATAAAAAACCAGGTATTGAGGTTTTGTGACCATCCTTCACATCGACCCACAAAGACTAATTCTCTCCCAAAGCACTTCGACATCCACTAGAATCATGACCAAGATTCTTGCAAAACGAACATAAAGGAACCCACAGTTCATAGCACACCTTCTAGTACCAAAGTAATTCCCCTTCAACCTTGATGCAGATGGAATCTAGTGGGTTCTTGGATACGTCGACTTCAACGCAAAGCCTCAGGGAAACTGAATGACACATAACGCGAGAATGAAGATATGAGCAGAGAAAACTCCCCACCATATCTCTGATCAAACGAAGAACCAATAGATTTTGAAAAGGAAAAGGGAGACCAGGAAGGAAAATCCAAATTGTTGTAACAGGGGAGTCAAGCTGCAGATGAAAACCAAACGACCACCGAAAGAGAGAAAAATGGAAACTTTGAAGGAAACATGGAGCATTGGCCAAGGTAGAGATGAGATCGTCTTCTTTCGCGAACTATATCAAAATATGCCTCGAATCCAGAAGCCCTACAATTATGTGATCTTACAGCTTCCAAGAAGAGGACACATATCTATCAAAGTCATCCACAGAGGGGCGACGCTTCCTGAAGCAAGCAACCAAAGATAGATCCAGCATCGCTGAAGCTCTGGTGGACTCCAGGGAAGAAAGCAGTACCAATAGAACTCCATGCTCGAGCGACTGGACCTTAGGGAAGACTTCGATTTGGGGAAAGATGGGGAGGGTAGTCGGGTCAGTGAAAAGTGTAAAATACCAACCAATAAGTATACAGATAAAACATAACTCTATGACTCTAAAATTTCATTAACCCAAGTATCACCCAAACTATATCCATGGTCCAACTCCACATTCCTTGATCTCTACATAAAGATTCATCACTAGAGAACTTTTTCTCAATTCCCTTCCCAGTGTCACATTATACAAAATCATCAAATGAACCAATGTTTCAAATAATGGGGTGACCAAAACACATAGTGTTTAAACCCCATAGACTTCCCAACACCAACCACCATTAATGAAAAAAGAAAGAAAATATTATATAAAACAACTGTGATATTGAGAAATAGATTTCTAAAAATCCGAAAACATGTTATATGTAATAAAACATTAATCAAATTATATTTCCATTATTTAACACATTGAATGACAACACCTTGTTCACATATACACATGTTTGTCATGGCCCTTCATATAATCATGCGTTGTAAGTCAACATGACACCAAGTCGTCACTTGGTGATCTAAATTGATGGTTGTAGTTCATTACCAAACTCCATCCGACATTGATGATGGTACATCATGACCATGATCTGTTTTAATGAACAAAAAATAACCTAATTATACCATTATACCTTTTAAATCATTAATCGAAAGTACATTTTAATAAATGTTTTTTGTAAAAAACATTATTTTCTTAATTTTAAATCCATCCCTTTTAAATAAATCGGTAACAAGGATACTCATTATATATGTAACTATGTATTTCCCCGAATAATTTGAGAATAATTTAGGAATATCCAATCCATAATGTTATAGAAGAGTAGAGTGGGAGAGACGTTACATTCACTCAATGAGTTATGATAATGATGAGCAACAGAAATATTTATATAGATATTGACTGAAAACATAATTCTATAAATACATCAAATCAGGATCATATTAAAATTCATCTTGGGTCATAACTTTATCTAATATTTTTTTAAACATCCATGTGAGATGGAATGGGGATACCAAAAGAGAAAGAGAGATAGTAGAGACTTAACAATTATTTCAGAGATCTAACAAACAATGATCCATCGAAATGATATTATGGATCCAATGGAACCACAAAAAATTATTAGGGAAAAATATGAGTTATAGTGACTAATATATGAGAATAATAATGAGTGTTATGAGGATAAATCATTATATATATATAATTTTGGAATAATAAATGAACAATTCATTGTTATGATACATGGTATGGAAACCTTCAAGATGAAATTATCTCGAAATCACCCCATCCCCACACTATTTGAATAACCATGCAACAACCATTAATTTCTTATATGTATATATATATATATACTATTTTACAAGAAACCCAAAAGGTTTGGACAAACCACGAACTACCTATGAACATTCCCGATGACTCCCAGAATATTTTTATGGTTTATTAAATAAGTTTCATTATTTACCCTGACGCACCTAAAACATTTCACCATTTTAAACCCTTCCAAAAAAATCCAAATGAATCAAAAAAACTCTAAACACACAACCCAAGTATCATATAACATCAAAATTTATAATAAAATGTAATTATTCCCTAATTAGGGGTTTTTAAATTCTCCCCATGCCTTGGATTTCGATCCATGAAATGTTGGATATTTTTGGTGCATTGGAAAATCTCCTTCCATTTATCCATTATAATAACTTATCGTTCACCTATCTATTCTTGATTTTGAACATACATCCATAATACTAAAAAATTGGATAGTCCTTCCAGATATAAATTTCTTTTATCTATCGATAATCTATATTAGTATGTGTATCAATGTAGAATCTATTGTAATATCAACGTGATCTTGTTAAATCACATTTTCAGTATTAGGTTGGTACATTTTAAAATGATATATAGGAAATAAATTATTTATTGAGCTAAATCATGGGGGTAAATCCAACTAATAAGAAAAATATCTAATATTATCTTGCATTTATAAAGTAATAACATAATATTTTATGATATATTTCTTATTACATAAATTTTTCCTCTTTGATGTCCTGTAATATACGTAACCTCAAGCCTAAATGAATTTTGAAGTATTTTTATTTTAATATGTACCTTATAACATAGCTATATAATTGGTTTGTTTAAATATGATTAACTTATTTATAAAATATATATAAATTTCCTACTCAAAAAAAATTAATTGATAAATTGTTATTCTATAATGAATTGTTTTTAATTAAATAATTTTCTTCATCAAAAAAAAATTTCCCTAAATATTGTTTTTTATTTTATTTGTTTTAGAAAATATTATAATTAATTACTAGAGAATTTATAACTATTATTTTATAAAACTAATATAATTTTTGAAATCAACATAACAACATTTGTTATGATGAAAATTTTAAAAAATGTCAAAAATAATTTATTTTTAAATGAATGTTGAAAATTTCCAATTTTTCAAATATTATGATTTCATTCTAGTAAATCAAGTACATTGAAAGTATTATTTTGCATATTTGGTATTACTATGACATATGAATTAATTTCTCTCTAATAAAATAAATAATATCATTTGAATTGATAATTTTAATGATTTTGGTATAAGTTTTATTATCTTCTTAAATTTATAGTTAACTTGTTTTTTTAAATTACATAACATTTATCCATTTTAATTAATTTAAATTACCCTTATTAAGCATATAAATAAATTAATTTTTTAATAATATGAATATTTTTATATTAATTATAATTTATATAATGATTATTTCAAGTCATAGAGTAAATATAAAATAATATATTATTCAAAAATGGATTTTTCTGAAAAAAAAAATATTGTGTTTTTTATTACATATTTTATTAAATCCAACCACTACTATGATTTGAATAATTTAAAATAGATTCAATATTTGAAATCATGAGGTACAAATTTTGAAAATAGATACTATTTATTTTTGGTCATTATGAATAATAGCCTTGGTAAATATTTGTTACCACAGTAAATGTAAAATTGGTTGATTAAAGGTTAGAATAATTTAATAGGGGCTAAAATGTTACCTAAAATATTGTTTTATTAATTAAATGATTATATGAAATCCATTATCATTAAAATTATAATATGTGACCTTTTTCCATATTTCCTTGATTGCGACCCTTATAAAACATTATATAATGAAAATTAAAAAATATCACATTCTTTCTATTAATGACAACAATATTTTTATCAGGGATAAAATAAACTATGATAAATTATAAATACTAATTTTATTGATAAGTAATTTTCTTCATGTGGATTTATAACAAATATTTAATTATAAAATAATTATCTTAAATTATTATGCATCAATAACATATTAATTATTTATTTTAGTGGAAAATAAAATAACAGATATTAAAAATATAATATGTAATATAATTTTGATAAATAATTCATTTTAAATAATTTTTAGATAAATAAAATATGTTAGGGATGTTTTAAATGTATATAATAAAACTATATATTTCACATGATGTTTTTAACATCAAATTAATTAAATAGTATCTAAAATGACATTAATGATACTTTATAGGTAATGATGTTTTATTAAATGATTTAAGATTACAAAAATAATAAAATTTTTCAGATTCATTTTATATGGTTGATAATATAATCCATGGTTCTTTTAAGTTATTTTTTAATGCTATTTCCTTACCATTAAAGAGTAAAAACATTAATAAAGTTGTAATTGTCAAAAGGTTTAAAAGATGACAAAACATAAGAATAAGGGTGAATAAATTTACTAATCATGCCCATTTTTTGTTTTATGAGTTTATTCCAACACAACCTGATCGTATATTTTAATATTTTTATTTTTCATTCATTTTAATAAGAAAATTTACTTATATTAATTTAAATCTATAATATATTTGATGGGTTTCACTGCCTTCTCTTATAAAAGGGAATATCTTCATCTCCTTTAATCGAACATAAAAATTATTTTGGATCACCCAATACCAACCCAAATATATTCCTTACAAACCTCCCCATTAACTTTAGGGATTTGTTTTGTTAGAAAATCCTCCCAGGCTGTCTTTTGGAGAGAATCTAAAGTGGTTTCCCAAAGAAGAGGTATCATTGTTAACCACAAGTTTTCAATCCGTTTTTTTCTAATACAACCCTAAACTATTATTAAACTATGTGTAAATAATAAAACTAGTATATTTAATATACGGATATGTTTTTATGTTAATTTCATATCATATATCTGTCTCCACATATATAAAATTTGAAACAAAAACATTGATCATGTGTGTGTTAGACAACCTCCTCATGAAATGATATAATTCATTTTCATCACCCACTATAATGGATGGATATGGATATTGTTTTGTTTTAGATATATTATATTTTTGGAATAATTATAATTTTAAAAAATAATTTCACATGTACATTCTTACCTTTATATATTTTGGAAGAAGATAACATCGATCATGCGTATGTGTGGACTACTACCTCTACTATGTGATGTCAATAGTTTTTCATTTTAATTTTACATGGATGGTAATAACGATTTATTTTATAAATATATATATTATATATATGTAATAATAATGATTATTTAATGGTTATGTAATTATTATTTTTCTTTAGTTCCATTTGTCAAAAAGGGAAATTAACATTCATGCGGGTGTATGACCAACGATTTCTATGATTTATATAATTCATTAATCCATATATAGATTTTATGGATTACACTAAATATTAAAATAATGAATATATATGATATAATTGATATTATGGTGATGAGGTATCCATGGTCACCATATAATGATCAAAACTATTGAACCAAAACATACATAAAAAATGAAGTAGTTATCACCCAGAACAACGATTAAAATAAAGAACTGTTAATAGTTTTGAAATAAATTATATATTAAAATAATAAATTATCATGGTTCTAGAATATATTTATAACAAATTAATATTTTTTATGTGGTATTTTTAAACACATATGACATAATTCAGACATAAGGTATCTGTTTATTTGACAATCTCATAAAAAAATTTGATTGTTTATATTTAAGTATCCCATGGGGGAATTGTTAGATAATTATATATTAATCACAATATATATTTTTATCCTTTGATTATTTCTAAACATTTTATAATTTTCATTAATTTTCCACTCTTTTTGTACTAATGGTAACAAAATAATTATTTAATTGAAAACCTAATTTGTTTTTTAACAACAAAAAGAATGTATTTGTTCATTATCCAAATTTTCCTTAAAATTTACAGATTAATTTTTATAATATTAACCAATGATTTATAAATGAATTTTATCCTATGTTTTAATTTTTTAAAAATGGTTTAAAATCAATATATTTTGTAGTTTTTCTAAACGATGTACTTTTAACCTTTTCATAAAAGTGTGAATGGATTGTTTTTTAATTTATATAACATGAATGAAATTTTATTCCATAATTGAATCAAAATATTTCAAATCATATATTATAATTTTTTAAATTTAAATTCAATGAATAAAAATTAATTAATATTTGGTAAAATATTTTTCACTTTAAATAATTGATTACAATTTGAAAAGGGAATTTTCCTAATGAACTTTTCTAGAGATCATTTTATATAATTTTCAACTACATTGAAATACTTTATATAATCATATTATAAGTTTATAATCAAATGATATCATCCACCATACCTATATATATGGTTTAATGTTATAATAAGGGGTTAAATTATTCATCTCATGTATGCTAGTTCATCTAATATAGTCAGTTATTAATTGTTAAAGATTATTGATTAAGTTGTACTGTTTCTTCATATGATGAAGGAATTAGAATTATTAATTTAAATATGGAACCCACAATTAATTATAACCTTGATTCATTGGTAGGACTCATGAGA
Source organism: Viscum album (assembly GCA_963277665.1). NCBI lineage: Eukaryota > Viridiplantae > Streptophyta > Magnoliopsida > Santalales > Viscaceae > Viscum > Viscum album. The sequence continues at coordinate 1,219,880,665 of OY728166.1, read as the reverse complement.
CAAAGTATTTTAGATATTTTTTTTAAGGCCTTACCCATTTATGTAAGATGTCTTAGAATTAGGGCTCAATGGTATGCTTCAGATGTCTGACATTATGAATTACATTTTTTATGAAATTAGTTATAAATATATATTGTGATTAGTTGAGATGTTATGATAACCATGGGTATGATTCTATCACATGATATTATTTATATGAAATTATTTTTTAATCATTGATTATTTCCATATTATTCTTCAATTATTAGACTTCTTTGTACATGTATGCTTACAAATTATGTGATCCACCCCTTCCTGATGTTTCCTTTCCATATTATGTTTGTAATATTATAAATATTGATATTTATTTTTATTGTAAATGAAATAATATTTTTATTAATGAAAATACAATGTTATATTTTTTTTAAAATTTAATTTGAAATTAAATTACGTATCTAGTTTTAAATAAATATAAATCTATTTGGTCGATGAGGAAGTTGTTCCATCTATCTAGTGATAATGAAATAGAGTATCCACCATATCAAGGATAATAGGATTAAGTTATTTATAGTGTTTATCATAGGAAGTTCAATAGTAGGATTTAGAATTGGATTTATGATAACCTAGATTATGTAATATAATACTATGACTGAATTTGATGATAGTTCTTTATATATGATAACATCCTATAGTTTTTTTAATTTATAGGTTGTGTGATTTTTCATATAAATTCACCCCTATTTGGATAATAATTTTTTTTGTGATTTTGGAATAAGTGCATATTATTGTAAAACCAAAATAATTATTTTTTTGAGTATATATTGACTTTCATTCAGGTTCATGATGAGTGTCCCCATTCCATGCATCAATTTTGACACTCGTAAGGGATATTCTTGGGTAAATTATCCTTTTATTTAAAAACCAATATATAGGATTTGAAAATATTTTTACAATTTAAGATCATTTCCAAGAAAACCATTCTTACCTATATGAGATTAACTATGCGTAAACTATTCAGTTTATGCTTTGTTTTTGACTTATTTTGAAGTTATAAATTATGATTCATAATATTATGATATAATAAATTATGTGAAAGTATTTATAAATTTAACATATATTATGGAATAAAAAATTTATCAATGCACATTATCCATACATGAATTTCCGTTCTATGAAAGATAATGAAGTAGGGGATATGGCTTTAACTAGAGAAGGAAGAATTATAACTATTTTGGGGAAGCAGACAGAAGTAATAACCAATAACATTTCACGTATTTTGAAACCTACTTATCCAAAATGATATGGAAAAATTTTATAATTCTTAATGTGTCTAAAATATCTCTTACTCAATTGGAATAAAAATCATTTTGTAGTTAAGGAATAGAAAATAGCATTATATAAGATATTTTTTATTTTGGTAATTAAAGAATAGGAGAAGGTTGTTATAGAAGTTTATCATATATTATGTGATGTTGATAAATGGTGGTTATTGATAAAATACACCAGGTAAGAGGTGTAAATACGAATAATATAATTTAAACATTTTATATAAATTTTGTTGGCAAATTATTATCCTAATGATCAATGTGTGGATAAGGAGAAGAAAATATTATGTCTAGGACAAAAGGATAAGGATAATTTTCAATGTATGATGCTAATTTTAAATGGTTAGAAAGTCATGTTGCAGAATTCATATGAATCCAAAAGAGAATGTTTGACTATTTCATTGATAGGCTTAAGAAAATCCTTTATAGCATACTAGTATACCAAAAATTCTCATCACATAAAGATATAATATTATATTCTACAAATATAAAGATAAATATCTATATTTTATGGATTTTTTTGGGAAAAAAGAGTTTAATAGTATGATATATGAAATAAAGGATAAGAAGAGGATGATAATGGGGAATTTTCCAACCAGCTATACTTTTTTATGAAAACACCTTGGTACGTTCTTAAAAGGAAATACTGTTTGACTCATGTGTGATGAAAAACACTATAATTATTAACAATTCATGGGTTTGGGAGAATACATCAATGTATTATTCTTTAAATATAATGGGATTTGTTATTATTCCAACCAATTCCACAGATCTCAAGGAAACCGACTACAAAAGACTCTAATGGGATAAGTTCAAGCATATAAAATTAGTACAACTGATAGAGAAAATCATAGAGACATGGTTAAAGGTAAACATATCATCTAAATCAAGATTGTAAAATATTTAATTTATTATGGTTATATGAATAATTGAAATCTGATGAATTTTATAATTGAATTGTATCACCACCATAGTGATTAGATATCATGTTGATTGTGAAAACTCAAAATAGTTGGATGATAGCATCTAAAGCCAATAAATCAGATTTGATAAATAATTATTTGATGGTTATTTCTATGAATATTTTATGTCTTCATCTAAAAGGATTTAAAATAATTTTCTATATTGATTTTATCTCCTAGTATAGAGAAAAATAATTTTCGAGGATGGGATGATACATTTGATATTCCTAATTAACTTTCAATCATCCATTAGTTTAAGAATTAACCTAAAACCCCAATGGAAATTACTTATGTCATATCATTTTTAATACATTTTTATGAATTATATTTATATAAAATGGTTAGGGATAAATTCAACAATGAAAATTTCAATTTTATTGATATTATGGTTACATTATTCCTGGGGGATTTCTGATTCCTCCCCCTAAATGATGAATTTTTGTTTTTGAAGGAACTCCTACCTAGTGCTACACCTATTTTAAGAACTCCATATAGAATAGACAATATTTAGTTGCATTAACTTATGAAACAACACTATGAGAATCTAGATAAGTGATTCTTTTATTTGAGTGCTTTAACATGGGGAAAATTAATATTTTTTATAAAGACTGATAGGAAAATGCTCCCTTTAATTGACTATGGGGAACTTAATAACATCAATATTATGAAAAAGTACCAGTTACTCTATAATGATGATTTTTTAGATCAACTTTGAGGAATCTATATTTTATTATAAGACTGATCATTCATGTGGGTATCATTAGCTAAGGATCTGGATATAGGATATACCTAAGATATCCTTACGTATAAGGTATTGTCAACTTGAAATTTTTATAATTAAAATTCAACTTACCCATTATTCGGCAATAATCATTGAATTAATCAATACATTCTTTTGAGATTACATTGATCAGTTTGTGGAAGTATTTATATTCAATTTTATTATATATTTATATTTTAGGGAAGAATTTTTTTGAATAGTGTTGATGACTCTAAGAATTGATAATTTGTATTTTGAATTTATCAAGTCATAATTTGGGCTATTGAAATTTTCACTTGTTGGTTATAAAATATCATGGTAAGCTATTTTATTGGATCCTTCTAAGACAAAATTTATTGATCATTGGACCGGTCCAAGCAGAGGGATTGATATCCGTTGTATTATTGTTTTGGATCGATATTATCATCAATTTGTGTAAAATTTATCATGAATTTAAAATATACTCACCTTGTTAACTTAGAAGGGATCCAAGTTCCATTGGATATGTGAAGATGATGAAAATTTCATAGAAAGGATGATAAGGTTAGTCAAAAAACATGTGCTTACACTTGAAAACAGTGGATAATTTTTTTAATTAATAGTGTTGGATAGAAGAAGCGAATATAATGCATACTCATGTAGAATGATATGGAGATACCTTAACCCTCACAGAAGATAAAGTTTGTCTAGAAAATTTAACCAAATAATGATTTACAGTCACTAGTGGTAGTTTTTTCATTAATCATACCGATTTATTATCTACGTATTCAAATATTTCACATATTTAATGATTTTAAAATTTTGAATTAAATATTTACATACAAGGAGTTTAATATGAATAATAAAATATAGTTGGAAAGTTGTTCAAAGATTATTATTTATCAATACATTAACACCATGGAATAAATAACAAGGATAAAGGTGTTCTTAGTTCAAAGGACCAATATAGAATATCTATGATTTGGATGAAAAAATATCCATTATATTTGTATATTCAACGAATGGATATTGAAATATTTAAGGAAGGTTATAAAATATATTTTTCTCAAATATGTGTTCAATTATCTATCCATGTGAATATTAAATAGAAAAATAATGAAGATTTGGTGCTACATAAGTTGGTGTGAAATGTCCTTGATTTAAACATTCATTTTTATAGAATGGTATGATTCAATAACTGTGTACGTGTTCCAACCATACCATATTTGGAAAAAGAGTTATTAGATGTTCTAATGTTCAATAATTCTTTATTCATCAAGGATGAAAAATCTGTATAGAGATTTTAAAGTGTATTTATAGTGGGAAAACATGATGGTATATATTATTGAGTATGTATCTTGGTGATTGGAGTTTCAACAAGTCATGGATCAGTGATACAAGTCTAATTGGATGTTACAACCACAACGCTTATAAGAATGTAAATGGGAATGAATCACAATAGATTTTGTCATCACACTTGTAAAATAATATAACGGCCATAAATCAATATGGTTTGTATTCAATCACAGTAAAAATTTATCACATATCATTACTATAGGATAATATTTATTTCTTGATCAGTTTCCTAGAATAAATATAATGTGGTATGGTTTCATGTATTACCATATTATATTGAATCTGATCAATATCCAAGAATTAGCATGATGATTTGGAAAAGTATATAGTATAGTTTGGGATGGAAAATTATGTTTCATTAAAATTATTATTCTTAAATATATGGTCAATATGAGAAAATAATTTCATCACTATAGTATAATTATAGGAATTTTTATCTTCAATTCATAGGTGATTGATATAAACCCCTCATTCTATTTGTGTTATCATATAAAAATGTTTTTCACTCAAACATTCAACTGGATTCATATGAATCCTTATATGGGATAAAGGTTATAAATAAAATTTTATAGCATGATGTTATAAAAATAAATACATTGGTACATAAGATTGAAAAAGAAATGGTAGATAAAATTAGAACTATTCAGAAACCCATAATGGCTTCTCAGAGATGATAGAAATGTTATTATGATAATAATCGACGAGGTATAGAGTTCAAGGTTGGTGAGATGGTCATTATGTTAACTTAGTCATGGAAAAATATTATTATATCTCAGAATAAAATAATATATATACCAATGTATATTGTATCCGTTGATATTCTTAAACGAGTAGGCATTATAGCTTAATATCTCATGTATCCAACCATACCTCTCTAGAGTCCAAGATGTATTCCTTGCTACCTATCTATGAAAGTAAATGATTTATCCTTAATATGTAATGAACATAGAGTTCATACCACTGGTGTGTGATCTATACAATTAAGATAAACTGGTTGAAAACCTAGATCATAGAGGTAAAGTACTATGGAACTTTTTTACTCACATGGTAAATTTTCCCTATAAGAATCATAACTTTGAAGAAGCGTTTTGGGATCCTCAGGATGTCATGAAATAGAGATATGTTCATCGATTCATAGAATAATAATTGAATATTAATGGATAAATTCATTTTATTGGGGGGTATAAAGTGACCAAAAGATATTTTATGACATATATATTTTTTAGATAAATTCAATCCCTTTAATAGCTTATGATACATGAAACCTAGAGCATAAATGACCCATGAAATATTATTATTTAAATATGATTGTTAAAACATAGTCAATAAATTTTAGGGTAAGAATATTATTTACTACATTTTTAAATATATATAATTTTCATACGAATTATAAATTTATTAATTAATTATTTTTAAATAATCACCCATTTTTTATTAAAGTCATTTTACACATCAAAAGTAAATTTTCTTCAAAAAATTTATTTATTTTATTTAATTAAAAAATATTATACATAAATTTTTCAAATTTTAGAAATTTTATTTTGTAAAATTGAAATCATTTTTAAAATATAAATATCAACATTTAAAATGGTTGAATTTTTTTGATTTTTGTAAAATGATTTATTTTCCACGGAATATGAATATTTTCATTTTTTAAATATTGTCATTTAATTAAAATAGACCATATAATTTAAAATTAACCTTATGTTTTTTATTTATTTTTAATGATAAAAGTTAAAAAAAATAATATAAGCTAATTAATTCAATTTTAATGACAAATTTTAATGTTTTTTGTATAATTATATTTTTACGCACGAAACATATTTTAAAAAAAATGTTTTAAATTGCATAAATTTTATCTATTTTAGTTAATTAAGATAAAACACAGTATGGAAAGATATAAATTAAATTTGTACAAATTATATGTATTTATTGTACTCAATATTCATATAATGATGCATTGTTGTAACATAGTTAATTTAAAATAATCAATTTCATGGAAAAGTGAATTTTTTTAAAAAAAAAAATTGTTGACTTTTAATAGTTTAATCCTAAATTAAATTATAATAATTCTATATTTTTAATAATGTAAAAAATATTCTTTATTTTAAATCAATAGGTATGAATTTGGAAAATATGTCCCAATAATTTTTTATCATTATGAACAAAAGGTGTAGTAAATATTTGTTTTCAAGGTAATGATAAAATTGGATTTCTAAGGGTAAATACTATTTGATAAGGGATAAAAATGATAATCTATAACATGACTTATTTTTATTGGATTATCATATTTCATTCTTAATCATCCACAGTTTTAAAATATGAATTTTTCATATTTCTATGCTTGTGAGATTTATTGCACACTATACAAAGAGAATAAAAAAATGAGAGTTTTGTACATTTAATAACTAGAATTGTTTATTCCAATGAAAAAAACATATTCTTAGTTTTAAATATTACTTTTAATTATAAAGGTTTTTTATCTTTTAATAATATTTATTATGTTTAGTAAGGAAATAATTATCTAAATTTCTTACGCAATGCCAACACAAGAATAAGGACATTAAATGTAAAATAAAATAAATGATTTTAAATTATATTATATGTAATATAAATATAATAAAATATTTTTTTAGTGTTTTTTTATAATCATAACATGTTATGGAAATTGGAAATGTATTAATTAATGTCATATCATTGTACTGATGTTATTTAGGTCAAATTAAATGAAAGGTATGAAAATATACAATAATGACAATGTTTAAAAAACAATGATTTTTTAAATGATTTAAAACTCCTAAAAAATTATATTCATATAAAATATTTAAAAATTTTGATAAAATAAAAAATTAACAATTTATTTTCATTTTTCCCTTTTATAGTAACATTGATGACCCCAATATATTAAATAGTCTAATGCTTAAATAATTGAAAGAAATGGTTAAAAGGTGTTAAAAGAAAATGATAAGGGTGAAAATGCAATCTAAAATTATCCTATTTGTTATGAGAGGATTTAGACTCAAAATAATCTTACCTTATAATCAATAAAATTGTGTGCCATTTTAATGTGAAAATTAATTTATATTAAATTAATACTTTATAAAATTCCAAGATCGTAGATCACCTTTCTTATAAAATGTCACCCCTTCTTCTCATTTATTCAACAATTTAAAGTACATTTTGTTCACAAAATCCATGAATCAAATCCTTTATTAAAATCCCAACACACATCATAGAGTCCATGGATTTATTAAAAAACCCTCCACGGAAGGATTTTTGTGCAAACCTAAGGAGGTCGTGTGAAGAATAGATATCATTCATAAACATGCATTTTCATTTTATTTCTTCTTTTACTCCATTAAATAATCATAAAAATTATTTAAATAAATAAACTAATATATTCCATATATTAGGATTCTATTATGATAAATAAATATTCTATCTCCATCTCCTCTTCCATCAAATGGTAATTTTAATTATTGATCATGTGTATGGAAAACTATCACCCCATTAACAAACGTAATTCTTTTTCTATCACCACATGTCTCATATGGATATAATTATGGATGTAATATATATATATATATATATATTTATATTTATATATATTTTATTACACACTTTTATACTTATGGATTTATAACATCAAATCAACTTTCCTTTCTTCTAATTGGTTAGAAGAAGATTACATCGCTCGTATGTATGTGTTGACTACCACCTACATGAAGAAATGTGATTAATTTTATATTTTCCTTTTTCATGTATATAAATAACGATGTATATGAGGAATATATATTTTATATTTTATAAAATAATAATTCTTTATAAGTGAATTAATATTTACCTTTCATTCATTCTATGTGATGAAAAGCGAAAAAAACATTAATGTGTATGAAAGGATAAAATCTCCATGAAAGGTGTAATTAATTTTTTAATATATAATTTTTTTATGACTGTAAATATTTATATAGTAAATATATATAACATATTTATCATTATTGACTTTCTCGGGATGATTGAACCATGGTTAATGAGAAATGAAAAAAATACTGAACCAAAACATACTTGAAAAAAAAACATTTATCACCCATAACATAGACTATAATAAAGAATTTATAATAGGCTATAAGTAAATAATATATTGTATTATATGTAATATTATTGTTCGATAATATATTTATAATAAATATATATTTATTATAACATATGATAGAACTTGTATGAAGGAATTCAGACCTGACATAATGGTTCATTTCATAATCTCATTATTTTTTGGTATTGTTTATGTTCAATACATGATTTGGTGAATTAATCAGTATTTATAAATTAATGACAATATATATTCTTATACTCTATTTATTTATATAAATTTCAGGGATTAATTTTATTATCCTTTATTTATGTACTCAAGATGTGGAAATAATTGTTTAATGGAATGCTGACATTTGTTTTATACTCTGATGAGAAACCTTCTCATCCATGTACATATTTTACAGAAAATGTATAAATGGATGCTTTAACTATATAAAATTAATAAATAATGATATTTTTGAACCATGTTTTAATTTATACTAAAAAATTTAAAGGGACTCTTCATTTCATTTTCTGAATGAGGTTATGTTTCACTTTTTTACAAAACTGTGAAATGAATAGTTATTAAAATATATAGAATGAATATAATTTCATATCATCATAACCGATAATTATTTTTTATCTTCCATTATATATATAAATGGTTCCATTTAAATAAAATGTTTCCTCAATATTTAGGGAAATATTTCAGACTTTGAATAATTGAATTCAAATTTTAAATGTTATTTTCCTCTAGAATTTTTCCACAGATCCTTTTATTATATTATCATCTATGATAGAATCCGTTGTTGAATATTATATTGAAGATATAATCAAATGATACCATCCACCATACTTATTAGTAAGGGTTATCAACATTTTTAATGGGAAAAGTACTGATATTCTATATGCTAGTTCTTCCAATATGAACATTTGATTATTTTTATAGTATATTAATTAAGTTGTATTATTTATTTATATGATAAATTAATTGGAATTTTTATGTGAATGGTTGGGAAAATAATTACATAACCTATCAATACATCTATTTTACTCATTATACAATCTATTTGGTGTATTTAGATGATTTCATACCCATTTATGTAAGATAACATAGAAAAAGGAAATAATGATAAAATTTAGTTGTCTCACGTTATATCTTCCATCATTATGAAATTAGTTACAGATTTCCATGTGATTATTTTATTTCTTGGAAATTCGCAGATTTGTTTCTAGAAAATGTGTTTATTTATATAGAAATTTTTTTCTCCTCATTTATTAATTCTATATAATTAATGCCTTAGTATATTCCACAGTACAGATACCATTATTATGAATCAGAGCTCACACATTTCTTATGATTCCTATCCATAAGCTTCCATAAATTATATGATTACTGATATATGGGGATATGCTACATATAATAATGACATTCTAAAAGGGAATACTATAATAAATTTTATATTTTCATATGTAATTTAAAATTCATGTATATTTCTTGTTGTCCAATTATATTAAACTATTTGATCATTTACGATGTGGTGCATGGTATTTAGTGAGAAGGAAATAATGTTACCACTGGTCATAGGATTCTTTGGTTGTGGTCTTTACATGAATATAGATTATGTACTAAGGAGACAATTTACATTTCTTACAGAAAGTTCTATACCATATCCATATAGATATCTCAAGGAACTCATGATCTCCCAAATCAAATGATAACAACCACCACAAAAAATACAAATAAGAATTTCAATGACCTTGATCATTCATCATTATTTCCTTTCTTGTGTATTTTTTCAATCATATAATGAATAAGGATATATCAAATAATGAATCTTATATAGTTCTTTCCTAAGAAATTAGAAATTAAAAAAACGGTTATATAATTCTTATAAAGTATATATAAATATATATTTGGCTTAGATAACTAATATTTCATAACTACTATACTATGGGTATATAAGCATCTCACGAGCCACCAAAATCCATTACAAAATCTTAGAAAATTTATTTTAGTAATTTTATTATCTAATTCGATATTCCTAAAATTTAGTGATGATAATCCTTGCTCATAGTTAAAAATTTATTAATACATTCTTATAAATCACAAAACAAATATTATGTAAAACAAGGAGAATGGTCATAGAGGATCAAAAATGGTATCCCATGTAGCTTTACAACTTCATATATATATATATATATCAATTATTCCCCCATATTGGATTCAAAAATCGGGATGATGTGAGACGCCTTTGTAATCCTATTGATAATCACCCATATGGAATCATTTTTGTGAATAGTTCTTGTAATACTTGCATAAAAATCCATACATACATTCCCTATTTCATAAATAGGGATAAATAAATATTTCAATATACTCTCTTTCCATTGTTACTCAACCATAACTTCCATACCACGGAGGTATCTCCAGACATACTCTGACACTTTCATATTCATTATATCACCTAAAAAATGTATTATCAATTATTTATACATATTTTTAATGAAAAAACGAATTTAAAATGTATTTGGTGATAGATAAAAAATAGTTTTACTTGAAATAAAGTGGAATAATAGTGAAATTATTAAAAAGTAACCAAGATTACTGATCTTATTTCCACTCCTTAATGGTCTCTCAAACATAATATTTTAATGTAATGGTAAGGTAATAAGGAACCATTATATGAGAATATATAACAAGTTTAACAAAGTTATGAATATGAGTCACCATTTATAAAACTTCATCTACATATTTCTTAGTGTAATCTATGTGAATATATGTTATCATAAAAATCAATTTCCAAAATTCTCAATATTTTTTTGATAAATTATTTTATGAGTATTGGATTAAATCATCTACCATTGATTTTCATTTTTCAGGTCAGTAAACCATGTCAAATACAAATATATTGATATATTCCTTCAATCATATTTATCTTAGGTTTAAATCTATTAATGAGAAGATGGGTTTGAAGATTTTATTTTCTTTGAGAATAGTTAATTTCTCACTAAATAGATAATGACAACTGGATTTCGTGTACACACTACAACATTAAATTATAATTTATTGGTTAGGAAATTCTTCTCAGAATAGTATTTTTATGTTTTAATCTAGATTCATCACAATAAACCATAAAATACATACCATGTTATGAAAAAATTAATTTTTGTGGAAGTGACCCTTTATTTGTGCCCTAAAAATGATTATTGACAATACCCACTCTAATTAAATGGAGTTATTTTTCTAGAGAGTGTTATAAAAGGGGATACAAGTTTTTAGAATTCATGAACCAAGTGACTATAGTAACTTGATAACCCCATATTGATATGTATCTCAAATAAAATGTATAATAGTTTCCAATAGAAGAAAACTTCTATTTTATTAGTGTGTAATGATAATACATTCTCAGAAATTAAATGGAAAAAGAAATATACCTCTTTATAAATAAATTGTATTTATAACATTTTTTGTAGAATTAATGATCTCAATAAATGATCAGTACAATATCTAATGTATTTTTATATTCTTACATTGTTTTAGAATATACACGAATGTTATACATAAATACCACTGTGAAGGATTATAGGTATTTTTGAATGTCATGGTTAATCAATTCCATGAAAACTATTGGTGCATTTATTAGACCAAAGGGCATGACCAAATATTAAAAATGTCCAGAACAAATCTGGAATGTTGTTTTCAAAATATCCCCTTTCTTAATGTGTAATTAATGATTTTTGAACCAAGATGGTTGAAAGGTGTTTTCGGAATCCCAAGAGTTTGTTCTGTAATTATTGTATTTTGTTTTCAAAGAATAAAAGAAATCAATCCACTTTGTAAAAGGAGATGAGCATACTCACAATACTTATTTTTCAATTATATTCAACGTGTTTATGAATGTACAGTGGATTTAGAAGATGTTTTCTTGGTGAAAAGGATCATTGGACTCACCTTGGGTTTGGAATGAATATTATGATCGTAATTACGATCAATGTCCAAATGGACCAAATTGGAAATATGATGATTAATTTATATTTTTTAATTATAAAAAATCATATGTAATTTCTAATTATTATTATTGAATGTTAATTAAAGAAATAGGAAATGCTACCAATCATACATAGGATTGAATTGGAAATAAAGAATATATTGGAAGAAGTATACATTATGATACATTCCAATATAAATCATGGGATTCTATGTTTATCTTCAATGTATTCAAATACATGTGGAAGTAATGATACAAGAAAAAAATTATAGAAGAAGGTATTTCTGATAAACAAAGATGTTTAGTCTCAGATCATCAGTGTGAGATCACATGAAATGGATTTATTTAAAGGAAGAAAAGGTCGATCGGAACATGAGAAGATGAAGATTCTAGTGTTCATTCAAACCAATAATCCAAATGAATTAAATATTCAATGAATGAAGTTGATGAGTACCACATTTATAAGATAAAAAAATAACTTTCTAAAGTCGATTCTCCAACAACTGCTTCATGAGATTTAGTGTTCCCCTGATAATAATAGGTCGAATTGTTTTTATTTGGGAGTTTGTGGGTCAATGAAAATGAAATAAGATGTTTTAGGTTAGTTAGACCTATGAAGATGATGCATTTTAGAGACCCATCGATAATGTAGTCAACAATTTACATTAATATGAATTGATGGTTTTTTTCAATTGGGTGAGGATAAAATAAATCCATTATTTATTCTGTTTTTCATGTATGTGAAGAGAAAAAGGAAGTATCAATCTAGAGAAGACACTGATTTTTGGAGTGATGCAGAGAAAAATAATTATATGAAAACAGAAAATGATAACATCATCAGATAGAGGTACATCAATTTTAGAATATGTAGAAAAGAAGAACCTCTTAAATCAAGCATATATGTGGTCATCATGGATCAAAAAATTAACTAATGATGTTTTAATAATGGTTTACTATTTTTATAACATATCAGTTGCTACAAATCTCCAAAGTGATAAGTTTTTTTTACTAGAAACCAATATTCATAATGAGAATATATTTCTTTATTATATGATTCAATTGGTGTCGATAAACATAATATATAATCTATTATTTAACATATGTATCCATCATAAGGAAAAAATCATAATGAAAATTCGAATTAGACAGAAAAATGTTGTGATGTATGAAGTAGGATGAAGTCCTGAGAAGATTTCAGAATATTATAGAAGATTTGACAAAGCACTAATGAAGTCAAAGATTTATATTCAATTCAAAGATAATTAAAGATCAGGGATATTTTATTTGAGTGGGAATATTTTTCAGAATGTTGCCCGAAACACATTTTGTTTTCCTATAAATAGTGGAAGTACATTGTAATTTTTTACATGGATGTACTATTGAAGATAGAAGGAAAAGTGATAAATGCTTTTAGAGAGAAGAAGTATCTAGATCATGCATTACATAATATGTGTCTTAGAAATAAGAAGGAAAATAGAATAGAAAAGATCATAATCATACTCTTCAGATAGGACCGAGAAATCAATATTTTATTTCTAGACTCAAACATAAGTTCTTCAAATTTATTTTAGTGGTATTCTAACAGAATTATATTTCCATACTGAGAAATTAGACATGGGAATCAGGCCAATAAATGGATCAATAATTATACTAAGTATCATTATGAATTCTAGAAGTTGTTTTTTATATCTCATGGGTAAGAATGAGAAGAACTATTTTGGAAGAATAAATTTCGGAATGTTGTTATAGAAGAATAGTGACATGTTTGGAAGCATCTGGGAAAAAAATTAATAACATGTTATGAAAATTGAATTACATCATATTTTATATAACAATAACATGTAGTATTGTATTAAATATAGTTCAAAATGAGTATAAAGGAATATATTAGTCACTTTTCCACACAAAAGGATTGTATTCTAATGGATTTTGGGGTATTCGATTGGTTCCAAACCATGGAGAGGACATAACTACTATTTTTGAGTTGTAAACCATTAAAATTATTATATTCCTATGTATTTGTGATTGTTTTTTTGTATGGTGACAATTATTTAACATGAGGATATGGGTTTTTCAAATCAAAGGAACCATTAAAGGAAAAGACATAATTGATTCATCCAATCACCCTCTCAGTGATACATGGGTCAGGGTTGGGAAATGTCAATTAGTACTAGTGACGAATGTTACGTTCATTTAATCTATGTTAAGGTTTTCAAGAGAAGTTATAATAAATAATTTGAATTTCATGAAGGGTAAAAGTATTCCAATCTTTGGTTTTATGAATTATCATATCTGGAATTATATAATGATAAATTATCTTATGTATATTGTGTATGATGTTCTTGAAGATTCAAAAGATGGTTTTCCTCATATTAATGATAATTATCCTCTTTCATGTTTTTATATGAAAAATATTTATAATGAATGATAATATAATAATGATTTACACACATCACTTTCAGAATGTGAGTTTTTAAGAGTGAAGGATGATACTAATGTAAAGGTATCTAGGATAAGATGGAGAACATTTATATTGGAAATATAAAAACCAAAAAAGAAAAAATTAAAAATTTGGAGAGTTAAGTATGATGATTTTAAAATACCTGAGTATGAATCTACTAGGTACTTATTTACCAAGGTGAATAACATTTTTAGAAATATTAGATGTCTTGGTTAAAATTTGGAAGATTTTACTTTTTTTGAAAAGATATAAAGGATTATTCATGATAATTTTGATGCCAATGTCTTTTCTTTGGATGATAGAGATCACGAATCTCCATCTTTTTATGATATCTATAGTAATATCATTACTTATGAAATGATAAGGGATAAATTTATGAATATAAAATAATGATCATAAAGAAATTTCATTCAAGGATACCATGAAATGAATTTCCAATATGGTTATTAAGGAAGATGGTGCTACAGATTCATATTCTAAAAATTAGGTATGAAAAAATTATGATAAATTGTTATCGATGATTTAAAAAATGTGAAAAGAGGTACATAAAATAATATAGGTAAACTTCCCTTGAGGTTTTTTGAATGTGGAGCCATTAGACAAATATTAGAGAGTTGTTATCAAATAATTAATAAAGAGAATATTGATGAAGAATAAAGAATACCAACAAGGTTGTGGATGAAATATATCGATAAAGCTAAATTTTATTCGAAAGGAAAATTATAATGTTTGATAAATCCAAAAGGATAATATTTTCGTATAAAAAGATTGAAAAAAGGATTGTGAATCTAAATTTGCTAAATACACTGAGAATACTAAGAAGAATAATTTCAATTTAACCATTAATAATATAGTGTATGGAATTATATGTTCTTATGAATAATAATGTTGATTAGAATTTCATCATAAATAAGAATTGAAAGAATTTTGGAGGATGATTTCCATGATTGAAAAAGATATAATGAAGTTAAAAGGTGGAAAATTTCAAACAAAATCTTGAATGTTTTCATGGTGAAACAATTTTTCTGTTAGATATGAATAAATCTCATGATAAAAATAAAAAATCGTAATAAATATCTAGAAGTAAAGTTGATGGAAAAATATTAGAGTTTGAACTTGTCAAAAAAACATTCAAAATATTAATATAGGGTTAAAAAAGTCAAAAATAATATCTAGGTTGTTGGTAAAATTTCTTATAAGGTTAAACCGGAGAAGTATCAAAAGTTACCTTCAACAGCTGAGAAGAATTCTTGAAAAGTTTCAAAGAAGAAGAAAACTAGGAATGACATGTAAGTGTCCAAGAGAAACAAAATGTAGAAGGCATGATTTTCTAGACATTATTGAGTATGAAAAATAATCAACTATATTTGGTTTTGATAAATTTGAATAAAAAACTAAGATAAAGAAGAAGTTTTTGGTTGATAATATAAATTTTCCTGTAAAAAATATTCTAACAAGAAATATGTGATTTTTTCTAAGAAACAACTTCACAATCCTAGTAATTATGGAAATTATAAAGGGTAATGGTATTTTTATGGATACTTCTAGTATTGTGGTGGATTAATATATATGGAAAATATGTGTTTGTTTAAAAAATATTATTACAACTACTCCACAAGTTAAATAAGTCAATGATTGAGGTGATGACAAGATCCTCAATGAAAGAAGTCTGAGAAGGATGTTTTGATTAAATCATAGATGGTTGGTCTAAAATTTGAGAATAAGTTCCATCCTCTGGAAACTATTTGTGAAAATGTTTTGTAAACTATAAAATTATTAAATGGGTGTCTTGTTTTTTTATGTCATAACCAAAGATAAATATTATTCTCAGAAGCCTAATCTAAAAAAAGATAAAGGAATCAAAAAATCACTTTCTATAGAAATCACGCATAAAGATTTAAAATTAGAATGTATTTAGATCTTAGATATGGATGTTTTCTAATTTAATTGATGATTTAAAATTGTGGAATAATTTGAAATTCATCAATGAAGGAATAATGAAAGTTGGAAATTATGAGCCTCTCAGAATCAAATGAGTTGGGTCAGCCATTATTTTGAAAGAAAAGTTAAATTCCAAGAAATATTATTTTATGGGTTGAAACACAAGTTTCTATTGGTTTCTAAACATTTAGATGAATTAAAAAAATTAATTTTAAAAAAATATGGATTTTTTTCTGAAAATTGAGGATGATATAAGAAGAGTTATAAGAGGAAAATGTTCATAGGGAAACATATTCCATACCGGTAAGGCTAAATTCTCTGGTTAATTTGTCATGATGGAGGAAAATGAACTATGTCATAAATGTATGTATCACATGTTTTAGAGAAACATATGTATGTTATCAATGTGGGATAGTGTTTGTGGAATTGTTCACATGTCAAGAAGAATTGAGTTTTGTTTCAAAATATTCCAGAAAGGAATGATTATAATCTCAGGGCATAAGAAAGTTGACATTTCTCCAAAATAACATTTAGAACTTATTCACAATGATATTTTTTGGCCTATGTGAAAACAATCAACTCATGGATATATGTACTTCATTACATTAATTTATTAATTTACCCACATTACTTGTGTTATGTATATAAAACATATGTTATTTTATATCAAAATGTTTAATAGTTTCTAGGGGAAATAAGAGATTAATGTGAGTGTTAATTGAAGAAGATGAGAATATAAAATTCCGGGGAATATAAAAATGTATAAATTTAAGGTTACCTTGAGGAGAATATAATTTTTCATGAGTTTTTTCCCCATATACACTTCAACAAAATGGTGTTTTTGAAAGGATTAATTATAGACTAGTTGATGTGGAGAGAACTAAAATACTTGAACATGATCTCTTTCATTACTTTTGGAGGCAAGAAATGATTACTTTTATGTATATTCAAAATAGATTTTTATATATTAAAAGATATGATACAACACCATATGAAATTTTTTAGGACAAAAATTCATGTTTTAAACAGCTAAGTGTTTTTTCAATTCATGAATCGAAAAGAAGAAATGTGGAAACCATGAAAATATAGAACATATAGGTGAAGATGGAATTTTTTTAAATTATATGCTCTAGAAGGATTATGATATTGATATTTAAAAATACTCATGTGAATCATTTTTTATTTTTTTGGTGTGAATGTTAGTTAAATATCTGAGGTAGATAAACAGAGCCACACATATAAGTAAGATGAATAGGATGAATGAATGTCTGTTAATAATTATGGTAAGGATATTAAAAATGGAAATATTAATCTAGAAGAACAATTAGAATCATCCATTTATTGTGAGGAGGATGAATCTCAAAAATCCAATCCTAGTCTGAGGAAGCATGTGGAGGCTCAAAAAATTATTGGTGATCAACATAAAAAGTTAAAAAAATTAGAATACCAAAAGATTTTACACATACTTCATTGTACTCAAAAGTTGTGCTTGAAGATGTGAGTGAATCTGTTGAGCATCCGAAATGGGTTGAAGATATGAATGATGTGTTATATTAGACTGAGTATAATTACACTTGGGACCTCGTAACCATTCCATACATAAACGTTTTTGGTACAAAATGAGTTTTATGAAACAAGATGGATGAAGATAGTGAAGTTATACAAAAATATAATAGTGTGTAAAGTTTACTCACACATTGAAGAAGATTAGTTTGATAAACCTTTTTGTGTTGTAGTATGGTAAGAACTGATCATAATTTTCCAAGCCATTTCTACAAATTAAATTTTCAAAAACTTTTAGAAGGATTTGAAGTCGATAATTTTAATGGTGATCTTGATGTGGAAGTTTAAATTGAATAAACATGAGACTCCATTATTTGGAAAAACAAATGTTATGTGTGAATGTTGAACAAATACTTTAATGGGATGAAACACGATCTAAGGGCATGGTATTCCAAATTTTGTACTTTCATGAGGAACATGAGTTTTAAGAATGGAATAGTTGATAGTATTCTTAACATCAAAGAAATTAAAGAGTTTTACCTCATCATAATTGTGTATGTTGATGAAATTATCTTTGTTGGGAATGATGATGGAACATGTGAAATATTTTATGAAGAAATGAAGAAGTTGTTTGAGATATCTATGATAGAGGAAATGAAATACATTCTTGGGTTACAAATATTAAAAAATAACAAACACATTTTTTATTCTCATGAAAAATATGATAAGGAAGTTATTAAGAAGTTCCAAATGGTAAATAAAAAACTATTTTATATAGTAACATTAATGGTAACCATGTTGAATAAAGATAATAAAGGTATATAAGTTGACGAAAAAGAGTTTTGGAAGTTAATTCAGTGATGTTATGTATTTGACAGCCTCAAGATCTAATATTGTTTATGTTTTTACCTTATGTGAAATGTTTCATTGTTTTCCAAAAGAAAAACATTTATTGGATTTATAATAAAACTATTAGACATATAAGAGGTAAAAAATTCAGAATCACATGTGATAGCTCATAAATTATTGAATAGGTTAGGTATCCATATTCTAATTGGTCAGGAAATTGTGATGATAGAATATCCTTATCATGGGGAGTTTTTTCTAGGGATTTGTTTTTTTAATAAAAATAAATAGGATTCAATAAATCTTATCATGGAGGAAGATGAGTATGTTTCTACCATTCATGACTCCACTCAACATATGTGTATTCATAATCAGCCAAAATACATAGTTGTTGAAGTGATGTCACCCTTTCTCTTGGGTTTTGATAATCAAAGTGAAATACAACTTAAGAGAAATATGATAAAACATTATTATACTAATAATATTGAATTCAAATATCATTTCATCAAAAATAA
The DNA here is from genome assembly GCA_963277665.1 of Viscum album. Taxonomy (NCBI): domain Eukaryota; kingdom Viridiplantae; phylum Streptophyta; class Magnoliopsida; order Santalales; family Viscaceae; genus Viscum; species Viscum album. The sequence continues at coordinate 1,219,860,975 of OY728166.1, read as the reverse complement.
TTTGTAAGATAATGAATTTAATTTTTAGTATGTTCCAAAATTAATATAAGTCACTTACATTTTCACAAAACCTTTACCGATTGATGCTTTTTTATAAACTGAGGTTGAACATGGGCATCCGTTTTCATTCTCGTCATGGTGGAGTAATGTGTTTTTATCCCCTATCTCATCCAGTCTAATTATGATATTTTCAAGGGGGTGGGGGAATTTTTTCATAAATCAATCCATTAAATATGTGATAAAACTTTTAAGGAATAATTTAGGTGGGGGTGGGGGGGGGGGGTTTGTGGAAAATATATGATCTTATCATGTAAATGTCTAAACAATTATAACTATTTGTTAGAGTGGTTGTAAGAATCATTGATTGATAGGGAAGATGAAGAAGTAACAAAATATATGAATTAAGGGTAATAATGTTTCATGAGTCACTACGTTTGATCAACATGGTTTTTTGTCCCGAATTCTTATTCGTACAATGAGTTAGCTCATGTAGGAGTAGAATTTTTGATAAGTTATCAATAGATTAAGGTTAAATTTTAGGGGATTTATGAATAAGGGTTGAAAAAAAATAAAATGTGGGAAATTGGTGGGACCTTATTTGTTGAAATTGATTTTTGGAAACCAAAGAAGTTTCTTTTGTGAATATTTCGTTCTTTTTCAAAGAATAATAGAAATAAAATAACTTCATAAAAGAGGATGATCAAACTCACAATCATAATTATCCAATCAAACTCAAAATGATTATGAATGTCCAGTGGATTAAGAATTAATTTTATGGGAGAAAAGTATCTTCTAAATAAACATGGGACTAGATTGTATGTTATTATTATATTCAGTTTTGTATTTAGACTATATCAAATAGAAAATATAAATATGTGTTTAATTTTTTCAATTATCACAAATCATAATTAATTTGTAACTCTTGTGATGAAATACTTACGAAGGAAAGGGGGAGTCATTCCAATCATAATAAAGTTTGGATTGGAAAGAAAGATGTTTTTGGAAGAATAGAATGTTCTAATAAATTATAATATAAATCAAACAATTATATGTCGATCTTTTACATATTCATATTCATGAGTAATTCATGATACAAGATGATGTTATTAGAATAACGAAGCTAAAAGACAAATATTTTTTGTCTCAGTTCATTAGTGTGATATCATGATATATTGAGTAGGATAATGTCTATGAATGTTTATTGAAACGTGAGAAGATGAAGATACTGATATTCAGTTAGACCAATAAACTAAAAGATTTAAATAATTTAATATAGAATTTGATGAGTATCAAATTCCAAAAAGTAAAAAAAATATTATTGAAGTTGAAGATTCTAGCACCAGTTCATTAGGCACAGTGTGCTATAAATAATCAGAGGAAGAATTATTTTCCTGAGGGATTTTTTTTAGTACCAATAAAAAAGAAGGAGGATATTGGATGTTGGATGGAATTATTTGGGTGAATAATGTTAATGAATGGTAAAAAATGTAGTCATCCATTTTCATTAAGATAAATTTTCGGTTTTTTTTCAATTGGGTCCAGAGAAAATAAAGACCATATTGGTTTCCTTTATTTTGTGGGTCAAGATAAACTGGACGCTTCTGAGTGGAGCTAACCCAAATTTTCTGGGTGAATCAAATAACAATAATCAGATATAGCCTAATGCCGAAAACATACCCAGATACACGTTCATCATTCTAAGGATAAAATAATAAAATTACAATTTCTTAATGCTAGTAAATGTTCTATAAAGGTGGATCATAAAAGTAATGGATGGTGTTTGTATTAGGGTTTTGTAGGTTAATATCATATCATATGGTGTAGAGATTTAGAGTGATATATTTGATTTAGTTGAAACCAATCATCAGAGCAAGAATTCATTTCCTTCCTATATGTTTCAATCAGTGTGGAGAAAAGTTATGAACAATCTATTGATGAACATTTTCTTCCATCGTAGTTAAAAAAATCAGAGTAATAATAAAAAGCAGACTAGATAATTTTAATATTTATGAATCAAGAAGATGGAATGATAATATTCAAATAGATTTGATATTTTTTTAGAAGATCTATAGAAGTCAATGTTGTATACAAAATTTGAGGGATATGGAATATTCGGGAAATATGATTGGTTGGAAAGGTTTTTATAAATCCCACAAAACCACTTTTTGGTCATATATAAATTGGAAAATTATTTTATACATTTGAACATGAATTTACAATTAAATAGTGATCGATGAGAATTTAATGATTGTAGAGAGAATATGATTCTAGATCAGACTTTCCTATGGATGTTTATCAAATAAAACAAAAAAAGGAGAAGTGACATGATGGTATTCATAATCTCTGAATCAGACCAGCAAATATGACTTGGATTTCCAGACTCAAACAAAATCATTTCATATTTGATTTTGTGGTATTATAGAAGAATTATATTTCTGTACTGAGCAATGAGACATGAGAATCAGATTAGGGATCGGACCGATAATCGCACCGAGTATCATTATGAAGTCCAGAAGAAGATCTTACCTACTCCTGGGTAAGAAAGTGGATAATATTATTTATATATTATATTTTTTAATGTTTATTAGGAATCATATTAACATGTTTTGAACCATTAAATAAAATTTTCATAACTTTTTACACAAAATTTTATGGCTTCATTTTTGATAGAAGAAGAACATGCACTATTCAATTGAAAATATTTCAACACAAATTTAAGGGATTATAAAACTCATTGTATCCACACAAAAGGATTATTTTCTAATATATTTTGTAGTATTAGATTGTTTCAAAATAATATTGTGTATGTAGATACTCTTGTTTAGTAGTGAACCTTATAAATTATCATGTTTCTAATGTTTTGTGATTTTTTTTGTTTTCAGAAATGTAACAACTCATTAAAAGGAGGGGAATGTTTTTTAAAATGAAATGAATTTAAAAGGAAAAAATATCAGTAATTTACTTCCTCGCTATCTTAGTGATACTTGTATCTTAGTTGGGAAATCACTAGGATAACCTGACCACAAATAAAATTTTCAGAACTATTGAGGTATCATTAATTGATCAAAAAGGACATCAATCAGAGGTGTCAGATATATATTATATATTATAACATGATTCGATATATGCTAATAATTATATATTAATAATGAAATATATATAATACTTAATAAATAATGGTGATTGGACAAGGTGACATAATTGGTTTTAAAAACCCTTTACATTACATTTCTTCTAGTTGGATCTTAAAATCCTTTAATTATATTGGTTCAGTTCTGTATGACGTATGTGAAATAAGATTTTTCATGAAAATTACATCAATTTAAACATTCACATCTCTTTTAGGTGAAAACCCAAATAATTCTTCTTTAAACACACACACACACACACACACACACACACATATATATATCCAAAATGGAAGTGAAATTTATCATCTGAATTATGTAATTAAACCCCAAAGTGACTACAAATAATTAATAAGAAGTAGATACAACCATTTGTTAAAATGATTTTTTTTGAAACATTCACGTCAAAACCTCTTATAATGTGTTATACTAACCCTTATTGATATATAAACCTCACTCATCATGCATAAAAATCAATATTGTCCTTGAAACCAACTATCAAATCCACTACCATGATCATGTAAATGAAAATCCATGTTTAAAATATAATTTCACAAAAAATAGGACTCTATCGATTGTTAAAGAATGAGATACACATTTAAATCCGATGAAATATATCTACCTAAGACGTTTCAAGATGATCATCATGTGTCACATCACCATGATAGGAAACCCCATTTTATCACTAACCCATGATGAAATAAAAGAAAGTGATGAAATAGTATAAAATGACACATGCATAAAATTGTGGTCAGTGTAATAAATCAGAGACATTGGGGTAATATATAAGGACTAATTTCAGTGTAGAATCATGGTTTTGTTCCATTTAAGAGTATCCAAGGCTCCATTGGTATTTTTATGGAGATGGTGGAGAACATAAATAAGATGATAGTTAATTCAAATGTAATTATAAAGGTGTACATGGACAAAGATTATGATAGAATGAAATGAAGATTCACTATTAGAGTCATGTAGAAGTTTAGATTTCATGAATGGGTTTTTTTCATTATTTTAGATGTTACACTTCTCTATGTATTACTATCCCACTAATGGGTAGAAATTTTGGTTTCTTTAAATCAGTTCACGGTGTATGGCAATGTGACCCGTTGTCCCTGGGTTTTTTTTATTTTGTACAAGGAAGATCTTACTATAAATATTAAAATTTGTTTGAAGGTGGGGAGGATCATGGATTTTAAAAATATGTTTTGGAATTGAATGATATCACATCTATTATTCGTTGATGATATATTGTTTTTATACATGGAAGGCTAAAATCAGTCAAAGGGTTCGATGAAATTATGGATTCATATATCCTTTTGAGTGGTCAATGTGTCCACCAAAGGGAAAACATGTTTTTTATTTGAAATTAATGTTCGTGAAGTCATTGTAACATAATCCATGACAAGATCAGCATAGAAAGGAAAAAAATTGTAGTGGAGTATCTTGGGGATCCAATATCAAATGGAAGGATAAAAAATTATTTATTTGATGGAATCATCAAGGTGGTCATGGGGCAGATTTTCAATTGGGAAAAATTATTTCTATCATTCGGAGCTAGGATTACTTTAATTAATAGAATTCTTACATCAGTTCCAATGCATGTTATTCATATTATCAAACCACTGAAAGGGAAAATTAGAAAGTTGGAGAAGATCATGAATTCAATTATATGGGAGGAAAATCAGCCTAAGAAATGTCACTAGGCATTATGGGCCCATATTGTAAAACATAGTGATGAAGTAGGCATTAATTTGGGTAGTATCATAGAAGCTATATTTGTAGTGCAAGTGAAAGTGGAAAGGGAAATAATTGAATAAATTATTTATGGGAAAATTTTATGATAGATGGATATGGAATTAATTATGCGGAATGTGACAATAGAATAGAGGGTTGTCTCATATATCTCGTTGCATGATCCCACACATAGAAGATCTTGCAAGCATGGTCATATGGGTGATTATTCATAGAGATGTTAATTTTTGGAAGGCATGATGGATCGGGGATGCTCTATTTATTCCCAATATCCTTGTGTTAAAACTATTATTCAGGGAGGCCATTAGGTTCATATATTTTATTAGCACTATTCTTAATAATGAAAAAAATAACCTCAAAAATATTTTTTTGGTGGATAAACTAAATAGGTGTATCCTTACCTGCTTCTCCTCTAGGATTTTTAGTGGAAAATAATATAGGAATGTAATGCATATTATTAATGGATATGGGATCTATAAACCAAGGATTTTGTGAAAGGATATTCATAGTAAAATGAATTTCATTATTTGGATAATAAGGAATGGTTCACTTATAACTAATGAAAAAATTGAGAAGAAGAATGTTTGATTTGAATATAGATGTCATTATAGAACTATTCTTCAATAATAGTCTTCATGGAATATATCTGTCAAGGACTATTGGGAAGAGGAAATATGGATATCCTTGGTGTTTATCATGAACATCCATGAGGAAGGGGAGTCTATTCCAGAGTTTGTTGAAAACTAATTCATTGGGGATGCTTAATGTGGCGTGGATATGAAGGTTGAAGATATTGGTTTTTCAGTAGTGTGTTGGTCTATCTGGGATTTGAGAAATATATTAAGAGGGGGAAAGAGGGTTTCCTTTGTTTCATTACAGGTGTACACAAATATGCTCATGGAGGAGGTGGGTTTTCTAATCACCGTAGGACAAGTATCTGCTACCCTACATCGGCATCTATCATTACACTGTACCATTGTTGATGATAGGAAAATGAATCAGTGATTATGGGTAAAATGGAGATATCCCAATTCAGGGTGATAATTAAATGGGGATGGATCTTTCTTGGAAGGGGTGTTTTGAAGAGGTTGTCTAGTTAGAGACATCAATGGTTTAGTGTCCTTGGGTTTTAGATCATTCTATGGGGATGGTATTTCATTGGAAGTGGAGGCCAGACCCTTGATATCTCGTCTCATTCTATGAATGTTTTATGGAATTATGATTTCTAATATTGAGACTAATTCTTCAATACTTGTTTGTTTTTTTAAAATTTATGAACAATTATCAATTTGATCTTGTTTAAAATATCAAAAAATTTAAAATTCCTATCAATTATGATATTTGGGTCCAGAAAATTGGAGAGAAGTGAATCTTGTAGCGGATTTTCTTTCTAGTAAAGGGACTTCAGGTGATTGTCTCATTATATACACTGGTTTGTGCTCCCTTCTGGATGATTGTAAAATTATTATAAAGAGTATTTCTCTTGGCATACATCATTTGAGGACACTATTAATGGGGGGATTTGTAGGCTTTATGTTTGTTTAATTTCATAGTAATAATATGTTCCCTTTTAGTCAGTATAGTGGAGAAACATGACTAGTCTTCGATGACCGTATTATTATAACCATACATTCACCTACTCATTCTCCATTTTCCCATTATTATGTGTTTTAATTTTACAAATTAAGGGGGAACAAAGTTCCAAAAACTAAATCATCCCACTAAATTCTATTAGAAATAATTGTTTTGATCAGACTATCCAGATAAATTATAAGAGTTCTAAGAGACATGATTAGTATTTATAGAAACCGAATCCAATGTTCTATAATAATTATTTGTAAGATAACTAAACTGGTAAGAGTTACGACATAATGTTTATGATTCCATACATTCTCTCATGATATTCTTGAGTTAACCCCATTGGAAAAACCTAGGATTTATTTTGTGTCATTAAGGAATGTTAAATAATAAAGTTTTTTAATTCTATCTAACTCCACCACCTTGGAAGTAGGTGTCCCACATCATATTTTTTTCATCACTAGTCTCCCCACAAATGTCCATGGTTACCTGATAATTCCTCCAACCAGGTATCTAGTTATATCCCTTTCTACTAATGATACTCTATTAATGAAATATTTATAGTTAGTAGTAAATAGGATATCTATCTCAGAATGAATCATTTATTCTAGTATAGAATCAATGATATGTTCCTTCAAGGATACAATAGTAGCCACATCTGAAAAAAAATATATACTATGTTCATAAACAAAGCTACATATTCCATAAAATATATTTATTCATTATTTTATCTAGAGAAGTCACTCATTTTTTATATCATTAGGTTTTTGTGCTTGAAATGGGTGTTAAAAAATCATCAATTCCCACCCATGTAAAATATTGGATGAGTGTATATTATAAAACTAAATCTCATCATTGGAATATAGAATTCTAAAACAAGTCCACCTCTAATTTAACCATTAGGTCTGTCAGTATTCCTTGGAAGTGAAAAATATAGTTCTTTCTATTAAGATACAGATCATTCATTTTAGGTTCTAAACCCACCTTAAATATTGGAGGATTTTATTTATGAAATTTAAAATAATGATCCACATGTTGTGGTTCATCCTTTAAATTTCCCATATCAATATATTTAAAATATTTAAGGATAATCTAAAAAAGTTGTTGGATTCATTATGGATTTTGTAAATTTATGTTTTTTGTAGCCTCTTCTTGTAGGTTTCTACATCATTTAACTGGTTCAATTTCTATATAACCAAAAAAATACTACTTATTCATCACTCATTAGAAATTAATGTGTTAGAATAATTCATTTCATCACAAAAACTATAATTATATCCACATTCTAATGATCATCAAAAAAATATGATCAAGGAATTCGTAGATGGACATATCACTAGTAATGAATGATATGGAACACACATCCACCGCCCAGGATGATGAGATGTAAACAAACCTAGAAGTATTGCAGAAAAAATTTTAATCCTAGACCTCCTTGGTAACATGATGTTCAATATAAATAGGTTAGATATATCCTTTTATAATATATATTTCATATTATGGTATTCCTATATCCTTGTGACCATACCAATATGATAAAATAACAAAGACATATTCCATTTTTATCATTCCCACTAAACCCGTAGGCTTCAGCTCTGTCAAAGGGGCCACTGGGCTTATGTAACTCCCCCAATATATAAATGTATGGAAATAAGATCTATGTAGTAATTAAAAGTTTTTGGGATGATTTTCACTGATGAAGAAATAATAATATAAAATATAAAACGAATTCCAGAAATTCATATATATGATGAATGAGAAAAAAAATTAACAGAAGACTCAGAATAAAACAAACATCAGAGTAGAAATGGAAACAATACACATCGATAATGAATGAATGAATAAAAAAATGACTCAATGAAATTATAGTTTATTCATCACAAGTATCAAATAATCAAGATCCAAGCACCAACATCACCTTACATGCCCTTTGTATCATGATTCATCACTAGAGATGTATGGAACCCTTCCACTTCCTATGTCCCTATAAACAAAATTTTCAAATACACCAATGTTACCAAGTAGGGCATGACTATAAAAATCAGTAGGAAAATCTTAGATACTTCCAAATAGATTCCACAAAGATATTAATAAGTAAAAAAATATTATATAAAATATGTTTTAAGAAGATGTACACTTTTGAAGAAATCCATAAATGAGTTCCATGTTATAAAACAGAAATCAAGGAATATTATTATTCCCCACCATAAGGAATAACAACACCATCTTCACACACATGCACACACATTACATGTACCACCCTATATACATGAGTGGTGATTCAACCAATCATCATTGTATTACATAGTGATCCATATTGATGGTGGTACCTCATAACCATGATCCATATCACATTTACAATGGTACATCACAACCTTGATCCATCTTAACAAACACATTCCAAAAAAATCATTCCAAGATACCAATTTTATAATTCATCCAGAACACATTTTTATTATTTTTTTGGATAAAATATTTTTATTCCTTATTTAAAATCTATTATCTTGAAATCATTCAACAATAGAGGAATTCAGTTATATATTATAATGGAATTTTAGAGAAAAATACAACAATGATTTAGGAAAAATAAATCCATCATGTTGTATAATAGAATTGTGAGAGAGAGGCCAACTACCTCTCAGTGAGTGATGACAATTGAGAATGACATAATGATACCTCTAGATCTAGTCTCAAACCCTATTTCCATCAATAGATTTATTTAAGATTGAATCGAAACACATCAAGGATCATAGAACATTATATAAGGTAATATATCTATTTTCTGAGATAATAATATGATATCTAAAGATAAAGAGAGAAAACATACTATAGATTCGAGAGATGAAACATACATTAATCTGTCAAAAATATATTTTACATCAAAAGGAACTACCAAGAATGATTATCTAAATGTAACAGTATGATATGCATAGATCAGAAAAGATAATGAGTGTTTTAGGAGTAAAGATTAATTGAAAATATTTTTCTTTGAAACAAAAATGCATAGTGAATGGTTTGACCACATGGTTTGAGAGCCCATGCTACTATTTGCAAACCAGTCCTAACATAGTTGGGTCGCATGATTTGACAGATCCTGGTATATCAATGATTTTCCCCTCAATATCCACTTTTATAATTTCACTCAACAACAATAAAGTTTATCTTAATAGTGTTCCTACCTAGAAAATCAAAGATTTGATTTCACTATTCCCTGGTGAAGTTTCATGGCTTATTCTAATTCTAATCAAATTATTATCCCTTAAAAAGCATAAAAACACTAAAAAAATTTGAAAATCTTCCCAAAATAAAACCAATTACTATATAAACTAAATATAAATGTTAAAATAGTAATTTAAAAGAAAATGGGGGTAATAAAATCCATATTGAAAAATCATTTATTAAAATTTATAAACATGTTAGGTTCAATAATTCATCGTTAATAACTATTACATCATGTAATTTACAAAAGAATCATTTATTTTAGTATATCTTAATAAAATAGTTAAAAAATATCAAAATTAAAAATTTTATTCTTTTATTAAATTTATATCCCAATTAAAAACCATATCAATCGTATATAAAAACTGAGTAGTCTGCAACTAAAAAAATTAATATCATCCTACACGGGAGCGCCAGGATTAAATTTGCATTGGTGATTATTTCTAATGTCACAATTGAAGTACAATATGTTGAACTTTACATATGGGGTATTAAAATAAATATTCACTCTAAATTCTCTTTCATCCCACCTATTTTATCCAATGGTCTATGGGGACTTTGGGCCATTGATTGTATTCAGTCCAAGGGCATTCATTGCACATAGACATCTAGTTATCAAGGGGATTTGAACCACATGGCCTCTAGTAAATTAATGCTTTTCAATACATAGGGCCTATAGGCTATGGATAATATCAATTTTTCATTTTTGAAGAAATCGTAGGATGATGAATCAATGAAGTAGTAGTCACAATGATGAGTAAATCAGTATTTGGGTTGAAGTAATGATATGGTGATGCTACAATCATACTATGTAATAATAATTAGGGAACTATAAGATATTATTAGATTCTTTCAAGGAGTTAGTTTCAAAAATCTCAAGGAGATAGAGTGGGGATATCTTATATATTTGGGTTAAATAATGGCATAAAATCTTAGTGCATCTGGGCCTCTGGGCTATGTCATTTATGATAACATGTATGTGGTCCTCTGAGGAACGTATGGTTTATTTACCAACACAATTACAAATCTTGATTACTAAGAAATGGAAAATATAGAATGGGGGATAATGGTAAACAAAATTTATTAATAGGGTTTAAGAATAATTTTTCTTCACTGGGAACATTTATATGTAAATGATGAAAATTAATCATAACAATATTTTACAAGCTATGATTCCATATTTTTTATTTTATAATAAGACCAATTTTATCTCAAAAGGAAGGAAACCTTACATAACATAGAGGCCTAATGGAACAACACCCTAAATTACATATCCCAAATCCTAGATGAATAAATCACGTACTTATTTATTTTCAATGACTATATTCAAATAACCACAGCCCTTTATCGATTATAGTATGCAATTATCTAGCTAGTAGACGTTTATAATGAATTTTAGTTCACCAGGTATTGTTTCAATTTCCAATGGAATGTCATCCATATACCTCATTCAATATAATGTCTAATTTTCTTTTTCTAGAGACTGATACTAGGCTGATTTACTATCTAAGGGTTTATTCATTATGGTAGATATGATATTCTCTATGGATTAGTGGACTTGTGGACCAATGTCCCTTGATATTCTAGAGGCCCAATGGACCAAAGTTCCAATTTTTTATTAATGTAAATTCATGAACCAAAGGAATTTTGTCTCATAGGCACAAATATATTTTTTGAAATCCCAATTTATATAAATTGTGCCACTATTATATTATGACTTTTTGGATGCATTCATTGATGTATTTTGTAATTAAGAGGCTAAAAATTACCATACCCTATATCTATTTTTTTTTTCAAATGGTGTATATGATAAACTCTTTCAACTAGGCATATTCTATTAGTGGATTCTAACATGATGTTTTGTCATGTTATTACCCTGATGACTCTTTTATGGATTGTTATACTACCTCAAAAGGTGCATTATGGCTACATAAATTTATCAGTGGGTGGGAGGACTCGAAACGGTTTTGGGTTCTCTGGTGCCTATCATTGTCCATTATTATTAGTAGATTAAGAAAATTTGATAAATGGGTTCTGTGTCATGTTAAATTCAATTCAGTGTGTCCAATCAAATGGTTTGGATCAGCATGCAGATGATGTAGTGGGTGACCCAATTCATCACATAGTGGATGTTTCTAAATGGATATTGGTTTGAGGAAACTTAAAATATAGTAGTATCTTCAAATGGATCTCCGTTTTGGGATCAAGGGTTCCCTATCTTGGTAAATTAGTGTCTATAATGATAAAATTAGTCTTCTAGAGTGGGGGTGGGGTGAACTCTTCAGACTGGGGATACAATTTAATATCTACTTTTGGGATGGGGGAGGTTTAAGGATAATGTTAGGGAATGAAGCATGGTGTTCATTTAGGGAAAAAATGTATTTTAAAATTGAAATACTAGTAATTTAGGCTACCCATGTTCTATGGATTTCGTGCCTATGGTCCATCAAGATATGTTTGTAATAATTAATTCTAGATGGTTCTTACCATTCCTTTTAGGGAGGCATAAAACTTGAACCAATAGAGTTCTTACGTTTTTTAGTTTTTTGGTTTATTCTAATACCATCAAATAATAAAAATATGTTTTTCGTAATATTAATATTTTTACTGTTTTTGTTTTTATCCCTGAAACTTTATATAGGATTTCTTAGCCTGATGTGGATCATAACCCCATACCCTTTATTTATTTGATGGTTCAAAGGGAACACTAGAAAAACTCCTTCAGACTAGGATCAATGTTTTCGTGTCAACTAACATGATAGAAGGTCATGGTATGGACCTTTTTTACACTCCTCTTTCTTAGTATACTACCTCTGGTAATTATGGAATGGCTTCGTAAGATTACCATATTTCATATTCTATTGTAGGAGATGACGACAATGTGAAATAGACACAAGACCATATTTTTTCTTCATTTCATTCAACTATTTATGATGATAAAATATTATAAAGGAAACATATTGGGGTATAGGCTTCTACCTAAAGGGATGAGTAAATCCTACATATGATGAAAGATGTGACTTTGGATTCTTGCATACACTTCCTATGGATTTCATGAATTACATTCATAATTTTTTATTATCATGTAATTTCCTATCCATTTTTGGTAGTGAGTTTGTCACTATCTTCACATGTCATATTCCCTTGATAATATTTTACTCTTATTTCATAATGTAAATATATTGTTAATTCAATAAACACATAATTTATATTCATTGATCATCATCATCATCATCATCATCATCATAATTAGTATGTGTCTACATCTACAATTTTTTCTTCAGATGGTAATTATGGGACGACTGCTGGTCATAACCATGATCAATTTACATCATTTAATATGAAGATAATGGATTCTCCAAATGATTTTGTTGTATCTTACTCTGCTTTTTTATCTGTTATGTATGTTATGTTATGAGAATATCAAATAGAGGTTGGGGTGAATTTTTTCTCTGATAAATCTTCTGATTTTCTTACTAATGAACCTTCCTAACAAACCATTCATGGAATGAATCACATTCAAACTTCCCATTTGTATCCTTTGGGAGTTGAAATTGGAGTATATCTTGGAATTTCTATGAAACCTTTATGTATTTGTAAATAAATCATGATATCTTCCCCAATGTTTCATACTAAAAAATCATTTAAATTTCTTGATCAGGGTTGGCCTATACTAGAGGATTCAAAAAATATGGTTGTTGTATAATAAGATCTTCATTAATCTCTATCTATAGATGGAGATGATAATAAGTAGAATTTGTTTATGAATTGGTATTACAAATTATAATATATTATTCATGGAAACATATATGTATAGTTTCTTTGGAAAGGTCACATATGTCGAATGTGATAATGAAAATGTAAAAAATTCCTACATCCCATAAGAGAAGTTTATTTAAGAGAGGATGGAATTGGTACTCAATGATGATTTTAAGGAATGTTTTTAATTTCATGGTGACTGTATATTTTCAGAAAGGGATCATGTATCCATTGGTTATTAATAATAACTCATAGTATTTGATTTTATATCCTCTTAAAATTAAGATAATATATAGTCAAAACTAGATTTGGACATTCTAGTCAAATCAGTGAAATTTAAAAAGGAGAATACATATTCCTTGGAAATGGATGATAGACCAACCTTTTATAAAAGCTAAACTAGGGAAGATACTTTGTAATTGATAAGGGGTGGAGAAAAAAACATCCATAATTGGACAAAATTTCTTATTAGAAACTCAAACATTAATGACATCTAATTTTTTTCTCACCATAGTTTTCTTGAGATTGGATTTTACTGGTATGTAATATTTGGTACTTTTTATGCCACTATCATTGATATTGTACCCCTTAGTCACATATTATATTTCATAATATATGTATAAGGGCATTGGTTATCCGAGATCATCTTCCAATTGTTATTACTAATACAATTATTATTATTATTATTACTACTACTACTACTACAACTACCAATAATATTAATACTACTGATACTACTACTACTATTATTATAGTACCACATGGAATATCATAGTGGTTTCATACCTGTCGTGACCCATCCCACGGGGCCCAGATGTGACTACCCTAAGCCCACCTTCCATAGGCCATGGGTTCGTGACTAGCACCTGAAGGATTTTACCGAAAAAGGAAGGCATTGAATTAGAGATCTATACACACTCCAAAGGGGAAACTGTTGTGTCCTGGGCCCAGGATTGTTGGGCCCCCGCCAGGATTGTTGGCGCCTGTGCCCCGGTAACCAATCCCACATCGGTTGTGGAGGGAGATTGGTGGGTGCTTGAAATTCCCGTGCCTACCATCCCCTCAGCAACGCGTTTTAAAGCCGTGAGGCCTGGGATAGCAACTGGGCCAGAGCGGACAATATTGCTGGGCCGAGGGATCCGATCCATCAATTGGTATCAAAGGGTGGTTGGTCTTGGGACCGGTGTGGGCTTGGGGGGGGGGATGTTGTGTCCTGGGCCCAGGATTGTTGGGCCCCCGCCAGGATTGTTGGCGCCTGTGCCCCGGTAACCAATCCCACATCGGTTGTGGAGGGAGATTAGTGGGTGCTTGAAATTCCCGTGCCTACCTTCCCCTCAGCAACGCGTTTTAAAGCCGTGAGGCCTGGGATAACAACTGGGCCAGAGCGGACAATATTGCTGGGCCGAGGGATCCGATCCATCAGAAACCTAAGTAAACAACCAACCGAATTAAGTTACAACCACAAGAGTAATGTACAACCACATGTACAACTGTAAACTGAAAAACAATGGGTAGGAATACAAGACCTATAACCCGAGGTAAAGTAAACAACTGTTGTGTCTTCCCTAGAGATCTACCTAGATGGTAGTAGCTATAATTCTAAAGTAATAGAAGATGATCTCTACTGATCCTGTCACACCAAGCTCCACCAAGTCCCGAACCACCAAATTCTACATCAGAGCGTCAATATTCTACACCAGAAACAGACGTGTCGATAGAGACATTACTGGGGGTGAGTATAACAACACCCAGTAGGGGACCCCGAGACCCCTGAAGGTAACTCAGTAATCCACAAAGGAAAAAATAAAAATAAATACCACAAAGGTAAAATAACAAGCATGATCTAAATCATGAAGCATAATGAAAAAGAGATAGCTCACTCTTACGGAATAACTTCATGGTTACTGGGATATAGATGACTAAACGTAAGGCCAAATCATCCTATCTGTTGTAACTATACTACTATCCTCGTATAGGTCACTATAAGCTGACCCTTATTAGTAGCTAGATGCTGACCCGTAGTGGTCGTTAGATGTTGGCCCATATTCCTAGTTGGAGATAACCTGTATTGGTTGCGAGTGCTGACTCATATTGGTTTCTCATGATGACTCATATTGGTGGATAGTATAAAGGCAAGGATGATTAGTCATACAACTAGATCATCCCACTCTTGAGTTTCTAATGTTGACCCATATTTGTTGTTATTCTTCTTCATGTCACAGCTAGCCACAAGATTCACGCGCGAAGAATGCATGATCTCTTACAAACTCTTCTCCTCAAGCCATCAGTCATATTTAAATCAGTACTAAGTCCCAAAAAAAGACTACCCAGGGGACCACCCCGTCATAGGGGTCCCAACGTGACAGACGGTGTGTCATTTTCACGCCTGGTCTGTGAGAAATGGGAATTTTATAAAAAGGTCATAGTTGGATTCATGTTTGATCCAACCTTGGTCTCATGTGAAACACTATAAAAACACATTTAGAGTATCTCCAATGAACTGCCTTTTCACAAGGGTCATTATTCCAAATATGGTGCATCGATCGAATGCATGGTCTATTAGTTACACCCCTTTCCGTGAAACGGGGGTGATAATATCTCAGTCGGGCCAGGCTTGGTTGCGACTACCAGAATATGAAAACGGACCGTTTCCCAAAAGGGGTCCCAACACCACTGACTGTGTGTCAAACAGACCCATGGTTTGTCAGTTACATACGTTTCATTATTTGGGGACCAGTTGGGTATGGGCCCAGTCTAACTCGGTCAGGCTGGGCTAACGCAATGTGTCCCGGGGTCTACCTGGCCCCATCTGGGTCCAACCAGTTAAGGGTCAGCCCGGTTCACTGTGTCTGGCCCGTCAGGGTCAGGCCGACTACTTTGGGGGCCCAGGCCGCGGTTGCTTCGGCATGACAGGGGGGGGCTCGGCCTACCCGTGATGGACCGTTTGGCCGCGGGTCCGGCCCGTTCATCCAGCCCTGTCTTTCTTAAGGCAGACCGCATCAACCAGTTGGTCCCACAGATGAAGGGTCCTTTTTTTCACCGTTTCATGACACAGCGCGAGGTCCACGTCAGCTCCTCCTTCCACGACAGCATATTTAGGCGCCACCCATCTATTATGCAACCAGCTCAGGCCGACTACCTCTGGAAACCGCAGCGTGCGACGACATGTCACCTTCCACTATCTGTGGCCGATTGCTGCGGGTCTACTCCGTCCACCACCTGTTGCCATTAGTATGGCCCACCGATGGTTGTTTCTGTGCCCATATGAATGTCACTGTCATTTTGAAGCAGTCAAACATCTTGCTGCCATGTTCGCTACTCCGCGAGGAAGAACGCACCAAGGACATGTTTAGTGGAGGGTCAGCGCATTATTTGTTTCAGCCAATGCCTTCTGCGTTAACATTTTAATAATGTGGAAAAATTAATAATGAAAAAAGGAAGAATAATCCCAGAGATTAAGATCTCATAACAACCATCCACATGATTAAAAGAGAGGTGGATCAAACAGTTAGTCGGTTGGTCCGCATTCATTATATTTTTCAAGAACGAGAAGAGAGGCATCATCAAATCACATAAACCCCATACATTATATGACATTCGTTTTTTTATGATCGTCATTGATGGTTTACTGCGTTGACGACGTTGCCCGGTTCCGACCATCGAAAGGCATTATTCGTCATTCGTCATTCTTCACTGGGGTGGAAGTGCGTCAATCTTTTGCCCAAGAATCCTTCAAATCCTTCCCCTTATTTTTCACAGCATGTCAAACTATTTATTAAACCACACTGCAGTGTTTCCATAAAGACGTGATGTCTTGTTGTTAAATTGTTTCATTTATGACACACTGTCACTGCTTCACACCATTATATTCACTTTTATGTTATGGAATTTAGGTCATCCATGTGTTTCATTAATATACCCCGTCACCGCATTTTCACTTCCCCACAGTGTCACCGTTCTCCAACCAAGAGAGAAAAAATAATAAAAAAAATTATTTTAAATTCTATTATTATTTTCCTCAAAAAGTTGAAATATTAACATTTCTGTTCGTCCCTTTCAGGCTGCATTTAAGTCATTTCTAAGAGAATCACAGCATTCCATATTCAACGGTGCCCTCAGATATTCGATCTCAGAAACATTTCAAAATATAGAAAACACCACACTCGCGTTTACTGAACATACCCAAAAATTTTAAAAAATGCAATCTGTGCACATCGGGCTTTGGAATCATTCCCTGTCAACTTTCACAGACACGTAAAAATCCCAATTAATGGAAATCATTCATAGAATTTCTGGGTATTTAGATTATCCCCACCTTGGGGATTCACATCCCCGAATTCCAAACAAGGATACACAAACAAAGATTGGTACTGGGCATGCATATGAGCCTCTTGCTCCCATGAGCTCTACTGGAGATTCTCGTGCTGCCATAGAATGCACACTAGAGTTATTGAACACCCACTAAGGACCCTCTCCTGTCGATCCTATTTCTCTATTGCGAACTCTGAAAAATTCGCATCGTTGTCAATATTCATCTCCCCAAGGTCAATGACATGAGATTGTTCATGAATGCATCTCCTCATCTTAGATACGTGGAATACGTCAAGCACCCTCTCCAACTAGGGTTGAAGTGCCAAGTGGTATTCCACCTCTCCAATTTTGTTGTCTCAGATTCATATCTTTCCATGCGAAGATATATCTGAGACTATAGGAAGGGTTTCCACTTCTTTTTCCAGGCAGTCATAGGTGCCACTACTCTGGAGAAATCAGGTACAAACCTCTAATAGTAGCCTGATAATACAAGGATGCTCCACAGCTCCGTAACACTCCAGGGTGGCTTCAAATATAGTACATCCTCGATCTTTGCTGGATCCACTGCAACTCTAGCCTCTGAGATGATGTGTCCCAGAACTGGACCTTCCGTATCAAGAACTAACACTTTGAGAGCTTATCGTATAATTAGTGATCCCAGAGTGTTTCCAAAACTATCCTCAAGTGTACAACGTGCTCCTCCTTGGAATATGAGTACACCAAGATGTCGTCGATGAAGACCACCACAATGTGATCATGGTATAGTTGAAAGAACTTTTTTCATGTGTCCCACGAACACTGTTGTAGAGTTGTTCATGCTGAAAGGCATCAGCAAGAACTCATAATGGCCATACCAACATTTTAAGGTTCTCTTTGGTACATCCTCATCTGGTACCCTGAGCTGATGATAGCCTGATCTGAGGTCTATCATTGAGAACCACTTCACTCCTTTCAACTAATCAAACATATAATCAATCCTGGATAGAGGATACAAGTTCTTAATGGTCACCTGGTTTAGGCACCGGAGGTCCACACATAGCCTCAAGAATCTGTCTTCCTTCTTGGAAAATAATACTGGGGATTCCCATTGAGAAATACTGAGCCTTACGAATCCCTTCCTCTATAAGTCCTCCAACTATACCATCATCTCTCGGAGGTCCACAGGGGTCATCAGATATGCTGGTGTAGATATCTGTGTTGTTCCTAGGAACTAGTCAATGTGGAAGTCTACCTCTCTATGGGGAGGTAGTCATGGTAAATATTCTGGAAGGACATCCTCATACTCATCTTACATCGTTGGGAACTGTGGAATCGTCTTATCCACCATTTCGAAAGTCATGCAAGCCAGCAGATGTGCAATCGGCTGCACCCTCCTGAGCACAAGTCCATATCGTGCTTCTTTTTTTCCCTTCTCACAAAAAATGGAATACTAGATTCCATATATATGCATACATTACACTATAAATCTCAAGAATCCAATCACTGCATGAACTTCCAATAGCCAGTCCATGCCTAGAATGACGTCGTAGGGATTCAATTGCACCACTAGAAGATCTCATCTGAATCTCTATCCTCTGAGAGTAATTTCACACTATCGACACAAGTGATTGACAACTGAATATATTCCCGTTGAAGTATCCAAACACAATGGTCGAGCTAAAAGCTCAGTCTGAATCTCAGAGTCCCAAAAAAATTCTAAGGAAAGGAATGAATGGCTTGAACCTATGTCGATAAGAACCGCTGCTAAAGTATAGAAGATATATATCATACCTCAAATAATTTCTGGGAAGTCGGGATTGTGGGCCTCTACTTCCTGTAGCTAGGCTCGTCCCCATCCACCTGCTCCCTGAGCTCATGGTGGACCACCTAGGGGTGATGGTGGTGGTGCTTGGTAACCATGAACAACTCCTACTGCATGTACTTCTCCCCTAACTCATTCATTCACTGGATGAATCTCATGCTCATGTAGTTGCCGCTGCATTAGTATCCCCTACACTATCTGCTAATCATCTTCCCGGGGAGTCAGACAGAAACGAGCTCTATCACTATGTCCCCCACAGGAAAAACATATCATGCCTTGCTTGTGGCTCCCTTAGCCTCTCAAGAATCACACCTATATCCATGCATCCCCGTGTCACCCCTTAGAAGGTCGATCCTACTTGGGCTTCTGCGTCGTCTATCTACTGCCAGCTACAGATGAATCTGCTACCTGTCATCTAGTAGGGGCTCTCACAGTCGGTGAATACACAACAAGGAAGCTCTCTATCAAACAATCTTGCTATAGCACCCCAGCCTACGTCAGGATACTGAGAGAAACTATCAAAACTCTGATCTCTCATTGATGCCCATACTCAAAGGTCTAGGCTCTAAATTAAGGGTCTCATACAATGTCGGTGGATTATCGAGAGAGGTCAATAAATCTCATAGAGTACTGAGCCACATTCTGGCTGTCCTACTGCAAATACAGCAGCTCCTGAATACATACAGAGCGTTGTGCCAATGGCACGAAATATTCCCTAAAAAGGCTCTCAAAGTCCATCCAGGTGAGGGTTCCCTCCTCATGCATCTGGAGTGTCGAGCTCCACCACCATCCTGCCAAGCCCTAAAGAAGGTTAGTGGCCAAGATCCACATCTACTCGGCAGGTGTCTCTACTAAGTGAAAGACCCATGAAACCGCCTCAAACCAGTCCTCTACTGCCCGGGTGTCCGTTTTACCTCGAAACCTCGGAGTCCTCTATCTCTGGAACTCATGCAATGTGCTTAGATGGAATGCATGATCCATTGGTAGCATCTAGTACTCAACGGGTGCTAGTGATGCTGATACAACACTCAAAGGTTACATCACTATGATTTGTCTATGAAATGACGCCTCATCACTCAACGGGCCACTGTCACAATCTCTAACCAAAATCATGGATGGCTATCTTCATGGAGGCATCCTGTAATAAACAGATGCGCCATGGTCAATAAGTTATAACTTGTGAGATGAATCATGAAAGATCAAGAAAACATTTCATAACACTTGAAACTGGTGTTTTCATGTACCGAGTTGGAAAATTGAATTCAAGGTACCGGTGTATGGATACCTCATATGTCGCACCATCATTGGACTCTCCGAACTGAAACCAAACTCAAGACACTTTACCCCATTTCCTCATTAAAATTATACTCTTAGTTCTTCTGGTTGAACTGACCGCCCTCTAATACCACTTTGTCATGACCCATCCCACAGGGCCTAGATGTGGCTAACCCAGGCCCACCATTCATAGGCTAGGGGATGGTGACTAGAATTTGAATGAAATTCCTGAACAGTGATGGAATCTCCTTAGATATCTATACACACTCAAAAGGAGCAGCTAAAGTAAGAAACCAACCAAAGTAAGGTACAACCACAAGAGTAAAGTACAACCACATATAAAATTGTAATATGAAAATATTGGGCCAGAATATAAGCCCTAGAAACTAAAGGAAACTGAAAAAGTTTTCATGTCTTCCCCAGAGATCTACCTGAAGGGTAGTTTCTATAATCCTGAAGTCAAAGAAGAGGATCTGGATGGCTCCCATCACAAAAAGCATCACAAAGTCCTGAACATCCAATGTATGTATCAGTGTGTCCGTAGTCTACACCAAACACAAACGTGTTGTTGGAGCCTTTGTAGGGGGTGAGTATAACAATACCTAGTGAGGGACCTCGAGACCCCCTAAGTAATCTCAGTGATACAAAAAGGAAAACATCAAAATAAATATAACAATGGTAAAATCACAAGCATGATTTAAATCATGAAGAAAAAAAATAAGAGACAGCTCACTCTTATGGTATAACTTCATGGTTACTGGGATAATTATGATGAGTCATAAAGACAGATAATCCTATCCTGAGTAACTCTACTGGTGACCCGTATGGGTCACTGTATGCTGACTTGTATTGGTCGCTAGATGCAGACTCGTATTGGTTGCTACATACTGACCTGTATTGGTCGTAGGTGATGACCTGTATTGATCGATGATGCTCACCCGTATTGGTCTCCGGTTCTAACTCATATTGGTTACTATTATAGATGTATGGATGATTAGTTGTACAGCTAGATCATCCCACTCTGGAGTTTCTGATGCTGACCGGTATTGGTCGCTCTTCTACTTCATGTCACAGTCAGCCACTCGATTCCCGCATGAAGCTTGAATGATCTCCGAAAGACTCTTCTCCTTAAGCCATCAGTCATATTTCAACGAGTAAGAAGTCACACGAAAAGCATACCCAAGGGAATGCCCCATCATAGGGGTCCCAAAGTGATAGATGGTACATCGTTTGGACTCCTGGTCAGTGAGATATGGGAACTTTTGTGAAAAGGGTCAGGTTGGATTCAAGTCTGATCAAACCCCGGTCACATGTAAAACTCTTTCAAAAAACACTTTGAGTTTCTCTAATGAACTGACTTGTCACAGGGATCCTTATGCCACAGACGGCGCATCAATCCGACATCTGGTCTGTCAGTTACACCCCTTTCCATGAAATGGGGGTGATCACACCTTCATCCAGCCTAGCTAGGTCAGGCCCGTCAGAATATTCTAGAAGGATCGCTTCCCAAAAGGGGTCCCAACTCCACTGAAAGTGTGTCAAATCGACACCTAGTTCTATAGTTTCAGGCATTTCATTATTCGGGGACCGATGGGGTCTGGGCCCAGTCCCACATGGGGAGGCTGAGCTGAAGCAACGGGTCCCGGGTTCTAGCTGACTCGATCCGGGTCCAGCCCGTAAAGGGTCGGTCTGGTTCATGGGATTCGTTTTTCAGTGTTAGCCCGACACTTTAACGGGCCTGGGATGGGATTATCCCAGCCCGTAGGGTGGGGCTTGGCCCACCCATGCTGGCCCACCGGGCTGCGGGTCCGGCCTGGCCCGCTGGGTGGGTCTGGCCCATTCAGATTACCCGCGTCCGGCCTGGTCCCACTGAAGGCGGACCACTTCACCAAGTTCGCCCCACGGATACAGGGCCATTTCTTCTTAGGTGACTCGGCGTGACACATGGTCTACGCCAGTTCCTCCTGCAGAGCCCACTGACCGCGACTGCTGCAGCTGGCGGTGCCTACGGGCTCCACCCATCTCCGGTATTTCCGACTCGGGCCGACCACCTCTGGCCACCACGACGTGCGATGACATGACCCCTTCCACCACATGTGGCTGGTTTCCGCAGGTCTCTTAAAGACACCACTTGTCGCCACTGGCATGGAGTGCCAGTAGTTGTTTCCGCAGCCACTAGAATGCCTCCGTCATTTCGCGGCCCTCAAATGTCTTTCCTACTTGTTCATTGCTCCGCCAAAATGAACACACCAAGGAAAAGTTTAGAGGAGGGTCTGAGCCTTGTTGGTTTTGGCCCGCAACCTCCGGGTTAGTGTTTTAATAATGTGGGAAAATTAATAATAACAAAAGCAAGAATAATACCTGAGTTTATGATCTCGTAACAACAATCTGCATGATTAGACAAGACGCGGATCAACCCATTAGTCAGTTGGTCCGCATTCATTATATTTTTCAGGAATGGGAAGAGAGGGAACATAAAATCACATAAAACTCATAGCTTTTATGATATTTATTGTCGCACGATCATCCTCATTGGTTTACGGAGTCAATGAAACTTCTTGGCTCCGACCATTGAAAGGAATTATTCATAATTCGTCATTCCTTACTGGGGTGGAAGTGTGTTAGTGCTTTTCCCAAGAATCCTCTAAATCCTTCCCCTTATTTTTTTAACACGTCAAACCATTATTAGAAACACGATGCATCGTTTCCATAATGGCGTGACATCACGTCATTACACTGTTTCATTTATGAATCAGTGTCGCTGTTTCGCACCATAAAATTCGTTGTTAAATTTCAAAATATGGGTCATCCGTGTATTTCATTAATGTGCTCTGTCGCAGAGTCATCGCTTCCCTGCGAAGTCGCCGCCTTCCACACAATGGAAAAAAAATTATTTTAAATTAATTTTTTATTTTTCTCAAAAAAACCAAAAATTAACATTTCTGCTCGACCCTTACTTGTCAAATTATTGTCTTTTCTAGGAAAATCTCAGTATTTCGAGTTTAATGGTGCCCTCAGATTTTCTATCCGAGAAATTATTTAAAAGATAGAAAAAGTCACTCGTTCATTTTATGAATGTACTCAAAAAAAGTTCAAAAATTCATTCCAGGCACACTGGGCCTCAGAATCACACACCGTCAACTTTCATAGACTTGTAAAAATCCCAATTAATTAAAAATAATTCATGGAATTTCATGAATTTTCAACCACTATTGTGGTGCTTCAGATGTCTCAGATTCATTCGATACCAAGATCATATATTGTATGTTATTTCTGATTGTACCAATCCCTACTTGGATGTCACATATTATTTTTACCACTATAAGTACTATTATTATTAGTTTTACTATCACAAATAATATTAAAATTAACATTACTATTACTATTAATAAAATTTTTATTAATACGATTAATATTATTACTAATACATTTTTTATTAGTTCTATTATTAGTACTATTATTACTATTACTATTACTATTACTGTTACTATCAGTACTATTACTATTAGTAATGTTACTATTACTACTATTAATTTTATTACTATTACGATTATTAATATTAAAATTATTACTATTAATTTAATTAATATTACTATTATGAAGAATAGACCACTAATAGAGCATAATGGCACAAACACATTGACTTGATGAAATGTAAATATAAAATAACCAAAGGAGAATATGGGACCAGACATGGAAAAACATCCATCATCAAGAATCCAAAAATGTTACATCATGTCACACAATCCAAAAACTAGTATTACAAAGGTAAATTAACACCCAAAGATTTACCTGCTCTATGTCGAGATCTTCCCCTATCTAATAGGGTCACCTCTACCATGGGGATGTGATCCTCTCTTTTGTATCTTGATATGTTTATAATTTTATCCATATAATTATGAATCAATTCCATCTAATGGGTAATGTATATGGGAGGCCCAAGGAATGACAACAACATCCCACATTGTGCTATAATCCATGGGGATAAATGCATCCCAATCCTAACTGTCAATAATTTAACCAAAATATATTTAAAGATTGTCTCAGTGACCCAATCCCCCTCTAATTGAATAACATTTCAATTATAAGGGTTATCTATAATGGGAATTTAATTTGATGTAGGAACCTCAATGGACCAGTTATAAGTCATCGTTCAGTCTCTTTGGGATAGTAGTGGCTAGATCACCCTAGTATATCTCTTTATGAATTGTAACATCACTACGAGATACCTTTCTAAAGAACATTTTTATAACTGATTTGTAAATTCATTGTGGAATCATTGATATGATAATAATTGGGGAAATATACTACACCACATCGCTCAATGTAGATATCCCCTTCCTAATAAGAAGAGGGGTGTCTACAATTATGTTATTGTTAGAAGCTTCATTCATAGTCACTAAAATAGTATGATCCATATCATCCCTACGAGAGGTTGTCACATCACTAATAGAGTGATTAATAGAAATAACATTTTGATCATTCTCCCCCTTTTATATCCATGTGTTTCGAAAATATACAGCCTTACCCACTTCTAGTAGAGACAAACCAAATGAATCAAAAAAATTAGTTATATAATCTACTGTATATCTCTTCACATAAACCAATAAATATAACTTGTGTAACATAGTATACAATATGTTTACTTATTTATTTCTATAGTTTGGTCTTGCATCACCAACCCCACTTTTATTTGATCACTTGTAATACACAAAGTATGATTAATACAGTCGGTTTCCTTCAATAACATTCCATTAAGAGTATTATCTGATGTCGCATAAATAAAGATAGTTTCATCACCTATATAAGGAACATAAGAATAATTTTTCTCAGACTATTGATAAGCGTTGCAACATGAATGCTTAATCCCAGCTAAGTTAGTATTTTTATAATACTTAGTATTCTAGATGGCTTCAACATTGACTAGTTTATTCTATATAAGATTGGTAGCATGCACACACACATTATATTTTTATCATTTTGATTATTTAATTGAATTGAGGTATACGACTTCACCTTAATATTTTTTCTTTTCATAGAATATGAGTGGTAGTTTTTATCAACAAGATCTTCTCAGTTAGATATCAGTTGGTTTATTAATATTATTTTTATTACAACTCTTACAATTTCAATTATTATTGTTAATATTATTACTATTATTATTATTTTTATTGTTTATATTATTACTATAGTTACAATTTTTATTATTAATATTATATTTTTTGTTAATATATTTGAGGTTGGTTGTTTGAGTCTTGGTAACTTCATTGTGTCTTGAGCTGTAGTTGAGTTGTACTGAACATTTTATCCACATCAAAGAGCTCAAGGTTTGATCCCCAACCACCCCATGGGAGATTTTAGAACAATGATATTGATGGTAACGTATGCATAAAATATAATATGGTGATGAATTATTAGATATGTTGGAATGATGATGTTGAAAATGGGGTGAATATATAGTTCCACACTAATAAAGCACATAGACTTAGGTTTTTATCATATGTGACACCTGATATTCAATTAATTAAAGTGAAAATTAAAATTTATTAAAACTATAATACTTTTCACATTTTTATGATTCCTTTCAAAAAATTATAATTTTCTATGTTGAGTAACAATTTCAAACTTAGTTTCTTAAAATACACCTAGGATGTTTTTTGGATGTTTTCTTTTAGAAATAAGCTTTAATGAATAATTCATAATGTTATATTTTAATATTCCTCAATTTATTTATATTATTTTTATAAAATGTAAAAAACATATATTGACTATAATGTTTTTAATAATATAGGTAAGTTAATTTGGATGTAAAATAAATATTTATATGAAATTTTTTTTATGTAATAATGTCATTCCGGTATAATTAGTAAAATTAATTTATATGGAAATCATTTTCATGCGTATTTTAAAATAAAAATATAATTTATAAATGTTTAATGATTAATATTTTTTGTATTCAATTATTTACATGTGTCATGTTAGGAAACAATTTTTGATAAAAAAATAAAGAGAAAGTGACCACAATAGTAATCCAAAAACACATCATGTCATTCTATAAAGCAGCACATTGCATCGTCAAATTTTTTTGGTAGATTAAATATGTCTAAAAGTTAAATATTTATCAAATTATAACGAAAATTATAAAAAATGAATAACCTGTATGAAAAGAAGAACAATATGTAGGAAAAAACTAAATCATATCATGAATAATATTCATGACGTGAATTTTGCAAAAAACATATTGGATGTAAAAACAATATGTGAAACGATTTTACCCACACAATAAAAATTTTAAATTCACTGTCAATTTTATGAAATAAATTAGAAATAATATGTTTGGAACCACACATTACAAATTTTTAATTTCATTAAGGATGTTAAGCCCATGGTACTCCCTAAAAATTACAGTTTCGATGACAATTTATTTTGTCGCCTCTCAACTAGGATGTATGAAAACCGTTAAAACATGGATAGAACTAAACTAATTTTATTTATAAATTTATAAATCCAAAGTGTAACATATGGATATAAATAAGAATCCATTGGGATATTTAAGGGTACTACTTAACCACATAAGCTCCAAATAGTGTCTTATAGTAAATTTATTTACCAAATTTTATTTCCCTTCATTTATTTTCTTTCAATTCTTACGATGTCCCCTATATCCCGAATCAACTCGAATTCAACCATCCTTTGAGGGTTAGTTTTTATGGGTGATCGATAATTTGGGGGGTATTTATAATGATTAATTTTTGAGTTTCTTCTTTTAATGAAATAAAAAATTTCTATTAATTCATACAGATGGTTTCGAGAGTTTATTCTATTTTATTTATGAATGCATCTACACTAGGTTTACATTTATTTTATTTAAATTTCATTGATTGATTATGCATATATCCCTCCTCCCAATTACAGTCTATTAACATCAGAATAGATATGGTATGGGTGGTGAGTTCATAGAGAACACCAACACATTTGAAGAATTTTTGTAGGATAATTGTTAATTAGGGAATTACAATTCAATATTAGGTATAACATTAATTTATTAAAATGAAATGTCAAAGCTCCACAATCAAAATAAGAATGGTAGACTAATTGAGACTTGGTTAGGAATTCCTTTACCATCACTATCTGTCCAATAATGAGAGATGAATTTAAAATGGAATCTATCACTTACAATATAGAATATTTATAATTGTTAAAAAAATAAAAAGTGATAATGTATCACTTGTTTTTCCAATAACCATTTTGGTCACCATATTTCATCACTTTTTTTGAAATTAATCATTTTAAACAGATTTTCAAAAATCAAAAAATATAAATGTAAAATATAATAAGATTTTCCTAAAATCAAATATAAGATAAAAGATCATTTTTCATGATCTCCTCTTTGGGAGACTATAATGATATCTGTTATATTTTTCTAACAAATAAAAAATTGGTTTTGCACACCCCAAAATATGCATGTGTCAACAATCCTTAATGTTGAATGATTTAAATGAAATTTATTTATTATAAATCTAAAGATATTAGCTAATATATATATAATGATGAATTCTAGGAATATAGTTAATTTATTATTATCTTATTCTTAAAAAATTATTTCTTAAAAACCATTTTTCATAACGTTTTTTGAGATTATTTTTATGTTAAATTATTCCACTTCTATGAATTGAATTTTATAATATGGGTAAGATATTTATATTTATTATAATTAATACTGTTTAATAAGTTTAACATAATTATCATCCATAAATAATATTGAAAATAGTAACAATTTATTATTTTGGATAATGATAAAATGGGTTTAACGGTGGTTATCCTAAAAATATATGGGTAAAATTTGAAAAATTACAATTATTCCTGTAACCAAAATTATTAATGGAAGATTTATCCCCTATCTTATTCACACCTCTAAATTAATTTATCAAGATCAAACCCTACCAAATCTCTCCTAAGATTTATAGACACTTAATAAAGGTGTTATACTTCTAAAAACCAACACTAGTGTCTTTAATAAGAGATTCATAGGATGTTCATCTCAGAGAAGTTAGTAGTCATCACCAAACTATTTCTTTTTAATTTTTATTTTACCACCATCATTTCTTTCATAACACATAC
This sequence comes from Viscum album, assembly GCA_963277665.1. Classification (NCBI taxonomy): domain Eukaryota; kingdom Viridiplantae; phylum Streptophyta; class Magnoliopsida; order Santalales; family Viscaceae; genus Viscum; species Viscum album. The sequence goes on along the minus strand of OY728166.1, from coordinate 1,219,832,031 downwards.
AATGTAATAACACCGATATATTCTATAGAAATTTATTTATTATGTTTATGCGATAATATTTTTCTATATACTTTTTCATCAAGTAGTAAATAAAACCATGACTTGTGTGTAAAGAGGATTACCACTTCATGAATTTATGTTATTTTTTCGATAACATATAAGGAAAGACATATTAATAGAAAAAGTGAATATACATGATATTTTGTGACATGATATTTATTTATTAAAATTAATATATCATCCACTTTCTTTCTCTTTAAACCATTATATAAATTAAAACATTCCTTGTGCGTATGTATGGTCTACCATAGCAGCAAACTGATGCGATAAATTATCTATAAAAAAGTGTTAATGATGTATCTAAAAATGTATATAATAAATGAAAATGTATTCATGACTTTAATATCATTCTATTTATTAGGTACCTATATGATGTGTACATGAAATGAACATCCATGTAAAAATATTCCTGATAACAAGAAGTCGTTAATTCTTCAAACAATGGTAATAATAAAATATTATTCATAAATATATGATATGATTTTTTAAGAGGATAATATATAATATTATAAATGTGAATCTTATTATGTCATAAATTAATAATTTGTTTAAAACCATTATACATTAGTTTATATACCATTCATCTAAATGGGTGTCTGAGATAAGGGATTTCACCTCAAAATACCCTCCATTGTGAAAAATTTGTTATTATAAACCTACTCAATTTTATATAGCATATATACTACACCGTTTCTATATTTTACATGAATAAATATTTATTCACAAATATTACTGCTTCAATTCAATTTTATTCTATCATGGGGTTTCAGTTTAAACATTACAAAGGGGTATGAATTTATTATACAATATAAATTTCTAAGATGTCAATAATTTTTTAATGCCTCATACAACCAATCATTCCTAATATATATATATATATATATATATATTCATATACTATTGATACTAAAATATTTTATGTATTTTATTTCCTTTATTCATCAATTTGGTACTTGAATTAATCAATGAAATATTTATAATAAAAACTGAGTTTATTTCTCTTTTAATCGGGAATATATTTTCTCTATGACTATATTTTTCACAATAATTTTAAAAACAATATTTTATTTAACCAATTTATTTATTAATGAATGTTTACAATATATTTTAATTTTTAAAAGGATTTAATAGAATATTTCTAATTTTTTCAAAAGTTATGTTTTTGAATTTCATTAAAAATTCCTAAAGAAATATTTTTAACGTATTCAATGATAACAGAATTCCCCATCACCATAACAATTTTAGGATATTTATCCTCTTTTACATGATCTCAATGGGATTTCATTGAAAAATATTTTATTAAATATTATTATAATATCTCACTTCTATGAACTTATATATTTAAAAGAAAATTATTTTATTAGAAATCCTATATTCCTGATGAATAGATATTATTCTCTTATCTCTTATTAATTTTTTCATTGTGAACTTTCCCTTGAAAGTAAACTTTAATGAGATAATTTTACATTAATTTTTTTCAAAATATATAGGTTTTATGTATCATGGATATGATTTTTTTTCTAAAATCATATGCCATTTTTACAAACAGTGTTTTGTTATAAAAATTATTTGATTAACTAGAGAAAATATTTTTAATGTATATTATTAAATAAAAAATAATATATATAGATAAGAAATATTGTTTATAAACTGAATTAATTATTCAGTATATGAGTTAGGAATTGGACTTGTAGTTTCAGGTGTGGCCCAGTTATAGATATCCCCATGTTTCATCGACAGGTCTCATGAGAAAAAACGTTTTCCAAATTAAATGGGTTTTTTTCATTATTTCATCACATATATTTATTAATATATCATAGAAGAAGTTATTTATTAAATTGATATCATGATGTTTGACATCACGATGTCCAATATTAAGAATTTCCATTATTTAAAATATAGTTATTATAACCCTTTTAAATGTTTTATTAAATCTATCCATGGATGCATTGCATAATCTTGTTATTGATGAAATGTTGTGTTTTTTAGTTATTTACCTTACCATACAAGTTATACTTTTTTAATCAAGATAGATTATAATTTACATAACAATTAATTATTATTGGAAAACATCTTTTTTCAGTTTCCCTATAATATGATGAAGAAATATTTTAATGAGTTTGAAGGATTAAACACATTCACTTTTTTCATTATTTAAATATAATTACAATTATAAAATGGGTATCATGTATGTATCTAGATCTCCAAGACTATTGAATTGATTAATAATTTATCAATATGACCCATGTATCCATTCTAATTTAATAATCTAACCACCAACTCAGGGTTACTATAGTCATGTTTGTTACAATTTCTTTATTAGAAGGATTAGTAGAAATGTTGGGAATTGGATTTTTGAAATAATATATTTTAAAACATAGAAGTATAATGGAATTTGATGATATACATTGTTCGGGATTGACATCCCAATTTTTGGTAATTTATATATCAAGTGGTTATTCCTATAAATATATCCTGTTATGGACACTTCAAGATGGTGTTGTTTTTATATAGGTGAGTTTATGGATAATAACCAAAAAACAATTTTTTAGTAAATCTCAGTTATCATTATATTTCATGGTGAGTGTACCCTTACTATGTACATGTTTTTCAACTCATAGGTGATATGAATTGGTGAATTATCATTTTCATTAAAACCATTACGGAGAGTTTGAAAATATATTTTTGTTTTAATGGTATTTCCAGAGCAACAATGTTTATGATTATGAGAATAACAGTGCATAAATTTTCATGTTCTATTAAATATTAAACATGATTTTGAATTATATATTTTCTTTTAAAATTCACAGTGTTATGAATTAATAAAATATATTTCATTTTATATAAATTATTCATGAAATAAATAATTTTATCAACACTCATGATCGTAGTAGAAATTACCCTCCTAAGAAAGAAAACACAAATCGTGTGGGAACTAGGAAGCCTTGGGAGTAACATGATTTTTCATGACTTGATACACTAATATTGGATCATTTCATGTGATAAAAGAAAATAATAGTTTGTGGAACTACAAATCTAGTGGTAGGTGGCTAATGGATTATGTCCCTTAAAAAGATATTTTAGGTTGTCAGTTTTGATGAAAAGGATACGGTTATACTGACAATATATTTTCTTAAGGTGTATTATGATCAATGTCGTTTTTTGATCCAGAATAATAGGGATGTAGATGAAAAATTGCACATGGAATACAGTGACACTAACTTAGAATTTTATAATAAATATGTTCTTATTATCAAATAAACTGAACTGAAGAGGATGTTCTTATGTGAAAAGAAAAATTAAGAATTTGGTATTATGGAGTATGAATATATAATTACAATACTATCTTGGTGTTCAATAGATTAAATATGTAATATGGATTCTATGATTGAAAATTTCATTCAAGATCATAAGCCATCTCTATAAAGGGGACTGATTTCTTAAAGAAATCATCCATAATTGAAATAGTTTTATTATCCATCAAAACAAATAAGGAACAATTTAGATTCCATTAATTCAAGGGTACTCAATAGGGAAAGTGGTCAAATGAACACCAAGAAAAAATGAATTATTTTAAGAAGAAGAAAACATAACAATTTTCATCATGTAAATATTATATAAAGATACATCCTATAATTTTTTTATTGTCATTGGAGTTTGTTACATGCGTTTTAAAAAGGGCCACCTTGCTCATTAATGTAAGGGAAATAAAGATACCACTTCTTTCTAATTATTAAATTATAATGAAATGGTGTACTATTAAAATTAATTAAATAAGACTTATGGGAATATAATATAAAAGAGTCAAATAGTATAAGGGAAATCATATTCAAAAACTATATCTAAGTTTATGTTCCCAAAGATGAGAATGAGCATAATTAAATTGTAACAAAAAATTATCTAATTAATTATTTTATTTTGGACCATCATACTCTTTTATATTTTCATTGTTTTAAAAAAATTATAAATATTTCCCAAACACCTTAAGAAATGGAATTTCACCAGAGTCTCTTAGTGTAAATCTCACAACAACAATGTTATGCTATAAAGAATCAATTATGACTCAAAAGGGTTCCCTATTGAAGTCATTGTTATTATACATATGGATCAATTTGATATGATTTTTGTTAAGGACTACATTTCATAATATGATTAAAAAAATTATTTCAAAGATAAGGAAATTATGTTTTATGAAAAACATATAGAATTCCTTATCTTTATAATGGAGATTGTATAATTTGAGTCATATAGGGATCAAGCACCAATATTACATACTAATGGTATTATAATGAAATAAGTGTAAACATAGTCTATAGATGGAAAATGTAATCATCAAATTGAGGATCTGTATACTATATATGAATACATTCTTGTATTTCCTAAGTAATTACCTAGATATCCACCATAGGTGGAAGTCATGTTTTTCATAGATTTAATCACCAATGAAAAACCATTATAAAATCCTCCCTTTAGATATGCCTTTGTGGAATTTGTTGAGTTGATGAAACAATGAGGGGATTTTTTTGATAAGGCATATATCCCCCATAGTGTTTCACCGTAGGGAGATTATATGATTTTAATTATCAAGAAAGATAGGTCAATGGTGTTATATATTGATTTTAGGGAATAAAAATATATTATGAAAATTGATTTGTTTCATATACCTCATTATTATAACTAATTTCATTAAATCCCTAGTTATTTATACTTTTAACATATTGACCTTCACTATAAGCTCCCACCCTTAAACATTACAAAATCATATATTTTAGTCAATGAAAAGGATTCTGAACCGCTGAGGATCTTTTCAATTTTATAGTTTTAGAGAATAAAGTCACAATACAAACGTAATATCCTACTAGAAAACAAGGGAAAATCACTAAAACAATATCCAATTTTACAAAATATAAAACAATTAAAATAAAACATTTAAAATAAAGCATGATTTATTTTTCATTATAAAATTATTCAAAATATTCATCTTGACATCATCCTTTCTCATACCCATACTTACAGACTATGAAAAACATTTGGAAAGTTGGGATTAGAATAAAAATAATATTAAGGGATATAAAAAGAAGAAAATAACCACTTGTCCATGAATATTTATAAACACATCAAATCATTTACAAAAAGGCAGACTTCTCACCCATATAGTATCATATATTTATTTTTTGAAAAATAATAATTTCATAGAACAAAAATTAAACATGAAGGTATATTGGGGAATTACTTACTTAAAGTTGTAATCATCATAGATATAATAAGATTTGTAAACCTTATAGCTACCATACAATGTAACCCTCACAGATACCATATTGTGTAACCATCATAGTTACAGTTGGAGTAACCATATAGACGACCTCCAAAATAAACATACCCAATGCATCCGAGGGAGATATAGTCCCAACATTCTTAAAAAAAATCTACAAGATCTCAAACATAATCATAAAACATGAATAATTCCAAAAATATTACTTTTGTATTTTGTAAAATAAAATTTTAAAATAGGATTTTTAATGAAAAGTCCCTTAAAATATCATATAATTGATATGATAATTAGTAGAAAAACTGAATATGTGTATTCACTGTAAATATAAATAATAAAAAATATTATAAACAAAATTCATTAAAATATTAATATTAATATCACATAATTAATGAAGGAAAAGTTTAACCAAATGAATGTAAATTAGGTTAGAAATTCTCTTACCTAAGGTTCATCTTATATAAAATGTTTTTAAACCTCAAATTTAATGCCTAAAAAAGTGTTATTAATATTTTAACGAATTATATTCATGCTTCTAACACCTTATATTATCATTTTATAACATCACTCCACCAATTTATTAATAATATTTTGTTTATTTCATCATTGCTGGAGTGTTCTTTACATGATTTACATGATCAGTTTGTAAGGGATTTTCATATCAAATGTAAGTGATACTCTAGAAGTGGAAAAACTGGTATTAATGTATTTATATCATATTAAATGATACCATAACATAAATTGAATATACATCGACTATGATGTTAGTAAATCGACACATCATAGATGGTGTTATTTTTTTTGATTGAGAGGGAGAGGTGAATAAATATGATGATGAATATTTTCCATAAACATGATAAAATTACAGTATATATAGGATAATAGATCATTTCATGCATATTTTATAGTGGAGGTTATGAGAGTATAAGAAAGGGAAAAGAATTGAAAATAAAATGAATGAAAATGAAAGTGGATTTTTACCTCTTGATGTCTTCTCCATGAGATCGACCTTAAAGACATTGATTTTGGACTTTTTGTGAGACTAGTACGTCTCGGACGTGGGTAATAGACTTGGGAAGTTCATTGGGAATAATTTAGAAAATGAGAAATTATTGAGAGGTATGACAAGAGGAGGAGGTGATGCGTGGTATTTATTATGGGTGAGAGGAGGGTTTTCCATTATTTTAGTCATTATTTTATTATTTTGCACTAGATAAGTAATAGTGTTGGTTCTTGTGAGTAAATATAGTAATAAGTAAAATTTAGTTCGAACCAATGACATTGTACATCAGTCTTGAATCAATCAGGATGCATAAATTTATTTATTTAGCGTTTTCATATATTATAGAATTTCACTATTCATAAAAAATTCAAGTATTTTAAAAAAATTCAAAAACTTCTCACAAACTATTTCTCAATGTGTATAATCTAATTATACTCCATTTTATAAAAAAAATTCTTTGTATGATATATTTAATTTTTAAATAAAATCATAATTTATTCAAGAAATAAAAAATTTTAAACTATAACTCATTTAATAAAACCTTGAAAAATTGGTCAAGGTCTCAAAAAATTATTTTATAATCATCAGATAAAGAAATAATTTATAATTATATTTCAAGACAATAAATTTTCATTTACATTGATATATTAATCAAAATAAATAAAAATTAAATAAAATATTTATGACTTATAAAAATATCAACACTAATACCATGGTCATAATAGAATTTAAATGATTCCATAATTTATTTATGTATTCATGGGTGAGGTTAAAATTAATTTGGCCAATCTACTATTCTTACGGTTCATATTTCTATTCATAGGGTTAACATTACTATTCATAAGGGTAAGTTACTCTTCACCAAAAATTATGATGATCCTATAAGACTCTTAATATCTTCTGATTGCAACTGTATATGTCCATTTTTCAAAATCCAAATCATAGAAGTAGGGAAATTATGTTTAACAACTAGGATATTACTATCTCTTTTAAAATGTGTCATTACGTAGAGGTTCTTTGTTTCATGCATTTCGTTATATATTAAAATTTATTTGCATATTAATGCATTGTTACATTCTACCCATCTTTTGGAAATATATCCTCATAATTTTTAATTATTTATTGAACAAGTGAGGGTACCTTTCCCTCATAGATTTTTCAAATACCCAAGTTTCTTCTTTAAACTTGATTTTCCTCCATAAAAACATTACCTAGTGTATTAATTTATTTTACAATACTTTCCCTCTATGATCTATAATCTGAAAAATATTTTATTTATAAGTAATTTTGGCCTCCAGATGGAGTACTTCTAGGATCAACACAAGTGAAGAATATGGCACATACTATCTCAACATCAACACCTGAGTGAAATTGTTTACCTGAGATAGACTCGGATGAAAAGCTTCTTGGTCGGCGACTGGTCCAACATTATCTAGGATATCATAATTTCTAATGAACCAAATACTTATGTTTCCATTCTTATCAAAACACATAACCAATTTATCTGGTGATATTCAATGAAAACCATGGACACCTACCTAAAAATAAAATTCTTTCCTACTATTATCTGCGTAACCTTTCTTCATAATTTGAGTTTTCCTCATGTGTTGTTGGATCATATTCAATTTCTTATCCACTTATACTACCAATTTTTCTCCCATCAACTTCCTTTCCCAAAATTCATCCAAAAATGATGGAGTTCAATAGTGCTTCCCATACAATACCTCAAAAGAATTCATGTGTTAACTAAAATGGCAATTGTTATTATATGAAAACTCATCTAAAAAAAGGATTTTGATCCCAAAATCCCTTATAATACATGGAAAAAGCTCTAATAATATCCTACAATATCTAAATTGTTCACTTGGTCTATCATTTAGATTGAGGACAATTGGGTTTTCTAAAATTTAATTTTGTACCCAATGAATTTTGAAGTCCTTACTAAATAAAAGAAGTGAACCTCGGATCTCGGTGAGATACAATGGAAAGAGGAAATCCATGCACCCTAGAAATATAATTGAGGTATAGTGTAGAATGATGATCTAAAGACATAATATCTCTAATTGGAAATACATGTGTATATTTAGTCCATTAGCCAACAATAACACAAATACCATTTTTACCTCAATGATTATTCAATAGTCCCACCACGAAGTCAATGGATACATTTTTTAATTTACACTATGGAATAGGAAAAGGATAAATTATCCACTTTGATAGTTTTCACTCTTCTTTAACCTATTAACATGTCAAACATTTCACGGTAATATTTGAAATATCTATTTTCATTTCCTCACACTAGTAATACTATTGATGGTCTCCTTATATCTTATTACTTCCCATATGGACTAAAAATGGAGAACTATGAGTTTCACAAAACAATTATTTATTATGCTGGGAATTATAATGAAAACAAAATCTCTTCTCAAATCACAAAACACAGTCTTTATCAATGTTAAGTTGTGGAAACATTCCCCTTTTAACCAATTATTTATTTTTATGCAACTCATGTTCTTTATTATTCAATTGATTAATTCTATCTTATAGAAATGAATGCACTGGATCCTAAAATAAAACTGAAGCATTTCCTCCACTAGAAACTTTAAAGAAAAAAATCATTAAATCATTAATCAGGGGGTTATGTTTCAAATGTAACATGCTTAATGATTCGTGATGTTTTAAACTAAAGTAATCAGACACTTTGTTTGATTCATAGGGATTGTAATTTACCATGAAATCATAATCAGTTACTAATTCAATCCATATTCTCTACCTCATGTTTAATTCCTTCTGAGTGAATATATACTCTATACTTTTTTGGTAGGTATATATTTCACATATGGATCCATATAAATGATGCCTCCTCTTTTTTAATGAAAAACCCATAGTTTTAATTCCAAATAATATGTGGGATAATTTAACACATGAGGTTTCAGTTTTTTTTGAATCATAAGTAATTACCTGATCATTCTACATCAGAACACAACCAATTCCATTGAATGATTTATCACTGAAGATGACAAACTCCCCATTTTTGGAAGGTGGAGCCAAAACTTGAGCAGTCCCCAATCTCTTCTTCAGGTCCTAAAAACAAACATCACATTTTTTGTCCAAATAAATTTATCCCATTTTCGCGTTGAATTAATTAGAGAGCTATATAACTGTGAAAATAGTTTAAAAACCTATCAGTAATAACCTAAAAATCATAGAAAATTACTAATCTTTGGAACAAAAATAGGCCTTGTCCATTCATCAACACATTTTTGGTTAGGCAGGATAAACTATTATTTAATTTTTATTTACAATGTTCTCAAAAAAAAATCTATTGCAAACAAAAATCACATTTTCTAAACCTTCCATGTAACATCTTTTATTTTAGAGTTTTCAGGTAAATCCTTAAATGTTTTTATAAAACTATAACTTTTTGAAAATAAAAAAATATATTCAATAAAAACTACAACAAACATATCCAAATATTAATGGAATATGTTTTTCATGAGATCCATTAATACACTAGGGGAAATTTTCAAACCAAAGGGATTAAAAAAAATACTGCATATATATAGTACTAAAATATAATTTCATAATTTCATCCACCTTCACCTTCAACTATTGGTATTTGGATCTCAAGTGAATTTTGGAAAAATACCGATCTCCTGGGAGCTTAACAAAAAAGTCATCGAATGTAGGAAAATGATACATATTCTTAATAGTAATTTTATTCAAAGATCTATAATCAATTTAAAGTACCATGGAACCATATTTATTTTTAACGAACATAATAGGAGAATCCCGTGATGATGTTCAATGTCAAATGATGCCTTTATCAAGAAACTAATGAAACTAATTTTTCAATTCAAGAATATCCAGTTGAACCATTCGATAAGGAGGTTTTGAAATTGGCTTAACATCAGGAACTATGTCAATAGTAAATTCATATTTTTGATCTAGTATAAAACATGGTAACTCATCATAAAAAACATTAAGGTATTCATTTACCATTGGAACATCATTAATTTGAACAGTTACCTTGTTTTTAGTAATATGACTAAGAGAACATTCATTTCCACCTTTCCACAATTTATCAGCTTCCTAATGTGTTATAAAATGTATTTGTCTTTCTAAAAATAATTCCTCAGCTCTATTCAATCATAACATGATAAACAAAAATCCAATTCATACCTAGAATGAAATCAAACTCTACTAAAAAAAACAACAAGGTTTTTAGGTAATGTCTTTCCACAGAAAATAATATGAAGATTATTATAATTCGTTTTTTTATAATATTTCCTCCTTGTGTTTTAACCATATGATCCGACCAAATTGTTTGAGGTGAAATTCACAATTTACAAGAATATTTCTCCAAATCAAAGGAATGTGTGAACCCCGTATCAATCAAGAAGTTTTAAAATTCTGAGTAAACAAACAATGTACCTAATACCACATAATTGGATGGGCCCAACCTCAACTAATGTACTTACAAAGGATATCACTACACCTTTATGCATACAATCTTACTGCTTCCCATCATTCAGATCTTTCTTTGGAAAAGTATTTTCATAATGTACATATCACCATATTTAATAAACAATATAGTTTTCTTATCAGAATTAATCTTATGATCATTTTCATTACAATATGAAGACATATTTCCAAACATACCACATCGAAAACACTTCCCAGTTTTGGTAAGAAAATCCCCATGGTGCTTTTTACCACACTTTTCTCCAATAGGAAGTTGAATATTCTTACCTTCATATATCATTGATTGATTCTTACACATCACATTCCATTTGGACCACTTCGTATACATTTTTTCAATGTAAACATGCACATTTGGAAACTCCATTTCTACCCTCTTAGCATATGAAATTATTTTCTCATAACTTTTTAATTCATGAGAAACCAAAGCTCTTCAATATCATGGCTTCAGCATGCAGTAAAAAATACTTATTTTTATATTAAGACCCTGAATAATATTTTGAGTGTACCTTTCCAATTGGTTACAGTTTTCTTTATACACGACCTATTAATATTCTTCTGTTATCATAAATTCAATGAATTTCATTTCCATCCTATATCAAAAAACCAAAGTAAAATATTTTTCATGGAAATGTTTTTTAAATTCATCCCATTACAAAGCATAAATATTGTTTCTATCCCTAATATTCTTGACCATTGACCACAATTGTTCTACATCACCTTCAAATGATAAATGGAAATATTATCCTTTTGATAATCTGAAAACCGTATGACATAGAATATCTTATCCATGGATCTAATACATCCTTCAGCCGCCACTGGGTTAGACGATCCACTAAATGTAGGAGGCTGCTTCCTCATAAAATGTTCCACTATCATTATTTTAATTTTAGGTAGCTCCTTTTGTTTTATTACAATGATTACATCTCTATTTATATCCTCCTACATCTGATATGTTATTGTGAAATACTTTTCAGTTCCAATTCTCACCATTCCAGGTTGTAGATTCAGAATGATATTATCCTCTCAATGCCTTCCTACTTTAGCATCCCTGTTTATTATATATAAAACAATTCTAATCAAACATATCATAGATAAAGAAACATGGTAATATTAAAATCCTATATCATTTCATAATAACAAATAAGGTCAAGACCATTTATAGTATTCCGTTACAACCATCTTAACCCCTAATGTTATCAAAACCAACCTCTGATACCAACTATAAGGACCTGGCCTTAAACAATGCATAATCTTGAGTCATATTCATTAACATACATTCTTACACAAAATGGATCTTTTGAATTTTAGTGTTTTAGAGTACTAGGAAATAATACATACCAAATATCCCATATCAAAACAAGGGGAAACTACTAAAACAATATCCACTTTTTCCAAAATATAAAACATTTGAAATAAACCATGATTTATTTTTCTTGATAAAAATATTCAAAACATCCATCTTTTCATCATCCATTATATTAACCACCTTTATACACTATTAAAAATATATGGAAACATGGGATGTTAATATAAATTTCAATAAAGGATATAAAAATGAGATAAACCATTAGTAGAGGAATAAATATATACATATGAATACATTTTGTCAATGTCATGATTTTAACCCATAAATTATCGTATACTTACTTTGAGAAACATAATATTTCAATAAAACATAAATAAAACATGATGGAATGTTAGAGAATTAAATACATGAAATTTAAACCCTCATGGCTACCTTATTATTGGTAACCCTCATGGATACCTTACAATTTAACCATCATGACTTCCTTGTGGTGTAAGCATCGTAGTTACACTTGTAGTAACCATATAGCCGAACTCCAACATAATCATACCAAATGAATTGGAGGGATATATAGCTCCCATATTTAATAATAAAATTTCCCAAGAACCAAAACATAGTCATAAAACATTAATAATTCTATAAAAACAAATCTTTTGAAATTTATAAAATATAATGTTAAAATGAAGATTTTTAATGAAAAGTCTCTTGAAAATATCTTATAGTTGAAGTGAGAATTAATAAAACAAGAGGAAAAAATGTATTTGATTTAAATAAACATAATAAAACCTAATAAAAAAATAATTACATAATTAATCTTAATATCAAATAATAAATGAAGTAGAAGGTTCACCCAACGAATGGAAATTTGGCTATGAATACCCTTACATCGGGTTGTCTTACATAAAATGTGTTTTGAACTCGTGTATAATGGTTAAGAGGTTGTTATTAAGATTTTATAGAAACATAACCATGTTTATGACACCTTATATGATCATTTTATAACATCATTCCACCTATGTATTAATAATATTTTGTGTTTTCCATTGTTTCAGGAGCATTCTTTACATGATTTCCACGATCAGTTCGTAAAAGATTTTATTATCGAAAGGACGTGAAACTACAGAAGTGGAATTAAATGGTATAAATCCATTTCTATAATATTAAATGAAAACATAAATCATTTTTTTTATATGATGATTAATCATTAGATAAATCATTAAGGATATTGTTTATATCATTTTGGCATTTATTCGATAACCATAAACTAGTTTCGTTATGTTACTTAATATTATGTATATACGTTAATTATAGAATATAAAATGGGTTATATAATAAAAATTAAAATATTTTTCAACCATTAAAATGTTTTAATAACTATATTTTAATGAAGTAAAGTAAATTTAATATACATCTTCCATGATGTTGATAAATCAACACATCCCGAATAGTGTTTTCATTATTATACTAAGAGGGAGAGGAGAAGAATTATGGTGATGTATTTTTTACATAAACCTAATAAAATTAAAATATAGATAATATAATGGATATTTTTATTCCTATTTTATAGGGGATGGCAATAGATTATATGAAAATAAAAATAATTAAAAATAAAATTATGGAAAATTAAAGAGGATATTTACCTCTTGATCCCTTCTCCTTGAGATCCTCCTTAAGGCCTCTGGTTTTGGACATTTGGGGAGAACAGAACATTTTGGACGTGGGGAAGATCCTCAGTAATATTCTTGGTTAAAATTTATAATATTATGAAATCATGAGAGGCATGAGAGGAAGAGGGGGTGAGGTGTTTTGTTTATAGTGGAGAGGAGGGTTTCCCATTATTTTACTCATTATATTGTTATTTTGAACAAGACTAGAAATAATGTTTGTTTTTATGACTAAATACAGTAATATGTGAATGTGAGTTCGAACCAATGGACATTTACATCATCCATGACTCAGGCATGAGGTGTAAATTCATTTATTTAGCACATTTCATAAATTATTGAATTTCACTATTCACCAATAAATTAAAGTATTATAGAAAAATCCAAAAAAATCACCCCAACAATTTTTCATCATGTATAATTAAAAAATAAAATCCATTTTATAAAGCTAATTTTATAACTATGTGAAATTTAATTTTCAAATAAAATGATAATTTATTCAAAAAATAACAATTTTAATATTATAACTGCTTTAATAACACCATGAAAAATAATCAAGGTCTCTAAAAATATCTTATAACCATAATGAAAAATAATAATTAATGATTAAGTTTATTTAAATGATATTAATTTAAATTATTAAAATAATCAAAATAAAAAAAATTAAATTAATTATTTTTGAGTTACAAAAATATCAACACTTGTACTCTGATCATAATGCCATTTAAAAGATTCCTATATTTTATTAATAGATTATAGATGAGGTTACTATTCATTTGTAAGAGTTAATATTAATAAGGGTAATAATACTACTCAGAAGGGTAATGTTACTATTCATAATGGTAAGTTACTATCCCCTAAAAACAAAGTTGATCCTATCAAACTCTAAATATCTTACTGATTGCAACTATGCCTGCCTGATTTTCAAAATTCAAATCATAGAAGTGGGAAAATTATTTTTAATGTATAGATTATAACAATCTCCATAAAAAGTGTCATTATGTATAAACTTTGTGTTTCATGAATTTCAAACGATATTAAAATTTATTTTTGAATCATTGGGTTTTTACATTCACTCTATGTATCATCAATTAAGAGTTAAGATATGAGGACCCGGAGAATCACATATAGATCATTATTAGGAATATTATAGAATAATAGTTATATGAGAAATTTTAATCTATGAAATAAAAAATTTTGAATAATTTTTTATTTTTCATATTTTCTTTAAGTAAGGGATCTATGTTAATCATAAAAATACAATGGAAGTCAAATAATGGCCTACACTAACAAACATATCTTGGGTATATAGATTAATTGGTCTTTCTTGTAACTATTGGAAATTCATTCAAAAAAATTACTCATGGTCTGTCCTTTTAAACATTCATATATGTAATGGTGTTATGTTTATAAGGAAAAAAAGAATGAAAATATTGTTTTGAAGATTTGAATAAGAGATTGGTTAATGATCTAAATTTAAATCTACCATAATGTAATTATAGATTTATGGTTTCTAGTTATGAATCGAATATGGGACATGAATGTGTACTAATGTGGAATAATTATGTTATTCTTTGCATCAAAGAAGTTAAAAAATCATGAACATAACTATCTAACTCATGACCTAGAGTTGGAAGCTATAATATTTCTTAGAATATATGGAGACATTATCTTAATTATGAATGATATGAAATACAAACTAACCATAAGATCCAAAAATACATATTTTCATAGAGATAGATGAATACAAGGAAAATAAAAAATAATTAATTACTCAAGGATTATGATATCTCTATACATGAAAACACAAGGAAGGAAAATAATGAAGTGGATGTATTGAGTAAGAATGATCATGGGGTCCAAAAAAATTATAATTTAAAAGGATCATATATTCATGGACCATGAAAATATGGATATAACGATAATTAATAAAGTGTATACATAAATCCTTTTTCAAAATTTTTTGAAACAATTTTTGCAAGAAAAGATAAAATCTTCCCAATTTTATGATAAGAATTTTCAAAATAAAATTAATGTTGTGAAATATGGAAAACTGGTAGACATTATTTTTGATGATGGTGTTGAGAAATTAGTAAGAGTTTATGTGTTCCATCTATAGCAGATGATAAAAGGGAATTGTTGGATGATACTCATAGATCAAATATCTATGTACACCTTTTTATAACTATGTTGTATAGGGATATGAATTTATTTTTTAGTGGGAAGACATGATGAAAAAAAAATTAATTATATATCAAGATGATTTTTTTTGAATGTTTAATGGTTTGAGATTTAATCCTAAAGGATACTTGATTTCTTTAAATATTACTATGTATACATGGGAATAAATTACTATAAACTATGTCATTGGACTACAAAATTATCCTAGAAATAAAGAAGTAATTTGGGTTATTATTTATCATCTAACCAAATCATCACTTTTACCAACCTTAAGAGATTTTTTAACACTTTAATATCATTCATGAATCTATAATAATTAATTTTTAAGTCTTCATGCATAACCTAATTAATTATTTCTAACCATGATATCTGATTTACATTAAAATAATAAGAATATTTGTTATATGGATCATGACACAAAGATTCATTTTATCACTTCTTGATGGATAGATTGAAAGGAATAATCAAACATTAAAATACATGCTCAGATCATGATCACATTAATTTTACAGAATATGGGAATAATATTTTCATTTTTGAGAGTATTACGATACTAATAGTTTCCAATAGTAATAAAATGAAACTATATAATGAATTATTTAGAAATATATGTTATACTACAAATAAATGGGATGATGTTAGTGAAAAGAAACTTATAGGATGAATATAGGTTTGAAAAATATAACACCCAAGAATCAAATATAGTATGTTGAAATTCTATTTTAATAAAACCATAATTCACTGAAAATTTTAATTTTTTTACGGAACAAAAATTCTAATATGATATAGTTAATATCTATTTTTCACATACATTTTTAGAATAATAATAGACTATTTTTTTTGAAAATTTCCCATAGAAATAATTTTTTATAAATAAGTAAAATCAATGTATTTAACAATTAATAATTTTTTTATTAAAACCCAGAACTATAAGCCTGAATCCAATGTCTACTACCATTACATTAGTATGATTATGAGGAATAAAAATCTAGAAGGAATTAACTGTTTAGTCAACTTTGTAAACCAGAAACATACATGAGTCTTAAATTACGACCATATACATTAATTATAACACATTTTTTAAGTATTATTTTATTACCACATAGAATATCCATTAATATCATTATTAGTTTAAAACATGGATTCAAAGGGAGGTAAAAAAATAATAGGGATATCAAATACTTGTACGTGTTTTTTTACTGTGGAAACAGTAATGAATCAATGACCATAAACTATTTGGTAAGGTAAATAAATAAACACACATTCGATGTAGTAAATAATTGGAGAGAGAGAGAGAAGACAATATGGAAAGGTAAATAACTATAAACACATGGAATTTAACCAATAATATAAGAAGTAATGTGTAAGAAATATGGTATGGAAAATAACTAGGAACACATGTCATTTAAAATAAATGAATATTTCATAATCAATATAGACAGGTAAATAACTGAAACACAAACTTTTTAATCATTAAATTGAGAATGCAATTAATCCATTTATTTTTTCATAGTAAAAATATATTGGATAAATGATAACCAAAATAGAATTCTCAATGATGGTAATGATCAATTAGTGTACACCATGGTTGAGGCACATGAAATCATATACCATCAAGACCTTTCACAATACGGTTTAAAACTATAGGTATAATCCAATTTAATTTTTTCAACTAATTTGTCTCATGAGAACGTATTAATTAATCTGGGATATATTTAAAATTACAAGCCCCACCCATCACTACCACTCCAGATAATTCTTCTTATCGAATAATTGATTTAATTAACCAATAATACGCCTTATCAAATATCTGTATTGAATAGAGAATTAAAATCTATCAGTATTGCGTCCGATATTCTAATATAAATCAAAGTAAACACATTATGTAAAAATTTTATAAGGTTTAGGAAACAATCATATCCAATATAAAATTTTTTTATATTTATGGGAAATATAATGTTTAATGGTCACGAGAAAGTGAATATTTCCGTAGAACAAAAAAATGAATCAAGGATGAAAATATCAATTCAATACTTGGCCAAATGAATAAAAAACCATACCTAAGAAGAATAAAGATTGTATTAGTACAAAATATTCAATGTGTATTAAAAATAATGGGTTTTTTCATTCATTAATATAATTACTATACAAATATTCTTTAATTTTTTTTTAACAAAAAAATTTTTTACTAAAAAAAAAATTGTAAAATCCTTCTCATTGATAGTCACATTTAGAAAAAAATTAATTAAAAATATTCCATTTAATATTGAAAAGAAATATTCAATGAGAATATTCTGGGTAATTCTATATATGTTGTAAAGGAAAAAATAACAATAATTTTCAAGGTAAAATTGTTAGAAATTACATTATTTGGAAAGCAACATGAACGTAATATTAAAAAACCTTTGACTGGAAAAAAGATAATAATGTATTTCATAAATAATTTTTATTGGTGAAAAAAAATTAAAACCATTGGGGAAAACTGGTTTTTTATAGGAAAGCATGTTCTCGAACTAAAGAGATAAATGATGTTGGGTTTTCATAAAATCATTCTCTAAAACATTTTGAGTACAAAATTCTAGAAAATAGTACTATTTCATGGAAAATATAATGAATAACTAAAGAAAAATAAAATTAATGGGTTTATTGAATAACAATAATATAAATTAAAGTAATGTAATTTCATGAATAATCATTCCTGATTAGAATGAGATTGTGAAATAAACCCTTAAAATGATCATAAAGTAGAAGTGAGGGTTAATAAATGGATTTTTTATGTGTGTCAAATGTATATCCTAATAAAAAAGTGGAAATAAATCAATACATATTCAATTTAATTATATACATAATCATAGAATACCAACAATAATGAGGAAGTAATATAACCCAATTAAAATAAATTGTGTTACGTAATTTCTCTACCACTTGGTAACATTATCGTCAAATAACATTAAAGGAAATAATTAGAATTGAGACTAAAAACCCCATGAATAATGAATTATTCATGATATTAAATTTTATATGTAATAATACACACCATACAAAAGAAATTAGGTTCATTATACTATAATATGGCTCAATGAAATGAATTTGAGGAAAAATCTCTTACATTGTGTTTCCTTTCAGGTGAACGTAAACTAAATTTCTATATAACGATTTTTTAAATATCAATAACTTAAATATGAACCATTATAATATTTATAATATCATTCATGATTTGATGTTAATATATTTTTACCTATTTTTTAATGAGATTGAATTATTTTCACTATTTCAGGTGCAGATTGCGTAGTTTTTTGAGTTTGTATTGACTTGTTATTTTTTTCTTATATAGATAGTGATTTAATAATCTCAAGGATGTAAAAAATTTGTTAAATATTATATATATTCTTTTTATATGTATTTATAATAATCCATAATATTTGGATAATGGAAATAAAATGAAACATTCATGGAGACAATAGGTCGTACGTACACATGAACAATGCATCCATTTCACTATCATTTTCAAACGAATGAAAATTCAATGATATATATATATATATTTGTGTGTATATTATAATATTAGTATCATATTTATGTCATATATATCCCATATATTTATTAAGACTATCTAAAATACATTCCATGTATTCTGTGAATGAACCAATCACTTTGAAGAGGTGGTACTCCACACATCAACAAACAAAGTTATCATATTCCTAGAAAATATAAATCATAAAGGTATATTTTTTATAAAAATTTCAAAAGAAAATATACATTTTAAATACAAAAAATAACATTTAAAATCTATAAATACATCATTATTTCCAACATTTGATGGTGGTAAATCGAAGAATGAATGACATTAGTTCGCTAGTCTATAGCCCTCCGTACACACAAATGATGATTGTATAAAAAATTTGATAAGTGTATATGAATATTTAGGCCGAAAACATATAATAAAAAAATTTAATATTTTTAAGATTCGTATTTTATTAAATTATCATTATATAAAATGAATTTAAGTGGCTGATAAGTAAATGAAACAAAATTTATCCCTGATTAATATTACCTCTAGTTCAGGTAGTTACTTTTGGTTTAAACAATAATAGATACATGAATTGATTTATTCCCAATGTTATGATTCTAGTATGAGGGTAGGAAGGTTTTGAAATTATCATTTCAGCGATTGGATGATCCAACTAGATTGGGTGGTGTGAATAAGTGGGAGGCATGATTGCCTTTTTACAATGGAGGTGGAGTGGTATTCTAGTTAATATAAAAAGGTCAACACTATTGAGATGTATCCCTTACACCATGTTCCTAGAATAATCATCAAAATTAGATAAAATAGAATATATTTCTGAAATATTTCCAGAAACTATAGTTTTGACATGTTTCCACATCATTTCGGTAGTTAAGTTTAAAATTTAGTCCCTTATAAAGGTGAATTTTACCTCAATCACTGTAATTAATTTTAACTAAATTCAGAAATATTTTTGGTCAGAATCTATGTTTAACTTAATATAATCTATAATTTATTTGTTATTAATATGTAATACATTTTTTAAAATTCAACTAACATAAGCGGAAGAAATTAATTTAAATTTAATCCCATATACGAGATGAAAAAACAGGTTTATCATTTAAAAATGTTAAAAATATTATAGTAGTTTATATAAAACATCAAGGTGAAATTGATTAAAATGAACTAAATTTAATTAAATTATGAATAATTGAACTAACTATACTCTAAAACCATGTTAATGTATAATTTAACTATATAGAAAATTACAATAAAAATATATTTTCAATTGAAATTCATTATTTCCACCATCAATTACAAAATAAAAATTAATCGAAAGATAGAAAAAATTCACCCTAAGATAATTTAGAAATTATGATATAAATAATGTTGATTATTTTGATATATAAAATTTATAACATTTCCAAAATGTAGTATTAATTAATGTTCACTATCAATAGGTGGAATATTTTCCTTTAGAAAAATATTGTTTTGAATGCATAGAATTAGGTTGGTTCTTATTTTATACCTAGAAATTCTATTGGATGAATGTAAAAAAAATATGGTTGAATATATAATATATATATTTCATTAATATAATTGAATAGTAGTAATTAATTAAATCTATTCAGATAAAACACCTTTATTTACTAGAAAACGTTTCCTTTAAATTCAATTTGTTTTTATATTTATTTCTAATTAATTTGTAACCTTGGAAGTAATTTTATATTAATATAAACCATATATTTTTAAAATTTAGTTAATGATATTAATAACCACTAATTTAAAATATAAGTTATATTATATATAAATAATTATTTTTTAATAATATATTGGTGTTCGGTAAAAATCGGTCTTGCATGTAATGCAAGTCATTGAAGAAAGTCGTTGGTGTGTGCAAAGAAAAATAGTTTAGTATTTAGTGCATTGAAATATATAAAATATATTAAATTTAATTAAAATGTTAAATATTCCATAATGTATTGAGAGGTTATATTAGTTAATATTTTATTTTGGTGTATCATATACACTATCAAATACAATATTCTTATATTAGAGTTTCAGAGTTGAAAATTCTCTCCCTCTTTAAATAAATTGCATCTTTGAAATTAAAACATGATATTAGTAATATAGGGATTTATATTTGTTAATTAAATTTTTGAAAAACCCACATTGTAAAAAAGTGTATAAAATATCCTCTTAATAAAATAGTTTTAGAAGTAAAAAAGGTAACATTGAATAACATATAACTATGTTTCTACATAGGATAACATTATTGAAATATAAAATATGGAATTAAAGGAAAATTTAATATAACTATAGGGAGTTATTGAGGTCATAGATCATAAAAAATTGATTGATAAATTCAATTTTGAAGTCTTCAAAGCAAGAAATCTATTATATTTTAATAGACTATTGGTTCAACAAAAAGTAAGGTATTAGGATAACAATTTTTTTTTAGATAATTTTCCAAAGGTTGATTAATTTTATTACTAACCAAAATATAAGAACATATACTTACGTAATATATTTCTATAAACAAATTTTCATCCTTTGGATGTGATTTGATCAATTTTAAACTCATCCCATTACTCAAATTAATGAATATCCAAGAATTAATTTCTATGGCCAAAGAACTAACATTTTCATGTAATGGGTCATAAGATCTATAAAAAAGTATTTATATTTGTTTATACCTATTTTAAGAAACTAATATTATCAATATATTATTCTCTAAACCCAAAAATTAATAATAAACATTCATCATTAATATTTATCCATAAAAATTTTAAGGTAAAAGAAATGAGACATTAAAAAACACATCACATAGGCTAGGGGATAGAACTGAACCCTTATATTCTTTCATTAATAAGTTCAAGACCCACTACCAATCCATATATGATGTATTTTCACCCGACATACATCTTCAACTTTATATGAAATAATATTAATATAATTATCAAAATAAATATGATAGATATCCTTGAAATTTATTCATTAAATTTCCTATTAAATATGGTTTTTAATTAAACCCCAATACATAAATAATTCATCAGTTTATTTCATGATATGTACTTCCTTGTTCTAAGGTTAAACATAGGTCATTCATTGCCAATATTTATTCAAATAATTTATAATTTGTTTTAAAGAAAATGTGAATTATCTAAATCATATCCCACAGGTGTTTAAAACCATGTTCACATTAACTCTTGTTGTCATGTTCTGGGTTAAGCTCAAGTCATCCTCGACACACTGTTGTAGAGTTTTTATCCATATATACCTCTTTACCTGAACTACAACCATTTTTAGTTTCAATACAAATATTTAATTCAAGGAAAACCACATAATATCTATGTAACTAAAACATTATGATGTTTGTATATATATGTCCTAAAATTTCACCTAAGGGATATGTTATCCAATATATTTTTTCCCAAATCTAGTTCTCAATGATGATACTGAACTCCCTGTGATACATACTATTGTGACCACACCCTAGATTCAAAGAGGCGATGTCTAATAACATTACATTGTATGATTAAAAGGAATAAAAATCTCAATAGATAGAAGATTTTAGTATTAATGGTAAAAAAAATACATAAATGTGTCTTACATTACAACTGGATACACGAATTATAACCTTATCTCATTTAAGGACAAATTTTTTCGACTTATAATAACCTTACACATATTTCTTTATTCGTGTAATGGATTCAATAGGAAGGGAACAAAATAAGGGTTATCTAAAATTCTTAGTATGTGTTAAGTACAGTGGAATTAATAATGAATCAATGATCATAATAAATATAGAATTGTAAATAATTGAACACACATTCCATGTGATCAATAAACTGAGAGAGAGTGAGAAAAATATTTCATGTTAAATAACTGAGGACATATTTCATTTAATCAATAAATTGAGAGGGGGTGAGAAAATAATATGGCAAGGTAAATAACTATGAACATAATCAATTTAAAATATCTAGATAAGGAATAATTATAATTAAAATATAAATTACCAAAAAAATATAATATAATCAATAAGATTAAAATTAAATTCATACATATATTTTTCATTTGTGGAAATATCATGGTCTAACAATAATAATAAATTAATTGTCAACAAAGGAAATTCTTATTTTTTGTAAATCATGTTTGAGTCCCATGAAAAACTATACAATAAAGACCTTTCATAAGATGGTAAAAATACATGTTGAAATCCATATAATATTGAAAAATAATTTGGATCATGAAAACCTGTAGATGCATAGAGGGACTATATAATGTCTAGGCCCCACCCATCATTGCTAGTCTGAAGCATCTCTCATATCGAACACTTTATTAAATTAGTAAACAATATACCATATCAAATATCTATATTGAATAATTAATACAGATCTATTACTATTTATCAACATAATCCAATATTTTTCAATGTAAACACCATATGTAAAAAATCATATACTGTTTAGGCAATATTCATATCCATGATAAATAATGTGGATATATAGAGTAAATTTTATTTCAGAAGGTCACTCAAAAGTGAATTTTTCAAGGGGGATACAAAAATGATTCAAAGGAAAAATTATCAATATTATAATTGGCTAAATATATCAAAACCCATATAAGGGAAGAATATGGATGGTATAAATAGAAAATATTCTGAGTTGTGTAATTATTTTTTCACTGATTAATAGAAATACAATAAATGATATTGTGAAAAACATTTTTGAGAAAAATATATTTTTTATTTTAAAAATAAATATTGAAAATAATTTTCATTGATAATAAAATTAAATATTTTTTCTAAAATTAATATTTTAAAAAATGAAATTTGATATTCAATGAAATAAAAATGGGTAATTCCATATACTATTTTCAATGTTAAAAAAACATTCAATTTACATGTTAAAAGTGTAGAAATGATCCTTTTTCAGAAAGCGAAAAAAAGATTATTTTGAAAAAAAATTGTGAAAGGAATAATGATTAAAAATGACATAAATTTTTTTTAATGGTTACAAACATTTTTGAAATCCATTTTACAAAAAAAAAGAGGTTTTTAAAAGATAATAGATTCTCCAACTAAAGAGAGAAATGATGTCTCATTTTGTTAAGAAAATTTTATAATAAATTTTTAGTAATAAAGAGTATAATAAGGGTAACATTTCATGAAAATGGTCAGGAATATGTTAACGAGAAAAAATTAATGTCTTTCTTTAATAACGAACATATAAATTCCTTTCATGGAATTTCATAAATAATTAATCCCGACTAGAATAAGATTTTGAATTAACCAATTAAAATTATGATAATGTTGAAGTGAGAGTTAATAAATGATTATATTATGTGTATCATATTTAAATCTAAAACAATAATTGTTAATACATAAATATATTTTAAATATAATTATAAAAATAATAAAAAAACATTAATAAAAATGTCAAAGTAATATAACCTCATGAACACAAATTCAGTTATGAAATATCATTTCCACTTGGTAACTCTATGTTCAAATTCCCTTAGATTAAATAATTTAAATTGAAACTCCATATATCTATAATAATTAATTATAAATTATATTACATTTCACGGGGTAATATATAGACTATAAATATTTAATTACATTCATAATAATACAATATTTTTCAATAAAATGAAATTGAGACAAAATAACATACATTGCGTTTACTTTCCGATGAACATTATTTAACATCATGTATAATGGTTTTAAACATGTAAAAAACTTTTAACATTACCATAATAATATTTATAATATCAAATATGATATTATTAAATTATCTTATTACCCGTTTGTTAATAATCATTCATTATTTTCACTATTTTGGGTGTTATTTACCTAGTTTTTCATCCATGTTTTGACTTGTTTTTGTTGTTGTTATAATGTGGATCATGATTTAAAAATATATGGGATGTAAAATATGATATAAATATTATATATATTTAGTATATATATATTTATATTAATCAATGAATCACGGTGATACGAAATTAAATTCACCATTCATGGAGACGGTAGGGTGTATGTATGCATGAATGCTACAAATATTTATTTCTTATTTATAATAATGAACAGAAATTTATATATATATATTATTCGTGAAAATATTCACATGTTTCAATTAATTTTATTAAAAATATCCTTAAACATTCCATGTATAGCAGAAACGAATTACATCACATTTAGGAGGCGGTAGTCCACATGTCCACAAATGAAGTTATCATATTCCCATAAAATGGAAAGTATTAAGGTATGTGTGATATAAAAATTACAAAAGAATTAATAAATTATAAATAATATATAATTATATATAATTATATAATTATTCTCAACCCTTAAAGGTTTTAAATGGAAGAATGATCGATAACGGTTTGTGAGGTGGTAGTCTGCCGCATACACAAATGATGATTGTGTATTTCATTTGATGGATGAGTGTAAAATTTTATGTATAAATACCAGAATAAAAAAATATTTATTTTTTCGATAACATTTTTATTATATAATCATGATATAAAATTTATTTATTGGGTAGATGAGTAAATGAAACAAACGTGATCATTGAATAACCAAACCTCTTATTCAGGTAACTCCTTTTGGTTTGTATCAAATAACTTACTTGTATTTATTTATGTCATATATAAATATTCTAATATTAGGGTATGAATATTTGGAGATTATTTTTGTATGTTGTAGGTGATCCAATGTTCTTGAGAGGAGTGAATAATTGATATGGGTGAAATTATTTTTATAGTGGAGGAGGAGTGAAATTCATGTAATATAAAACATTAAACACTGTTGAGAGGTATCCGTTACATAATGTTCCTAAAATAACAATCCCAATTAAAATAAAGGTTTTATATTTTCTAAATATTCCATTATAATTGATTTGTTCTATGTTTCTATTCCATTTTGGCCATTAAAATTAGGATTATTCTATTGTTAAGCATAACTTTAACTTAAGCGCAGTAATTTATTTTAACAACAGTCCCCAATATTTTATATCAAAAATATGTTAAATTTACTAGAAATTATAAATTATTCTAAATATAAATATGGAATAAATTTTTCAAAAATCAAATAAAATAATTGGTAGAAATTAATTTAAATTTATCCCTCTAGATGGTAATAAATGCATGTTTTAGAGTTAATAGGTTCATATGTTTGATGTGTTTTTATATCCGATTTAAATATAAAATCGATTAAAATGGAATAAATTATATTAATTGATTTATAATTTAACTATATATATTTTAAATTAATATTTACATATAATTTCACTATATAAACAAATTTAGATGAAAATACTTTTTCAAATAATATATAGTATTTTTCCCTATTCATTAAAAAATGAAACATCACAGAAAGATTTAAAATATTCAACATAAGAAAATTTTGAAACTCATATATCAAAAATTAATTTATTTTTACATATAAAATTTAGAAATTTAGTTTTAAATATGGTACACTATCAAAAGTGGAAAAAGTACCTTAAGAAAATTATTTCATTCTTATGTGTCAAATTGGATATGTTTTTATTTTATGTCTATAAAATTTATTGGATAAATAAAGAAAATATTTTATTGAATATATGACATAAATATTTCATTAATATCATTCAATAATATTAATTAATTTAATTTATTCGGATAAAAAACCGTTGTGAGCATAAAGAAATCGTTTATATTGAATTGGAGTTTATATTTATTTCTAATTAATTCATTTCCAATGAATTAATTTCCTATTTTTATAAACTATATATTTATATTTCTTAGTCAATACTAATCATAATTGATAATTTAACATCTAGGTTATATTATATTAAATAAAAATGTATTATGAATATTTTTTTTGGTAAAATTCTATCTTGCGTGTCACACATGTCATTAAGGAGAGTCATTGTTGAGTGAAATTCATAATAATTCAGTATTTCATGAATTGAAATATAAAAAATATATTAAATTTATTTTTAATATTAAACATATCATAATGTATTGAGTGGTTATGTTACAGTTTATGTTTAGTGTTGCGCATCATAAATGCTATCAAATATAATGTTTTTACGTTATAATTATAGTGTGTTAAATTATTTATAATGGTGAATTATAATATATAGAATAATGTAGTGGCCTACCTCTAGTAAACAAGATCCTATTACTACTTTATAATGTTGCAAAATATAAAATGCTTCAAATCCCAAAGGATAGACCAATTTAGTAGTTTGGGAGAACTAGATACATATGTAATACCCACATTAAACTGGTAAAAAAATGAATAATAATACATAAAAAAAAGAAAAAAACTTAATACTTGAAAAATATTTCCATCTATTCTACTTTATATCCACATTAAAGAAATTTAAATATGTGTGAGCTCAAATTCATAGTAAGGGTAATGTACAAAAACAAGCTATCATGAATCGATAATTATAATAAGAATGTAAAGGTAACTAACTAAACACAAATTCCATTTATGTAACACGAATATCATGACAATATAATTCATAAAATATATGTCAATGTAAATAACCTAAATTTATTTATTTTAATCAATAAATGCGAATGTAATAGATCAAAATATAATATCAGTGTGAAAATATTATAAAAAATTAAAAATCAATTTCTAATGAATTAATGTCTTTATTATTGGATGTGAAGATTTCATGCATTAGGATTATTATTCCTCTAAGACCGTTCACAATATTGTTTTGAACTATAGGTATACACCTGTTTAATTTGGAAAATTTATTTTTCTCAGTAGAAGTACTAATGTATCGATAGACTATATTATCCTGGGCCAGACCTGTCATGAACTAAATATGGTCTCCATTAAAACTAACACCCGACCCGGGCCATGGAAAGGACCGAAGGTTGTTCCCTATCCCCACATGTGGGAAAAAGTTCCCGATTATGATAAAAAATGGTTAGGGAACAGTTTACTCGAGTTAGGATAAATAATAAATCCAAGAACAAAATGTACAATGAATATGAAAATTACCAACAAAAAAATCGATAAATAAAATTCAAGGATGAATATAAAGATTTAATCATGACATAAGAGTAAAAAAACTACAAAAATAACAGCAAAAACATCACAAGTACCACTACACGACAACGGGTCATCACCCACGAGCAATCTTTGCAACATCGCAACATGGAAGAAAACTAACAACCTAAGACACCAAATCCAAAGTCATTTCCCTTAGATGAATAAAACATGATCATTTATACATAGAACCAAAGGTGTAAGTATGTTGTGAGCCTAATACCAATAGGGTACCACCCAAATATTCCATGTTATAATCATTATAAGATAAAAATATAGCATGTTTTTATAAATTAATAATGGTAGAAATAATTTCTAATGTGAAACTTTTAATATAAAATACTTTTCAAGGGATAAAATTATAGATTCAATACATTTCAGTAAAGAATGAAAGATACTTAATTTTCTAACCAAACAAGCCACAAGGAAATGGTAAATACCAAATATTCAATGAGTACTAGTCACAGAAACACTCATATGCACAAGTTAACTATGGGCCCCAGGTACCTCGTATCTCAGTGTAAAAGTAACCGAATAAAATATCTATTCTCGTGAACAATACATTTTTAGGGAACATATCCATAACCTATTTGTTCCCATTCATCATCCTTATAGTTTTTTAGTATTTTCAATGTTAATATTTCTAAGTCAAATAGGGAGAAAACCACTCCGGATGACCACCATACTAGTACATGTCTATAACAACCAACACCTTTATTAATAAAACATCCTATTGATCTATTTAAATATCATAATATGTAAAATGGTAATATAAATCCGATAAAATTCCATGGATTTATGTTTTTGGATTTTAAAATACTGTTATGAATTGTTACAGATGCAAATATAGCCACTGAACAGTGATCACATGATCAATATAAATATAAGACATTAAAAATCCAATTTACTCAGACAAAGGAAGCAATAGTCTAATCCAATAGAATAGAACCATACAAAGCCTATTTTTAGAGCATGGAAAGGAGGTAGCGTCGTAGGTCTTCTCTCTTGACCAAGACCATGATGAGCTTTAACACATTATCTTTTAACTGAAATGCCTATAGGAGAAGTGGAAGTTGATAGAGATTACCAATCGAGCGGTGTTATCCGAGCCACCCCAAGAGTTTTTCACCATTGTAAACCATACACTTTGGACATTTTTGGATGTTTATAGGGATTATGTAACAATTCCCTAACACTATTATTATGTACCTTATTTTCTGTATAAAGAATATAAATTCATTTCATTATTGTTATTTTGTAAATGATTTTTAAAGCACAAATTGTATTTTTAGTTAATATTCATCTAAGAAATATATTATGATGAATTAATAGATTTTTTGAATAAATCTATATTTTAATAAAATAATATTTTTTCTAAATTAGTTTTTATTAAATATAAATTATCTAATAATTTTTATGAATACAATTGTAATTTTTATTATGGTTTGAAAATCGTTTTTATCAAAACCCATAAAATTTCATTAAATGTTAGTTTTTATTTTAAAAGTGAAAATTCACATATTTATGATATTAAATAGATAGAATGAATATTATTTTTGGAATTATGAAATTGAAATTTCCTAATGGAAACTTTGTCATAATTTTCTAAGAGAGTAAAATTTTTCAGTAAAAATTAAATACCGATTAAATATATATTGTGTTTTATGACATTATAATGACCCAATAGTGATGTAAACAAATAATATAAAATTTATTTTAATCCAATATATGTTTTTACCTTTAAAATAATTTATTTTATATATTTTTATTAATTTTATGGTGCCTTAGTAGACCCTCCAAGACTTATTAAACATTTTAACATTCAAAATGATTTCACAGAGAGTGTAACTCACCTCCACATAAGAAATACTAATATTTTAATAATATATAAATTTTAATTATAAAATAATGTTTTCCACTCCCCTTTGGAAAAAAACATTTTAATAAACCATGGTTTAGTTTGTGGTTTTGATTAGTTTAATGTGTGGTGTCCAAAACTTAAATAATAATGAAATCCCTCCCTTTTCCTATATAAACCCACCCAGTATTCCACATAGATTCACTAAAAACCCATGTATCATATCCCTTCCCTTCCCATATCTCTCTAAAATCTTCCCAGGGTGCCTCAATATCCCATGAATCCTCTCTCAAGACCCTACCAAGCCTTTGGGATCACACTTCCATGTAAGGGATTCCATCCTTTCCCATTTTTATCCTAGATTCTTTATGTTGTAATACCCTATTACTTCCAATTAAAAATGTTGTTGTGTAATTTATCATCTCCCACATACTTCCCTGCTTATTTTTTAATTATGAGAGACCCCATTCTCTCTCATTAATTCCTACCATGTACCCCCATTACTATGCCGAAATTCCGTAAGGGATTTCTCTCCCCTCATTTACAATAAAGCAATTCTTTTTTATTATGAATATAAATTCCATTACATATGTTGAGACTTGTATCTATATTAACCCATTAATTTCCATTTCAGGTAAATATTATGATACATCCCTTTCTCTCTCAGCAACCATTTTTATGAATTCTAATGTCATGATGTTATGCTGCTGAAATTGCAACATGATTTTCCCAGACAAAGTCATTGTGTAGTGAATACCATGGTCATTTCTCTATCACAGGTATTCAACATTTTATAAATTTTCATATTGATTATAGTGTTTCATGTATTAATTCCATAGTCCTTTATCATTGAATAAATTATGATGTTTAATTAATCCATGTTATATGGTCTATGTGGCACACTTATGCATAAAATGAATTGATTAAGAATAGTGTGCCCTGATAGAGCTCTAATGCATTGCGTAATGATTAGTATAATGATACGTCAAGTGAAATGAGCTTTTAATCATGATAACTCAAGTTCAATGAGGTTTTACCCATGCTCTGTGTGCAACTAGGCTTGGCTCATTCTAATATCATATTAAATGTTTTCACCAAATTTCAACGTTATGAAAATCATTCTACATCAAGCCTTTAGGTTCATGTTTCCCTTGTGCTCCATTGATATGAATATTTCCTAACATGTACTACATTATTCGTGTTATTCATTACTTCCCCAAATAATATGATTTATAGCCCACCCTCTTCTTATGCATGTAATATGTTTATCCCATGCAATGTTATATACGAGGAATGTTGTGGTCATGTAAATGAAGTTTTCAATAAAGATGTTGTGTTTTATGTTCTATGTTTTCATGTAATGTTCCTAATTTTACAAAACACTAGACCTATCTATCATTATAGTTTTCATAAGTGAAAAATTATGTAATAAATCAGGTTTATGTGTGTAATAAAGAAAAGAGTTGTTATAGTTGGTATCAAAGGATAGGTTTAGTAATTTTGGGGATTAGGATTAAAAAACATTAGTGAAAGACTTAGGGATAAGCCTATGTATAATAAAAACATCCCTAAATTTTAGTGAGTATTGATTAAGTGGTTTATCAAGAAAATACATCTATGTCTTGATATGAGAATGTAGAGGCGGTTCTTGCACCGATGTATCTTGGGGTATGACCCGAAAACACCACTTTGAGATACACTCATACTGGAACTGGTGAACAACAACGGGCCTTGCTGCACTTTTTTTAATGAGACTCCAAAGGGATATGCTTTGGTAAGTTCATAATCATAGTACTAACCATTATTAAGCGAATAAAAGAGGTTCCAAAGAATAAATGTTGGGAAGTAGATCATGGATAACATTGATTGAAGCCTATAAATTGATATGTCAAGGAAATAAAATTAATTTATAATTCATCCATTTTTATATTTGGAATACCATTTATGTGTTACCACTAAAATTCCTATTATTTAATCCAATGGCCGGTAATATGAGGAGCCGGGCTAACAACCAATGCGATGATCAATGTGATGATTGTTCTAATGAGATTCCTTGTCCGATGGGAGTGGGAAACACAAACTATGTTGCAATAATCTCTCAGTTTACTCATGTTATGAATAGAAACATTGGTTAAGATGAATGTTCAACCCCCCTAAGAAATAAAAATTCACAATCGAGAGCTCCATGATATAAATACCTCCTAATTTAATGGATCATCTGATCCCTAAATTTCTAAACAATCGATCAACAATGTTTAAAACATCTTCTCCATCCTTCAATGTTCTGAACAAGAGAAGGTTCTCCTGGCTGCTTAACATGTGGGGTTGAAGACGATCAGTGGTGGATATTGATAAAAAATAAAAATCCTGAGTAGGAGATTGAGGCATTATAATAGAATGATTTCTTGAAAATGTTTTTTAATAAATATTATCCACCCACCATCTGACTAAAGTTGTAAAGTGACTTCTTCCCTTAAGTAAAAAGATGATGAATCCATCAGAGCATATGAGGAAAAATTCGCAATGCCTACATGATATGACTCCTTCCTTTTCATTACCCACGAATGAAAGGATGATCACTTCTTCAGAGGGATAATGCAAAGCCTACAAAAGATGTAGTGATCTATTACTTCGAGAGGTATGAGGAAATTGTCCGATGTGCCCTCAAAGTGAAAATGAAGATCAGAAAAACATAGGGGTTTCATGGGGATATTATGAATAAGGTGTAATTTAATTATGGTGGTCTGATTGATAAATAAAATGGTGCTAAGAAAATACAGCACCCCACTTTCCAAATTTGGGGAAAGAATGACCATGGAAATTTCCTGAAGGGGATGAGGAAATGATTTAGGTGTGGAATTGAAGGGAACATGGAAATTAACTATCGATAAGAAAAACTTGTGAGCACAAAAGATGATAGGAATTCTTCATTTGACCCTTAATGCATTTTTCATTGCTTCAACTATAATGAACCGGGGCACTTTGCAAACCCGGGCCCTAATCAAGGGTTTTTAGAGGCAACCAAAAACCTCCAAAGCAGCGAGGGAGAGATTTTTCCAACACTACCACTGAAGTGAATGCCAAAAATGAAGTGATGATAGGTACTCTTGTAATTAATTCAAGAACATAAAATGTAATTTTTTATTATTTATCTTTGAATTCTTTTATTTCCAGAGCATTTATTAGAAAAATTCAAACACCACCACAAATAATGGAAGTAAAAATGTTAGTGAGAACAAAAAATGTGTAAATCATTGGAAACAAGGAATATAACTCCTCCCATGTAACAATTTGTTGATTGAAATTCCAAACGAACCTCACCAAACTCCGTTTTGTGGAATTTGATGCAATTCTTAGAATGGATTCGATTTATTTATATAGAGACAGAATAAATTGATGCGAGAGGGAAATCACTCACCATATGGAGAATCGACCCCCGATTTTGTACATGTTCCAGGAGGAGGATGGATCTTCCTTAGCACCATTGACTCAAATGTTGATATTAATACCATATGAGCATGTGTATCTTTCTCAGAAGATTGAGTCTAATGAAGTAACCATCCTTGAAGACATGCCTATTATGAGGGAATTCACTAAAGTGTTTCCCGAGTAATTTTCATAGTCTTTCTCCTATAAGAGATGTTTAAACCGTGATTGTTCTTATACATGGGGTGTTTAAAATATCCAAAACTCCATATAGGGTGGTTATTATGGAGTTGTGGTGCATTAGAAACAACTAATGGAAAATATATATATTGGGTTTATAATCCCAAGTGCTTCACTACAGGGTGAACCTACCCTCTTCATCAAGAAGAAGTAAGGGTCAATGTGCCATTGCATTGATTATCATGAGCTCAAAAAATAACGATAAAGAACAAGTATCCTCTACCCCAAATCAATGACTTTTCCTACCAGCTATTTGGAGCACAATAATTCTCCAAGATGGATTTGTGGTCGAGATATTACTAGGGGTGATTAAAGGGAATATCACCAAGACTACTTTTCTTATAAAGTACGTGGACTATGAATTAATAGTAATGCCTTTAGTAATAACTAATGATCTAGAAATATTCATGGACACGATGAATAGACTGTTTAGATATTACGTCGAAACATTTGTGGTAGTATTTATAGAAGATATTATAATATAATCCAATACAATGTTAGAGTAGGAGGAGTATCTAATAACGTTACTAGAGACATTGTGAAAGGAGAAGCTCTATCTAAATTACAACAAGTGTGAGTTATGGTTGAAGGAAGTCTCATTCATTGGTCATATCACCATATGCAATGGGATATCTATCGATCCCACCAAGAAAACAGTAATTATGGGATGGATAAAGCCAACAATGTCAATGGATATCAGTAGATTCATGGGGTTAGCTGGATATTATCACCAATTTGTGAGAAAGTTCTCAATATTTCCCAACCCTCTTACCACGATAACTGAGAAGGGATTAATGTTTTCATGGAGTAATTAATGTTAAGATAGATTCAAGGAGTTGAAATGAAGGCTTATCACTGCACCTGTTCTCACATTACCCCCAAGTGGAGAACTCTTTGTGGTATATAGTGATTCTTTGAAGAAGTTTTTGGGCTATGTGTTGATGAAAAATGACAAAGTCATTGCCTATGATTCTGGGGAATTCAAATTTCAAGATAAAAACTATCCAACACATGATATGGAGGTATCTTTAGTAATCTACTCTTTAACAATTTGGAGACATTACCTCTTTGGGGATACGTTTGAAATATATAAGCATCGCAAAAGCCTCAAGTATATATTCACCTAGAAAGATTTGAACATGTACCTACAATGATGGTTAGAGCTGATCAGATACTATGACTGCCCAATCCATTAACACCCTTGGAAAGTGAAAAAGGTGGAATATTCTCTATGTATAAAGGACCCATAGATTTTAACATTGATGGGAATTTAAAAGTATCCAATCTTCTTAGATTTTATGAATATAGACATGTGAATCATAAAGAAGGGAACATCATCAATCCTTTCACAAATTATTTATCAATAATCTTTCATGTAAAGGTTAAAGGATGCTCAAAAGGATGATGTGGGAATTCAAAATAAAGTGAAAGATATCAGAAAAAGGGAAATATTGAAGTTCAATGTTAATGTAGAAAGAATTGTGAGATTTGGGACAAAATATGTTTCCATCAAATCCATAGTTAATGAATGAAGTTTTGTATGATGCATAGAGATCAAATGTATCTATTCACATTGGATACACAACAATTTATCGAGATCCCCATGACAATTATTTGCATGATAACATGAAGAAAGAGATAGTTGAGTACACATAAAAGGTCCTGGTATGTTAGCATGTGAAGGATGGGAGGCAGAAGCCTAAGAAGATGATGCAACCATTAACCATGTGAGAATGGAAATAGGAGAACATAACCATGGAATTTGTCACCAGACAACTAAAGACATCCAAAGGAAACAATTCATTCGTTGTTGTTGTGGATCGTCTTACAAAGATTGAACACTTTTTATAAATATGAGAGGATTTCTCATTGGATCAACTAGAAAAAATATATATCAGAGATGTGGTAAGGTTGCATGGAGTAAAACTATCTATTATTTTCGATCTATATCCATGATTCAACACTATGTTTTGTAAGAGTCTTCAACATGGTCTGGATACTATGCTGAACTTCAGTACGTCTTATTATCCTCAAACTGATGTCCAATCTGAGTGGACTATCCAAACTCCTGAGTACATTTTTGGAGAATGCTCAATGGACTTCAAAGGAGGATGGGATCATCATATTACTCTGGTTGAGTTCTCTTATAATAACAGTTTCAACTAATGAATGAAATTATCTCCTTATGATGTATTTTATGGGAATAGGGGATAACACCAGTATATAGGGATGAAGTTGGGATGTGAAAACTCTTAGGTCCAAAAATGGTCGAAGAAATTATGGAGATGGTTAAGAGAATCCAGAAACACATTAAATCTACTCAGAATTGACAAAATAACTATGTTGATAATCGTTGATGAGACCAAGAGTATGATGTCAGATACATGGTATTCCTCTGTATATCATTATGGAAGAGAGTTATGAGATTTGGGAAGAATGGAAATCTTTTTAGATGGTACATCGTCCCTTTTTAGATCCTTGATCACATTAGATCATTGGATAATCGACTAGCACTCCCACCGATCCTATCTCTAGTACATGATGTATTCCATGTATCACACTTAAGGAAGTACATTCTTGACCGATCACATTTACTCAATACAGAGGTGGTACTTTTGGAGAATGACCCCTCTAATGAATATAATCTGTTGAAGATCATAGATCATAAGGAAAAAACTCTACAAAATAAGACAATGACCCTCGTCAAGGTGTTGCGGAAAAACCACAATTTTTTAGAGGAAACGTGGGAATTATAGGAAGTGATGAAGCAATGTAACCCATATCGGTTTTTGTGTGAGAAAAGGAAATTTTGAGGGTGTAATTTCTTAAGGGGGGAAGATTGTAACGACCCAAAATTTTATTGATTAAAATGCATCTTGAACTATTTAAATGTCTTATTATGTAAAATGGTTATATAAAACATATTCACATTTTTGGTATTATATTTTTCTATTTTAATATACCATTAAGAGTTGTTATTGTTGCTATTATAGTCGTTGAACAATGATCACGTGATTAGTATAAATACAGGTCTTTAAAAAATCCAATTTACTCATATAAAGGAAGTGATTTCCTCATCTAGTATAATTGATCTATTCAAAGCCCATTTGACGATTCTTGGAAATGAGGTATCTACTCTTGGACTCTATCATGCCCAAATAAAAAATAATCTTCAACACATTAATCTTGAACAGAACCACCTATTAGAGAAGTGGAAGTTGATAGAGATTACCAGATGAGCGGGGTCATATGAACCACCCCAATAGTCTTTCACCATAACACAACTTACTCTTAGGTCTTCTGCCAGTGTTATATGGGGTTATGTAACAATAACCTATAACTATGATTATGTGATTTGTTTTTTATATACTGATTATTCATTCATTTCATTATTTTTACTTTATAAATGGGTTTTAAAGCACAAATAGTATTTTATTTATTAATATTTAATGAAGAAATATATTTTGAAGAATAAATGGATTTTTGGAATTAAATAATATTTTAATAAAATATTATTATAACTAAATTACTTTATATTAAATATAAATGATTGTATATTTATTTTGAATACAACTGTAATTTTTATTAAGGTTTGGAAACATTCTTTTTCAAAACCTATGAATTTTCAACTAATCTTGGTTTTTATTTTAGAAGTTTAAATTAAAATATCTATAAAATTATTTACATAAAATTATTATTATTATTGGTATTTGGACATATAAATTATCCAAAGGTGAATTTTTCATAATTTTATGAGAAAATAAAATTTTTTAGTAAAAAGTAAATACTGTTTAAATATATAATGTGTTTAATGACATCATAATGACCCAATAGTGAGTTAATAAAATACTATAAAATAGTTTTTCGGAAATATATGTTTTAACTTTAAAATAATGTGATTTTATATTTTTATGAATAATATTATGGTGCCTTAGTGGACCCTCCAAGACTTATAAAAAAATTTAATATTTAAAATGATTTCCTTGAGAGTGTGACTCACCTCTACATAAGGAAGCCTAATATTTTTAGAGGTTTGGCCATTGGAATTATAAAATAATGTTTTTCACTCCACTTTGGAAGAAAACATGGGAAAACCCATGGTTTAGTTTGTGGTTTTTATTAGTTTAATGTGTGGTTTTAAATCCCAATGAATAAAGAATTCTCTCTCTTTTCATATATAAACCCACCCAATCATGCACTTTTCTTCACTAAAACCCATTGTATAATTTCTCTACCCTTCCCTTTTCTCTCTAAAATCCTACCAAGGTACCACAATCTCCTGAGAATCCTATCTTAATTCCCTCCCAAGCCTTTGGGATCACACTTCCATGTAAGGGAATCTATCCTTTCTATTTTTTATCCTAGTTTTTTAATGTTGTAATACCATTTTACATTAAATTAAAAAATGCGGGGTATTATTCCTCACCACCCCGATACTACCCTTATTATGTTAGAATTATTATATACCCCTTTCTCTCTCATTAATTCCACCCATGTACACCCATTACCATGCAAAAATTCTGTAAGGGATTTCTCTCTCCTCATTTAAATTAATGGAATCATTTTGTATTATGAATCCAAATTCCATTACATATGTTGGGACATGTATCTATATAAACCCCTTGAATTAAATTCCATTTAAATATTATGATGCACCCATTTATCTTTCATCCACCATTTTTATGAATTCTTATGTCACACTGTTATTCTGCTGATATTGCACCGCGATTTTCCCATCCAAAGTCATTGTGTAGTGAATACCATCCCCATTTCCCTATCAAGGGTAATCACCTTTATACACATTTACTTATTTATTATATTTTTTCATGTATTAATTCCACATTACTTTATCATGGAATAAATGATGATGTTTGATGAATCCATGTTATATGATCCATGTGGCACACTTTTCCTTGAAATGAAATGATTAAGAAGGGTGTTACCTGATAGTGCTCCAATGCATTCGATAAAGATTAGTATCATGATAAATAAATTGAAATGAGGGTTTACTCATGCTAATTCAAGTGAAATTATGGTTTACTCATACTACATGTGCAGTGACACTTAGCTCATGCTAATATCATGTTAAATTTTGTTGCCACATTTCCATGTTATGATAATAATGCTATATCATGCATTTAGGTTCATGTTTATTTTTTACACCATTGATCTTACTATTGACTAACATGTAAAATATTTTTCATGTTATGCCTTTCTTACTCCCTTACATGGCTTTATATCTCACCCTTTCAAATGCGTGTCCTCAGGTTATCCCAAGAAATGTTTAGTACGAAGGAATGTTGTGGTCATGTAAATAAAGCTTTCAATAAAGATGTTATATTTTATGTAATAGTTGTTATGTAATGTTCCCAATTTCCCAAGACACTAGACATCTTCATCATCATATTTGTATTAAGTGCACGTTTTTGTAATAAATCTTGTTTATGTGTTTAATAAAGAGCAGGGTAGTTATAGCGCCCGCCCACCTAGATACCTGGGATTCTCTATTTGTTCTCAAACAAGTTCAACATGATATCAAAATTTCATTTACAGATAAAAATACAAGTCTGGTAATAAACACTCAAAAAAGTATCTAAACATTCCTTTCACCATTCGTATACCTCAAATAAACACATAGAATTTCAATAAAATAGTTTAATAATGTTTAATAAAACATTGCACATAAAACTCACATAAAACCCCAATTTTAAAACCAAATAAATACCAATATTACACCAATCCATATTTGGAATCACTATATCATTTTAATAAAACCATTCCAGGAATTTTAGATCAACCCCAATTGGTGCAACATGGATTTCACATCAGACAAACATTTTTTCACACAAAAATGGAATTTAAAAATCAACCGCTTAACATATGAAAAAAAAATTATTTTTCACCAAAAACAATGAAATATGAACAATCTAAAAATATAAACCCACCAGGAAAACACATTCTACAATGCTTACACATGGAATAAACTACCAAATGTGTCAAAACCCTCAAATCCTTGTGAGAGACTTTTATCGCACCACCACCTCACCGACTAGGAGTGAAAAAAAAACTAAAAAACACAATATTGGAGGAAGAAAATAAAAAAATAATCCCTAGGTACTAAGCCCTAGCTTCTAGAAATTTGGAACTTCAAGAAATTTGGGAGAATCCTCATGTAATTGGAAGTATCTAAGAAGGAAACTCAATTAAATTAGAAACATTGTAGGTGTCACCAAAAATACAACAATAGTTGAATCTCCATGCAGAAAAATTGAATGTGAGGTTCGAATAAGGCATAGAAGGTCATGCACGGACTGAATTGTGAAATAGAGTAAAAAATAAATGATTTATGAATGAAACAAGCCCCATTTGAAAATATGGACGATTTGAGAAACCCTGAGGAAATTCACCCTAGTATAGGATGAATATGGGCTCCAAAGAGGTAAAATGGGACACGAGGGTGTGCCTAGTGTTTGTGGGATCATGTGAGGGGTGGAACGACTAAAATATTTTAAAATATTACTACGATATAAAAGAAAAAAATTATTTTGTTTTATCTAGAAATGGGCTCACGGGTTGCCCTAATTTCTGAATAAATCGCACAAATACACCATGATTATGAGTTACTAAGGGGTCCAAATGGATATGGTGGATTGAATAGGTCTGGGTTGGACATGTGGGAAGTGGAATAGGTAAAAAATCTTGAAAAAAAATAAGGATTTATAATAGAAAAAATATTTATTTTTTTATCTAGATATGGGATCACAGTTCGGCAAAAATAATAAAGAAACCACCATTTTCTCAAACAATTCTTGAGTAATTCATAAAAAAATCATGAATATAAAATAAATTAAAAATAACATTAAAAAAATTCATTGATGTGACAATTATCCCCAATATAAAAACCTTTTTCCCTTGGAAAGTATGCTTGAAGACCGATGAGATAATAGAAATGGAAACTGCTATTCGACCTAATAATTATGCTCCCATTTCTCATGAACATCTGTACCATGTATGCAGAAGACTCAAACTAGACAAATAGACTTCTATAAAATAAATTTATCTCTATAGCCCATAATACGAACTTGTCTCTCAACCACAAACAGATCCGGTTCCAACTCCATCTTTTCCCACCTCAAAACATGGGATAAGTACAGAGAGTATTTATTTAGCTGGGAGATGTTGAACACATCATGGATCGATGAAAAATGAGAGGGAAAAGATGGCCGATATTCCAAATTACCAATCCTATAAGAGACATAAAATGGTACCGCATACCTTGGTGTTATCTTCCCTTGAATACTAAGATAGCGATGACCCAAGAGAGTTGGCTATTTCAACAATACCCAATCACCTATTGAAAAATAAAATTCATGATGCCTCTGATTGGTATAAGACTTGTGTCAACCCTAGGCTATAAAAAACCATTTTCAAATCAATTGAACCATGTCAGATGTCTCCTTCACAATACATGGACCCATTAGTGAGTTCCAACCCACATCCACCCAACACAAAAGAGATCGACACGGCCGACCATAAACCTCCTAGATCGATTCCATCTTGATTAAGGATTTATAGCTATTTTTAAAGGAAAAGTCTAAAAATACCAAATGTAAAGACCATGGAACCCTGAAATCTAAACCACATGACAGAATAATGTCTTCCAGAATCTTGTTATCTTGCTCTATTTAATCATCCATTTAAGGATGGTATGTCATACTCATATGAATTTGTGACCCTAGCGCCTTCTGAAGGTCACTCCAAAACAGAGATGTAAAATGAGGGTCCCTATTTGAAATGATAGATGATGGCACACCATAGAGCCTCACAAACTCCTGGACATACAACCAGCCTTATTCCTCTACTTTGGTTGAATATTTGATCTGAATTAAATAGTCTGATTAAGTCAGATGATCAATCACCACCATGAGATAATTCATTCCCTGATGTGTAAGAGGTAATCCGACTATGAAATCCATGAAAACATCATCCCACATCCATATTGGAATGGGTAACCACTAAAGGAAACCATAGGTACGTTTATGATCTATTTTCACCCACCAACAAGTATAGAATATCTATATGAAGTCATCTATGTCACGTCTCATGACTGGCCACCAGAACTAGCAATGAATATCATAATAAATCTTAATGGAACTAGGATGGACATACTATTGATACTTGTGGGTATCCTGCATCACCACATTCTATAGAGACAATGGAACCACTAAGCGACCCTTGAATCAAAAGATACCCTAGGGGGATGAAAAAAAATCAGAAGACGTCTCCCCACCATGATGAAACTGACCCGACCACTAAC
The DNA here is from genome assembly GCA_963277665.1 of Viscum album. Classification (NCBI taxonomy): domain Eukaryota; kingdom Viridiplantae; phylum Streptophyta; class Magnoliopsida; order Santalales; family Viscaceae; genus Viscum; species Viscum album. The sequence continues at coordinate 1,219,789,653 of OY728166.1, read as the reverse complement.
ATAGCTCATCAAAAGGATACTCCCGCTGAATCAGTTCTATAAGAGAAGGGGTCAACTGAATGCTCACCAATAAAACACCTCCACTATGACCATTGGTCTCCACATGCATCTGAGAAATGATCCCAATAAAAGTCTAATCATCATTGGAATTCCTCAAAGACGACACTAATACTCTTCTTCTCAAGGATTCATCCACTAAATTTCACTTTCCCTAGGTGTTGATGATATCGATGTTGAACCCCTACAAGTACTCGATCTAATGTCATTTCCTTTAGTTCAGATCCTTATATTAGAAGATGTTGGATAATCTATTATGATCTGATTAGAGTATAAAATTATACTCAAAGAGGTAGTGGCTCCATGTATTCAAAGCATTAATCACAACTGCTAGCTCCAATTCATTGGTTGGAAAATTATTTTCATGTGGTCAGAGTTGGTGGGATCCATACACCACAACATGATCATCCTGCATAATCATGCACCCAAGACACAAAACTGAAGCATAGAAATACACCAAATTGTCCTTTCCGGATTCTGTAAAGTTCAATATGGGGGGCGGTAGTCAACCACCACTTCATCTCCTCAAATTATTCAAACCATTCTGTGGCCCAAACAAACTTCACCCCATTTTGGGTGAGTGTGGTCATGGGAGAACCAAGACGTGAGAAATTCTGAAAAACCGTGTGTATTTTCCTACTAATATTAAGAGAATATTAATCAAAAACATGTTCTTCATCTTCTACCAAGACATAAATACACTAATATTATTGGGATACAATTAAACTCCCCACTCCAATATCACATGCCCCAAAACAATTTAACTCCCTGATCTAGATGGTGCCCTTGGATAGCTTTTCATAAAGGCGGTGATCCTGAAAAGTTCCCAATACAATCAGAAAATGATGCTCATGATCCTCGTTAGATTCATAGTAAACCAGGATGTCATCAATGAATACAACTAGAGAAAAATTTAGATACTAGATGAACACCATATTCATGAGTACCATAAAGACCAGTAGAGTATTGGTCAAATTGAAGGGCATGAGCAAGAAATCAATGTGGTCGTACCTACATAGGAATCCTATCGTTAGGATATCAGTCTCTTTCACCCTGAGTTGGTGGTAACCCAAACACATGACTATTTTAGAAACACTCCTTTTATCCTTCAATTGATCAAGAAAATCATCTATTTGGGGTAATGGATATTTGTCCACGATGGTTACCTTTTTCAGATTCTGGTAATCAATACACAGCTGGAGAGATCTGTCATCCTTCTTCGCAAACAACACATGAAAGGACCATGGAGAGATGTACGGTTGAATGAGGCTACTGGATAATAAATGATCCCATAGTATCATTTATTAAATTAGCTCGATGGGGGATATATGATACGGGGAAAGAGGTATCATTTGTGTTCCCGGTGCAAAATCGATTGAGAATTCCACATCCCGATCCATGGAAAAGCATGAAAAATCATCTGGAAATACCTCCAACAAATCGTCAACTACGTGGGGTAACCCACCCTCAGGAGTAGAAGCAGCATATTCTAGCACAAGGGATGAAAACTAGAAGAAAAATTTCACAACTCTAGGAGTAGAGGTCTTACACAAACCGACCAAGGATCTCATTACCCCAGAAAACCTGAGGGCCACCATCAAGTATCGTGAATCTCACCTGCCACCTATGAACCTAAAATTTAAGCAGCCAATCCATTCCATGTATTACGTCAAAATGATCCATATATTAGACAAGGAGGTCCCACTTCATCTCAACCCCAGACACAGTAACTACACACGATGGGAACATGAGACCTTTCACCCTCTTTTTTCCCAACGACGTCGCCAAATACATCACAACTTTAACAAATGAGTTGGAAAATTCAGCATGATCACAAAATGGGAAGAGAAAATTGAAATAGAAGAATCAGTATGAAAAAGATATGCAGTTATAGATGATGAAATAAAGATGGTACATTGAACTGTCAAAGACCTCACATCTGATACCGCTTGCGCCTTCTCCAAAACATGAAGATTCCTACTCTCTGTCTGAGAAGGTCCGCTCGCCTATGGATCTTTTCTTAACGGGATCTACCAAAAAGACGATATGGCCCTGTCTCCATGGGAACCAAACCAATATCCCCCATCCTCGATAGCTCTGACTAAGTTTTCACTCCCGTGGAAGCGAATGATCCTATCCCACTCTGGAGCAGACATGTCGTCCAGCAAAAATGGTGCAACTATCTCATACCTCCACACTGATAGTAGTGATTCAGAGGATATTTGAATTCTAGTCAGGTGTGCCCTATCCTCCAACAGAAGAGGCACATAACGGGCCTTTCATTAGAATCCACTAAAGAAAACTTCCTAGAAGGTTGGCCTGAACTACCACCTCCCTTCTTCCCCAGCTCATCTCGCTTCCCTTTCTTCTCAGAAGAATTGCCACTACCCATCAATGACACTGCTCTAAAAAACTAGACATCCCATTTTTGTCAATATATATCATACATTCTTGATCAATCACCATAGCATAAGACTTTAACTTGAACAAGAAGACCAAGGATTGATCTCGAGCCGCAAACCCCTCTCAATCTTCTGAGCCTTCATCAGCTCATTTTAGACCATTTCTAAAGCATACTACAACATATTAGAAAAAACGTTAGAATTATCCATAAATTAAATGAACCCCAAAACCATCTCCAATAACTCCCGTGATATATCATATTCAAAGACTTTAGGGTAGTGCTGGTCATTGAAGGTTACTTTAAATTCATTCCATCTCATCTGTTCCGGATTCCCACCTTGAAGCACTGATTCACGCCACCTATGGCTAGGACCCTCTAACAGAAAAGAGCATCACTTCCCCGTAAGCTCGTCGGGTGTGTTAAGAAACTCGTACATTCTCTGTATCATAATGAGCCACTCATCTTCTTCCTTTACTTCCTTGCTACCTTAGAAAGTATGAGGCTTTTTATTTAGGAACTCTTAGGCTTTTTCCTTCAGAGGACAAGACTCATCATCCCTAGAAGAAGTAAAAGTGGTAGATACTCTTTCTCCTTGGGTTAGACATCCCTCACCATAGATTCTACCTTCCTTTTAGAAATTAGAGAGGGAGAACTCTCTCCATCGTCCTCCCGTGGTTGCATGAGAGATTTATAAGGAGGCATGTTGCTAAACAAGGAAATAGTCAAAAAAATCATCAATAAAAAAATTCAAAAAAATTCAGAAATTACATTACATATAAATAATTCAAGAAATTCAAAAAAATTAAATAAATAACCACTTCACTCCCACCCAATGTCTACATGTATTCTACAGCCTGCACGCCCCACATATAAGAGAAGTCAAACAAACAATCCCAACATCCCATGGTGACTCAAGTTTTTACACAAGAGGTATTGGAAAATCACCCTACTCTTAACCAAAAAACTGAGCCTTTATTGTCCTTGACCCTGTCTAACAAGACTCAACCCAAAAAAATAATATGACCCACAATGATAAACCTCCTCTGATACAATTTTGTTACAAACCGAATCTGGTCCCCATTATAACTAGCATCTGACCAAGTCCATGGAATGGTACGAAGGACATTACCTATCCCCACATGCTGGTACAAGTTCCTGGTTATGATAAAAAATGGTTAGGGAATGGTTTACTTTAGTTAGGAATCATAATAACTCCAATATCAATTAGTACACTGAATCTGAAAATTAAGAACCAAACAGTCCTTAAATAATATTAATAATTGAATAAAATGTTTTAAACAAGATATAAAAGGTCCAAAATTAAAAAATTATTAGAAAAAAGTACTCACGGTCCACCACACGACAACAGGTCATCACCCATGTGTCTTCTCCATAACACCACACCATCGAAGGAAACTAACAACCAGAGCTCCCATCTCCAAATGCCTTGCCATTACATAAATAAAAATGATCATGTATACGTACTCCCAAAGATTTAAATAAGATTTTATCCTAATATCAATAGGATACCACCAAAATATTTCATATGAAAATAATTAATGATAATAATCTTTCATGTTTTAATAAATAAGGAATGGTAGCAACATTTTTGGAAGTGGAACTTTTAATGGAAAAAACATTTCAATGGTTAACATTAAAAACTTAAAACATTTAAATTGAACATGTAAGATTCTGAATTTTCCATCCAAACAATCCATAAGATAATGGTAAATACTAAATATCCAATGATCACTAGTAATGGGGACACCCCTAGACACCAGTTAACTGTGGGCCCCAGGCACCTCGTATCTCATTGTAAAATTAACCAAATTAAATATCCATTCTCGTGAATCAGCCACTAGTTGGGAGCATATGTATAAAATAGTGCCCCCTATCAGCATCCTTATATATTTGTTAGTGTAGTCAATGAAAATCTTTCTATATGAAAAATAGATGAAACCACTCCTCTTCACTAGTATACGTGTTCATGGTCTCCCACCTAGATACCTGAGTTTCCCTCTTTGTGCCCAAACATATTCCACATGCTATAAAATTTCAATTACATAAAAAAATACTTGTTATGTTCATACAAACTTAAAACATAAGATAAATATTCCTTTCACCTATCATATAACACAGATAAACATTTAGAATTTCCATAAAACAATTTCACAAAGTATAAAAAAACATTAAAAATTAAATCCACTTAAAACAAACTTTGTAAACCAAAAGAATATCAATAATACACCAATACAGAATTGGAATTTTTTTTAATAAATCCATTCCATGCATTTTATTTCAACCCCAATTCATGTAACATGGAGTGCACATGAAAAACACCCATTTTAAAAACAAAACAATTGACATTTAAAATTCAATCGCTTAAAAAATTGCTATAAAAATATCTTTCACACAAAAAATAATGAAAGAGGAACGTGAAAAACATATAAATACTTCAAGCTAACCCATTCTACAATGCTTACACGAGTAGTCACCTATCAAATGTGTCAAAAACGTCAAATGCTTGTGCGAAACATCAATCGCACCACTGGCACCGCACAAGGGAGTGAAAATGATCCTAAAACAACAATATGGGACCAAGATACAAAAAAAACTCTAGTTACATATCCCTAGCTTCTAGAAATTTTTATCTTGAATAAACATAGGAGAAATCTTATTGAAATGGAAGGAACTTTGAAGGAAACATTCTTACTTGATAAACATTGATGAAATCTCCCTAATTACACAAATATTTTAATCCCCAAAAGCCAAAATTTAAAGAGATGTTTGATTAAGTATGAGGAGATCAAGTGGGGACTAAAATGGGGGAAAAGAGTTAAAAATGAATTCTTTAGGAATGAAATAAATTCCATTTGAAAATATGTATGATTTGAGAAACCTTGAGGAAAATATCCCTAATCAATGATTAATATTATATAATGGAACATGAGGTTATGCCTATGGATTGTGGGCTCAAGTGAGAGGTGGAATGACCAAAATCATTTAAAAATTAATGAGATATAAAAAAATAAATTACACTACTAGAAAAATACCCTATACCAATGGATTGAAACTGTTGGTATAGGCCTCGAAACCGTTGGTATAGCCTATACCAACGGTTTGGAGAACCGTGTGAAAGTAATCCCTAAGGATAGGTCTATACCAACGGTTTTGAAAATCATTGTTATAAGTAATATGAAAATATATACCAATGGCTTCATAAACCATTGGTATATGTAATTCAAAAAATAATCATTCAGCAGGTTTTATCCCAGCATCTCCCGTTTGTGATTGAATGACATAAACACTAACCTAACTTACTTTTGTGAACATAATTTCATAAATATATATATATTTATTATCATAAGTTTTTTAAATTTTGATTTATGTAATGTCTTATGTAAGATTATTAATTTAAAAATACATGTACCTATACCAGCGGTTCTCAAAACTGTTGGTATATTCTTATACCAATAATTTAGAGAACCTTCAGTATAGGTTCATTGATTTTGGGACCTATACCAATGGTTATGGACAAACCATTGGTATAGGTCCAAATTGGTGAACTATACCAATGGTTTTCCAAAAACCATTGGTATAGATAATATTCCAGTAGTGTTATTTCCTAAAATCTGGAAATGGACACCCGGGTTGCCACAATGCCTGAATGAATTACCCAAATCCACTATGATTATGAGTTCCTAAGGGGTCCAAATGGTTATGGTAATTTTAAGAAGTCGGGGGAGGCCATCTGTGAAGTGTAATAGGTGAAAAATGATGAAAAATAAAGGTATTATAAAATAAAAAAAAATTTGGAATCTGGAAATGGGCTCACTGTTTGGCCAAAATCTTTAAGAAACCACTCTTTTCTCAAAAAATGTTTGGGAAACCTCCCATAACAAAGAAGGAATAGAATGTACCTAGAAATACCATTAAAATAAGTCCTTCATGTGAAAAAAACCATCATTATTGGTCCAAATAATTCCTCATATATCAAGTGATCTGTTTAGTTATTTAATTTTTAAGGCTTATCATCTAAGATCCAAATTGAATTAGGATAGAAATTTACCCAATATTTCCCCAGTTAATCAAATTACTATCAAATTACAAATCATAATTAAAATGGTATACAGTTTATTTAATAAGAATATCTATCATAAAATATTATGGATATATTAGATAATTGTAATATATAATGAAAAATGGTCACAATAAAGTAATTGTTTCAAGAGAAGGTTAACAATCACATAAGAAAGTGACAATGTTCAATATTTATTACCACATGGTAATTTTCATGTAAAATCCCATTGGATGAAATTTTTAAAATTGAAACATAAAATATCATTATTTATGAATGAATAATTACATTACATGTTAAATGGCCTCTATATACACCATGTAAAATGAATTTTGTGTACAACATTACAATATGCCTCAGTAATGGGAAATTTAGATGATGTCCCTTACCATACGATTTCTATTGTTCTAAAATAATTTAACCACCTGTATAATGGTTTTATGAAATATTTTAATTTATACCTGAACAATAAAAATATTTATATTATAATATATGATCCTTTTATAATAGTTTTTGATCCTTTTGTTAGTAATATTTCTCCATTTTCATTGTTTTTTGTGTATCACCCAGTTTTCTTATTCATTCTTTGTTATGAATGTAACATTTCTTGAATATATTATATAGTTCCATAAAATTAAGAATAATAATAATTAAATTATTATCATATTTATACATCAATTATACTTTTAAAACAAATTAAGAATGATTTATTTGATTAACGAAGTACATTACGATCATTGAGATAGTACGTTGCACGTACCCCAAAGTAAAATTTCCATTTTTCAATGATAATTATAGAAAATATGTAAGTAACATTTTTAATTTAAATAGTTGTTATTATATTAAAAATAACATATTATTAATTTATATAAACTTATATATATTATCCATGTGCGGTGGTTATGAAAATAGATTCACATCCCTTCGCGAAGGCGGTAGTCCACATATACAAGAATGATGTTACCATTTTTTAGTGTAAGAATGAAAATGATATATTATCTTTAAAAAAAATAAATCATGAGTATCTTAATTATTTCATTTATATCAAATTTAATAATTAAAATTTTCCTTATCACATTCCATTAGTAGTATTAGTTATGGATGAATCACATCGCTTCTCGAGGCTGTAGTTTATCGTACACAGAAGTGGTATTGTCGTATCCATTAAGGAATGTAAAGTAAAAAAATGTTATATATTATATAATGATTAAAAATGTGTTATTATATTAAAAATATCATATATATATTTTATATCAATAATTATAAAACACCATTATATTTGGTAATGGAAACATGAACGATACTGGTTTGCGAGGAGTTACTCTGCCATAGAGAAGAATGATGATTTTTTAACCCACTTAATGGAAGTGGAGATAGTTATAGGTAATTAAATTAACATAAAAATTATCATTACATTTATGATAATATTATTATTATATAATCATGGTTTAATAATAATAGAGAATGTGGTGGTAGAAATAAAATAAAAATTCTTGATGAAGAACATTACCTCCTCTTTGAGTATCCTTTATTGGATTGAAATAAAGCATTCCTGGGATGTATTTATTCTACAGATAAGGATTATATAATGGTATTTTTGAAGTTATGATGTTATTTTAGTATGTTTTGGTCAATCGAAATGGAATGATATATGAGAATAAGTGAGAGGAAAGAGTGCCCTTTTATAATTGAGGTTTAGTAGCATTGTTTTCAAATTTCCATAACTATTAAATGATGGGAATTTAATCTCTCTATACATGGATTAATTTTTTAAAATTAATATATTTGAGGAAATATGTGGTTGATCCAAACCTCCAACATAAATTAATATATTTTTAAACAAGTTTTCCCTTAACTTCTATGTTTCCTTAAAGTTAAAAGTTTTGTTTTCCATTATAGTAATTAGTCTTTTTAACCCCAAAATATAGCCATTAAGATTAAAATAAAATTATAATTATTTGATAACTTTTACCCAATGATTTTAAATATTGAAGAAAATTTATCAAATCAAAATCCTATGCATGTTGAAATTTAATTTTAACACAAGTGCATGCAACGTGCAAAAACATCACTCTAACATTCACATCACTAATAAAGTTTTTACAATTTATGGTTAAATATTTTAATTATAAATGAATAATTAGTACATTAATTTAACATAGTTAATATTCATTAAAAACTAAAAATAAATAGGAATAAAATTCTTTTTTATTAACTTTTTAATTATTTAATAAAATGTCATTTATTAAAAAACATCTTTTATATCAACTTTGACATTATTCATTTAATTTATATTTTATAATATCAAGAAAATGATCGAATTAGAATATATTATTTTGACACAGGAAAAATTAAAATTTATATAAATATAAATGGAAAAAAATTATTCATTCAATTTAAATTACATCTATTATTATTAACATCATTTATTTTATTCATCTATTAAGAAAATAATTTTTTGTTTTTTGTATCTTATGTATTTAATGTAATTAAAAAATACGAAAATATTGATAATAGATTATTAGGATAAAAATTAATCACCTTTCAAGAGATCACTTATAACCAAAGTTATGTTCTTCCTTATCCAAAATTATTTTAGATATCAAAACTAAGGAATGTTAATGTGTTGTCTCTTTCATTGCATAACATATTATATAGGTCAAATTCCTTGAAAAGTGTCCCAAAAACTCATAAAATAGAGAATAAGGTGATAAGTGTAAAAATATATAATGATAATTAGAATTGGAAAATTTTTTATGTCATTATAGCCATTTTAGTTTTTGTTTAACATTGAGTAATATCCCTTTTACCTTCATTATAGTAATTAATTTTTACAGTTTTCACTTTTCATTTTGGTAAAAAATTAATTTTACCATATTAAAAAATGAGATATGTTATTATTCCAAATATTAAATTTATTTTTAAAATTAAAATCATAGAAATGAAATATTTTAATTTAAAATTAATCTTAATGACATGATGAGAAAGCTTGTTTTCAAATACAAATTGTTCAAAAGATTATAGTGTCTCAAAAACAAGATTCAATATAAAAATTATTTGAATGAAAAAGTTTAGAATAATTGATATATTATTGAACTAATTTTATATTAAACCCATTGAAATATATAATTTAACTTTATAAATAATTTCAAAATATTCAGGTTTCAATTAAAATTTTGTATTTTTTACTATTCATAAAAATGAAATGTTTCGAAAACTTTAAAATCATTACCCTAAGATAATTTTAAAATTTTTATGTAAAAAATGAATTCAATTTTAAAAAATAAATATTCTAGAATTGGTAATAATTAATTTTACATTATCTGCACAAATGGGGACTAAAACGTCTTTTAGAAAAATATTATTTTTCAGAAATCATTTATTTTTATTTTAGTGATTTTAATTTAATGTATATTTAATATGTAACCATACATTTCATTATTTAGTTAGTAAGGTCAATTACCATTAAATTTAAGGCAATTCTATAGTTGGATTCTACATTTTAGTTCAGTTAGAATCGGGGTTGCATGTTTTGAAAGATATTGAAGAGATTTAATATAAAGAAATATAATTTGCGAGTTCTTTAAGATTAGTATTTCATGTCGTATATGCTATTAGATTCAATGCTATTCTTTTAAAATCTCAGGGTTTCACATTCCCCCCAACTTAATGAAGTCATTATCTCACAATTTGATATTGAGCTCAGAAGTTTAATGTTTTAAAATTTAAAATTCATTACGTGAAACCCCACATAATAAAAAGAGTTAATAAAATATCATTTTAATAAGATAGAAATTTAATAAAAAATCCCATCTAGAATAATCACTTAACTACTTATTCTTGTTGGATTACATATGTGGGGAATGAAAACATGTACATGGAAGAGAATAAAAATTATTAAATACCGATAGAGAGTGATAAAGAACATTGATAATAAGAAATTCAGTGATCAAGATGAGGCCAACGATAAAAAAAACTATAAACCAAATACACATGAATATGTCATTGATATCATAAACAATAATAATAATATGAAAAAATTTGTTTCAAGATCATTTTCATAAATTTGGAGAATCTAATTTTTTTATTATAAATTATACATACATTATATGTTTCTATTTCATAAGAATAATTTTATCCTTTGGTTGTCCTTTTTTAAATTTCAAATTCATCACTTACTCAGAAACATGAATATCCAGAAGTGGTTTATTATTTTTTATGCACCAATATTTAATTTTAATGTATCACAATGTCCATAATATAATGATAATTAGTTCATTATATCGACAGTTATTATTATGAAAAAAGGTTAGTACATGTTATCTAATAAGAACAAATGAATACATGGTGAATTATTTCATTATTCTATAAAACCTCATCCAAAGATCAACTTAAACCATTATGAAAATGGTTACTCTTATGACCCTTCAAAAATATTAAGATAAAAAACATTATAAAGAGACCACTAATTTCAAAAGTTATATATCATTAATCCCTATGAAAATATTAGGTTCTCATAATCATCACATACCAAACATGCCATCACCGTGATTATATATTTTCTCGAAACACAGTAATAACATGAATTAGTAAAAAAATATTTAAAACATGAACGCTTCTTTGTTATATAAATAAAACATGCATTATTAGATATTTTCCTAAATTTTAATGATTATGAAAAATCCATCAATGAAAGTATAATACATTCTTTCAAAAAATCATTAATCAGTCCCAAGGTAGGTAGCACTATCCAATTAATTCCAACCATATCAATCATCCCATTATCCAAACATAATTGTCACGACATGAAAAATATGTGATGGTTTGTATTTCCATCAATCATTTGTTTTCTAATATTTTTAACTTTCCATTGAATCATGTTTCGTGGTTATCAATACTGTTGAACATATGGTTCCAAATCCTTAATTAAAAAGTATTGAAGTGAAATCCATGTACATTTAATACTTCTTATTACCATGTTATCATTGATTAAATACTCAAATTAAACAATTCATTAATCTAAATATATTCACATAATCCATGACACATTTACTATTGTTTTACAATAATCCTGACAATGATCTTCTTATTTCTTTTGATGTTTATTCCCCTGACACTTGATACCTTGACTTACGTAGTTTCCCATATAATAATAGTTCATGATGCAAACATTGGATCCTTTTGTCTTATCCTTTAAATTAAATTCATTTTGTACTTTCTCTCCAAAATTTGAGAAAATTGCCATTCCTCTTAACAAAGCACTAGAGTGTTTTTTCCCTTTGGGGGTGCTTTATTCAATTTCAAATTAATCACTTACTCCAAGAAATGTATATCCAAAAATGAATTATTGTTATTCCTGATGAACAAAAATTCAATTTTAACAGATCGTTATATGAATAATAGTATTATAATTAATTCCTTCTATCTATAGTTATTTTTTTTTTACCAAAATGATTAGTACATATTATCTAATATGAAGAAATATTCATATTGTGACGTACTACATTAATCTCTAAAACCTCATGTAATATTCAACTTAAACTAATTCATAAAGGGTCCAACTTCCAAAAATTACAAAATAATTTGATCCAAATAATTATAAATAGGCCACGAATTTAAAAAATGAACAAATCATTAATCCCCAAAACAATATTAACATTCTCTTAATCATCAAATAAAAAATATTTGAATGCATACATCATGTATTCTTTTGAATGATGGTAATAACCAAAAATACCATGAAAACATATAAAAAAAATTAATTATTCCTTATTCATCGAATAAAACAATGATTATTAGATACATTACTTAAATAAAAATATTCTATAAACTCTTTCAATGAGAGTATAAATAAGTTTTTCAAAAAACCATTAATTAGCCATAATGTAGTCAGTATTATCCAAATTAATTTATCTATATCAATATTATCATTAACCCAATATCATTATCTAAAAAATTTGTACATATTAAGGGTTATATTTTCCTCAATTGTATATTATCCATGATCTTCATCAATCCACTAAATCATATTATTGTTCATTGGTACCTTAAAATATATACATTCAAATCCTCAAATTGAAAAGTAATATTGAAAAATTCTTATAACGTTAATAATATATATAACCCATATTTCATTTATGAAATAATCATGTGACTTAATTCATGAATCCAAAAAAAGGAGAAAAATTATTAAATTTATTCTATCAAAATATTATAAACATGATCATGGGACATTAGACTATTTTGAGTTATATTCCTTTGATTCATGAGACATTGAATTGTGTATTGGACCATATCATTACAATTTTATCATTTTAAATTGGGGAAAACATTCTTTCCCTTTCAATCAAATTTATATTGTCCTTTTAGTCCAAACATCAGGGAAACTTCCATTCCAATTAAGAAAGCACTAAGGTGTTTCTTTATGAAATTATCACATGATGGAAATTCCTTCTATCTCTTCTTCCCTTTATCCATCTATATCCCTATAGTAATCATGATCTATTTCATTAATTCAAATAAATAATATAAATATAAAACATTATCTATCCTGATAGAACATGATACTATGTTTTCAAGTGATAAGAATGTTTTGGACATTAGTTCTGTTCTAAATATTATCTTAAGACCATCAAAGAAATGATCATTTTTACTTGGATTACTTTCATTGATTTAACACCCATTAATTCTATTTCTATTCATTTCTATTCGATGGAATATTGTAGATTAGATCATGTAATTATGAAACAGAATTTATAATCCCAAAATAATTTAAACACCTAACCAAATTAAAAAAGGTATACATTTATAATCTCTAAATCATAAAAATTATATTTTTGGGGATATATCAATTTCCAAATCATTTGTAATGGTTTTTCAAGAAAATGTGAATTATCATAAGAATATACCCCAAGAGTGTCAAAATAGGTGCATAGTAAGTCCTGATTTCATGTACCGTTTTATGATCAAGTCAAGCATATTACACCTTTTTCAGAGTTATTACCCCCCAATCCTCTATGTCAAAACCATTTCCACTTATAATATCCAAACAATGTTTTATTTCTAGGAAAACTGACATAATCAGTTTCTTACCAAAACAGTATGATTTTCTATATAATTATTCCCAAAGTATATGATATAACCATGTTTATTAATATATGTTCCCCTTAATATAGTTCAGAAGGATTTGAATAGACATCCTCTAATACCAACTGTGTGGGTCCGACTCCAATAACACGAAGCCGATGTAATCTTATTTGAACCGGAATAGATACAGTAGACCAAATATAGAAGGACTGATAACTTTAGTAGTTATTTTGAACTAGATACATGAATAATTCAAAATTTTCATTTGTAATATAAAATAAAACATAATATAAAGAAAATTAAAAAAAATTAAATCCTTCAAAACTAAATCAATGAATTATTCATCATATTATTGGGAATGAATACAAAATAAGGGTGAGATAAAATATACATTAAGGGTTATGTATAGATGAATATGTCATGAATAAATTAGTATAATCAACATGTAGTGGTAAATATTTGATCACATATTCCATGTAAATAACATTACTATCATGATAGGATAATTCATAGTCAATATATAAAGGGAAATAACTGAAAAGACATTCCATTTAATAAATAACATATACTGGAATTCAACTATGGATAATATCATTGTTAAAATATCAATGATAATAATATATGAATTATTAATTAATGTTATTCTTAATTATTATATTCCACGATCTCATGTGTTATGATACATATACAATAAATACCTTTCACAAGAACATTTTAAACATTAGTTAGAAACATGTTTATTTTTTAACTTATTTGGTTCATGAGAACTAATAATACATTAATGGGAGATATTATACCTATCACCACACATCATTATATGTCCAAACACTTTCTTATATTTTTAATTATCAATTTAAATCATGAATTAAAATTCATTATCATCAAATATCCAAATTGAGTATTGCATACCGATTTATCAACATTTACACAGTTAATAAAATGACTAGAAAAGTAAACAATGTATATGAAAACAGTATTATATTATGTATATAATCATACCCATTATTTAATAACATGGATTTTTAATAGAATTTTTTTTAGAGTGATAAATGATCACTAGAAATTAATTTTTCCTGAGAATGCTAAGAATGCCTATAACATTTAACACTTTGTAATTTTCAATTCATATCTCAGTGGGTAAAATTATTAAAATTTAATCATAAATACAATGATGTTTAAATTAATCAAGAAATTACATATAAAATGGGTAGTATATACACTTTGAAAATGGAATTAGGTTGACAACATTACAATATTCCTGAATAAATGAAATTTGAGATGATGTCCCTTACCTCATGCTTTCCTTTATATGAATAATGTTTAACCTCCAATATAATTTTGTATGAATTTATCAATTTATACTAGAACAATAATCATATTTAGAATATCATATATGATATTATTATAACATTTTACCACTTTTTTATTATTAATATTTCTTTATTTTCATGGTTTTAGGTGTTAATCACCCTATTTTCTCAGTCATTATATGTTAATAATATTGTATTTATCATAAATATTTTATAGTTTCATCACCTATATAATAATAGTAATTAAACAATTACCATATTTATATATCATTTATTCTTTAAATTCCAATCATGTACGATTATTTGAATAATGGAAGTGTGTTGCAATCATGGAGATAGTTGGTCATGCATACGCATGAGTAACATTTATATTTTAAGATGATCGATATGGAAATGAAATACTTAATATTTTATCTTTAAATATTTATAATATTAAAATAATTTTTAAATATACTTATATATTTCATCCATGTGGTGTGGAGATGAAAATATAGTCACATCGCACTGTCAAAGAGGTAGTCCAAATGCACATGAACGATGTTATCATTATTTACTGTATGAATGATTATGATATTTTACATATTTACAATGATAAATATATCATTAATATCATTATTAGTTCATGAATTTCACATAAATTTAATATCAATATCCTTATCCCCTTCCATGATATGTGTTAGTGAAAGATTAATCGCATCGCTTCACGAGGGGGTAGTCCACTGTACCAACAGGAGACCTTATATTATACCCTACGGAATAGAAAGTAAATATCGAATATTTGATTTAATGAATCAATATGTATAATAATGTTATAAATATTATATATATATATGTTATTGATCATCAAACCCAACTGTGAGAGGTGGTAATGGAAAATGAATGACATCATTTTGCATGGGAGTAGTACGCCATACACACGAATGATGATTTGGTAACCCATTTTATGGAAGTGGAGATGATTGTTTCTCATGATAATAAAATATAAATTCTCAATTTATTTTTTATATTGACATTATTATATCAACATGGCTTTATAATAAGTGATTCTGTTGGTGTAAGAAAGAATATGAAAATGCTCGGTGAATAACAACACCTCTTCATTGGGTGTCCTATATATGTTTTCACCAAATAATATCTAGGTTATCTTTTTACAAAACCTAAGGCACCTAGGATGATAGTATATATTTTTTAATGTAATTTTGGAAGGTTTTGGTTGATTCATATGCATTGTTATGTCTGAAGAAGTCAGGACCGTGAGTTCCCTTTAATAATTGAGAAGGAGTGTAATTTTTGTAAATTCCCATTATTATTCAACAATGGGTAGTTAATATTACCCAAAGATTATTAAATTTATAATAAAAGAGTTGTAGGGACCATATGGTTGAAAACCCCTCCAAAAAACTAAATAAAAGATGTTTCAATCATGTTTTTAATTAACATCTATGTTTCCTCACTTTTTTCGTTTTGGTATTTCACTACGACAAATAATCTTCATACCCTAGGTAATTTATCCTCATAAAATAAAATAAAATTATAATTATTATATAATCATTACAAATTGATTCTAAATATTAAATCCTAATCATAATTAAAAAATTCATTGAATATTGAAATTTAATTTTAACAAAACAACATGTAACGTGTAAAAACATTCTTTAATCTTTAATTATTCTAAAAAAGGTTTAAATAGTTAGGGGTACATATAGTCAATATAAAATAAAATTTTTGTCCATTAACAGACCATATTTTATATTTAGTAAACATTTTTAATAATCTGGTGGTAGATGGGCTTTTGAGTAATTTATAAATCCATTCATAAAATGGAATTTATTATAAAATAACATTATTGTCAATTTTGATAAAAATCATGTAATTTTTTATTTAATAATATCAGGGAAATTATGGAATTAAATTAAATTATTTTCAATCCTATATAAAATGATATATTTATCTAAATAAATACAATACAGAATAATTCATTCAATTTTTTTAGTGCCACTTATTTTATTTTCAATTAACAAAATAATTACACTGTTGTTCAATCGTAATAATTTAAGCTAATTATATTAAACTATGAAATTAAAAAAAAATATATTATTATCTTCAAAATTTTATATTTCATAAAAAGAATTATATCATAAGAGATTTTTTCCACTATCCCAAAG
Organism: Viscum album; assembly: GCA_963277665.1. Lineage (NCBI taxonomy): Eukaryota > Viridiplantae > Streptophyta > Magnoliopsida > Santalales > Viscaceae > Viscum > Viscum album. The sequence goes on along the minus strand of OY728166.1, from coordinate 1,219,772,553 downwards.
CATTATAAATCATAAAATAAAGGAACATTATTATTTTGTCTCCATCTTTACTAAATATATTATATTGGTGAATTTAAATGGAAACATGTCCCAGTAAATAACAAAAAATATTCTAAAGTGATAAGGGTTTAAATAGTTCTATCAAATATGGTTTTCATAAATTTTAAATTCATTATAACCCTTATCCTTTTAGTTTAAACCCATATAAAAATAAATTAATGCATTAATTGTGGTAATTAATGTATAATATTGTCACTTTTAATTTTGGAAAAAAAATAATTTTAATATTGTTATAAAATATAAATTAGGATAAATCAAAATATTTAATCTATTTTTACAAATTAAAATAACGTAATTTTAAAATTTTAACTTAAAATTATTTTCACAAAAGTGATGACGAAGAAGGGTTTGAAATAGAAAATGTTCAAATGGTTTTAATGTTTTCATATAAAAAATTAAGATGAAAATGATTCCAATAAGAATAGATGGGTTATTTTTTTATAATTTGACAAATTTTACTTTATAACAATCAAAACATATAATTTAGCTTTATATATAATTTAAATGAAAGATAGTTTTCAATTAACATTCGGAATTTTTTAGTATTCATCAAAAATTGAAATATTTTAGGATAATAAAAATCATTAACCCTTAAAATAATTTTAATAATATAATTTAAAAAATTAAGATTAATTTTTATAATAAATAGTTTCAATTTGTTAAAAATTAGTTTTAATTTTTCTTTGCAAAGAGAGAAAAAAACTAAGCTTTAGAAAAATACAGGTTTTCAAAAAACATATATTTTTCTATAAAATGAGTCTTATTCTATTTATAATAAATAGGTAATTATAATTTTCATAATTTATTTATTAATATTCATACCAAAAAATTTAAATGTATTCCCATATTTTAATTTTATATTACCATTCAGTTAGACTCGCGGTTTAATGTTCTGGATGCTATCAAAGAGACTATTAATACCGAAATATATATTTTAGTTTGTTTGAACTATGTCTTTCATATCAGATAAGCTTCCAATTAAAAATGTATTTTTTTATAATATTATTTTGTTACAAATAAACCATAAATTGAGAATAAATTCCATATAAATAAAGATAATATCTTTTGGATTAAGGACATTGTATTTTTCAGAAAAATATTATTAAGAATTTCATAATATATTTCCATTTTTAATTTATTTAAAGAATCCTTAACTGTGAAAGATTTAGATAATTTCTTTGTAAATAAAATATATGAATTTCAAAACATATAATGATTATAAATTTTTTTAGTTAATCTAACATCATTATATACCTGAAAAATTAATTTTATGATAAACTTTTTATCGATATGTTTAGTGAGTCTATTTTAAAACTAAATTTTATGAATTCATTTAATTGAATAATATAAAATTGACTCCACATTTTTATCATAATAATTAATATTATTTTTATCGAGACTAGGGATTAACATAAATGTATAGTACATCATTTTATATGGATATTAAGAATATTAGAAAAGTACATTCCCATGGATCATAACAGTATAGTCTCTTTAGAAACATAGAACAAATTCTTATATTTTGGTGAAAGATATTCAACATTCCCACTAATGATCGTCACCTTCAGTAATCATAATTAAATACTTTCTTTATAACCAGGGATAATGATATTGAATAAAGGTATAATATCAAATTCTCATTAAGGGTAAATATATGAAATATGAGGTCATAACATAAACATAAGTGTACGAGATCATTATAATAATATTTGAAGATCTTACCCCAAATATCAAATATCAGAAAACATAATACATGTCATAAAGATTGGTAGTTCATAATAAATGAATAATAAGATTATAACAAATTTGAACCATGTGATAATATTTTAGGAATAAGAGATATAATTTTTAGAAATCACCTAAACTCATAACATCATTACCTATAAGGTAATGATTGTTGCCAAAAATCATATTAAGAAACATTATGAGGATTAAACCTATCGGTCAGGAAGCACAAACATCCCCAATCATTGTCCTTTCTTTATAAGGGACTGTCTTTCCCCATTTTACCATTATTTCTCATGTTTCCCTATCTTTCTATAGTGGATATGGTATTCTCATCATCCCATGGTGGATTGAGTTTCTCATATTTCCATAGTAAATCGGGTTTCCTAATCAACTTATAGTGGATCTGGTCACACCTTTTTCCGATTTTGTATCAATACAATTGAATTTTTTCCATCATTATCTCACGAGTTATTAATGATTAACAAATGAATTGGAGGTATATATAAGTCCCACCCGTCACATAATAAAATCATTCATATATGTTCCATATGATAATATAACATTCATCATTTAATTACACATAAAAAGAGATGGTTTTCAAAAAAACCATATCATAACCCATGAAATGAAATATATATCATAAAAATTTCATCATATCATTGCAGGTGGAAGAGATATAGGTCTCATAATAATTTCATAAAATCATAACGCATGAAAAAACAGGTTTCAAGAGAGTTTAGCCCAGTGAAGTGAAATAGGTTTCATAAAAATAATTTTATCAAAACATAAACCACTCAAGAAAGAAAATGAATGATGTTACTAGATCATATCCCCCTTAAATCATAAAATATATCAATGTATGTCGTCTTATATGGAGAAGTGTTTTGAAAGATCATATGAAGTATTTCAGAAGGAAAATATCCTTTCATTGATAACATTTTCTATAAATCCATTTCAAATTCATTTTCATATAACGAAATATTTAAAATTTCATTTAAAACGCTTATTTTTTAGAATATCTTTTACACATTGAAAAAGGATTTTTTAAACATAAAACATTTTGAAAACCAATTTCCTTTAAATATTTATAAAATATAATTCTAATTATTTCTAAAGAAAATTTCCTTTAAATTGATCTAATATTATAATTAATGATTTAATAAATTTAATTACGTTACATTGAAAATAACATTTTGTTAAAATTTAAAGGATGGTTTTAATATCACTTAAAAAACTTTTTGAACATCATTTTTTTAAAATCCTTATTATTGAAAAGAATATTAAATTTAAAAAAATTAAAGAATATTATAGAAATATTTTCATTAAAACTATTCTTTTAATCTAATAAATTAAGCTTTATGAAAATTATGGTCATGATCATGGGTAAATCTGCATGTATCAAACATTCCTTTTTCAAATTAAATGTTTAGAAAAGTGGCTTGATAGAAAAACCACAAGAATATTTATTTTAAAACATTTTTTAGAAAGGTAAAATGTGGATATATGTTTTATTTAAAAATAATAGTTTAATATTAAAATAGTTTTGATTTTTTTTGATAACACGGTGTTGAAAAAACCTAGATTTCTGGTCCAACAGGGGAAATAATGTCAAACATTTATAAAGACACTTTATTAATTATATTAAGTACCAAAGAGCAAAAAAATGTTACAAATACTTGAAAATAACATGGATAAAAGGAGTATATTAAAATTGAGGAGTTTTCTTGAGAGTTGTATTATAACATTTCATCCATGGAAGCCTAATATTAAACAATCCCGATGAACATTGTGATTGTAGATATAAAATGTCACCACTTTGGTAACATTGAATCATAATCCCCATTAGATAATTACAATAAATCATGATTTAAACATCATTAAAAAAGTATATCCATTATATAACTTTGTTGGTCGGAGTGGATACTCAAGAGGGGGGGGGGGTGAATTGAGTTACTATAAAAAATTCTTTTAAAATTATTTCTCTTAAAATCCCCCAATTTAAAAACAAAGTTAAACTATACTGAATCTGTACAGAGTGTAAATGTTCAATCAGTTTCTCAGAGATTTATTAGGTCTCAGTTGACTTAATCTGAAGATTAAATTAAATTTTGAAACTAACTTACTGGTTTACAATAAGTATAAACACTTGCTAATTTAACTATCAGAGTAGCTTTAAAATAGTTTTGTATTTAAAAGTAATAACAGCGGAATATGAAATAAATATATAGTATACTTATAGACTGAGATTAAAATGCACAACAAAGTTAACTAAGAGGTTCAGTCTCAAGCCGATACTTATTCCTCTCAACAATTTATAAATTGATCCACAACCTAGATTGGGGGTAAACAATAGTCCACTATTGTCCTGGTCCAAAGACATCTACCACAGTTCTTTGTGGGAAAAACAAACAATAGCACACAGGTGGTTCAGGTCTTACATGACCTCTACCACTATCCATAATGGAAAACAGAGGGTTATCAAGTTTCAGTGAGGATCTAAGAATCCTCTAGTTTAGCATAGGTTATAATGTGTGTGTAAAATAAACAGGGTACACGCACTGCTCAAAATCTAAAGATAGAATCACTAAAGGAAGTGAGAAAGAGTTTTGAAAACCTCTAGTGATTGGCAATGCATCTCTGGACTCATTTGGTTGGTTAGAAAACATCTGAGTCCGTCTCTGGTTTCTACATAGAAAACAAAGTTTTGTTTTCTTCTTGGATTCTTGGTCCAGCTTAGCAGCCTTAGTGCATGAAGTGTTTTTTGTAGTTCACTCAAGATTCATCTTGGGTTCTCCTTGAAAATGAGTATCTTCATGTATGTTTAGTGTTCTTGGAGTATAGATTTTTCTTCTTTCACAAATGCACCATGTTTGAATAATATACATCTCTTTTATTTTTCACCAGTGTTCCTTCTTAGTTCCTTGATGCTTGTTGTATGAACACTTAGTGTTCTCTACTTCTCAGCTTTTCAGCTATGTCTTTATCTTCCCTTTTTGTAGCTTTTAGCTATGGCAAAAAGGAATGATTAGTTTTTTCATGGGTACTAGGTAAGGTTCCCTAACATGACAACAAAATTCATTAGATATCATTGAATGAATTAAAGACATAAAATGTAACTGTTAGCTTAATAAATAAATAGTATTGAGAGTATAGAGTTTGACTGGTTGGTCAATTAGTAGCTCGTGTTGGTAATTGTGTATGGTGTACTTTGTGTAGCCGGTCCATCCATTAGTAGATCTTTGATCTTACATCTGTTGCTCTATATACCAGTGACTTTGTTCCATTGGTTTCTCTAGTTCCATCGGTAGCTCGATATATCGGTGACTGTACTCGTATCGGTAGAATTACTCTATCGGTAACTATCTGTGAACTGTCTCTATCGGTAGACCTCTGTTTATCGATAGCTCTTGTCCATCGGTAGCTCTGGTGTGTCGGTTCATATCAGTCACGTCTGTGTATCATTTGGCTGGTCAGTAGCTCGTATCGGTAGCTCTTAGTTTTCTGTATCTGTAGACTGAATCTGTCGGTAGACTTGATTACCGGTGGACTTATGCATATCGGTAGACTTGTTCTGTCGGTAGCTCAGTTTCTATCAATAGCACTGTACATATCGGTAACCTTATCTTATTGGTGACTCTATCTATCGGTAGACTAATTATATCGGTAGACTGAGTACCGGTGTCTCTATATCAATAGCTATACCCAGATTAGTCGCTTAACACTTTTCTATCTTATGAAAAACTTATCTGAATTTGTTAGAAGAACATCATAACTCATATAAACATAGATAGACATGGATTAAAATATCTCATGGATTATTTTAATATTATTATCATATTGATCACAGATTGAAAGAATTGATATATTGAAAATCATTAGATTGAGACTATCAAAGTATATGAAAGCATAATTGGGATTATCAAAACAGGTGAGGTCAACAATCTCCCCCTTTTTGATAATCACAAACTATGATATTATGATTTTAAAAATAGTGAGAAGTTGTAAGAGAGGATAAGTCATTAAATGAAATTATCTTAGAGAAACAATATTTTATAGAACATAAAGGATCATAGGTGGAAGAAAATGTGATATTATCAGAGATAGAATTAAATGTATTGATATCAAAAGTAAATGTTTAGTGGCATCAGAGTGTTAGAGAAAATGGTATCAGAGGATGAAATGTAACAGTATCAGAGGAGTATAGCATGATAGCTTTTCCTTAGATAAAATTTCTCCCCCTTTCATCAGTATCTCTCCCCCTGGGTGAATATGTCTTCCTCTTTGATATATAGAGAGTATTTCTCCCCCTTTGTAAAATCTTGGTAAAATATTTTCCCCCTTTGTGATAATCAAAAAGTGGGAAAACAAAGAGAAGAGGAATAAAAAATAAAAATGAGAAAAGACATGAAAAACCAGTTTCATTTCATGTTCCAGAATAGGTACAAAAAATGAGATTTTCCCTTGGGAGTAGAAGAGGATTCAGGGGAAGTGGAAGCATGTGAGGGCTTAGGAATTCCGAAAATGATCAATAGAGGTTGAGGCACAGAAAGTGTTCCTGGTCTGTAATGAGGATTCATTTGTGTGATCAAAGGTTTGTGGCTTCGAATTGCTTGGGCAGGAGTCATATGAATTGGAGATGCAGTAGAGGCAGAGGCATGCTAATCAGGAGGGACAATTACTAGCCTAGCATCAACATGCTGAAAAGGCAGCAACAGATTTCTGAAATCCAAAATTATTCCTCCTCCTCTATCCATAGAGGATATGAAGTCATCCTTGTTCTCCATAAACTTGTCCAATGCTGGAGTCAATCCACATAGCTTTCTAACTTGTTCTCTGAAAGCTTGATTGATAGGAGGCAGCTTCATATTTTCAAACAGAAGTTTGAAGTTATTGTTGAGTTGATTTTTGAAGAAAATATTAGAGAAATAGGAGTCCACCTTATCTTTCACTTCTTTCTGAGAGGCAGATGCTTTTCTCATATAGTCTTGGACTATGTTCATTATTTCTCTAGTTGAATCTCTAGTAGAGGGCACAACTCTTCTCAGCTAGGATGAGTCCACAGAGCCACTGGTTAAAGCTGAACCAATCTCCTCCTTCATCATAGCTCGAAACTGATTCAAATCCACGGAAGGTTTAGATGCAAGAAAACCAATAGAGAAATCTATAGTCTCTTTGAAGCTTTTTCTAAACCCACTGTTAAGATTTTGATCTTGGGAATCCTAGGTTTTAATATGATCTTTCATAGAAGTTTTGAAACTTTCAGACACTGAAACCATCTGGCTTACCACACTCTTGACATAGGCTAAGTCCTTGTCAGCATGAGATTTTGAGCTCATGTACGATTACAAAGAGATAACCAATTTCTTTAATGGTTAAAGATCTACTTCAAGTCTAGAAACTTGAACATGACAGTCTTTAACTTCTTCCACTGTTTCTGCATGAAGGTTGACAAATTACAACCTAGAGGGAGTTCAAATGATCTTTCCAAAATCCTCATCTCTTCAAAAAAAAAACAAAGCTTCATCTCAGTAACTGAGAGCATTAAAAGATTCTTTTAGCTCATCATTCATGGATTCCAGATCAGCCCTTGTGATCATATCAGCAGGTGAAACTGCAGTGGGTACTCTTTCAGATGGTAAACTGACCACAGAATTTTTCATGATCAATTGAACTGAAGAGACCAGAGAAACTTCCATCTTCTTTACCTCTTCCACAAAACCGTCTGTAAGAATTTCCTTTAAAGTATCCAGGTCATGCATTCAGACAACATCTTCAGGAAACAACTCAGATTCAATATTATAAACAATCTTTGGTCTATTGTGAGATTCCTGATTATCTGAATCTGGATAGTCTGAACCAAAAACTACAAAACATGGGTCTTCTGCCCAATCTTCAATTCCCGCACCCACTTTAACACTTCCAACATTGGTTTGATGCTCCCCCTCAACAGGTGCATCCTCAATTAGGATAACATCATTCTCATCAACATTCTCAACATCATTCTCAGCAGATCTTTCATCCTAAGGAGAATATTCCACTATCAATTCTTCCTCTGCAACAGCAGGAGGGTCTTCTGAATTAGTTAAGGGTATGTCAACCTCATTTTTATCCGTAGCATGCACTAAGGATTGTCCAATCACTGTACTCAGGCTCAAATCATCTGACAGAGATGCTTCACTTTCATAAACAACTTCTTCATTCTCTACTGCATCCACTTAAACATCCTCTAAAATAGATTCTTCCTTATCTAATTTATGTTGATCTAGATCATCAGGAGCTGGACTAGGAGGTAAGTCAAGATCTCCTATGTCACGACCTGTCCTTGGGGCCCATGCCGTGACTACCCCAAGCCCACCTTCCATAGGCCAGGGGCTGGCGACTAGCACCAAGGCGTAAATCCTGGTAAAAAGGGAAGGCATTGCCATTGTAAAGTAAACAAACACCACAGAGCAAGAAAGAAGTAGAAGTAAACACTAAGTAAAAACAGAGTACAACAGTAAGTGCAGGAATGTAAGTGGGCCAGTATGTAAAACCCAAACTGAAAGTAATGTACAACTGGGAAGAGAAAACAGCAACTGAAAAGTAAAGCCGCAGTGTCGAGCCGTCCACTGGAAGTCCCACCTGAAGGGTGGGTACAGATGGATTCCACAGCTCCTAGGGTCCAACCGTCCGCTCTGAGTACGTCCCGCCTAGTGGTCCAACTCCAGGTATCGTCCTGCTCCACAAGCCTCAACCACGATCAGCAATGCCCATCGTCTGCAACCAACACAATGTAGTGTGGACATAGCCCATGCAGGGGTGAGTATAAGCTACTCAGTAGGGACCCCGAGACCCCTGATGGTCTCCCAGAATCCACAAAGTATAAACCAAAAAGGAAATATACAATCTCGAAGTAACATCCAACACTGCTTATGTATATGCCCATACATATACCTAAGTCATCAATTCTCGTTCGGCTCCAACATCCGAGTCCAAGTACAACCCAGTCCACACAGGAAAGAAAAGCGTAAATCCACACAGGATAGCACAACAAAATCCACATAGGAAAGAAAAACAGGATTCAACTCACATAAGTATACATATTCGTATGACGACAGAGATGATCAGATATTTCCACTGATTTATCTAATCCATCGGACCCACAAATGATCGATAGGTACTAACCCTCGCAATGACCCAAAAAGGATCTGACCCACACATGATCGATAGGTAACTAACCCCCGCAACGACCCACAAAGGATATGACCCGCACAGGATAGATAGGTATCTAACCCCCGCAATGGCCCACAAAGGATCTGACCCACACAGGATCGATAGGTAACTAACCCCTGCAAAGACCCACATAGGATCAGACCCACACAGGATCTGTAGGTGCTGGCCCACACTGGACCGCTGAGCGCTAACCCACATAGGATGAGACCCACACAGGATCGATAGAACTGATCCACATAGGATATTTGAGTGCTATAGCTGTTGCTATCGAATCCACTGAGGATCTCTGTACAGTCGTCGTCGTAGTTGCAGTCGTAGCCAGCTCTAGGGTTCTCGCACACAGCATGCTCATTCGGGAGGGTCCGCTCTACGATCTGAGAAGCTGATACACCAACTGACACATAGTCCAGAGTTAATGTATAAAAATGTTCCGTATCGTCAACAGGAACTCAACGTCGCAGATGGCGCATCAATCGGACGCCCGGTATGAGAGTTATTGGCTTTTTCGTCCCAGGGGTCCGGTTAGTTTTTAAGTTAAAACTGACCTGACCAAACTCCACCTACGTCCAAAACTCGGGCAGAGTAAGACAAAAGATCTGTCTCACTTAGAGGAATCCAACAAAGTCGATGGCACGTCAATCGGACGTCCGGAGCTCAACTTATGAGTGTTTCCGCTCCGAGGGCCCGGTTGGTTTCGTGTACGAACCAATCCGGCCGAACCCAATGTATTCCGAAACCTTTAGTACGATATACCGAAACGACCGTCTCGATCCAAGTATCACATCTCAACTGATGGGGCATCGATCGGAGGCCCATAGCTCATGTTACAAGCAAAATACCGAAAGGGTCTGAAAACGGGGGGTCTGGGCCCGGACCGACCCGGCCCGAACCGGGTCCGACCCGGCAGGCGCGGTGTGGCCTGGGCGCGACCCGGCTTGCGCTAACCGGGTGGCCAGCGGGTCGGCTCAGCCGATTACGGCCGAGCAGAGTGGGGAGGGGGGGGGGGGGGGCTACCCCCGCGTGAAGGAGTCACGACCCCGCGTGGGGCTGCCCTTGCTAGCGGATGCGGCCGGCTGCCACGTCCTGTCCCCCTCCAGTCCCACGCGGTCGCGGGACCGTGCCCTGCCACCACAGCTGAAACTGTGGCGGCTCCTTCCAGTGGTGCGCCAGGCACCGCCGCCCCCTGCTTCCGGCGAGGCGCGCCGGCGGGCTGCTCCGCGGACCACCTGACGAGTTCCGTTGGTCGGAATTTCATGTCGTCTTCACCAATGGCCCTCCCGGGGCCCGTCCTTCACTGCAAGGACCTCACATTGCCCGTGCGACTTGTTTTGTCGAGGTCCTCCGTTCCGCACACCAAGAACGAAAAGGGCGGTGGGTTTGGACTTGTTCGTTGGTCCTCACCCACCGTGTTAGTGGTTTTAAATGTGTCACAACAAAAATTAAATCATACGCCGCGGGTATAAATCAAAAATATTTAAAATAATCAAAACCCAAACCTCAACACTATTGTCGAACGTGAGTTCGTCGCGGAGAAGAGGATCGTCGCGTCGCGGAAGGGGCGTCGCTGTGGTTGCGGTACACGGCGTCGCGCCACCAAACTCCGATGATTAAAAACACACATATTTAATTGCATCAATTAAACCCATGTTGAGGATATAATTCACAAAGGAATTAAAATTACCGCAACCACGTACCTCAATCGGTTGTTGATCGAAGATTGTCACGGGGAAGGAACGTCGTAGAAGAAGCGTCGTGGAAGGAGGATCATCACGTCGCACCGTCGATCACCGAGGATCCGGTGTTCTTTGTCACCCTTCGTCGGAGGCCGGTGTTCTTCGCGTTCTTCGTGTTCTTCGCAAAGAAGGATGATGATCTCCAAGACTTAGAGCGTCCTCCAATTCCTCTTAACAAGCAACCCACAAGTAAACACATGTTGGTATTATTTTATTCCCATGCCAATGATTTGAAAAACAAAGTTAAGAAACGAACCATTAATTCGATTAATTAATGATAACGACTTAACTACCCAATTAATAGGGGCGTTTAGAATTTAAGAAAACGCACCAGTTGAATTTCATTAAAAAGAGTTTTCCGCGGGTGCATTAATTAGAGGAAAAGAAAGGGTGGGGCTCGTATGGGACCCACCTCACAAATATCCTACAAAGTGGGTAGGATATCATGGGTCCCACCTTATCTACTAAACGTGTATTAAGTGGCTTTAAGTGGCTTTAAGTGAAATAAAATAATGTGTCGCAGGAATTTTATTTTATTTCTTAACTTAACCCCAAAAATTAAAAACCACACCCGAGCAAACGCAACTCCGTAAAAGGCGTTTCTATGAAAATACCGGCGCTGCGATTCCATCAGTGACCTCGGAATTTGAATCTGAGCACTGGTTCAAAAGTTAGAAAAACCCACTCATTCGTTCACTGAACGTACCCGATCCAAACTTCAGAAAATGATTCCGGGCACACCGGGCCTCGAAATCAGGTGCCGTCAAAAACTGTGTTCTTGTAAAATTCCAAAGAAAATTAAGAAAAAAATTTCCTCGAATTTTATGGGTCTTTACCTCACTCCCACCTCAGGGCTTTATGTCCCCGTAAAGATACATAAAAAACTAGGGAAACAGGAGTGGGTACTGGGCACGCATCTGAGCCTCCTGCTCCCAAGTGCCCTCCTGGAGGTTCTCGTGCTGCCATCTGATACACACTAGAGGAATTGATCATCCACGTAGGAACCGCTCCTGTCAATCCTCGATCTCCACCGTAACCTCCGTAAACGTCTCCCCATCATCAACACCCAGCTCCCCATGGTCAATGATATATGTCGGGTCGTGCACGTATCTCCTCAGCTGAGATACGTGGAAGACGTCATGCACCCAGTGCAACTGAGGTGGTAGAGCCAAGCGATAAGCCACCTCTCCAATCCTGCTGAGGACCTGGAATGGTTCGATGAAGCATGGAGATAGCTTTCCACCTCGGCCAAATCTCCATAATCCACATCGAGGTGAGACACGCAAGAAGACATGGTCGCCATCCTCGAACGCTAGTGGCCTCCGCCTCCTGTCAGCATAAGACATATGCCAAATCTGATCTGTCCTCATCCGCTCCTGGATGACCTGGACCTTCTCTGTCATGGCCTGGACCATCTCCAGTCCCACAAGTGCTGACTCCCCAGGGTCTGTCCAGCACAAAGGAGATCTGCAAGGTTGGTCGTACAACGCCTCGTATGGTGCCATCCCGATGGTGGAGTGGTATCTGTTGTTGTACGCAAACTCCACCAATGGTAGGTGGTCCTCCTAGCTACGACCAAAGTCTAGGACACATGCACGGAGCATGTACTCGAGAGTCTGAATGGTCCTCTCCATCTGACCATCCGTCTAAGGGTGAAAGGCAGTGCTCAGACATAGCTGCGTCCTGAATGCCTCCTGCAACCCCTTCCAAAGCCGGGAAGTGAAGCGACCATCTCGATCGGAGATGATAGATGATGGAACACCATGAATCCATGAAATCTCTTGAACGTAGAGACGTCCCAAGCTCTCTACTGATCCCTGCTCTCTGATGGGTAAGATGTGAGCCGACTTGGTGAGTTGGTCGACAATCACCCAAATGGAGTCGTGACCTCTGGAAGTGCATGGAAGTCCACTCACGAAGTCCATATATATTCCATCCCACTTACACTCCAGGACCTACAAGGTTTGTACCAAGCCTGCTGGTACCTGATGCTCTACCTTCACCTGCTTGCAGGGGAGGCACCGAGACACGAACTCGGCCACGACCTTCCTAATGCCCGGCCACCAGTGATGTCGTCTGATATCCTGGTACATCTTCGCCACTCTAGGATGTACTGCCAAAGGGGAAGTGTGAAACTCCCTCAGCACCTCCTCTCTTAAAGCAACTGGTACCACGGTACGTCCTCTGAAAAGGACGTCGTGCTCTGCTCCAAAGGACAAACCATCAGGTGCATGTATTGAGTATATCTATGCATGCCGTATCTCACAGTCAGCGTCCCCACACTATGCCACCCTGACCTGCTGCAGTAGTGGGGGGTGACTGTGAGAGACTGAAGGAAGGATACTCCATCTATATCCACAAAGGATATCTGCAAGGCGGTTAGATGCCCTGTCGCCTCCTCAAGTAGGTGAATGCCCGTCCTCCTGCTGAGATCATCGGCTACTACATTCCCCTTCCCAGGAGTATAGACTATCTCAAAGTCATAGTACAGGAGGAACTTGAGCCATCTCCGTTATCTCAGGTTCAGGTCCTTCTGAGAGAAGATGTACCTGAGACTCTATGGTCAGAAAAGACTGTAAAGCGCTCTCCCATCAAATAGTGCCGCCATGTCTTCAGAGCGAAGACCACTGCTGCTAACTCTAGGTAATGGGTAGCGTAGTTCTTCTCATGCATCCTCAACTGAAGTGATCCATAGTATATCACCACCCGCTCCTACATCCGGACACATCCGAGTCTGGTCCCTGATGCATCGCAGTAGACTATGTACCCAACTCCCTCCTCCGGAAGCCTCAAGATAGGGGCGCTGGTCAATCTCTGTCTCAGCTTCTGGAAGCTCTGCTGACATCTGTCTGACCACACAAAGGGATTACCCTTCTTTTTCAAAGCTGAGAGTGGTTCGGAAACTATGGAGAAGTCTGGCACAAATCTCCGATAGTATCCAGCTAGTCCCAAGAAACTTCGCACCTCTGTCACGCTCATGAGTGGCTCCCAAGCTAGCACTGCCTCGATCTTCGCAGGATCCACTGAAACTCCCTCCTCAGAGATGATGTGCCCCAAGAAGTGGACCTCATATATCCAGATCTGACACTTCGAGAGCATTCCATAATGCTGGTTCTCTCATAGTGTGTCTAGGACAACCCGTAAGTGGTAGGCGTGCTCCTCCTCAGTCGTCGAGTATATCAAAATGTCGTCGATGAAGACCATGACAAATCGATCGAGGTATGCCTGAAAGATCCTGTTAATTAGGCCCATGAACACTGCTAGAGCGTTGTTTATGCCGAAAGGCATCACCAAGAACTCATAGTGGCCATACCGACATCTGAAGGTCGTCTTCTGCACGTCCTCATCCCGATCTCTGAGCTAATGATTGACTGACCTGAGGTCTATCTTTGAGAACCACCGTGATCCCTTGAGCTGATTGAAGAGGTCATCAATCCTCGGTAGAGGATACTTGTTCCTCACTGTCACCTGGTTCAGGCGACGATAGTCGACACACATTCTCAAGCTCCCGTCCGCCTTCATGGAGAACAATATTGGGGAAGCCCAGGGTGATACACTGGGTTGGATGAATCCCTTGCCCTGCAAGTCCTCCAAGTGTACCCGTAGCTCTCGAAGCTCAGCGGGGGCCATCCGATATGCTAGAGTCGATATCGGGGATGTCCCGGAGTACAGGTCAATATAAAAATCTACCTCTCTGCGAGGAGGTAGTCCTGAAACGTTGTCGGGGAAGACATCCGTATACTGATCCACCACTGCAGGAAAACTAGGACTCCGCACGTCAACTGCTCCTAGGATGAGTCTATCCAATGGATGAGTGATGGGTTGTCCTCTCCTTTGCAGAAGTCCATCCTATGCTGCGAAGGCTCCCTTCTCACCGGTAAAGGTGAACCTACTCCCGTCGGTGCATACACATCGCACCTTGCGCCTAATACAGTCAATATGAGCATGGACTGTAGATAACCAATACATGCCCAAGATGACGTCGTAAGGCTTAGACGCTACTACAAGAAGATCCCTGCCGAAGATCTCACCTCCTAGAGTAAGCTCACACTGCTGGAACCAGTGCATAATCGTCGAGTCTAATCCCATAGGAGTCTCTAGCCGTAAGGATCGAGCCAACGACTCTATCGGAATCTCTGAGCTCCGAACAAGGGCAGCGACTATGAAAGAGTGACTCGATCCTGTGTCTATAAGGACTGCAGAAAGGGTGGAATAGACACATATAGTACATCGAATCATCTCGGGTGCGCCGTGGTCATAGGCATCCGCTGCCTGGAGTTGTGACTGTCTCTGCCCGCCAGCTCCCTGTGGTCGGGGTGGACCTCCGGGTGGTGGTGGTGGTGTAGCCTCAAAGCGTCGCCCACCACCTGCTGCTCGGCCTGCTCCTCTACCTCGTCTGCCTGCTCCCTGCGGACCGCCACGGTTGACCCTCTAACTCTTCCTGGGTGGCCCCTCAACCATCTCCTGCTCCTCGGCATGGTGGGTCGGGCAGTCACGAGCCATGTGACCCTGCCTGCTGCATGTGTAGCAATGCCTGCCTCTCGAATAACTGGCCCCGCGCTGTGTGCCCCGCACTGCTGAGCCAGTGTCTTGAGGTTGTCTGCCTGAGGGTCTATTCTCCCTGGAACCATGAGTCATCTGTCGACTCCCTGCTGCAGAAGACTCGGCTACGTTTCACCCCGCGGTAGGTCTCACTGCTGAAGAAGGCTCAGCAAGAAAGATCTCGATCAAAAGGGCTCGCTCCAGTACTCCTGCCTGAGTCAGAATGCTGAGAGAGATTAGCGATGCCCTGATATCATGTCTCAATCCCTGCTCAAAGGTCCAATCCTGGAAGAATGGTTTATGTACCATGTCTGTCGAGTAGCGCAAGAGATCGGTAAATCTCGCCGAGTACTGGGCGACCGTCAAGCTGCCCTGCCGCAGCTGAAGAATCTCCTGGATGCGCACCACACAGAGGGTGGCTGGAACGAAATCTGAGTGTAAGTGGCTCTCAACTTCTGTCTAGAGAAGTGATGCCTCATCATACACCTGGAGCATCAGGATCCCCCATCGGCCCATTGCCACGTGCAGTAGGCTCGCTGTGAGGATCGCCATGGGGTCTGCTGGTGTCCTCACTAACCTGAAAACTCTCACCACTACCTCCAGCAAGTCCTCGACTGCTTGGGGGTCTGTCTCCCCACGGAACCTGGGCGGTTTCTAGCACTGGAACTCGTCCAGTGCACTAAGGTGACGTGCATCATCAGCGGCTGGGGTTGGAAGCATCGGTGGCTCGGCGGGTAGAGGTACTGCTGGTGCCTCTGCTGTCAAAGGGCCCTGTACCGAGGCCTCGTCGCTCGGTGGGCTGTTGTCATGTACAACACTTGGAACCCTAGCTGGATGCCATCATGGGGCCATCCTGAAAAGAAACAGGTGTTCCATGGTCAAACAGTATACCTGGTGAGCTGACATAAACTAATCACAAAGAATACTTGAAACACACATGCAATCAATTTTTTCGTGCGTTAAGTCGGAAATCAGAAGTCAGGGTCCTAGTGTATGGATATGTCTACCGCCGCACCAACACTGGACTCCCTGGAGTGATAACCACACCCAATACGCTTAAAACTATTACTTCACATAGAAAAAAATCAGATTCCCAAGTTCTGTGGTAGAACCGAACTGCTCTGATACCAATTTGTCATGACCCGTCCTCAAGGCCCGTGTCGTGACTACCCCAAGCCCGTCATCCATAGGCCAGGGGCTGGCGACTAGCATCAAGGATTATATCCCGATAAAAAGGGAAGGCATTGCCTTTTTAAAGTAAGCAAACACCACAGAGCAAGCAAGCAGTAGAAGTAAACAGTAAGTAAAAACAGAGTACTACAGTAAGTGCGGAAAAGTAAGTGGGACAGTATACAAACCCAAACTGAAAGTAAAGTACAACTGGGAAGAGAAAACAGCAAATGAAAAGTAAAGCCGCAGCATCGAGCCATCCACTAGAAGTCCCACATGAAGGGTGGGTACATATGGCCTCCACTGCTCTTAGGGTCCAGCCGTCCGCTCCGAGTACATCTCGCCACGTGGTCCACCTCCAGGTATCGTCCTGCTCCGCAAGCCTCAACCACGATCAGCGTTGTCCATCGTCTGCAACCAACACAATGTAGTGCAGGCATAGTCCGTGCAGGGGTGAGTATAAGATACTCAGTAGGGACCCCGAGACCCCCGAAGGTCTCCCAGAATCTACAAAGGATAAACCACAAGTTAAAGATACAATCACGAAGTAACATCCGACACTGCTTAGGTATATGCCCATACATATACCTAAGTCATCAATTCTCGTTCGGCTCCATCTTCCGAGTCTATGTACAACCCAGTCTACATAGGAAAGCACAATGTAAATCCACACAGGATAGCACAACCCAATCCACATTGGAAAGAAAAATAGGATTCAGCTCACACAGGTATACTTCTTCGTATGACGATAGAGATTACCAGATATTTCCACTGATTCATCTAAGCCGTCAGAACCACAAAAGATCGATAGGTACTAACCCCCACAATGACCCACAAAGGATCTGACCCAAATAGGATCGATAGGTAACTATCCCCCGAAATGACCCACAAAGGATCTGACCCACACAGGATCGGTTGATAACTAACCCCCGCAAAGACCCACACAGGATTGGACCCACACAGGATCTGTAGGCACTGGCCCACATAGGACCGTTGAGAGCTGACCCACACAGGATCGGACCCACACAGGATTAGTAGCACAGATCCACATAGGATCGCTGAGTGTTGTAGTCGTCGCCGTCGAATCCACTGAGGATCTCTGTACAGTCGTCGTCGTAGTCGCAGTCGCAGCCAGCTCTAGGGTTCCCACACATAGCAAGCTCGTTCGGGAGGGTCCGCTCCACGATCTGAGATTATGATACATCAACTGACACATATTCCAGAGTTTATGTATTCAAAAGTTCCATATCATTAACAGGAACTCAACATCGTAGACGGTGCGTCAATCGGACGCCCGGTCTGAGAGTTATTGGCTTTTTCGTCCTAGGGGCCCAAGTTAAAACCAACCCGACTGTACTCCACCTGCGTCCAAACCTCGGGCGGAGTAAGCCAAACTATCTGTCTCATTTAGAGGAATCCAACAATGACCATGGCACATCAATCGGACGTTCGAAGCTCAAGTTATGAGCGTTTCCGCTCCGAGGGCCCGGTTGGTTTCGTATACGAACCAACCCGGCCGAACCCAAAGTATTCTGAAACCTTAAGTGAAAAATACCGAAACGACCGTCTCGATCCAAGGATCGTATCGCAACTAATGGTGCGTCGATCGGAGGCCCGTAGCTCATGTTATGAGAAAAATACCGAAAAGGGTCTGAAAACGGGGGGTCTGGGCCCGGACCGACCCGGCCCAACCCCCCTGGGTTGGCCCGACCCGGGTCCGGGTCTGACCCAGATGGGTGAGACCCGGCCTGGCCGGTGCGGCCCCCGTGTGAAGGAGCCGCGACCCCACGTGGGGCCACCCTTGCCAGCGGACGCGGCCGGCTACCGTGTCCCGTCCACCTCCGGTCTCGCACGGTCGGGGGACCGCGCCCTGCCACCGCGGCTACAGCCACGGCAGCTCATTCCGACGGCGCATCGGGCACTGCCGCCACCTGCCGTCGGCGCCGCCGTGCCGATGAGGCGTGCCGGCGGGCTGCTCCGCGGACCACCGGACGAGTTCCAGTGGTCATAATTTCATGCCATCTTCGCCAATGGCCCTCCCGGGGCCTGTCCTTCACTGCAAGGACCTCACATCACTATACGGCTTGTTTTGTCGACGTCCGTCGTTCCGTACACCAAAAAAGAAAAGGGCGGTGGGTTCGGACTTGTTCGTTGGTCCGCACCCACCGCGTTACCGGTTTTAAATGTCTCAGAACAAAAATTAAATCATACACCATGGGTATAAATCACAAAGATTTAAAAGAATCAAAACCCCTACCTCAACTTTGTCATCGAATGTGAGTTCGTCGCGGAATTGACCACCGCAGAGAAGAGTATCGTCGCGTCGCGGAATGGGAGTCGCTGTCTTCGTGGTATACGGAGTCGCGCTTTCAAACTCCAAGGATTAAAAACACACAGATATAATTGCATCAATTAAACCCATGTTGAGGATATAATTTACAAAGGAATTAAAAGAACCGAAATCCCCTACCTCAATCGGTTGTTGATCGAAGATTGTCGCGGGGAAGGAACATTGTGGGAGAAGCGTCGCAGAAGGAGGATCGTCACGTCACGCTCTCGATCTCTGAGGATCCGACGTTCTTCATTGCCCTTCGTCAGAGGCCGGCGTTCTTCGCGTTCTTCGCATTCTTCACGAAGAAGGATGAAGATCTCCAAGACATAGAGCTTCCCCCAATTCCTCTCAACAAGAAACCCACAAGTAAACACGTGTTTGTCTTATTTTATTCCCATGCCAACGATTTGAAAAAAAAAAGTTATGAAATGAACCATTAATTCGATGAATTAATGGTAATGACTTAGCTGACCAATTAATAAGGGCGTTTAGATTTTAAGAAAACACAGTGGTTGACTTTCATTAAAAAGAGGTTTTCACGGGTGCGTTATGTAGTGAAAAAGAAACGGTGGGGCTCATGTGGTCCCCACCTCACAAATATCCTACCAAGTGGGTAGGATATCGTGGGACCCACCTTATCCGCTAAACCTGGATTAAGTGTATTTAAGTGAAATAAAATAAAGTGTCGCACCACTTTTATTATATTTCATAACTTAACCCCAAAAATTAAAAACCACACCTGAGCAAACACAACTTCAGAAAAGGCGTTTCTAAGAAAATACCAGCGCTACGATTCCATCGGTGCCCTCAGATTTCGATTCCGAGCACCGGTTCAAAATTTATAAAAACCCGCTCGTTCGTTCACTGAATGTACCCAAGCTAAACATCGGAAAATGATTCCGGGCACACCGGGCCTCAGAATCAGTTTCTTTCAGAAACTGCGTTCTTGTTAAATTCCAAAGAAAATTAAGAAAAAAAGTTCGTTGAATTTTACGGGTCTTTACATCCTCCTTCATCAGCAGAGGACTCTTCCTCTTCTAAATCATCACTCTATTCTGTCTCTTCTTCATCAGGTCCCAGACCGGGATCCCTCACATCCTTTGGGCTTGAAGGATGATCCACAGGATTGAATTTGTCATATACCTTCTAGTCATCATTGACCGATTCTCTTCTCCAAGGGTTCCAATTGATCCTCATGTATTTGCACATAGTAGAGGTGATACAAATGTTTTTCTTCACTACTACTGTCTCATCTTGAGACTCAGCTAACCCTTTTACTTTAATCATCACAGAGATTAATTTAGCAAAGAATAGGGCATTTGTCTTTGATATCATCTTCGTCATATCTTCCATTTGGATCATCAGCAATCTGCACAAATTAACCTTTACACAATGTCTCAAGAGGTACAAGAGATAGATATTCTGATATCTCAAATTGGAAAAGTCTCCTCTCCTCGGTATCCAGACATGTTGAACGAATTTGACCAGAAATCTATTCTATCCATCCATTTCTTTAGTAACTACTTGTATTTGACTTCCATCACCAGTCAGATCTTCCAAAGTAGTCTCATAGTCGAAAATGTCACTGGTAGGTGGTATGTCTCTCGAGACATATCTAGATACTCTTTCATGTGGAACATTCAATCACTCATCCCCTTCAACAGATAAAAACGATATCTCCTTTCCATTCACAAAAGAAGTTACTCTATTTTCATTCTCCAATTTCTCAAAGTTACAAAATCATAAAATTGTTTCACTAATTTTGGAAAGTAGTGACCAATGTTGTTCGAAAAACACTCTACCCATTTTTGATCTTCAAGTACTTCGAGCACTAAGGATTTTCTAGGCATCAGCCATTCTACAAACAGCTCCTTTTCAATCACAATAAATCGATTTTGTAGAAGAGGATTCACTGGTCGTCTCCCCGACCTAGTTCTAGCAACACTACCACTACCACATGCTTGTTTCTCGGTCTTCTGCTTCTTTGTTTTCGAATCAACAGAGTCATCTTTGACGGTAGGAAGTTTGGTTTTTTCCATCGCTGGTTCGAAGGATTTAGGTTTCACTAAGGATTTAGGAGCTAAGGATTGAGGGTAAAGGTTTGAGGCTCAATGAATTGAGAAGTAGCTCTGACTTTAGTTTTATATTTTAGGAATCATAAAATAAATAAACAAAATGAAATAATGTAAAAAAGATTCAGATTCTGGAGGAAGAAAAATGTTTTAAAACAGTCAACTCATCGGTAGGTTCTATCAATGATAATTCCTATTAGTGAGGGTTACATAGGTGAGGTTTTAAATCATTGAGAATTTCACATCGGTGAGAATTTCGCATCGGTGTGAATTTCACATCGGTGATAATTTTACATTGGTGAGAATTTTACATCGGTGAGGTTAGCTACCGATCAAGGTTAAACATACCTAACTCGTGTCTAATGTAAATTAACCTATTTGAACTCAAAGTTTTAGTGAAGATGTCAGCTAATTGATGTTCAGTACTTATAAACTCAAGAATTATATCACCCTTTTGGTAATGATCTCTCAATAAATGGTGCCTTACATCAATGTGTTTGGTCCTAGAGTGAGACACATGGTTCTTCGAGATATTTATTGCACTAGTGTTGTCACAGTTGATTGAAACGTGCTTAAAGTAATATCTATAGTCCAAAAGAGTGTCTTTCATGCATAGAATTTGTGCATAGAAACTTATAGCAGCTATGTACTCTGCATTAGTAGTGGATAATGCTACAAAATTCTGCTTTTTACTACACCAACATACTAAGGATTTTCCCAATAAGTGACATGTTCCTGAAGTACTTTTTCTATCCAGCTTACAACCAGCAAAATCAGTATCTGAATAACTCATTAACTCAAAGGGTTGTCCTTTTTGGTAAAACAAAACTAAGTTTACAGTATGTTTAAGATACTTAAAAATTCGTTTAACAGCAAGTAAATGATATTCTTTTGGATTATTGTAAAATCTTGCACACATACACACACTAAACATAATATCTGTTCGACTAGAAGTAAGGTAAAGAAAGCTTCAAATCATACCTCTATAATTGGTTTGATCCTCTGGTTTCCCAGTTTCATCAGCATCCAATTTACAAAAAGTACTCCTAGGAGTTTCAATTTCCTTAATACTATCCAAACCAAATCATTTTAATAGATCCTTTGTATATTTACTTTGATTCAAAATAATACCATATTTATTTTGGAAAAGTTGAAATCCAAGAAAATATTTATGTTCTCCCATTAAACTCATTTCAAAATTATTTTTCATACATTTTGAAAAATCAATACATAAAGACTGTTTGTAAGATCCAAAAATAATATCATCAATATAGATTTTTACTATTAAAACATATTTATAAATTCTTTTAATAAAAAGTGTTGGATTAGCAATCCCTTTAATAAACTTTTTGAAATAATTAAATTAGTATGTCTATCATACCAAGCTCTTGGAGCTTGTTTTAGACCATATAAAGCTTTAGAAAGTTTAAACACTTGATTTGGAAAATGAGGACTAGTAAATCCAGGTGGCTGTTCAACAAAAACATCTGCAATTATAAAACCATTTAGAAAAAGAACTTTTGACATCCACTTGATATAACTTTAAATTCAAATGACCAGTATAGGCAAGTAAGATCCTAATGGCTTATAATCTGGGAACAGGTGAAAATGTTTCCTCATAGTCTATACATTCCACTTGACTATATCCTTGTGCAACTAGCCGAGCTTTGTTTCTAACTATGTTTCTTGACTCATCAAATTTGTTTCTAAAAACCCATTTTGTGCCTATTGTTAAAGTGTCCTTAGGTCTATCAACTAATTCCCAGAATTTGTTTCTTTCAAATTGATTTAACTCTTCTTGCATAACCATTACCCAAAATTCATCATTGATGGAAATATTTAAATTATTGGTTCTAGCTGTGAAAGAAAGGCATGATGTTCAAACTGATTTCTTAGAGAAGCTGTAGTCTATGTCCCTCTATCAAGATTACCTAGAACCGCATCCAAAGGAAGATTATTTAGAATCCTTGTTGATCTAGTTAAGGTAGGACAAGAAATTTCAGGTTCATCTCCAAGTTCGGGTTCTATACCATCAGATTCTGGAATATGTCCAGAACAGGATGTTCTTACAGCAATTTCTTTAGATTTATCATTAAGGTCTAGAACACTCAAATCATCCTAAAGATTTTCAAGACAGGTTTTAGGCACATGTTGATCAGTTTCATCAAAAATTATGTGAACATATTCTTCCAGATATTTGGTTCTTTTATTAAAGACTCTATAGGCTTTTCTAGTTAAAGAATAACCAAGAAAAATTCTGTCATCACTCTTAGAAGCAAACTTGTCCAGATTATCCTTTGTATTAAGAATAAATACTTTGTAGCCAAAGCCCCTAACGTAACTAACTTTAGGTTTTCTATTATTCCAAAACTCATATGGGGTCTTCTTAAGAACTGGTCTAATTAAGACTCTATTAATAATATAACAAGTTGTGTTCACAGCTTCATCCTGAAAGTAAATAAGCATGACATATTATATTAAGCTTTGTTATAGCTATTTATTGAAGGGTTCTATTCCTTCTTTCTACCACACCATTCTGTTGAGGTGTCCTAGGAGTAGAAAAGTTGTGACTACAACCATTGTGTGAGAAATAAGATTCAAACTCTTGATTTTCAAACTCACGTCCATGATCACTTCTATGGGTTTTAATCATAATTCCACTAGGATTTTCTACAGATTTAGAGTATTTAACAAAGTAAGAACAAGATTAACTTTTGTGATCTATGAAGTATACCCATGTATATCTAGAAAAATCATATACTAGAACACAGACATAGTTCTTCCCATTTAAACTAGAAACTCTTGAAGGTCCAAAAAAGTCCATGTGAACCAACTCGAGAGGTTGAGAAGTTGAAACTTCTTTATTTGATTTAAAAAAACTTTATGTTTCTTTCCCATTTGACAGGTATTACAAACTTTGTCATTTGGGAATTCAAGTTTAGGTAGGTCTCTAACTAAGTTCTTCCTAGTTAATTTTCTAAGTGAATAGATGTTGCAGTTTCCTAATCTTCTGTGCCAAATCCAAGATTCTCTATGATAAGCATTTAAACAAAGCAGAACATAATAAAGAATTTTGAGAATTAAAAACATTGCAAGAATCATTTTTAAATTTCTCATTAAATCCATCATCGCATAATTGATAATTACTTAGCAGGTTATACTTAAGTTCATCAACAAATAAAACTTTAGAAATTAAAACTGAATTAGAGTTAACAATCTGGTATAGGCTGATGATTTTTCATTTAGATTTATCACCAAAGGTGTCATGGCCTCCATCAACCTTTATTAATCTTTTGAAACATGAATAATCTCCAGACATATATCTTGAAAATCCACTATCCATGTACCATAACTTCTTGTGAGAACTCATTAAGCATGTTTCCATCAAAACAGATTTAGATAGGAAATGATTTTGGTACCCAGGTCTTATTGGGTCCAGAAAGGTTAGCAATCAAATCTTTAATTACCCATTTTTTTCTTATGGGTCTCATATAATTTACAGAATCAATAGATTTATAAAGAAAAACTTTATTTGATCTATAGCCATATGAATAATTGGATGAAGGATAGGGATTTCCAGAACATGAACTAGCAGTATTCTGTCCAGATTTAGGAATAAATCTATTCTTAATAAGCTGTCGATGTCCAAGTTTGTAGCCTATTCTAGTAGTGTTTTTTGGTGCCACTTTCTTTTCTAGAATTTAAGTTAGTGTATCCTTTCCATTTTTAATATTCTCTATGTTTTTTCTAAGTGGATCATTTGACAGTTTCAGTTTTGTATTTTTTTAACTGTTGAGAATTATTCTCTTTTTCGATAGTAAGTTCGGTTTTAACAGTATTAGTGAGAGAATGTTGTTTCTTCAATGATTTGTATTTATCCTTATCATTTCATGTCTCTTCCAGCATATTATAGTATTCAAATAATTCCTCACTAGTCATGTTTTCAGAATCATAATTAGAGTGTGTATCATCTCTAGAATAATAGGAATTTAAAACATGAGTATATGAAGTTACCTCAGATGTGTTGGTCATGAAACACATGTTGGCATGATTCTTCTCAGAATCAGAAACTTCAGATTCACTTGTTCCGTCCCCTGAAGCACTCCAGGTTGCATTCATAGCTTTCTTTTACTTCTTTTCCTTATAATCATATTTCTTTTTTACTTTTAATTTTGGACAATTATCCTTGATGTGTCCTTTCCTTTTACACTCATAGCAGAATATTTCATCATTCTTGTCAACTTTATTCCAATCATTCTTCAAATGTCCCTTGTTATCATACATTCCTTTGTAGTTAGATTTCCTGAATAATTTCTTCTTCCTATAAAACATCTTGAATCTCATGGATATTTGATCCATCTCAGCATCACTATCAGAGTCTGAATCATCACTAGTTGAACTTTTAGTTTGTATTTTCATTTTCTCCTTGTCTTTACTCTTAGATGCAGTAGACTTTAAAGAGACAGAGTTTCTATTAGATTCATCATCTTCCCCCTTATTCACCTTGAGTTCTTCCTCATAAATCATTAATTTACCAGTAATCTCTTTTACTGGATGTGCTCCAATGTCACATGACTCTCTGATTGGAACAGAAGTGCCCCTCTATCATTCTAGCAGACATCTCAGTATCCTCATAATTTGTTCCTTAGCTGGAACAACTTTTCTAAGGGAACTCATTGTATTGACTATCTCATTAAACCTGAGATACATATCAGAAATAGGTTCATGAGTTTTCATTTTAAAATTATCCTATTTAATAGTATAAGTATTCAAACTCATTTCATTAACATTGGTTGTTCCTTCATGAGAAACACCCAAATTATCCCCTTTTTCATAAGCAGTTTTGCAAGCAGAAATTATATTAAACTCTTCATTTCCTAATGTACATTACATGGCATTCATGGATTTAGAGGTATGATTGTAATAAGTCTTTGTTTGTTCATCCCAAGTTGTTCGTTCAGTTTCTGGAATTTTATATTGAGATTCTATAGGAGTCCAAATATCATAACACATGCTTTCTAAATGAATTTTAATTTTCAGTTTCCACTGGGCATAGTGTGTGCCATTGAAGAAATGTGTATGGTTAGTAGTAGCACCCACTAGTCTATTATCCCTAGGTAGATTTTAGAAATTATTTTTAAAGAGGTAAAATTTAGAACAAATAGAAATTTGAAATCATTAAAGATGCAACTAAAATCTCTTTTAAAACAAAAACAGATTGTTTCTAAATATTTGAAAAGAAACAACTCCTATGATTCGAAATGTTGGTCAAAGTGGATACTCAAGAGGGGGGGGGGGTGAATTGAGTTCCTATAAAAATTTCTGTTTAAATTATTTCTCTTAAAGTCCCCCAATTTAAAAAAAATGTTATACTGTAGTGAATCTATACATAGTGTAAATGTTCAATCAGTTTCTCAAATATTGATTAGGTCTCAGTTAACTTAATCTGAAGATTAAATTAACTTTTGAAACTAACTTACTGGTTTACAATAAGTATAAATACTTGCTAATTTAACTATCAAAGTAGCTTTAAAATAGTTTTTTATTTAAAAGTAATAGAAGCGGAATATGAAATAAATATACAGTATACTTATAGACTTAGATTAAAATGCACAGCAAAGTTAACCAAGAGGTTCAGTCTCAAGCCGAGACTTAGTCCTCTAAAAAATTTATAAATTGATCCACACCCTGGATCGGGGGTAAACAATAGTACACTGTTATCCATGTCCAAAGACCTTTACCATAGTTCTTCGTAGGAAAAACAAACACTAGCACAGAGGCTATTCAGGTCTTACTCGACCTCTACCACTATCCAATATAGGAAACAAAGGGCTATGAAGTTTGATTGAGGATTTAAGAATCCTCCAGTTTAGCTTAGGAGAGAGTGTCTGTGTAAAATAAATAGGGTACACACACTGCCCAAAATGAAAAGATAGAATCACTAAAGGAAGTGAGAAAGAGTTTAGAAAAGCTCTAGTGATTGGCAGTGCAACTCTGGACTCGTTAGGTTGGTTAGAAATACTTCTGAGTCCTTCTCTGGTTTCTGCTCAGAAAACAGAGTGTCATTTTCTTCATTGATTCATGGTTCATCTTAGCAGCCTGAGTTCATGAAGTGTTTGTTGTAGTTCACTCAAGATGTAGCTTGTGTTCTCCTTGAAAATGAGTAGCTTCGTGTATGTCCAGTGTTCTTGGAGTACATATTTTTCATCTTTCACAAATTCACCACGTTTGAATGATATTCATCTCTTTTATTTTTCACTATTTTTCCCTCTTAGTTCCTTGATGCTTGTTGTATGCACACACAATGTTCTCTACTTCTCTGATTTTCAGCTAGGTCTTTGTCGTCCCTTTTTTGTAGCTTTTAGCTCCTGCAAGAAGGAATGATTAGTTTTTTCATGGGTACTAGGTACAGTTCACTGACATGACAACAGAATTAATTAAATATCATTGAATTCATTAAAGACATCAAATTTAACTGTTATCTTAATAAATAAATAGTATTGAGAGTATAGAGTTTGGCTGGTCGGTCAATTAGTAGCTCGTGTTGGTAAATGTGTACGATAGACTTTGTGTAGTAGGTCCTTCCATCGGTAGCTCTTTGATATTGCATTGGTTGCTCTATATACCAGTGACTTCATTCCATTGGCTGCCCTAGTTCCATCTGTAGCTAGATGTATGTGTGACAGTACTTGTATCGGTATACTTACTCTATCGATAACTATCTGTGAACTGGCTCTATTGGTAGACTTCTGTCTATTGGTAGCTCTTGTCTGTCGGTAGCTCTGGTGTGTCGGTACATATCAGTTGCGTCTGTGTATCATTAGGCCGGTCGGTAGCTCGTATCGGTAGCTCTTAGTGTTCTGTATCGGTAGACTAAATCTGTCGGTAGACTTGCTTACCGGTGGACTTAGGCATATCGGTAGACTTTTTCTGTTCGTATCTTGGTTTCTTTCAGTAGCTCTATACATATCGGTAACCTTAGCTTATCCGTGACTCTGTCTATCGGCAGACTAAGTCTATCGGTAGACTGAGTACCGGTAGCTCTATATCAGTAGCTATACCCTCATTAGTAGTTTAACACTTGTCTGTCTTATGCAAAACTTATCTGAATGGGTTATAAGAACTTCATAACTCATATAAACATAGATAGACATGGATTAACATATCTCAGGGATTATTTTAATATTATTATCATCTTGATCACAGATTGAAATAATTAATATATAAAAAATAATTAGATTGAGATTATCAAAGTATATGAATGCATAATTGGGATTAACAAAATAGGTGATGTCAACAAACATGAATAGGGGTAATTATTTATAGATCGTATAAATATAGAGGTTTATAACATGACATGTATCTCAAAAAGAAAAATTGTGACACCCCAGACATTATATATTTAGTAGCTTTTGAACCATAAATTCAATGAAAGATATATAATAAAATGGATATTTAAATACCCATAAATTTATTTATATTAATAATAAAATATTTTCATGTGAATTATATATACCAAAAAAAATAAATTAGTTGTGAATTATGAATAAGTCTCACAGAAAAAAAAAGTGAGACCACAAAACCTTAATAACTTGAGTAACTTTAGAATCTCGATCCTAATGAGATAGTAAAATCATTTAAATATTGTAATATCATTAAATAATGGAAATTATTGAATAAAATTTTAAATTTAAGTATATATACCACACAAAATAAGCGATTTATGATTATGTTATGTATCTCAATGAATTATAAATAGAGATGAAATTACATTACCTTAAGTATTGAATTTTTATTCACATATTAAAACCTACTGTATAATAAATACATGGCTATAAATAATATACTATGTAACAACATTACTATATATCATACCATATGTAATTAAATTATGACATTATATTTCCTATTTATTAAAAATCTCATGTTAATGCAATGTTTTTTTGGAAGAATCACTTTGTTTATTTGTATGTGTTTTGACTTTTGATTATTGATCCTATTATATAGATGATTATATGATTATTTAAATAATATGAAACATGATTTATATATCATATAGATTAATTATATATATATTTATAATTTCTCATAACATATTTCTATATTAAATAAAATACACTGTTTATGAAGACGGTAGGTTGTACGTGCGCATTAACGTTGTTTCTTTTTTCTTATCGTATTGAAAGAAATGAATAAATGAAATATATATAAATATATATATATTTTATATCCTAAAATTATAATTACTATTTCATTTATTTCATATAATTTTACCAAACTCAT
Source organism: Viscum album (assembly GCA_963277665.1). Taxonomy (NCBI): domain Eukaryota; kingdom Viridiplantae; phylum Streptophyta; class Magnoliopsida; order Santalales; family Viscaceae; genus Viscum; species Viscum album. Next base: position 1,219,743,421 of record OY728166.1, on the reverse strand, counting down.
TCTTAATACATTCCATGTACCGTGTGAATGAATTACATCTCTTTGAGGAGGCTGTAGTTCACACTTCCGCAAACGAAGCTATTACATTTAAAAAATGGAATGAATGAAGGTATGTGTTAGATAATAATTTCATAATAATAAATAAATCCTATAAATCTTATATATCATATAAAAACATATTTTACATTATAATTTCCAACAATGAGTGGTTGTAAATGAAAAAATGAACAACATCATTACCTGTGGTGGTAGTTCGCCATATAAAAGAATAGTAAGTTTGGTACCCATTACATAGAAGTGACTGTAAATATAGGTAAAATATTCATAATAAAACCTTCTAGGTATGTATATTACACTATATTTATTATATAATAATGGAATAAGAATAATTTAGGTGGTGGAGAATGCAAATAAAACGAAGGGGCTTGAGGATGGATGTTACCGGTTCTTTGGGTAACTCCTTTTTCATTGCACCAAAGGGATTCCATTGATGGATTTATGAAAAAAGGAAATATTAATGGATGAGGGTATGTATTTTGGGAGTCTATTTGGGAAGATTTCATATGATCTAATGTTTATTGATAGATACAATGAAGTGGAAGAGTGACTGCCTTTTTATAGTGGTGAAGTTGTGACATTCTTCTAAATATAAAAAAGGTAAGCACTAATGGGAGGTATCCCATAGTCCACGTGAAACCAAAATGGAAAAATAAAGGATTTATGGGAATTTATGGTCAATTAAATTGTAATCAAAAAATTTTTGTGTAGTTTTATAATTTTTTCCATAGACATTACGATTCGTTATATTTATCATTTTGGGTTATCCTTCAGGTAACTAGTTTTGCATCATTTGTAATTTATCAAGTAATAATGAATTAAGGTGTGATATATTTTAAAATATAGACCCAATTAATAATAAATATGATATATAATTTACAAAATAAAAACATTATGTTTATTAGAAATTAAATTTAAAACAACCAAATGTAACAAGAAAAAACACATCTTTATCCCAAAATGTGTTTGAAATGTTTTTATTATTTAAGGGTATATATGTTAATTGTAATAGATAGTTTGGGCTATTGATGACCATATTTTCTATTTATTAAAACGTAAAATTCACATCGAAGAATATATATTTTTTATTAAATTTGAAACTTTAATAAAATATAATTTTTGGTAAAGTAACATTAATTTCAATATTTAAATGATTTAATTAATTATAATTTAAAAATATCAAAAAACTATTTGAATTAGAATATATTAAGTTTAAATATATGTACAATGACATATTTATCAAAAAATGGAAAAATATAATTCATTATATTCAATTTAAATTTATTGTTTTTAGTATCATTTATTTTATTAAATTATTAACTAAATAATCCAATCATTTACATTTGTTAAGAGATTAATGCAATTAGATAATATCTAAAAATTAGTGATGAATTATCATGTAAAAAATAAATCATTTATATTCTAAAATAGATATTTTTAACATGAAAATATGATTCTTTAACGATATCTCAATGCTTTATAAATGTTAAAGGTAAGAAAAGTTTTTTTTTATCTTTTTTACTTACAAAACATATAATGTTGGGAACCTTTGATAAATAGAATCCCAATAAATCACATAATTAAAAAATTGAATGGATATAGTCTAAATATGAACTTAATGTGGAATTTTTACATGTTTCTTGGTCATTTTGTCTCATAATATTAATGTTTAGTCCCAAGTTAATCTTTGTTTTACCTTAATAACTGTTATTAATTTTAATTACTTTTACAAATATGTTTGGACCAAAACTATGTTGATCTTATTAAAATATAAATATTATTTTGATTAAAACCTTTTATTTTTTTTCCTATATTCAACTCACCAAATTTTCTAAATTAGGTTCAACGATAATCCCACAGATATGGTGAGAAAGTGGGGTTTTAAACATAAAATACTCAAATGGTAATTATGAATTTATATCTAAATTAGATATAATCATGATTAAAATGACCTAAATTGGATTAATAGATATATAGTTGATAAATTTTTTAATTATAAAAAATTTAAAATATAATTTAAAAGTATAAATTATTTAAACAATAAGGTAATTTTCATCTAAAATGGAATAATTTCACTATTCATAAAAAATTGAAACCTCTCATAAAAATACAATAAATTAAACCTAAGAAAATTTTTAAATTCAAATTTAAAAAAAAAAATTATTTTTAAAAATAAAATTTATATATGTGTGATAATTTAGTTTTATAATGGTTGCAACCTCGAAAAGAGGTAAAACTCGTTCTTCCCTATAAAGCAAACTGAGTCAGTGATGTGTGTTGTGTATGATTAACATGGTGTTTCATATAATGTAAAAAAATATACCATTTACATATACAAGAGATATATTTTTTGTCATGTTAAATGTAAAATATCTAAAAATATTTAAATAATTCTAAAAAAACAATTCAAAAAATATCTTGGTATTACATTATACGGCCCTTAAAATTAATTTCTCCCTTGAAATTTTTCTATGTTATTAATGTTTTGATACTTTAATGTTTATTTCACTGAAACTAACATTGTTTTAATGAATATTAAAACTTCCCTTAAATGGAAAATATAGAAACATAATAGTCACCAAATGTAACACATTACTAGGTTTCCACATAAGAGAACATTGGTGGGAAGTGAAAACATGGATATATAAGAGAATGATAAATATCAATTTTTGATGGAGGGTGATAGATAACAAGGTTAGTAGAATGTTAAAAATAAAAAATAATCTTGAATAGGCTGAAAAACGTCATTAAAAACATCAAAATTAAAAATAGCATGAAAACATTTTATTTCAAGACCCTTTTTCCCAAAGTTAAATAATTTACATGAAACTATATACATACTTGATTCATGGTCAACCTCACCCGTTTTTTTCCATCATCAATTTTGAATTCATATCTTATTACATGAAATAAAAGATAATTTTACATTTTAAATGCATTTTTAGATAACACCATCCATAAATAGAATTATATGCAATTACAAATGTCTTTAATTATCACAACTGAAAGGTGGTAATGTGTTATCCCATATGAATAAATCCTCAAATGGTGAGATAATACTTAATTTGATGTTTTACATAAATTATTCGCTAAATTATTAACTTTTTTACCCTTTTAGAAGAGAAGAATACAAAAAATAATAAATAAGGTCAGTAAATTAGATTTACATTGATCCCACATATATTATAAAGGATATCTTGGTTGTGAAATTCCAAACATTTAAATACCATGATCAAATATTCTCATGAAACATTTTAGTAAAATGAATTACTATAAATCCTTACAAAAAACATCCATGTTTCCTTATTCCAATATTTTATATATTCCTTAACCCTAAATATGTTTAAAAATACATCCTCCAAATTATTAACAAATCCACTATTATTTGTGAGGTAATCAGTGACGTCCAATTTACTAATTCATATCCAACACATTTTTATCCCAACATCATTTACCTAAAATTAAGAACATATTAAGGTTTATTAGTCCCTTAATGATGTGTTTTCCATGAACATAACATTTTATTAAATCACTTTTCTAGTCCATCACAACTATTCAACATATTGATGTAATTTTTTAGTGAAAATCATACACTAAATAATCTTTATATTTCACAAGTCTTAATTCATGAATCCAAATCCCTAACCACATCAATTGTTCTACTTCATTATTAATTATATAACGTGTCTACATCATTCCATTACATTATACCTATTTCCTTTTACATTTAATATATAGTCTCATCATTATCAACAATGTAACCATTACTTATAGATACTCAAGATGAACATACAATTATATTACACCATTTCAGATGAATATTCATTACATTACAATAATATATACCTAAAGACCATAACAATTTAGTGTTTTTACATAAATGGGAACATGATATTCTATCATTGTGAATGATCTTCAATATATCCCATAAAAAACTCCACCATTAGTACTTATACCTAAAACCTTTCTTCATAACTTGGGTAAATGAAACCTAATAATGGGTGAGCATAGATGCCAAAAAAGTGTAAATAAAGAAAAAAATTAAGCATTACAAGAACAGTGGGTATGTAACCTGAGAATAACATTTGATGATCATACCCTGTATATTAGAGATCATAATAATGACCAAAAACTAATAATACATGTATCATAATATAACTAAGAGCATAAGTCATGAATGTAAAACATAAGAATAAAACATGGATTGTTTGGCATACATATAAGAAGAGAAAAAGTTATTTCAAGGATTCCTATCAAGATCATTATAATATGTTAGTCTTGGGATATGACCCATGTGACAACTTCAGACATGGGATGACATACCATTTACCCTCTTACATTTAGGCATGGGCTAAAAAACATATACCTTATTTTTTGGGCTTGGGATACAACCTATGTACCCTCTTACTTTTAGTCAAGGGTTAACGAATGTACATTCTTTTTCAGTATTAGGATATAACCCATGTACCTTATTACATTTAGACATGGGATATAACCCACGTACCTTATTATATTCGATATTGGGCTACAACCTGTTCACCCTCTTACTTTAATGACCAGGCTACAACCCATGGTCCTTCTTCTTTTTTTTTGCATGGGCTATTAACCATGTACCCTATGATATCATATAAAACATATCATTAAACAATGCATTAGAGGGAGATATAGATCCCACAAATTTCATAATAAAATCACTCATACCAGTTATGTAAGATAATATAACTTTTATCATATCACAACTCATAAAAATGGATAGGTATTATAAATATCAAATCATAACTTATGAAATGAAATGATTATAATTAAAATTTCATCATATCGTAACCTATGAAAAGAGATAGGTTTCATAATCACATCAGGAAAGCATAACCCATGAAAAGAAGTGGGTTTCAAAATCATATAACCCAGGGGAGTAAAAAAGGTGTCTTAAGAATATTTCCATTAAAACAAAAATACTTAAAGAAATAATACGAATAGAAACGTTGGATATTTTAATTTTAGGGAATGATTAAAATTAGAGGATGTTAACTTAGATGGAAAATGATTTTGAAATATATTTTAAAATATTATTTTAGGAAAATATAATTCCTTCTTTGAAAACTTATTTTCAATACATTCAACCATTCGAATATAATTTTCATAAAAACATTAACATTAATAATTATAAAGAACACATGAAATAATTTTTAAAAACTATTTACAAGTACACTTATAAAATAAACCTCCAAATATCTTGAAACCCATATTCTTTAAAAACCCTTTGAAAACATATAAAGAAATCTTAAATACATTTTGAATGAAATTTTTTGTCAAAATAAATTTTAAAAAAATTTCTAAATAACCATCATTTTAAAAATTAAAAGTAATCTACAACGAAATGATAGAGGGTAAATCCATATGTGCTGTATGAGGTAATACAATATTACTTTTACAAGATACAAAGGTTAAAAAATAATTCTCTATAAAGTGATAAGATTATTCTTTTGATGAGATTAGTAAAAGGAAAACGAGTAAAATTTTATTTTAAATATCAAAGGTTATTGGTGCAAAATTATAAGAAATTATTTTTAGAAAACATGGTTTTCAAGGAACATATATTCCAACTGAAGATCGAGTAATGTCAGGATTTAGAGAACATTGATTCTTAACTATATTATGTACCATATAGGGGAAGAAGTGGTAGAAATATATGAATAATTAATTAATAAATTGAGGAGAATAAAATAAAGGGATTTTATTTTTGTATTGATCATAATATTTCATAAAATAAATCATAAGTATAAAAAATCATAAAAATCGATGAGATTGTGTCAATAAACTGTTATATCCTAGTAAAATGGGTTAATAATATCCATAAAAGAAAAGGAAATTACATGAAACGTAAAATAACATGAAAATAATTATATTTAGGATATAACATGTAAAATTGAAGTATATACACCTCGAACGAGAATTTAAGTTCATAACAAAAAATGAGTCTCAATGACGGAATATTGAAACAAAACTATTTCACCGATTTTTTATCTTTGAAAACATAAATACAATTACATAAAGATCATAAAAAGGATATCTAAATACCTATAAATTTAATTATAATATACATAGAATAAACATCATGGGCAGTAGATACACCACACAAAATGAAGTAGTAGAGAACATAACCTTCATCACACAGAATTAAAAAGATGGATGAGATAGCCTTACCTTATGTCTTGAATCTTATCATACTCCTTCAAAAACACTATTTAAAATATATAAATTTATTATAAATATATAAAGGAACCATATTATTACTTTTAATACCATATATGGTGTTATTATGGCTTTATACTACCCACTTATTAACAATGACATGTTAAGCGTTCACTTCATGTAATATCGGCTTTGTTTTTCGCATGTGTCCTAATTTTCTAGATCATTGGTATTTAAATTTATATCATGATTTTTAGAATTTATACCAATATTTAAATATAATTTAAATATAGTACGTGTGCATTATAATAATCAATATATGTATGAAATGGAATATACCACTCATGGAGATGGTAAGCTGTATGCATGCATGAACACTATTTCCATTTAATTGTTATGTTGAAAGAAAGAATGTAATATTGATATATCATTATTAAATTAGAATTTTATATCATATATATCATATATATTCACTAAATACAACCTTAATATGTTCCATGTTGTGTATAAATGAATAAAATCACTTTGAAAGGGTTGTGGTCCACACTTTCTCAAACGATATTCACGTATTAACAAAAATTGGAAATTATAAAGATATGGTTCAAAAAATAATTAGGTAAGATTAAATAAATAATAAATATAGCATATAAAATATATAAATATAGATTCCATCAAAATTTCCATCATGATAGGGGGTAAAGTAAAAATTAACAATCTTTATTTAGTGAGGTGGCAGTTCGCTATACACATAAATAGTATATTCATTACCCATAAAATGGAGGTGTGTGTAAGTGTAGGTAAAATCATTAGAATAAAAAATAATAGTATATTTAGGATACTAGTTTTTTATTAATAAATTGAATAAAGATATTTGATTTGATGGAGAATTAAAATAGAAGAAGGTATCTTCTAATTGGTTATGCAAAAAGAATTCCTCAAATTTCTTTATACCCAAAGGAAGGATTCAAGGAGTAAGGGGGGATTATTTTGAAGTTTCATGGGATGGTATTGTTCAAACCTAATTGGTTTGGTAGGTGTGAAGAAGAGGGATAGGTGGTGGCCTATTATAGGTAAGGTAAATGACTCACATGGTTTCTTTAACACTGGTTAGGTGTACCAATGTTTTTACAAAACAAATTCATACCAAGAAAAAAACTCAATAATTAATGATTATTTGTTGAATAATGGCCAAAAATTTTGTGTTGTAAATGTTTATATGTCTTTTTGGGTATCAAAAGTAATGTTTATTCCATTTTTATGCTTTTTTTGGGGAAGTTGGTTCCTCCGTCAAAGACTGAGAAAAAATTTATTAAATAGAAAGAAAGTGACAACATAATTCTGAGTGGGGAACATGGAATGTATCTCATGAAAAATAAAAAGTTAGACCAAAATCCATAACAATAAGTATTTTCTTTAATTTCACACATTAAAACCTATTATATAATAAATATATGTTTATTATAAATATAAAAAATAATAATTTTATTATATAACATACCATATGTAATTAACTTCTGACTTTATATTACCCATTTATTAACAATTCCATGTTAATGAAATGTTTCAAGTAATAATCGTTATGTTTATTCATATGTTTTTTGACATATTATTTGTGATACTCTTACTTAGGTAATTATATGATTAATAAAATAATTTAAAACATGCATTATATATAATATATACATAGTATATAAGTATTTATAATATCCTATATGTAACACCCCAAGATTTCATAGTGTGTTATTTCTTCAAAATAATTCAATAACTTGCACTACACGCAACACTTAGTTCAATTGCACCATGTCTTACCAAAAAAAAGCCATTAAAAGAGGTCATGAATAGTATTAACTAAATTTTAAACTTTATATAATCCTTATAATTTTAGAATCCATATTATGAGTTTCTTAGTCATAATGCAAGAACAGATTCATTTTCAGTATTGCACTTTTATCAACTTTTGATAGTGAAACCTTTTTAAATACAATATTTTAAACTTTTTGACTAAATGGAGACATCAAAAAATTTAAAATGAAACATCCCAAGCTTCCACGGTACGCTTTCCTTTGAATAAAATAGTAGCGTGTGTTGTACGCAACTTCGAGTTCTAACACACCGTAACCAATCAAACTAGCTGTTATGAATAGTAATACCTTCTTTTTGAAGTTATATATATTTTATATTTTAAAATGGACTTCATTTTTGGATTCGAAATATCAAATTTAGCCTAAGGTGAAATTTTGGTACTTTTCAGATAACTTTCATATTTTGATGAATAGTGAAAATTACTAAATTTTAATTAAAAACAACTTTTTTAATCAAAATAATTAATAGTAATAAATTATGAATTTGAGTGGTTTTAAAGTATATTTAGAATATATTTTTACTATTTAATATAATGTTGGTCATTGGACATAATTTTACAATTAAACCGAACAAAAACAAGTGTCAATCTTTTGATAGTTATTATCTCTTAAAAACACGCTTTTTGTTTTGACAGCGGGAATTAATTTTAAATTAATTTCTGCCACTTATGTGTTTTGAATTTAGGAAAATCGATTCCATATTTGGAATCAGGATGTTCAAATTGTGTAAATAGGTAACATTTATTTTTAGACATTTTGAATAATTACTGCGGTAAATATTTTATTTACCATGGTTAAGGGTAAATCCGGTAAATAAGGGTTAAAAAATAATATTATAATAATACTAAATTACCCTAAAACGTGTCTTAACCCTATTGGTTGATACATGGTCGACCATGGGCATCTTTTTGTCAATTTTGGGACCCCATGGATCCACTTGTAAGTGATAATGACACTTTATTTTAATTAAGTCAAAATGAATACAAAAATGACACAAGCATATATATTTTAGAAAAACAATTGTTACATAGGGTTATATATGTTGGATTTTAGATTATAAATATTAATTAGAAAGATAAAAAGATTTCCTACATAATGATATTTTATTTATAATTTTTAGACATTACATAATATAATTTATGTATGACACAATGATGATGCCGTAATTACTATAATAGTGAAAAATTAAAATAATTGATATTATAAATACCCAAAAAAATATAATATGAAACTTTTAATGAATTACACTAATTTTCTAGGATAATATGATATATTAGGATTGATTTAATTGACTTTTTTCGAAGTAATCAATCTGTTATGAGTTTCACAAAAATCAACTATTGAATAGTGTCAAAATTGACATAAAAGAGTTCTTAAAATAAATATTATATTATTAATTGATATTAAATTCCTAAAAATCTAAGGTTCGGCCAAGAGACTTATATCATGATAGGTTAATCATTAATGGACCACTTGGGGGTATCTTGGATGTATATAGTATGTTTATTAACCATATTATATAAAACTACAAAGAGACATTGTAAAAGTGAAACTAATTAACTTAGAGTTAATACTTAAAGATAAGGTTAATATAAGTACCCAAACCTTTCTAACTTCTATTGTTTGAGTTGTTTTCGACCTATCCCCACCTTAAAATTTAAATAATATACTTTGGAGCCATTAGAAACCGAATATGAATTTATTATAAATTAATATTTCTAGCTTTTCCAAAGGTGCCCCTCACCCCTCTTATAAAAGGGCACTCCTCCTTCTCATTTATTCACACCTTCAAAGCCTTTTGGTTCGGCCAAACTCTACCCAAATACTCTCCCAAAATCCCTCACTACAACCTAGAGGCCTTATTTTGATCAGAAAGCCAACCTAAGAAGCCCTTTTGATCAAATCAAAAAGGAAGAACCCGAAGAAGAGGTAATGATTTCACCACCCTTCTCCAAGTTCATTTCTTCTTCCACTTATTCTTCCTTTGTTCTTACCATTCTAAAATAATAACTCCAGTATCTCACATATACTGTGATGTTATTATAAATATGGTACAACCATATTCAGTATTCTATCCACCCTTTGAATAACATGTCACCATACGTGCGTACGTACGGACTACCGTCTCCACGTCGTGGTGTAATTGTTATTCAATATAATATTATTTGGATGGGTATAATAATGATTTGTAACTCATGTAAATAATAAATATAACATGTTAATGATTCTTTATATATGATATACCATCCATTTTTATATTATTTTAATATCAAAAGAATGATATTGTCGCTCGTGCGTACGTACGGACTACCGTCTCCACGAATGCGATGAGAATCATTCTCCATCATATCCATTCAAGTATAATTATCATTTGATGATTTAAAAATGATGTTTAAGGACTAGATATCATTCTGGATATGAATAAGATACAACAACCGTGGCTTATGTAACAAAACATATAAAAGAAAATGAGTAATTTAACTCCCGAAACGACGATAATTATAAGATATTATTAACAAATCAATGTTAAAAGATCATATATGACATCATATTATTATATATGATTCTTGTATAATTTAATAACATCTATTTCACCATTATACAGGATATTAACCTACCCCAACCAAGGAAATGTACAAGTTAAGGGTTTACTTTACAACCTCTTCATTATCCAAGGTTGTTTATACGTAATAATCTACTGGGATCTCTTTATCATCCACATCCATGTTTCTTAAAAAATGCATTTCAAAACATTTTTACTATTTACTAGAATATGAGTTAAAGTCATTTATACCCTTTTTGACTTTTATAAGTGGTTTATAAAGGAATCTTTAGGTCGTTTTCAAAACAAGGTCCTTTTTATCCTTTTCGACAGAATTAAGGTAAGAATGTTTTTTTTAACTTATACGGCGGGTGCGGCTATTTTCCGCCGTTATAAAATCTTCAAGGCTTGCTTTACAAGCTTATAAGAATATTTTCAAATTAAATGTTTTATTTTATAATTATGTGACTTTTAAATGATTTTAAAAAAAAGAGATATTTCTATCAAGTATATGAAAATCCAGTGCAAATGTATACGTATTTAACGCAAGCTCCAAAATGTTTTTAGAAAACCTGACTCTCGAATGTGCTAGATAGGAAGGGATTGGGAGTGGACCCATCATGGCCTGTAATTAGTCGAGCAGTCTCAGAACAAGTTATTTTGTTTTCATAAGCTCGCATAATGTTTTCATAAAATCATTGGAGTACATTTGAGTAATTTTAAACGTAAGTATCTTCTAAAAAATTGCATCGGTAGGTCTCATGATACAAACTAGTGTCTTGGCACAAGGCCTTGACAAAATCTTATTTGTAGTATTGGCACGAGGCCTTGGCTATGTGGTTATGATAGTCTGGCATTATGCATTCCAACATTATGAAAGTGGTTATTGATTTTTGCATGTGATTATTCGATTAGTAGAATATCCATGTGAATAAGTAAATGGCATTATTTCATTTTATTTATGCCATACCATGTTGAAAGATCATGTTTGAAAGGTTTTTGTTTTAGTTATACATTTCCTTAAAAGTTTATTCTTATTTATGAAAGTTTCCGCTATATTGTAATCCTTACTGGGCATTTGAGCTCACCCCTTTTCTATGTTTTATTTTACCCAGGAAGTGAAGAAGTAAGTTATGAATGACCTGCAGGGATATTATGTGGGGATATGAGTGTGGATTATGGAGACATTATGTTGCTGTAGTAGTTTTTCATTTTATGATGTAATGTAAAACTTATGAATATATCTAGTGTTTCCAAGGCTACTAAACCAAGCGGTCTTTCGAGATTTGATCTTTCTTGTGATCATGCCAATGTTACGAAGTAATGCACCGACTCTGGGTAGCTAGGGTCGGGGTGTTACACTATATAATATAGATATATGAAATGGAATATAGGGTTTATGGAGATGGTATGTTCTATGTACGCATGAAAGTTTTTTTTGTTTTCTTATCATATTGACAGAAATGTAAATGAAATATATGTATATATATACAGTATAATTAATGTATTATCATTAATTAATATATATCATCTAAATTCTATAAAACCATCCTTGACACAAATCTGTGTAACGTTTGAACGAATCATATCGATTTGAGGAGGCGACAGTGCACACTTCCACAAACAATGTTATCATATTGAAAAAAATGGAAATAATGAAGGTATATGTTATATAATAAATATATAATAACAAATTAATTATAAATATCACATATATAATATAAAAATACATTTTACATCATAATTCTCTACCATGAGATATGGTAAAGTGAAAATGAAAAACATCGTTTCGTGAGGCAGTAGTTTTCCATACACAAAAGAGTATGTTCATTACCCATTAGCCATATGTGTTTTTAAGTATAAGTAAAACCCCTTTAAAACAAGTATGTATTTTGAGTATACTGACATTATTATATAACAATGGAATAATATTAATTGAGGTCGTGGAGTCTTGAGGAAGGATATTACCTCTTCTTCGGGTAACTTCTATTGGTATGCACCAAAGTCCTTTCTTCGATGGACTTTTTCAATAAATGAGGATTATAATATTAGGGGAGGGATTTTGGTAGACTGTATTCTAAGATTTTTTATGATCCAATTTTACTTGAGATATGTGAGGAAGGTGAGGAGTGAATGCCTTTTTATAGTGGATAAGGAGTGGAATTATTTTTAAATACGAAAAGGTAATCCCTATGGGGAGGTCCCCTAACCTCATCTTCTTAAAAGAATGAAACAATAATGTATCAATGTGATATTATGGTCGAAAAAAATTTCTACAATACAAAATAGTTTCATTTTTATATTTTTTTCCTTAGTCTTTGTGTTTCCATATATTTTTCATTTAGGTAACCAGATTTCCAAACTATGAAATTTAACAATTAAGACTAAATTAATGTATGATTTATTTGAAAATATAGTCCAACTGAATTATAAATATTCTATTTAATTAAAATAATATAAATATCTTGTTTTTTGATAATTAATTTCAAAACAAGCGCATATATCACGTAAAAACACTACTTTATCCAGAATAATGATAACAACGTTTTTTTCAATTTATGGGTATGTTTGTTCCTTATAAAAGATTATTTATTCCATTAATAGAAAATATTATATATTTATTAACAATTAAAAATATATTTCTAGAATTTAGTAATCTTTTTATTTTTAAGTCTTTTAATAAAATATAATTTATTGTAAAATAACATTAATTCCAATTTTAACATTATTTAATTAATTTTAAATTAAAAATATCAAAACATTATTATAATTAAAATATATTATTGTCATATTTTTTTAACATGATATATTATTCAACAAAAAATAAATGAACACAATAATTTATTAAATTTACAATAATTTTAATGGTTTAGAATAATTTAATTTATTTAATTGTTAACAAAATAATCCATGTGTTAGTATGGGCACCCAAAAAAGATAGGGGCGCGCAAGTCTTGAAAGGCGCGCAAGTCTTTCGTGGGCGCGCAAGTTTTGGTCGCGCAGGTATACCTGCGCGACACATGGTGTACTTGCGCGATTTTCAACCAGCATTGAAATATATGTTTTTTATTCAATATCTCAATGTTATATAAATGTTAAAGGTAAAGAAATTTCCCGTTTGTCCAATTCCATACTTAACTTATGAAATATGGAACTTTTATTGAATAATATCCAAATAACTAAGAACATTAGAACCATGAATAGATATAGATTGAATATGGGTATCTAATGTCTTTTTGAAAATCTAATAGGTGACTTTTTCCCTTTAGATTTAGTTTTAGTCCACTATTAAGATTCATTTTACCTTAATCGCAAAAATTAATTATACTTACTTTTACTAATCATTTTGGTAAAAAACTATGTTGATCTATTTATAAAATAAATATTATACGGATTACCATAGTGTCTGTCTTGTTTTTTGAATGGAACTCATAGAATTGGAAAAAATATTTTTAATGTGAATCCCAGTGACGTAGAATGCAAATGGGTTTTAAACACAAAATAATGAAAAGATTATTAAGTATTTAAATAAATGTTAAATAAAAAATGATTCCAATAACTTAAATTGTATTAATATATATATATTTGATATATTGTTGAATGAAAACAAATTTTAATTTTAATTTAATATAAATTATAATTTAAATGAAAACATAATTTTCAACAACAATGTCGTACATTTCTCTATTATTCAAACAATTATTCTTCCCAGAAAAATACCAAAAAATATCCCTATTATAATTTTGACATTTAAAATTAGAAAATTATGATTATTTTGAAAAAAATAATTTATATAAATTTTAAATTTTGTTTTTAAAATATGTGTCCAATCAAAAGACAGTATAACTCAATCTTGTATTTAACACTACCTAAGAAAGTGTTTTCTATTGTATGAGAATAACATTTTTTTGTATAATATAAGAAAAACATAGAGTTTCCATATAGAAGAGAAATATTTAGTGTCTATTGAAATAAAGAATATATAAACCATTAAATTAGTTCAACAAAATTAATTCAAAAAATCTCTAGGTGTTATAATTTAATAACTTCAACTTAATTTTTTCATAATGAATAGTAAAATTAGTAAAAAATAATTATCACGGTAAAGATTAAAATAGGATTTACAGGGGGTTAACCTAAATGGATAAGGGTAAAAATGACCAGTACACAAACTAAAACACATTATTTATTTGAACTATAAATATTTTACTATTTAGTAGTATCCATTTTGAATCCATATTTCTATGAAAGTGAAATGAAATTGTTGAAAATCATTGAGATATTACAACTCTTCCACTCCACTAAATTATAAAGGGAAACCACCAACAATCATGTATTCAAACCTCTCAATCCATTTAACTCAAAAAAACCCTATAAATATCTCACCGGAAATTCATTGGAAACATTCTTCATGTTCTAGTCTTAAAAAATACAATCTCTATGGCCCCTAATATGATATCCTAATGAATTTATTCTAAGAAAAGGTAAGTTCCTTCAACAAGTTATTACATTTTTAAATATAATTTTACCACCATCAATTAAATGTTAAGAAATCCAATATTATAACACTATAATATCCCATATACTGATATATTATTATATTTAATTCATAATATCTACGCATTTTCTTCTCCATTAAATGATAGAAAATCATCTCTCATGTGTATAAAGGATTACTACCACCCCAATCGGTGTAATTTGTTTTTCTATCACCAATTAATTTGGATAGAAATAATTATTAAAACAATGAAAATTAATGGAAAACATGAATTTATATTTATTACTTATAATTAATATATCATCCATTACATTTCCCTATTCTACCATTATGGAAATGATAACATTTCTCGTGTGTACATAAGTGATACTCTCTCCATGAAGAGATGTGATTCATTTTCCATGATCAGATTTCAAGAATGATTCTAAGCATGTATATAATGAAAAATTGGTATTTAAAAAATTAATATAGTTGTGAATTTGATTGTACTATATAATATTCACATGAAAACAAATATACATGAACAACAATCATGAGAAAAAAATGTTGTTAACACTGGAAACAATGGAAAAAATAAAATATTATAAACAATTGGGTTATAAGATGTTATAAGAGGATCATATAAGATATCAAAAATATGAATATCATTTTTTAACTTAATAGATTATTTGAAACCATTAAAATGATTATTAAATAACATTTAATTTTAGGGAAGAGTGAGGTTGGGAATTTAATCTCAATTTACCCTATATTGAGATATATTTGTTATTATTCACCATTTCAATTTAAGGGGACATATATACTACCCATTTTATATTTTTAACATGAATAAAAATATAATAATAATGATTTTTTGTTTTAGTTAAATATTATTCATTCAAGGGGTTCCAATTTTAATGTTACAGAAATATGTATGAATTTCATATAAAGTCTCAAATTTTGGCATTAGTAATATTTTTTGATGGTATATTATTGCTAATCCTGATTAGACACAAACTATTTTTTAATCCAATATTTTCATAAAAGTTTCCATATATTATTCTATCGTTTCCCCAATTTTTTACTTGACTGTGAAATGAATTATTTTTAAGATGAAAAATGATTTTTTTTTTCTCTTTTAATAGGGTTTATTTTTCATCTGAGTCCATATTCATTGAAATTGATTTACAAAATTCCAATTATTTTGTAATTTTTTATCTAATTTTTATTTTATAATTATTATTTTTAAAATGTTATAAAGGGTATATTTATAATTCTTTAAGAATGTTATATCTTTATATTTGACTACAAAAAGTAAGGATGAATTTTTTAACATATATGGTGATAAGTAGCTTCCCCTCTACCATAACCACATTATGATGTTTAAAATCATCTAAATGTTTTTATTTTTTTACAAATAAAAAATTTCTTGAAAGATAATTTTAATATTTCACTTAAAATCCATTAATTATTCATACATAAATGATTTTATTACGAAATATATATGTCAGTTGAACTGATGGCCATCTCTAATCTCTTATTAATTTTCTAGTCATTAAATTTCTCTTAAATCAATAAGATTATTATGATCATTTTACATTAAAATTATTTTAAATATCTATTTTATTTTTATCATGGATATCATTATTTATTAAAACATATATGATTTTTTCAAATGGTATTTATTGTAAAAGTTATTTGATTAACTAGAGAAATCAAATATAAATATGTATTCTTTACGAAATATGTATATGTATTGATAAGGAATACTGTTTATTAAATGAAATTATCATTGAAAATATATTGAATGAATTTATCATATTGTGATGGTTGTTTCTGGGTTATTGATAACCCCTCGATGCATCGATAAGTCTTGTGATGTTGATAATATGGAAAAATTAAATTGTTTGTTAGTGTATACATTCCCATAGTTTTTAAATTGCCATGGTAAAAGGTATTTTCTGTATATATATAATGTTTTTTGAGATCATGAAGTCCAATATTAAGTATTCCTTCATTCATATTTCAGTTATTATTATCCATGACATTTTTTATGTTGATATTATCTATAGACGCATTCCATATTCAAATTATTGATTAAATGGATTCTGATTTAATTTATTTACATTTCTATATTTATTATGATGTATTCACACTTTATAGGTTACCTTATATGTAAACCATACGAGGAAATTGATATATTAGTTATTATAATTTATTTTACCTATGTTATAAAGAAGAAATCATTTAATACCTTTCAAGGATGGAGATTGTTCGTTTGTATTGTGTTTTATATTTTAATCCAAATTTAAATTGGGTAACACATATATCTAGCTCTCAAATAATACTAATCCAAAATAAACATTAGATTAAAACCCTTGTATATACTGCAATGAATCAATGTAACTACTAGATCTTGGTAAATAGATATATGGGCCTTACATCATAGTATTTGAATCCCACAAGTTCGTCTGGTCAAATTGTAATGAGTTAGATTAGTTTTAAATCTATCATATGGATGATGAGGCCTAGTTATTGCTAAATCATTGAGTGTGTGCATTATTCCTTTATTTTAACACTAAAGTACTTAAATAAATTAATATAATACATATTTTTACAATTATTATTTATATTTTTTTATTATTATTATTATCATTTTATCATTAGTATTAGTACTTTTACAATTAATATTATAAATATTATTAATATTATTATTCATATTATTACTATTATAACTATT
Organism: Viscum album; assembly: GCA_963277665.1. NCBI lineage: Eukaryota > Viridiplantae > Streptophyta > Magnoliopsida > Santalales > Viscaceae > Viscum > Viscum album. Next base: position 1,219,725,551 of record OY728166.1, on the reverse strand, counting down.
AGTAATTATACAATTTTTATTATTATTATAATAATTATATGTAGTATTAATATAATTATAGAGTTGGGATCATTCATGAGCTGTAATGTCACGTAGTAATTTTGCATCAAAAAAGGATTGTAATCTGAGAAACCCTATTTATAAGGACCCAACATTAAACATCACATAATTTAGAAAATTCATTTATAATTCACAAAGACATACTTCTCAGCCAATAATTATCATATGGGTTATTTGTGAAATCAGGATACTTACATAAAAAATATAAAAACCGAAATAAACCATGTATGTAACTTGGGGCCTTACTTATTTAATATGGTGACAATAGTTTCTACCATGTGACCTATAAACCTCACAGATACCTTACATCGTAACCCTCACAACAATATTATGGTGAAACCCTAACAGTAACACTTAGAGTAACTATACGATTGACCTCCAACTTATACAAAACCAGTGCATTGGAGGGAGATATAGGTCCCACCCATCATCATAAATAATTCTGAAGAACCATAACCTAATAATAAATCAGGAACACTTTTATAATATAAATAATTCCCTTAAAAAATAAATGAAAGTTGGATTTAAAAAAATACCTTACAAATATCATATATTTTAAGTAATAGTTAATTAAATGAATAGAAGATATGTATATACTTAAAATCCACAAAAAATAGAATAATATAATAAAAATTTCATTTAAAAAATAATCTTAGTACAATATAATCAATAAAGTATAAGGTTAACCCAAAGAATGATAATTGGGTAAATAATTACACTACCTTGAGTTCAACTTATTTAAAATATGTTTATATGTCACAGAAAATGGTTAGAATAGAGTTATTATTAAATTAAAATAAGATAATCATTAATATAACACCTTATATGATCATTTATAACATCATTACACTCATTTATTATGAATATTTAATTATTTCCATTGTTTTGGGTGCGTACTATACATGGTTTCCATGGTCAGTTCGTAATGGATTTTCTTATCAAATGGAAGAGAAACTATAGAATTGAAATGAAATAGTATTAATATGTTTCCATAATATTTAATAAAACTATAATATATATTATTCTGAATGATGATGACTTATAGGATAAAACATCAATGATTTTCAATTAGATCATTTTGGTGGTTCTTCAATAATAATGATCTTGTTTCATTATATAATTTCATAACCATTATATATGTTAATTTAGGAAAAAAAGGTTATATCATACACTTTAAAATTTATTTCAATCCTAAAAATCGTTTTATGACCATACGTGAATGCAGTAAGGGAAATTGAAAACATATCATCAATGATGTTGGTAAATCGACACATCATAGAGAGTGTTTTTACATTTATAATAAAAGAATGAGTAGAAGAAGTATGATGATGAATTTTTTATTAAATAATAAAAATTATACTATATATAAGATAATATAGTTTTCTTGTATAGTGTATACTGTTTTGTGAAGAGAGGATAAGAAAAAAACAATTTAAAATAAAATAAAATAAAATGATATATTATTTTTAACTCTTGAATTATCCTCCTTGAGAACCTCCTTGAGGACATTTGTTTTGGAAATCTGGTGAGAGAAATATCTATTGAACTAGGGTAATAGGATTAGGAAGTGGGTTGGTTAGAATTTGGAAAAATCACAATGCTTGAGAGGTGTGAGGATGTGTGGGGTGAGGGTTGGTCTTTATTGTGTATGATAGTGGGGTTTCTATTATTTTAATCATTATTTTTTTATTTTTCTCAAGATAATAATTATTGATGGTTCTTATGAATAAATACAGAAATTCTTTAATGTGATATCAAACCAAGGGTGATTACCTCATCAAATCATCATCCATGAATTAATAATTAATGTATTTAACATATTTCGTAAATTATCGTATTTCAATATTCACAAAAAATTATTATAATTAATAAAAATCCAAATAAAATCACCTTGACCATTTTTCAACTTGTAAAATTAAAAAATAAACACCATTATTTGAATTTTTATCAATATTAGAAATTAAATTTTTATTAAAAATCATAATTTATTCAAAAATTACCAGTTTCAAAACTATAACTTATTTTATAAAACTTTGTAAAATTATTTACAATGTCATTATTTTATCTTATAATAATAATAAAAGAAAAATAATAAATAATGAATATATTTTATGAAAATATATTTTATTTTATATCATTTTATTAATTATAAAAGTTTAATTAATTATTAATTAATTAAAAAAATTAGAGGAATTAATTTATAATTTAGAAAAAATATTTACATTCTAAATGATATAAATATATCATATTTTCACTTATAAGATTGTTAAATTTTAATTATACTTTATTAGGAGAGGTTACTATTCTTTTATCCTCATTACTATTCCTAATGGTCATGTTAATATTCCTAAGATCAAGTTACTCTTCCATTAGTATAAATTCTTTATTTGTTATAAATAACACTTAATTAATTATAAACTTATATTGAATTTGACTAATTAATTATAGAATTAAATTATTTTATTTTATAAGTACCTAGGTTGTTACATTCTCCCCTCTTTCTTAAAATTTCATCCGCACAGTTTTTATTCACCAATTAAATAAGTTAGTATAACGTTACCTTATTGCATTTTGAGATTCCCAGGTTTCTTATTCAACCATGTGGTTTCTCCACAAAACCTTAACTTGGTGGATCACCATATTCCACAATAATTTCTCATTAGGATAAAAAATTTGCATATGTATCTCTTCATAACGAAGGTACTCTTATAGTGAAACTACTTATGGGTTTAAAATATGAGATAGATCTAGCACATACATTCTCAAAATCGAAGCATGAAAAAAATAGTGTACATGTGATAAAATCGGAGGATAAGCTACTCGGTAGGTGACTCGTCCAACATTATCTATTATTTCATAAATTCTAATGAACAATGGACATAGATTTATATTCTTACCAAAATGAATAAAAATTTTCCATGGTGACATTCCTTGAAAAAAATGATCACCCACCTCAAAGGAAATGTCTTTCCTCCTATTATCAATATAACTTTTATGTCTTCTTTGTGTTATCCTCATGTTTCGATGGATCATCATCACTTTTTGAACCACTTCCCTTATTAATCATGGTCCCATAAACATCCTTTCCCCGACTTCATCCCAAAATGAAGGAGTTCGACATGACTTTCCATATAGTGCCTCAAAAGGGGCCATCTATATACTAAAATGAAAACTATAATTATAAGAAAAATCAACCAAATAATTATGTGGATTAGAACATACCTGGTAAATCATTGACTAAGATCAAAGCACATAATAAAAATTTTAATTATTCGCCCAATCTATCCATCTTATTGGGGATGAAAATAACTGATAGAATTTAATTTTGATCCCAATAACTACTCAACGCCTTTACAAAAGTTATAAGTGAACCCATGTTCTCGTTTATATACCATGGATTGAGGAACTCCATGTAACCTTACAATCTTTTCAGGGGCAGTCAAGAAAGATGATCCAAAGACATCATATCTTGAATAGGAAGGAAATGTGAAAATCTATTTAGTCAGTCAATAATAACCCAAATCACATTGTTACCTTGAGAAGTATTTGGTATTACAACCACAAATTCCATGGATATATTTTCCCATTCCCACTCTAGCATTGGGAGAAGATAAAGTATCGTCTTTGATAAATGTCACACTGTTTCGACCTATAGACATGTAAAACATTTCATGGTGAAATCTATAGTAACTATTTTATTTCCATCCCATAAGTAATACTTCCAGTGTTTTAACACCACATTATATTTATAAGATAGTTTTTTAAAGTCTTTTGTTGTATGCTACACCAAGATAAGGTTGTGCTAATCACAACACCAATTTAGTATGCGATATACACAAAATTGTTCTTGGCTTCTGATGCCCAAAATTTAAAGTTTTTTTATATAAATAATTCCACAGAATAGAGATTTTAGGTAAATAAATAAATATTATTATGTTACCTTTTGGCCTAGTCATTACAATTATTGGTTTGAAAAATATTATATTTCTTCTGAAAAACTATTTCAATGAAAATAATTGAGTTTATAAAACAATAAAATAACTCCTGTTATATTTATAAATATATAATATATTCCCTGTAATGTCTAAAATTAATCTTATATGTTTTCTAGACATTATATAAGTACAAATTCATTTTTTTGGATAAAATAAGTATTTAAAAAAAATGTAGTTTGGTTCCCTTTTGACAGAACACCAATTTTAAATATAGTTTTCCACACTTTAATATATTCTATTAAAATAAATAAACACCTCCTTTGGAAGCGGGGTATAATAATTTTCTCTGGATGTTTTTTGATGTTTTTCTGATATTTGTTTGATATGTTTTTTTGTATGTATGAATAATAAAATTATAATAAATTATAATTGAAACCAACCTTTTTCATTGAAATAATTTAGGTGGATAAACTCTATTATTGAATGGTTTTAAAGTAAAAAATAGAATTTATTTTTATCTAATAAAATAATTTTGGTCACTGGAATTAAATTTTCTATTATGTTTGAAGTAATTAAATTCCAATATTTTAAAATATTTTAACATTTAAAAACCTATTTTTTATTCTGACGATAGTATAACTTTTAAATTAATTCCTAATACTTCTGTGTTTTTAATTTTTAAAAATTTACACCATATTTGGAATCAGTAAGTCCAAATTATTTATAAATCATTATTTTATTTTTGGGCATTATGAATAGTAACTGTTGTATGTTTTATTAGTATGGTAAAAAAGGAAAATCCGGTAATTTAGGGTAAATATAATAACCTAAAATTACATTTACACTATTCTTAATATAATTGGATGATTTATTTTAATATAAACCATACTTGGGTTGAATTTATACCCTATGGAAGACACATATATGAGATTAAGACATTTAATATATTTTATTTAAAGAAATAATAAATATTTCTAACTGAAATTTTAATAGCATCATAAATTTTAAAATAATGTTATACAGAAGCTAAATTAGATTATAAGCACCCATTTGAAAGATAAATTTTTATTTCCTTATCATGGTAATTTATTTATAATTGGTAGGAAATAAATAATTACCTTGAAGGATTATATATTGATGACACATAAATTTTTTAATAGTTAAAAATAAAAAAACATATTTTTATTAAAATGATAATAACCAACAAAATAGACAACCACTTGAACAAGTCCTATTGATCCAATTTATATCGACCATAATAATCCTTTAGTGGATTTGTAGACCATTTTTAAGCCTTATAAAAGTTATTAATAAATTTATTTATTTTTTTAAAGTCATGTTAAACTTGTCACATTCATGTTATAATAATAATATCATTTTTAATGATTCGTTTTCAAAGATATATATTCAAATAAAATAATTATCCTGAAATATAGTAGATTTAACTTAATCCTTGTATTTTATTTTTAATGTTTTTCAAAAAATAATTATATTAAATAATCATACAGAACTAATATTGTAATTATTTATTTTCTAGAGATAAAAAATAAATGTTATTAAAATATTAAAATAAATATATTTTTGGATAATTAATATGCATAATTGTTTTTATATATAAAATTTTATTATTTTTAATATAATTAAATAGTTTGTTCTAAGTAAATGTTTTATCTCAATATTTTAAAAAATGAACATATTCAACAGTGTCAAAATTAACAGTATTAATTGTTTATCAAAAAAATGTTCTATTAAAATATTTAAAAATTATATAATATTATAAATATTTTAAAATAAATATAATTTTGTCTGAAATTTTCAACAATGTTCATTTATGATATAATTTACATTATACTATATTGATATTGAACAAAATTTTACCTTAGTTAAAATTAAAATATAATAACTAAGGGTTAATTAAAATTATATTGATTAAATTTACCAAACCACTTGTGTATAAGTTATTGATTGATGAGATTACAAACCTATCTCATATCATCTTATAAATTGTGGCATTTTTTAGTTTTTTATATGGTTTTTTATTATAAATTAATATTTTTGTTGTTTCCAAATGTACCCCTCACCTCAATTATAAATGGGATCCTCCTCCATTACCTCTTTACTTACCATAGAGCCTTCAATATTAGCTATCCCATGAATATTCCCATTCTCAGCTTCCCTAGGAACATTCTATAGGATATGGTTTTCTCAAAATAAAAACTCTAGTGCCATTAAGAGGAGTCATAAAGGAGCACATCGAAGAAGAGGTAATCTCTACTACTGATTCATTCAATATAATTTCTTATTCTACATTATTTTAATGAGTTCATTACATTCTAAAATAAGAAATAAAATATCAATTATATAATGAAATTTTATTATAATTATAGAACTACTATATTCAACATTCTATCCTTCCTATGAAAAACAAAATCACTACGCGTGTGTATGTACAAATTACGGTCTCCACTGTGTGGTATAATATGTTTTCACCACAAATTTAATTATATTGGAATAAAGATATAAATAATAACAATATATAATTATTATAAATGATATAGATTCTAGGAAAAAATAAATACCTTACAATTCAATATCATTTCACAATTATGGGAATGATATCGTCACTCATACATACGTACGACCTATAGTCCCCACGATATGATGTGATTTAATCTAGATGAAATCCTTTAAATAATGATTATTGAAATGTATTGGAACCAGAAATAGGATATATATCATATGAATATCATTCTGGAAATGATATAACTATAATCTAAGAATATGAACAAGAACTTATCATGTGAAACAAGTGAAAGAAAATAAAAAATTTAATACCTGATAGATGAGTAATAATGTTATTAACAAATAGATGATGTTTTGATCAAAAAATTTATATGATTTTAGAATAAATAATTTACATTATTTAAATTTTTATAAAGGAGGTTAGTATATATACAAAGGATATCAGAACTATGGAAATGGATTATTTTGTCTCATTTTTATTTCTTTGGGGCATATACCTTATACACCATATATTTCCTTTAAGTTCTATTTATGCTACCCATGAATGTTTTTATGTTTATTATTATTAAGGTTATTATATTTATATAATATTCATTATTTTATGAGGTGTATGATTTGACTGAGTAAATATTTGTATGGGATAATTTTGTAATCTGATTATTATCCGAGATTGTTTATACATAAGAATTATTTGGGGTATATTTATCTTCCACATCCATGATTCCTAAATATATATTCCAAAAAATTATTTATACACTTATAAAATATTTAAAATTAATTTTTACCCATTTATTACTTTTTATGAAATAGTATGAATTGAATCCATTGTCTCTTTCGATACAGGGTCCTTTTTTTAACTTTTCGAAAAATTACAAGAGTAATGTACTCTTTTAACATATATAACATGAAAAGATTTTTACAAATTATTAAAACCATATTTGCATGAATATTAATATATAATATTTCAACATTATTTTGAAATAATTTCTTTTCTTTTAATATTTCATGGAATTTTGAGAAAATAAAACAGTTTTAATGAAGATAGAATATTTTCCTCAATAAATAATGTGAAATGTTTTATAAAAATTATTTTCCATATAGGATGATATTATTTAAATAATGTTGTGTTTATATCCCTATTATTAATATGGTATTATTTATTTTATTATGGAATTATATTTATAAAATCAATTTATGGATTATGTTATGATTGAATGATGTTTAAGAAACCCATTTTCTTCCTTAGGGTATTCAATAATGAATGATTTATGTTTTTTTGACACATGTAAGAATGATTTAATTATGATATGGGTGGAACTTGTATATACCTACAATTAATTGGATAATGATTTATATCTCCTGATATAGATAGGACAAGAATAGAAATAAAAAATGGTTCAGTAATACAGGGTTGAAAAGAAGCGTGAACTCATTTCAGTATAGGACTTTGTCCACTATAATGGTCTTGGAAATGATCATGTAATAATATGAACTGTTTTTTTATTCTTATGTTCATGCAAAAAATTCCATCCATTTTGTTATTACCTTTGGAAATATGTTAATTAATACTTTATTATCTATTATTATTTATTCTATGACATGATATCAAGATCTATGATATGTAAGAGACAATTTTCATTTGTTTTGTTGTTTTGTATTAAGATTATGATATGATTTATATCTCAATTTATTACCATTACTGAGAATCTAAGGTCACCATTTTTATTTTTATTTACCCATAGGTTATGAAGAAGTGTATTATGTAATATGTGACATAATGGGTTAAAATTATAAAGGAAAAAACATGAGATGATGTAGATGTTTTATGAACAAGTTGTTAATGTTTCCCATTTTCCAATGACACTAAACTAATATAGTATTATGGTGTCTGTTTTTTATGTATTAACTATTCTGTAAAAGTTATGTAACATCCATGTACATCAATATTGGGTTTTAATTTTGGTATCAGAGAAAATGTTTAGTTAAACTTTGGAAAATGGGATGCGAAGACTCCAGTGAGATCCCTAGAGGTATTTATCATGATATGTCTATGTATTTCCTAATGTTTTTCCCAATTATAGGTTAAAATCCTAAAACTATGGTAAATATAATTAATAACCAAGCATTAAACCTATGGTTTTATTTTTTTTATGGAACTCTCCCTGGATTATGTTTTTTTCTAGTATATTTTTTACCTCTCAGAATTTCCTTTTTGGGGTTTTAAAAATAGTTTTAAGAAGAAAGATTCATGTTAATATAGAATATAGTGGACAATGGAATGATATTCCTCATTATAAATAAAATTAAATTGTAGTTAGAAGGTGAAATTTTTTATTATTCATAATCAGCAATCTCATTATATGATCAACAATCTCAACATTTGTGATCTTCCTGACCCACCTAATAATAGAAATATGAAGATTCGTTAGGACTGTGGAGGAAAGAAAGATAAAATTTCCTCATGTAAATAATGTGGGGAGAGGCATCAAGGAGAATGTTTCAAAGGAACTTGAAGAAGCTTTGTGTGTGGAATATAAGGACATAAATCCATTAATTTCAAAGGAAAAGGTTCAGTTAACATAGTGGACTCTGATATTGTTAATACTAAGGCATCAACTATGGTTAAATATTTTAAATGTGGAATGTATGGTCATTGTGAAAATCGATCCCCTAGGAGAAAATATCATAAATAGAATCATAATGGTCATATTATTAGTATTTATATTTATGATAATGAAGAGACTATAATTGTTATTTAAGATGAAAGAAATGTTAAGTAATAAAATGATGAGGATTGGTTAATGGTTTAAGAGGATAGTGGAATTAATACATGTTTATCAAAAAAAAATTTATAAGTATTTTTTATAGAATAATGTAATTAATAAACATATAATGATTGTTACACTATTGTTTTTCCGTAAGTATTTCAAAATATATTTTGAATAGTACTGATAACCATGAAATGTTATTCATATTTATTTTGGATATCACATTAAGGGATGGATAACCCAAAGTATGTTCACAATGATGACATAATGATATTTGGATAAAATATATGTTGGATATAAATAAGTTAATTGGATGGTAATTATTTACTTATAAATTATTAAGGTTTTTCAAGAGGTCTATATTATCATGGATGAACCATATAACATTTTGGGACTTAAGGACTATATACAATATATTTTGTAATTTGGAAACATGCACATTTTCTATAAGGACATATGGTATTTCAGGTTATTACCATGAATATACATGATTAAGGCATTCAAATGTTTGGAATGTGACCAACAATAGATACATAAAGATATGTGGAGATAAATGTTAAACCGAGTTATAGAACCTCTTTTTAAAGATTTGTATTTTTAGTTTTTAAGGATTGTATTGTTTTCCATTTATAGATAGTGTAACTTAGTCTCTAGATGATTTTTGTATTATATCTCTACAGGTGGACTAATTCATATTTGATACTATATTTTATCATTTTTGATTTGATAAATACAGATGGAATGACTTATAATTCAATTTATTGATTGAATGATCTAATAACCCATCAGGAATAAAAAATTCAACTTCATTTCTTCAAATAAAGACTGAAGGGGAAATTGTTCAAGTAACGAAAAATAATGAGATTGTAAAAAAAAACATGTATGTATATATTCTCATAAAAATTAATCAAAATTAGGAATAAAGGGATCATGATGTAAAATTGTGTCATATTGCCATCATTTTTTATGATATCAATGACCTCTTTCACTCTTTTTTAGTTTATAGTTTTGTGATTGTTGACCTTTACTAGATCACCAGATTTCAAGTGATCGGTGATATTTATCAATCCCAATAATTATTTATGATTTTTCTCCATGCCCAATCATTACCAATGTTCCCTAATGTAGAGACCTAGTTATGATTTACTTTGGGTAACTGTTATTTTCTAACTATTTATTTTTAAATTGAAGTTTTAATCATTATTTCTATGATATGGGTTTATGTGAAATAAACTTTGATGTTATAAATCCTTTAAAAACCCAGAAGAATTTTGATGGTGAAATTCCATTTAGGGGTGGGGAGGGAGAATGTGTCACCCTCATATTTGTAAGAGATATATTTTCTAATGTCTTATGTTGTACGATTCACCAACACTACCTTGAACTATACGCAATGCCTACATAGATTTTGGAATAAACAACACTATGTTTGGATAATGTTGAAACAAATTTCAAGATCATTTAATAGAAATCATTTCACAAAAGTCTGATTTTTAGTGAACAACAAAATTTTATTATGTTACATTATGACCTAGTCATTATAATGGTGGCAATGAACAATATTAACATTCTTCAGAAAAAATATTTATATGAAAATCAGTGAGTTTATAAAATAATAAAATCACACTTGATTGATTTTATTAATTTTTAAATATATTAAATATAATATTTAAAATTAATATTTTATGTTTTTTAACATGATATAAAAAAAATCAATTTTTTATAAAAGAAGTATTTTTCAAAAAATGATTATTTACAATTTTGATTGTTCACTAAATTTAAATCAAGTTTTTGAGACATTTATACACTATATTTTACAAAATAATCTTTTTACTTGTAATTGGGATATAAATATTTACATTGGATGATTTTTTGATATTAGTTTATGATATGTTTTATGTTCTATTTCATGTTAAAAACATTCAAAATTTTAATTGGAAATTACTTTTTTCATTGAAATAATTTAGGTGGAAAATTTTATTATTGAATCGTTTTAAATTAAAAATATAATAATTTTTTTCAGTTGATATAATCTTGGTCATTGGCATAAATTATACCATAATTATTTTTGTAAAAACATTTCAATCTTTTGCAATGATTTATCTTATAAAAACTCATTTTCATTATGACAGTTAGATTAATTTTAAATTAATTACTACAAATTCAATGTTTGGAATATTTCAAAATGGATTCCATATTTTGAATTAGTATGTTCAAATTAATTTAATATTATTATTTTATTTTCAGGTATTATGAATAGTAAATTCAGTATTTTTTATTAATATGATAAAAAGATAAATTTGGTAATTAAGGGTAAATATTATATTATAAATTTAACTTTACACTTGTTTTAATATGAATGGAAGAGTTATTTTTGACCTAAAACAACCTAGTGTCAATGTTATAACCTTTTTAAGCCACTTGTATGAGATTATAACATTTAATATATTTCATTTAAAAGAAAGATAAATATTTTTAACTCAAATATTAATAAATTTATTGTCTTTATAATAAGGTCACACAGAATATAATTTAAATTATAAAAACTAATTTTAAAGATAAAATGTTTTTAATTATCATTGGGATTTATTTAAAATTTTTAGGAAAAAAATAATTACATTAACATTTTATATATTGATGATGCCGAAATTTTTTAATTGATAAAAAATCAATAAACTAAGTTTCATTAAAATGATAATAACCATTAAAAGACTGAAAAACTTGATATAGTATTATTGGTTTAAAATATATCTACCATTATCATCAATAATTGGGTTATTTACCATTTGGATGCCTTATAAAAGATATTAGGACAATTATATTATTTTATTTAAATTTATGTTACACTTGTCACATTCCTGTTTTAGTAAGAATAACATTTTTAATGATTTATTTTAGTGAATATATATTGGACTAAAAGTATCCTAATGAAATTTTGTATATTTATCTTCATTATACTATTTGAGTTTTATTTTTTAATCAAAAAATAAATATATTAAATAATTAATAAAAATTGATGTTGTAATTATTTTATTTCTATAGATTATACCTAAATGTTATTAAAATATTAAAATAAATATAATTTTCATAATTAATATGTCCAATGAATTTTATATATTAAATTTACCTCATATGAATATAATTAAATATTAGGTTTGAGGTAAACTTGTTATCTTAATTTTTTAAAAAATAAATTAATTCAAAAGTGTCAAAAATGACATTATTGATTGTTAATTAAAATAATGTACCGTTAAATTATTAAAAAAATAAAATATTTTCAAAAATATTAAATAAATATTAGTTTTTCTAAAATTTTATATATTTTTCATTTATGGTCTTATTGATATTATAACATTTAAATTTTGAACAACTAGTTACCTTAGTTAAAATGAAAATATAATAACTAAGGGATAATTGAAATGATAAAGATTAAAAATAACAAAAAATCTTATCTAAAAATTATTTTTTGATGATATTACCACACTATATAATATTATATTCTATATTGTGAAATTTTAGTGGTTTTTGGATCTTGTTTGAGCTTATTATGAATTACTATTATTGGAGTTTCCAAAAGTCCCCCTCACCTCAATTATGAAATAGAATATCCTCCCGTAAAATATTTACTTCACATTGAGACTTAAATATCTGTAATCCCCTTCCCATTTAACATTCCATCTTCCGTAGTTATATTATAGAAGTTCTGGACAACTTAATTAACTATCTATATTACCTTTAAGAGAATGTCTAGAGGGAACATGTTGATGAAGAGGTAATCTCTTATACCGATTTTTTCAAACTTCTATCTTCTTCTACTTCCTATTCATGAGTTGTTTAAATTATAATGTGATATTTCTAGTACCAATTAAATATTTATATTTTATTATAATTATCTATGCATTTTCCACCTTCAATCCATGCTATGAAAAATGAAATCACCACGCATGCGTACGTATGGCTTACCATCTCCACCCAGTGATACAAATTATATTCATCACAACATCACATAAATGGGTATAATGATTGAAATAATTAACATATATGATTTTTTAACATGATATGGACTCTATAAAAATATATCGTCACCTTCCTTACCATTTCAAAATTATGGGAATGATATTGTCACTTGTGCGTACGTATGACCTACCATCTCCACGATCCGATGCGATTAATTCTATTGTATATCCATGAAATAATGATTATATAAATGTATTGAAATAAAAAATATGATATATATTATATTAATATCATTATGGAAATGATATACCAATAATCTAAGAAGATGAATAAGAATTTATCTGACGAAATTTGCATAAGAAAATAATGAAGTTAATACTCGATGGATGAGTAATAATGTTATTAAAAAACATATGATTATATGATCATATATGATATAATTAAAATTACTACAATTATTGAATAATTCAGTAAAATTATTTAAAACCTTATATATGAGTTTCAGATACATACAAATGATATCAAACCTAAAGTAAGCATTAATTTTTCTAACTTATATTTATGTGGGAAATATTCCTTATACATCACCTATTTCTTTTGAGTTTCATTTATAAAAACCATGAATGTTTTTAGGATTGTTACTATAAAGGTTATGATATGAATATAAAATTTTTATGAGGCATTTGTTTTGGTTGATTATAAATATGGAAGTGATAATTTTGTAATCTCATTATTATCGGATATTGTTTATTTATTAGTATATTCTATGGTATATTTATCATCAACATCTATGTTTCCTAAATATTTATTCCAAAATATTCTTTATATCCTTATACGTTTTTCAAATTAACTTTTAAAAATTGGTGAATTTTAATGAAATGTAATGAAATGAATCTTTTGTTTCTTTCAATATGAGGTACGTTTTTTGACTTTCCGACAAAAAGTTGTGAAGAATATTTTCTTTTAACATATACATAATTTATGGATATTTAAAATTATTAACACCTTATTTCAATGAATCATCCTATATAATAATTAATTTTTACTTCCAAATTAATTATTTTCTTTTGAAATTATTTGTTATTTTGAAAATAAAAACGTTTTTGAAGATGAAAGGTTATATTCCTCAAAAATAAATTTCAAATTTCTTATAAAATTTATTTACAATTTAAGATGACATTAATTATATAGGGTTATGTTTCTATACCTATTATTATTATAATATTATTGTTTTTATTATGTAATTTTATTTATGAAATCCATTTTTGGATTATGTTTTGATGTAATAATGGTTATGAAACTCATTTTATTCCTTGGGTTATGATATAATGACGGACTTATGTTTTTGTGAACTATGTAAGTATGATTTTATTATGATATTGGTGGGACCTATACATCCATCCAATGAATTAGGTAAATATTTATATCTCCTGAGATAGATTGGATTGGAATGTAATGTAAACCCACATCCGTAATAGATGCTGGTAATGAAGAGTGAACTTAGTTCAATACAGTACATTGTCTACTATGATGGTCTTGCAATTAGGCTTGACTCATATGAAATTATTTTCTATACTTATGTTCATGACAAAAATTCCATGTCTTATATTTTTTCCTTTGTAAATATGTTAATTGTATAATTATGATATAGTTTTATTGATTCCATAATAAGATATCATGCTCTATGATTTGTAGGAGACCATTTTGAATTGTTATGCTATTATGTATAATGATTATGATATGATTAATATCTCCCTTCTTTAACCTTACTGAGCATTTAAGGTCACCCTTTTTATGTTTCTTTTCCCCAAGGTTATAAATAAGGGTATTATGTAATATTTGACAAAAGGGATTCCATTTATGAAGTAAAAATCATGAGATGATATTAATAGTTTATGAACAAGTTTTTACGTTTCTCAGTTTCCAAAGTCACAAAAAAATATGGTCATTGGGCTTCTTTTTGTGTTATGTCTTAAGTATTCCTAAAATGTAATTTAATATCCATTTACGTAAATCTTGGGTCATTATATAAGGTCTATGTACATATTGGTGCAACCGGGATGAATTGATAATGAAATAATATGTGCTCCACACAAATATTCATTCTTCATATAGAAATCACAAGGTATAAATAATATCCTTCCAAATCAAAAAACACAATATTTATCAATTTTAAATTATAGAAACTTTTCATTTTTAACCAATTATACATTTTTCAATAACTCATGATCTTCTATCTATGCTTGTTTAATTCTATCTGACATATATGACCACACTAAATCCCAATACAAAATAGGGGAATTTTTTTCACGAACCACTTCTAAGACAAAATTCATCAAATCATTAATAAAGGGGCCATGTTCCGAATGTAACATGAATATTGATTCATGAAATTTTTGACTTAAGGAATCATACACATTGATTACATTTCTCGGATTGTAATTGATCATGAAATCATAATCCTTTATCAGTTCAAGCCATCTTCTCTGCCTCATGTTTAATTCCACTTGAGTGAATATATATTTCATAATTTTATGTTCAGTTTATAATTCACATTTGGCTCCACATAATTTATTCCTCTAAACTGAAAGGAAAAAACCATAGCTACTAATTCCAAATCATATGTGGGATAAATTAACTCCTGAAGTTTCTATTTCCTTGAAGCTTAATCAATTACCTTGTCATTCTGCATCTGAATACAACCAATGCCCATCAAGGAAGCATCACTATAGATGAAAAATTCACCATTTATAAAGGGTAGTTCAAAAAATGGTGCATTCAATAATCTCTTCATCAGTTCCTAAAAACGAACTAAAAAATTATTATATCCAAGTAAATTTAATCCCTTTTCATGTCATGTTAAATATCACGCTAGAAAACTGTGAAGTGTTTTCAACAAACAATCAATAATAATTGTAACACCCGAGAGATTTATAAGAAATATTTTGTTTTTATGTTATATAAATAATTAATGGAATATTTCACTATACACAACACTATCTTTGCTTTCTTTAGACGCAATCACGACCTTCCTCAATAGCTTGCGTCGCACGCAATACCGTGTTTCACTAAACAACGATATGCTATTAAAATATTGTTAGAACTAGCCGTTATGAATAGTAATACACACTTTTTTAAATTTTGTAATTTATATTTTTCAAAACGGACTTCATTTTTGGATTCGGAATATCGAAATTAGCCTAGGGTGAAATTTTGGTATTTTTCTGAAAACTTTCAATTTTTGATGAATAGTGAAAACAATGGGTTACTATTTAAAAACCGAATTTTTATTTAAATAATTATTTATTTTATTTAAATTTATTTTAGGTCAAAATTGATACATAATACCTGTGTATGTTCAATTAAATTCATTGGAGTCATTTTATAATAATTTTAGATATATAAAAATTTTATTTATCTTTTCACCGTCTTTTACCCAACTCCTAGGAGAATTTCCAAATTCACATAAAACTTATTTTTACCACTTCTGTGAGTGGAATTTCTAAAATCCAAGAGACACGATTAATATCAAGGACTAAAATTTGGTTCAATGAGATGAAAATAATTTTTGGTGAATAGTAACTTTTTACTTTTTTTTACCACGGTTAAAAGTAAATAGGGTAATTAAGGGTAAAAATGATATTATTATTACCCTAAAACATGTCTTAATTCTATTGGATAAGTGTTATTCGACCAAAAACAACCTTAGGAATAACATATGACCATTTAGGCCCACTTGGATTAGATTAGGACATTTATTATTAATTTATTTAAACAAGGGTTAAAATATTTAAAATCAAAGTTTAATAACTAAATAATTATTAATATGGGGTTATACATAAGATGAATTCGACTATAAATATTCATTAGAAACATAAAATTATTTCCTACATAATGGTATTTTATTTTTAATTTTTAGACATTAAATAATTTAATTTATTTATGACACAATGATGATGAAGTAATTATCTTATTAATGAAATATTGACATAATGGATGTTATAAGCACCAAAATAAATTTAATTTGAGACATTTTTTGAATTACAATAATTTTCTATGTTAATATGACATGTTAGTATTGATTTAATTATCTTTCTTCGAACTAATCATGCTGTTATAAGTTTCCCAAAAATCAATTACCAAATAGTGCCTAAATTGACATAAAATAGTTTTTAAATCAAATATTATATTATTAATTGTCATTATATTCCAAAAAATATACAATTCGTCCATGATACTTATATCATGATATATGTATCATTAATGGACCACATGGGGGTCTCTTGTATGTATATGGTAAGATTATTAACTATATAATATAAAAAGAAAAAGTGACATGGTAAATGTCAATCTAATTAAATAAGAGTTAAAACTAAATGATAAGGTTAATATAATGAACTAAACTTGTCTAAATTCTATTGGATTGGAGGATTTAGACCCATCCGTACCATATCTTCGAAATAAATCAATTTTGAGCTATTAAAAACTGAATATGACTTCGTAATAAAATAATATTTTTAGTTTTTCCTAAGGTGACTCTCTCCTCCCTTATAAAAGGGCACCTCCTTCCTATCCTCCTCACACCACTTTGAGCCTTCAAGATCGGCCCTACCCTGAAATATTCTCTTCTCCACTTCCCTAGAAACATCTTAGAGGTCCTGGTCTTCTTCAAATACCGATTTTAGTGCCCTAAGAGGAGGTCTTAAAGAGGTGCTTCAAAGAAGAGGTAATGTCTGTTACCGATTCTTTTAACTTTATTTCTTCTTCCACATATTCTTATTTAGTTGTCTCATTATGAGGTAATAACATCAGTATCAATAATATACTGATATGTAATTATAATTATGAAACACCCCAATTTCACCATCTATCCATCCTACTGAAAACGAAATCATCGCGCCTGTGTACGTACGGAATACCGTCTCCACGCCGTGGTGTAATCTATTTTCCACCACCACCATACTTGGATGGGTATAATGGTGTAAATAATAACAATATATGATTATTGTAAAGTTATATTGATTCTGAAATAGTATACATACACTCCAATATAATTCCATGATCATGGAAATGATATCATCGCTCGTGCGTACGTACGAATATCGTCTCTACGATGTGATGCGACTCGTTCTACATGATTTTAATTGCATAATGATTACATAAATGAATTTAGTGAATAAATATGATATATATTACACTAATACCATTCTGGAAATGAGGTATCTATAACCTATAAAGAAGAATTAGAATTTATTCGACAAAACACGCATAAGAACAAAAAGTTATAAACACCCGAATAACAAGTAGCAATAAAATATTACTAATAAGAAGCCAAGAATATGACCATATATGCTATCATAACAATTAGTATGATTATGTAATAAGTCAATGACATTATTTAAATCATTATACAGAAGGTTCGGACACTTACGAAGAAAATTGTACATAAGGTAAGGGACAATCTCACAATCTCATTTTTTATCCGAGATTATTTATACTTCAAAATTTACTAGGGAATATTTGTCATCCACATCCATGTTTCCTCTATATGCAATATTATTTCTATCCTAATAAAATTGTTTAAATCTAATTTTATCTTTGGTGAGTATTTAGTAAATGATATTAATGGAATCTTTTGTCTTTTTTCGTATGAGGTAATTTTTGACTTTTCCGGCCAAAGTACGAGAAGAATGTTTTTTTAAACATATATAGTATGAATGGATTTTTAGAGAATTTTTTCCATGAAGCTTCCTTTACAAGTTTTCATGTTTATTTTTAATCAACTTCTTTTAGTTTAAAATTGTATGACATGTTATGAAAGGAAAAATGTTTTTGAAGTAGAAAAGATATTTTCCTCAAGAATGAAGATCAAGTGTTTTATCAAAATTATTTTCTGTATAAGATAATATAGGGTTCTATTTCTATCACTATTTTTAAATTGATTTGATTATGTTATGATGGAATTAATTTTTATGATGTCCTATTATCTTATATGGATTATGTTATGATGGCATGATGTTTAAGAATCCCATTTTTATTACATGGGTTATGCTATGATGTATGATTTTTGATATTGTGGAACACATAAGAATGGTATCATTATAAGATGGGTGGGACCTATATCTACCTCCCATGCATTGGTTAAAGATTTATATCTCATGAGATATACATGTCTGGAAGGGCAGGTTAAACTGGTTCAGTTAAATAGGGCTGAAACGAGGAGTGAACTCAGTTCAGAAATGGACATTGTCCACTAAGATAGTCATGGCAATGAGTATTGACTACTAAGAAATGATTTTCTATGATTATGTGTGTATTCCACAAAGATTATTGTTTTAATTTTTGATTATTTGGATTACATATCACTTATATGAATTATCCCATGTTATGAAATTATGATCTCTTTTGCAGGTTAAGATTTCCAAAATGTTATGTTCTTATGAATATGATGTGATTGATATTTCTTTTGTTTACCATTGCTGAGAATTTGAGCTCACCCTTTTGTATGTTTTCTTTCCCCAGGTTAGGAATATGGTTATTAAGTAAGATATGCCAAAAGGGGACTCTAGATATGATGAAATAAATGGGAGACAACGTAGATGATTTATGAACCAGTTGTTTATGTTTCGTAGTTTCTAAAGACACTATACCTATAAGATCCTTTCATGGTTTTGTTATATGTTGTAAGAAGTATGCTTCAATTTTGAAGTAATAACCATGTATGTAAAGTATGGGTCTTTATAGTTGGTACAGAGGAAAGGTATAGTCAACCTTTGGAAACTAGGATATGAAAGCCTTAGTAAGAAATCTAAGGATATGTCTAAGCATAGAACATAATCTTAGTGTTTTAGAAATGGCCATGAACAACCTACGATAGGACCTTAAGTGTGAAATTTTATTCCTGATTATGTGGGTTTCCTCTTATAATTATTGTTTCTCACATTATTCTTCTTGGTTTTAGTCAATGGCTACAACCCGAAAGAACCGTGTTAATGCGGAATGCGACAGGAAATGAAATGATTGTCCACCTGAGCAACCAAATGTTATCGGAGCTGGAATGAAAAATCTTGTAGCCATGCTCACACAACTTTCTCAAGCTATGAATCTTGTAGGACTTCCAAATGAGCAAAGGAAGGAGCAATATTCTGTTGAAACTTTATGTGGAGGTGTCCACCTTCATTCAGCGGGTCTTCTGATCCATTAGTGTCTGAACTGTGGATCAGTACCACTAAAATGATATTTTCAGTTCTTCAATGTTCTGAACATGATAATATCATTTTAGCAGTGTATCGTTTGGATGGTGATGCTGATCAATGGTGGAATCTTATTAAGAATACAAGGAAAATTGATGAAATTGAGTCCATGGAATGGGATGAGTTCAAGAACTTATTTTTCAATAAGTATTTCCCTCGCATTCTTTGAACAATGATGGAGAAAGAGTTTCTTGAACTGAAGAAAAAGGATGATGAATCCATTGGTACCTACGAAGAAAATATTACAAGGCATGCAAGGTATGCTTCCGGAATTATTATCCAACCTTAGAGTAAGATCGATCGATTCTTTGGTGGCTTAAAACCACGTCTTCGAAGGGCATTAGCCATAAGGGACTTCAATAGCGATGAGGAAATTGTTCTATGTGCTCTCAAGGTTGAGATGGAGATTGGTCTAACCCATCAGTCACATGGGTTTGATAAGAAGAGGAAAATGGAATTCAAAGGAAAATATAAAGACCACACTGAAAAGAAGATGAGTTTTTCCTTATGCTCAAAGTGTAGAAAGAAACATGGAGGAAATTTTCTTAAGGGGACAAGCAAATGCTATAAGTGTGGAAAATATGGTCATTGGGCAATTGAATATCGAAATAATGGGAAGAAGATGTCTAGTGATGCAATCAAAGAAAAGGCTACACAGGGTGCACCTCCTACACTTCAATGTTACAAGTGCAAGGAAATGGGGAATTATGCCAATCAATGCCCTAATCCAAGGGTTGTTGATGATGATTGATGTCAACAAAATCTTAAGGCTAAAGACAAAGTAAAGTCCCATGAAATTTCTATCAGCGATGTGGAGTATGATAACGAAGTGGGGAAATGTACACCTACCATCCACTCTAAAGTAGAAAATGTTTTATTTGATTCTGGATCCACCCACTCTTTTATTTCTAAAGAATTCTCTAAGGATATCTCTGTATTACCCCAACAATTAGATGTTGAGTTGACAACTCCTAATGGAACAACAGTTGCATCAAAAGTTTACAATTCTTCTCTGATTGAAGAATGTGGGAAATTGCTTCCTTCAAATCATGTGATCCTTCCTATAGTGTAATTTGATAGGATTCTTAGTATGGATTGGATTTCATTATATGCAGCTCATATCAATTTCCAAAGAAGGGAAGTCACATTTCATCTTCCAAATCAATCTATGATCGTATATCGATGCAAGGATGAACATAACCTTCCAGTGGAAATTTATTCCATCTTATGGGTCTTGATTCCAATAAATAAAGGTTATTTATCTCAAATGGTTGGTGAGAAACTCACGATTAAGAATATTCCCATTGTACGAGAGTTTGATGATGTCTTTCCAGAGGAATTAATGGGTCTTCCACCAAATCGTGAAGGTGAGTTTTCAATAGAACTCCTACCGAGTGCTTTGCCTATTTCAAAGACACCTTATAGAATGGCCCCAATTGAGTTGTAGGAATTGATGAAGCAACTCCAAGAGAATCTTGATAAGGGATTCATACGCCCTAGTGCGTCACCTTGGGGAGCAACTGTTCTATTTGTTAAGAAGAAATATGGATCAATGAGACTTTGCATTGATTATCGAGAACTTAACAAGATTTCTATCAAGAACAAATATCCTCTCCCAAGCATTGATGACTTATTTGACCAACTACATGGAGATCAATACTTTTCCATGATTTATCTTTGTTTAGGCTATCATCAATTAAGCATCAAAAGAGAGGATATACCAAGGACGACTTTCCGTACAAGGTATGGACACTATGAATTTACAGTGATGTCAGTTGGTCTTACTAATTCCGCTGCTATCTTCATTGATCTGATGAGTAGAGTCTTTAGAGACTATCTTGATCACTTTGTGGTAGTCTTTATAGAAGATATTCTTGTCTATTCAAAGAGCAAGGAAGAACATGAAGATCACTTGAGAATTATATTGAAGACCCTGAGAAAGGAGAAGCTTTATGCCAAATTTACCAAGTGTGAATTTTGGATACAAAAAGTTGAATTTTTGGGTCACATAATCTCAAAAGAGAGGATATCTGTGGATCCAGTAAAAACAGAGGTGATAGAAAGATGGTCGAGACCAACAACAATAACCGAGATCTGAAGATTTCTTGGTTTGGCTGGATATTATCGACGTTTTGTGAAATATTTTTCACGATTATCTAATCCACTCACCAGGTTGACTTGAAAAGAAGTTATGTTCGTGTGGATGAAGGAATGTGAAGAGAATTTCAAGGAGTTGAAAAGAATGATATCCAGTGCACTTGTACTCACACTTCCTTGTAGTGGAGAAAGGTTTGTGGTCTACAGTGATGAATCCAAGAAGGGTTGGGGTGTGTTCTTATGAAAAATTATATGGTGATAGCTTATGCCTCATGACAGTTGAAAATCCATGAGAAAAATTACCCAACTCATGGTTTGGAGTACGATGCGGTAATCTTTTCATTAAAGATTTGGAGGCATTATCATTATGGAGAGAGGTGTGATATTTATACTGATCATAAAAGTTTAAAGTATATTTTCACACAAAAGGAGATTAATATTCGTCAAAGAAGATGGTTGGAGATGATTAAGGATTACGACTGCTCAATTCATTACCAACCTGGGAAAGCAAACAAGGTGGAAGATGCATTAAGTTGACAAGACCATGACAGTTTATCCATGATGAGGATCACAAAAGATCCAATATTTATGGATTTACAAAGGATGTATCTTGGAATTATAATGGAAGGGGAAAATCGTATCTTTCTCAAATGAATGTTCAACCATCTATACATGTGAAGATTAAAGAGGCACAAAAAGAAGATGTAGAGTTACAAAAGAAGGTGAGAAATGTTCCTGAATTCAACCTTGATTGTGATGGGATGATAAAGTTCAGGAATCAGGTTTGTGTTCCACCCATCCCAGAATTAAAGAAGGATATGCTGGAGAAGGCTCATAGTTCTTCATTATCTATTCATCCTGGAAGTGCGAAGATGTATAGAGACCTGAAAGTGTACTTCTGGAAGGATGGAATGAAAAGGGATGTTGCTGAATATGTCTCTTGATGCTTGGTTTGTCAGAAAGTTAAATCTGAGAGACAGAAGTCTAAGGGGATGTTACAATCATTACCCATACTAGAACGGAAATGGGAAAACATCACTATGGACTTTGTCACTGGAATTCCTAAAACATCCAAAGGCAATAATGCTATCTGGGTCATAGTTGATCGTCTTAAAAAGTCGGCACACTTCATTGCTATTAGAGAGGATTTCTCTTTAGATCAGCTTGCCAGGATATATGTGAAGGAAGTGGTAAGATTGCAAGGAGTACCACTTTCAATTATATCTGATCGCGATCTGAAGATTAACTAAAAGTTCTGGCGAATTCTTTAGCATACTCTAGATACAGAGTTGAGTTTCAGCACTGCTTATCATCATTAGACAGATGGTCAGTCTGAGAGGAAAATTCAAACTCTAGAAGATATGTTAAGAGCTTTCCCTATGGATTTCAAAGGTGGTTCGGATCAACACCTACCTTTGGTGGAATTTTCTTATAATAATAGCTTTCACTCTATTATTCAGATAGATCCTTATGAAGCTCTCCCTGTAAAGTAATACAGGACTCCAACTTGCTGTGATGAAGTTGGGGAAATAAATCTATTAGGACCTGATCTTGTTGATGAGATGACAGAAAAGGTCAGATCTATTCAACAACACATAAGAGCAGCTCAGAGTCGAGAAAAATGTTATGCTGACAACCGCATAAAAGACCTAGAGTTTGAAGTGGGTGATAATGTGTTCTTACGAATATCTCCTTGGAAGAGAGTAATGAGATTTGGAAAGAAGGGAAAGCTGAGCCCTAGATATATCGGTCCTTTCGAAATACTAGGTCGTGTTGGGAAGGTAGCTTACTGATTGTCGCTTCCACCGAATCTGTCCCAAGTTCACGATGTTTTCCATGTATCTCTCATGAGAAAGTACATACCTAATCATTCACAACTAATCAGCTCAGAAGTTGTACCACTGGAGAAAGATCTTTCTTATGAAGAACAGCCAATAGAGATTCTAGATCGTAGCGAAAAAGTCCTATGGAACAAGACCACTCGCTTGGTGAAAGTTTTATGGAGGAAGCACCAATTAGAAGAATCTACATGGGAGCTTGAAGATATGACGAGGGAGAGGTATCCTCATCTGTTTGTTACAAAGTGACGAATTTTGAGGGCAAAATTCATTTTAATGGGGGTAGAATGTAACACCTGAGACGTTTATAGGAAATATTTTGTTTTTATGTTATATAAATCATCAATGGAATATTACACTACAAACAACACTAGATTGGCATGCTTTACACCCAATCACGACCTTCCTCGATAGCTTGCATCGTACGCAACACTGAGTTTCACTAAACAACAATATGCTATTAAAATATTATTAATACTAGCCGTTATGAATAGTAATACCCACTTTTTGAAATTTGGAAACTTTTGTTTTTCAAAATAGACTTCATTTTTGGATTCAGAATATCGAAATTATCCTTGGGTGAAATTTTGGTATTTTTCTGAAAACTTTCAATTTTTGATGAATAGTGAAAACACTAGGTTACTATTTAAAAACCGAATTTTTATTTATATAATTATTTATTTTATTTAAATATATTTTAGATCAAAATTGATAAATAATACCTATATAAGTTGAATTTAATTTATTGGAGTCCTTTTATAATAATTTTAGATATATAAAAAGTTTATTGAACTTTTCACCGTCTTTTACCCAACTCCTATGAGAATTTCCAAATTCACATAAAACATAATTTTACCGCTTATGTGAGTGGAATTTATAAAATACGAGAGACACGGTGAATATCAAGGACTAAAATTTGGTTCAATGAGATGAAATTATTTTTTGGTGAATAGTAACTTTTTACTTTTTTACCACTGTTAAAAGTAAATATGGTAATTCAGGGTAAAAATGATATTATTATTACCCTAACACATGTCATAATCCTATTGGATAAGTGTAATTAGACGAAAAACAACCTTAGGAATAAAATATGACCATTTAGGATCACTTGGATTAGATTAGGACATTCATTATTAATTTATTTAAAGAAGGGTTAAAATTGTTAACATCAAAGTTTAATAACTAAATCAATTTAAATATAGGGTTATACATAAGATACATTCGACTATAAATATTCATTATAAATCTAAAAACATTCCCTACATAATGGTATTTTATTTGTAGTTTTTAGACATTAAATAATTTAATTTATTTATGACACAATGATGATGCAGTAATTATCTTATTAATGAACTATTGACATAATTGATGTTAGAAATAGAAAAATAAATGTAATTTGAGACTTTTAATGAATTAAAATAATTTTATATGGTAATATGACATGTTATTTTTGATGTAATTGAATTTTTTAGAACTAGTCATTCTGTTATGATTTTTACAAAAATCAATTACCAAATAGTGTCTAAATTGACATAAAATAGTTTTTAAAACAAATATTATATTATTAATTGTTATTATATTCCTAAAAATATATGGTTCGGCCACGATACTTATATCCTGATAGGTGTATCGTTTATGAACCACTTGGGTGTCTCTTGGATGTATATGGTAAGATTATTAACTATAAAATATAAAAATACAAAGTGACTTGGTAAATGTCAATCTAATTAACTAATAGTTAAAACTAAAGGATAAGGTTAATCTAATGACCTAAACTTGTATAAATTCTATTGGATGGGAGTATTTCGACCCATCCCTACCTTATCTTAGAAAAAAAATCATTTTGGAGCTACTAAAAACCGAATATGACTTTATAATAGAATAATATTTTTAGTTTTTCCTAAGGTGCCCCTCTCCTCCATTAGAAAAGGGAACCCCCTTCCACTCCTCCCCACAACACTTTGAGCCTTCAAGATCGACAAACCACTGAAAAATTATCTTCTACACTTCCCTAGAAACATCTTAGTGGTCCTGATCTTATTCAAAGACCAATTTTAGTGCCCTAAGAGGAGGTCTCAAAGAGGCGCTTCAAAGAAGAGGTAATGTCCGTTACCGATTCTTTCAACTTTATTTCTTCTTCCACTTATTATTATTTAGTTGTTTCATTATGAAGTAATAACATCAGTATCACTCAGGTACTGATATGTTATTCTATGTATGAAACAACCCTATTTCACCATCTATCCATCTTACGGAAAACGAAATCACCGCATGTGCGTACGTACGGAGTACCGTCTCCACGCCGTGGTGTAATCTATTTTCCACCACCACCTAACTTGGATGGGTATAATGGTGTAAATAATAACTATATATGATTATTGTAAAGTGATATTTATTATAAATTATTATAAATAAACTCCAATACAATTCCACGATCATGGGAATGATATCATCGCTCGTGCATACGTACGGAATACCGTCTCCACGATGTGATGTGACTCGTTCTACATGATTTTCGTTGAATAATGATTACATAAATGAATTCAGTGAATAAATATGATATATATTACACTAATACCATTCTGTAAATGAGGTATCTATAACCTAAAAATATTAATAAGAATTTATTCGACAAAAAACGCATAAGAACAAAAAGTAATAAACACCCGAATAACAAGTAGCAATGAAATATTACTGATAAGAAGCTAAGAATATGACCATATATGATATCATAACAATGAGTATGATTCTGGAATAAGTCAATGACATTATTTAAATCATTATACATGAGGTTCGGACACTTACGAAGCAAATCAGACATAAGGTAAGGGACAATCTCGCAATCTCAATTTTTATCTGAGATTGTTTATACTTTAGAATTTACTAGGGAATATTTGTCATCCACATCCATGTTTCCTAAATATGTAATATTATTTATATCCTAATACAGTTTTTTAAATCTAATTTTACCCTTCGGTGAGTTTTTAGTAAAATATATGAAATGAATCTTTTATCATTTTTCGTACGAGGTACTTTTTGACTTTTCCGGCCAAAGTACGAGAAGAATGTTTTTTTAAACTTATACAGCATGAATGGATTTTTAGCGCATTATTCCCCTGAACCTTCTTTTACAAGTTTTCAATTTTATTTTTATTCAACTTCTTTTAGTTTAAAATTGTATGACATGTTTTGAAAGGAAAAATGTTTTTGAAGTAGAAAGGAAATTTTCCTAAAGAATGAAGATAAAGTATTTTATCAAAATTATTTTCTATCTAAGAAAATATAGGGTTATGTTTCTATCACTATTTTTACATTTATTTGATTATGTTATGGTGGAATTTATTTTTATGATGTCCTTTTATCTTAAATGGATTATGTTATGATGGCTGGATGTTTAAGAATCCCATTTTTATTACATGGGTTATGCTATGATGTATGATTTATGATATTGTGGAACACATAATAATGGTATCATTATAAGATGGGTGGGACCTATATCTCCCTCCAATGCATTTGGTAAAGATTTATATCTCATGCGATATAAATGTCTGGAATGGAAGGTTAAACCGGTTCAGTGAAACAAGACTGAAATGAGGAGTGAACTCGGTTTAGAAATGGACATTGTCCACTAAGATAGTCTTGGAAATGAGTCTTGACTACTAAGAAATGATTTTCTATGATTATATGTGTATTACACAAATATTCATGTTTTAATTTATGATTATTGGGATTACATTTCACTACTATTATTTATCCCATGTTATGAAATTATGATCTCTTTTAGAGGTTAAGATTTCCAAAATGTTATGTTCTTATGAATATGATTTGATTGATATTTCTTTTGTTTACCATTATAGATCATTTGAGCTCACCCTTTTGTATGTTGTCTTTCCCAGGTCAGGAAGATGGTTATTAAGTAAGATATACCAAAAGTGGACTCTAGATATGATGAAATAAATAGGAGACAATGTAGATGATTTATGAACCAGTTGTTTATGTTTCCCAATTTCTAAAGACACTATACCTATACGGTCTTTTCATGGTTTTGTTATATGTTGTAATAAGTATGCTTCAATTTTTAAGTAATAACCATGTATGTAATGTATGGATCTTTATAATAACCTACAAATAAAAGAAAAATACTAATCTGTATAATATTTTTAGGTCTTGGACATTCATTAAAAAAATTATTTTTGGTAGGAATAATTTATTTCCATCCTTATTTACAATGTTCCTATGAAAAAAATATTTTTCATCCAAAAATTCAAATTTCTAAATTTTATGTATAACATATTTTCATTGAGAGTTACAAGACAATCCTTAAATGTTTTTCTTAATCCACATTAATTTTATAAAATACCAAAATATCTTCAATAGAAATTAAATCAAATAAATCCAAAAAACCATGGAACATTATATTCATAAGATACATGAATACAACATGGGAATTTTTCATCCCAAAGGTAATGAAAACAAACTCAAAATGCCCATATATAGTAAAAAAAGCTATTTTTGGGATGTTTTCCTCCTTCACCTTCAAATGACGGTAACCATATCTCAATTCAATCCTAGAAAAATAATAAGATCCCTAGATATGATCAAAAAATTCATCAATATGATGAAAAAGATACTTATTCCTAACAACACGGTTATTCAAAGTTATATAATCTATATAAAGTCTCATTGAACCAGATTTTTTTAATGAATAAAACATGACCACATAATGGTGATGTGCTGAGATGAATGAAGGATTTTATTAAGAAACTCATGTAACTGATTTTTCATTTCAATTTATTCCACTTTATCCATTTTCTAAGTGAGTTTCTGAAATTGGATTAGCATCAAGAACCATGTAAATATTAAATTCAAATTCCAAATAAGGTATAAAATTAGGAAAATCATTTGAAAACACATCCAGTTAGTCATTTAAAATTGGGACATCATTAATATGAATATTTCCCTAGTTCTCAGAAATATGATTAGGATAACATTAATTTCCATTTTTAATGGTTTCTTAACATCCTGATATGTTTACAATTTTATGGGTTCATAAATGCTTAAAACTAAAACTCTTTTTTGAAAAACATGTTTATTAGATCTAAAAAGAATCATAGAATTATAAACATAAATCCAATCTATTCTTAGGATAACATCTAACACCGATAAGGGTAAAAATAGGTTTTCAAGTAATGTCTTTCTATATACAACTATAAAAATATTATTATAATTTCATTTTTTTCTATAGTATTTCCCCTTTTGTTTTAACCATAAGTTATGGTCTCATTTATTGAGGTGAGATTTCCAAATTACCTGAAAATTTCTCAGAAATAAAAGAATATTTACACCCAGTATCATACAAGACATTAGAAAAATAAGAGTAAATAAAAAAATTACCCGATACATATTCATTAGATGGACTGACATCTGATGACACAGTCGCAAAAGATCCCAATACACCTTCCAAATTATAATCAAGCTTCTTACCATCATTCAGGTCTTTCTTTGGGAACATATTTTCTTAATGACCAATCTCACCACATTTAAAACACATTATATATTTCTTATCAAAATTGATTTTATGTTTATTTAATTAAAATATAAGGCCCTATGTCCAAACATACCACATCAAAAACACCTCCCAGTTTTTAAGGAATTCCCCAGGGTGATTTATGCCACACTTTTTCACAAATTGGAAACTGGAAATTCATACCTTTTGATTTCACTGATTGATTCTTACCAATCACTTTCAATCTAGTTCGCTTCTTCTACTTGTTTTCAAAGTACTCATGATCACCATAAAACTAAATTTCTACCCTATCAGTACATCAGATAATTTTATCATAAAATTTGAATTCTTGAGAGACCAATTCCCTTTGGTATATTAGTTTTATTCCCTATATAAAATGATTGATTTTTCTATCAAGATCCCGAATAAAATTTGGATCAAACCATGAAAATAGGGTGAATTTTTTCGTACATGGCAACTGAATTCCCATTCCCTTTCAATTAAATTAATTTCATATCCATCGTATATTGAAACACCTTTGGAAAATATTTTTCTAAGAACATATTATTAAATTCGTCCCATTACAAGACAAAAATCCCTTCGATATCCCTAATATTCTTAACAATTGACCACCACTGGTCATCATCACATTGAAAATGATATATTGAAATACTAACCAACTGATTATCTAAACACATCATGACATCTAATGTCATTTCAAGGGATTTAATACATCCTTCAGCCATCACTGGGTCGTAAGATCCATTAAAAGCAGGAGGGTGTTTCCTCATAAAATGTTCAACTATAATCATATTAATTTTTGGGAGCATTGATTGTTATATTTCATAGATTACAACACTATTTATATCCTATTTCAACTAAAAAAACATCAATTCAAATTCTCACCATTCTCCGTTATGGATTTAGAAAGATATCAGTCTCTTGGTTCATTATAAATTCAACGTCCATATTCCTTCTATGGAAAACCATTCGTAACAAATATATCATAGACAAAGAAACCTGGTAATATTTAAATTCTATATCATTTCAGCATAAAAATATGGTAAGAATAACTTATTTTGTTCTATTAACATCATCGTAACCCTTAAATGTTTCTAAACCATTATATGATACCAACAATAAGGACCCGACCATAAACATTATATAATATAGTAAATTCCTTTATAATTAACTTCTTAATATTCCCATATATATTTTCAGTTTAGAGTTATATAATGTGGGGACATAATTCAAACATATCAAACCACAAGGATAAAATTTGGGTACTACTAAAAGAGTATCCATTTCTTACATAATAATAATATTTTAGATAAGAACATAAAATCTTTCAATATAATGTGATCATGAGATTCATCTGGGCTTCATATTTTAACTAAAACATCGATAAACCCTATGAAAAAAAGTTTAAAACATGGGATTAATAAAATATCAGTAAGAGATATACAAAGAAGTAGGGAAACAGTTACTACATTCATACATATAATCGTTTGAAATCATTTTTAGTAAGGCATATTGCTCAACCAATATGTGTCATACATTTACTTTGTGAAAACATGATATTTCCATAAAACATAGAAAATCATAAATAAAATATATAGGTAAGTTGGGGATTTAAAAAATAATATTGTTACTGTGAAGACTACCATATTATTTTTAACCCTTATGGATACCATACCAGGTAACCCTCATGGATACCTTACAATGTGACCCTCATGACTACCTTATGGTGTAACCATCACAGTTACACATGGAGTAACCATATGATAGAACTCCAACATAAACATACCCAATTAATTAGAGGGATATATAGGTCACACCATTAATTAGAATAAAGTCTCATGAACAAAAACGTAATCATAAAACATGAACACTGGCATCATATAAATCATTCTCTTAAAAAATAAAATGAAAATATGATTTTTAACTGAAAGTCCCATACAAATATCATATATTTGACGTGATAATTAATAAAATTAATGGAATATATGTATACACTATAAACCAGCATGAAAACATAACATCATCAAAATTTCATTTCAAAAATAATCTCAGTACCACAAAATCAATAAAGTATAAGTTTAAACCAAAGAATGGAAATTGGATAAAGAATTCCCTTACCTTGGGTTTGTCTTACTTAAAATATGTTTATACCTCGTATATAATTATTGACAGAGTGTTATTAATATTTTATAGAAACATATTATTTATTATAACACCAAATATGATCATTTATAACATCATTCCACCCATTTATTATCCATATTTTATTATTTACATTGTTTCATGTGACTTCTTTTCATGGTTTCCATAGACCGTTCGTAATGGAATTTTTGGTAGAATGGATGAGAAACTCTATATATGGAATGAAATGGTATTAATATGTTTCTAGAGTATTAAATTATACCATAAATAATTTTTTAGGATATAATGATGAATCATTAGATTAAACATTAATGATATTCATTTAGATCATTTTGGCGGTTATTCATTAATCACAAAACTAGTTTTGTTATATAGTTTAATATTATGTATATAAGATAATTTGAGAACCTAAAAGAGGTTCTATCATAAAATTTAAAATAAATTTCAACCATAAAATTAGATTTATGGCCATACATGAAGGTGGTCAGGAAATTGAAAACATGTCTTCTATGATGTCGGTAAATCCAGACATCAGAGACGATGTTTTTGTTTTTATAATAAATGGAAGAAGAGAAGAATTATGTTGATTTTTTTTAAAAACAAGATAAAATTTAATTATATATATGATAGTACACATTTCATTCCTCTGATATATTGTTAGGAAAATATATTATAAGAAAAAAAAATAATTGAAAATAAAATAAAAGAAAATAAAAGTGGATTTTCCCCTCTTGAATTATCCTTATTGAGAACCTCCTTATAGACTTTATTTTTGACCTTTTGTAAAAACTAGAAGGTCTTGGAAATGGGTATGAGCCATGCTAAGTAGGTTGATAATAATTTAGACAATTATAAAATCTTGAGATGTGTGAGGAGAAGTGGGGGTGATGGGTGGTATTTATAGTGGATGAGAAGGGGTTTTCCATTATTTTAATAATTATTTATAAATTTGGGCTAGACAAGAAATTTTGTTGGTTTTTATGAATAAATATAGTAATTAGTGAAAATGAGTTTGAAACATGGGTTATTACCTAAGCCTAACATCATCCATGACTCAATTATTCATGTATTTATCTTATTCCATAAATTATCTTATGTCACTATTCCAAAAAAGATCTAGTATTTTAGAAAAAAAACCCAAAAATTGACCATTATCATTTTTTGAATTATAGAATTCAAAAATCAAATCAATTTTTTGTAAAATAGTTTGTGAATGTGAGAAATTTATTTTTTTATTAAAATCATAATTATTTCAAAATGTATCAATTTTAAAACTATAACTACATTTATAACACTCTGAAAAATTAATTAATGCCTCATAAAACTATCTTATAATTCTATCGAAACAAAAATAAAAATTTATTCATCTATTTTATTGAAATTTATTTTCTTTTAAGTCATTATTTTAATTATAAAATTTTAATTAATTATTTATTTCTTACAAAAAATCCAACAATTAATTTATTATTTTTAAAATAATTATTTCCATGTTCAGTGATATAAATATATTCCATTTTATTTTATAAGATGGATAAATTTTATTTATAATATATTATGTCAGGTTACTATTCTATTGGCCAGATTTGTATTCTTAATGGCCATGTTATATTCATAAAGTCATGTTTCAATTCCATTAGTATAAATTACTTAATTCTTCTAAATACCACTTATTTCATTATGAATTTATAATGAATTTGACTATATAATTCCAGAATGAAATGAAATTATTTTATATGTACCTAGGTTGTTATACCCTGGGGGTATTTCAAGTTGATTTATGACTAATGATGCAAGAAGGGGTGAAAACATTGGTATATGATAATATAATATAGGATGTGTCCAAGGGAATATATGTTTGGATTAAGGGGCCTTTAATTCGTTAAATGTTTCTCCTTAATGGTTTACAAATTTAACTGCACTACTAATGGATTACTTCAACCCATGGTCGATGGGTGTGGCATATCCTTTATTATTTTATCTTATGGTATGAAATAATATGTTTTCCATTAGGTGGTGTCCAATTCTGTAAATCCATACAATGACAGTGAATATGATCTCAATGTGTTATTTTATTCTGTGGGTTAGATTCTAAGATAAATCATAAATCTAAATGTTGCATTGTACAATAATCATAAAAGATAATTTTAAAGCTTCAATATATCTTCATGAAGAATCATTCAAAAAGGATCTATACAACATATCGAATCATCTATGGATAGATAATGTATATAAGATATGTTTTTCAATTACACGTTGTTACAGGGATAATTATACAAAAAATGCGGGGACCCATGTAAATTACATGATTATGGGAAATTTATTTCTGAAGTATGGGGATTATTAATCTTTTAAATGATAACAATCAGTATGGAATCCGTTCATGTCATTTTCCAAAATGATTATTTGAAAATATGGAATTGGGTATTGTAACAGCCCGAGATTTTATGAAAAATATTCTTTTTTATTTTATTAATGTCTTGTGTTGTATGCTACATCAAAACGAGCTTGCACAACACACATCATTGACTTGCCTTGCATTACATGCAATCGCTACCTTCCTCGATAGCGTGTGTAGTACGCAATACCGAGTTTCACTAAACAACGATATGCTATTAAAATGTTATTATAACTAGCCGTTATGAATAGTAATAACCACCTTTTAAAATTTTAGAAATTATAGCTCTCAAAATGGACTTCATTTTTGGATTCGGAGTATCGAATTTAGCCTAAGGTGAAATTTTGGTACTTTTCGGATAACTTTCATATTCTGATGAATAGTGAAAATTACTAAATTATAATTAAAAATAACTTTTTAATAAAAATAATTAATAGTGATAAATTATTAATTTGAGTGGTTTTAAAGTATATTTAGAATATATTTTTACAATTTAATACAATGTTGGTCATTGGATGTAATTTCACATTTAAACCAGACATAAACAAGTGTCAATCTTTTGATAGATATTGTTTCTTAAAAACACGCTATTTGTTTTAACAGCGGGATTTAATTATAAAGTTAATTAATGCAACTTCTATGTTATGAATTTGGTAAAATAGACTTCATTTTTGAATTCGGAATATGAAATATAGCTTAGGATGAAATTTTGGCATTTTTCTGAAAACTTTCAATTCTTGATGAATAGTAAAACCACTAAGTGGTAGGTTAAAAACTGAATTTTGCATAAAACTTAATTTTACCGCTTTTGTGAATGGAATTTCAAAAATCCGACAGACACAGTTGATATCGGTAAGTAAAATGTGGTTTGATGAGATAAAAATAATTTTTTGGTGAATAGTATCTTTTTACTTTTTTTACCGCGGTTAATAGAAAATAGGGGTAAATATGATATTACTATTACCCTAACACATGTCCTAATTCTATTGGATAAGTTTAATTCGACCAAAAACAACCTTATGAATAAAATATGACCATTTAGACCCACTTGGGTTAGATTAGGACATTTATTATTAATTTATTTAAAGAATGGTTAAAATAGTTAAAATCAACGTTTAATAAGTAAATCATTTTTAATATGGGGTTATACATAAGATAAATTCGACTATAAATATTCATTAGAAAGCTAAAACGATTTCCTACATAATGGTATTTTATTTATAATTTTTAGACATTAAATAATTTAATTTATTTATGACACAATTATGATGGAGTAATTATCTTATTTATGAAATATTGACATAATTGATGTTATAAACACCTAAATAAATGTAATTTGAGACTTTTTACGAATTAAACTAATTTTCTAGGTTACTATGATATATTAGTGTTGATTTAATCAACTTGGTTCGAACATATAATTCTGTTATGACTTTCAGAAAAATCATATATCACATAGTGTGAAAATTGACACAAAATAGTTTTTAAATCAGATATTATATTATTAATTGTTATTTTATTCCTAAAAATCTAAGGTTCGGCAAAATGACTTATATAAGGATATATATATTAATAATAAATAATTTGGGGTTCGTTTGGCATGTTATAGTAAGTGTATTAAACATATAGTGAAAGAAAACAAAAAGACAAGGTAAAAGTTAAATTATTTAACTTAGAGTTAAATCTAATTGATAAGGTTACAATAATACCCTAAACTTGTCTAAATCCTACTGGTTGATAGGGTTGAGACCCTTCTCCACTTTATCTTCGAATTAAGACCCTTTGGAACCATTATAAACCGATTTTGACTTTAATATAAAATAATATTTTGAGATATTCCTAAGGTTCCCCTCTCCTCCCTTATAAAAGGGCACCTCCTCCCCCTCCTCCTCACACCAATTTGAGCACTCAATCTCGGCCAACCCCTGCCATTTTCTCCTCTACACTTCCCTAGAATAATCCTATAGGTCCTGGTCTTCTTCAAAGACCAATCATAGTTCCCTAAGTGGTGGATTCAAAGGAACGTTCCAAAGAAGGGGTAATATCCATTACCGATCATTTCAATTTCTTTCTTCTTCAACTTATTCTTCTTTAGTTGTTTCATGATAAAGTAATAAAATCAGAATTACTTACATACTTATATTTTATTATGAGTATGAAACAACCCTAATTCACTTTATATCCATCCTACGGAAAAATGAAATCACCGCGCGTGCGTAAGTACGGAATATCGTCTCCACGCCGTGGTGTAATCTATTTTCCACCATCACCTACAGGGATGGGTATAATGGTGTAATGAGTAACTATTTATGATTATTATAAAGTAATATTGATACGGAAATAATATATATATACTCCAATACAATTCCACGATCATAGGAACGATATCATCACTCGTGGGTACGTACGGAATACCGTCTCCACGATGTGATGCGACTCGTTCTACATGATCATCATTACATAGTAATTATATAAATGACTTGAATGAATAAATATGATATATGTTACACTAATACCATTCTGTATATAAGGTATCTATAACCTTAAAAGAAGAATAAGAATTTATTCGGCAAAACACGCATAAGAACAAAACGCAATAAAGACCCGAGTAACAAGTAACAATGAAATATTACTAACAAGAAGCTAAGAATATGACCATATATGATATCATATCAATATGTATGATTCTGGAATAAATAAATAACATTATTTAAACCATTATACAGGAGCTTTGGACACGTACAAAGCAAATCGGACCTAAGGTAAGGGAAAATATCACAATCTCATTTTTATCTGAGATTGTTTTTACTTTGGCATTTACTGGGGTGTATTTTATCATCCACGTCCATGTTCCCTCAATATGTAATATTGTTTCCATCCACTTAAAATAGTTTAAATCCAATTTTACCCTTCGGTGAGTTTCTATTAAAGAATATGAAAGAAATCTATTGTCGGTTTTCGTACGAGGTACTTTTTGACTTTTCCGACAAAAGTACGAAGAATGTTTTTTTACTTATACGGCATGAATGGATTTTTAAAACATTATTTCCAAGAAGCTTCCTTTATAAGTTTTCAAGTTTATTTTTAATCAACTTCTTTTAGTTTAAAATTGTATGACATTTGAAGAAAGGAAAAGTGTTTTTGAAGAAGAAATGATATTTTCCTCAAGAATGGAGTTCAAGTGTTTTATCAAAATTATTTTACATCTAAGATAATAAAGGGTTCTGTTTTTATCCCTATTATTTCATTGATTTTATTATGTTGTGATGGAATTATTTTTATGAATTCCTTTATCTTATATTATTTTTTTTGTGATGTCATGATGTTTCAAGAATCCCATTTTTGTTACATGTGTTATGTGATGATGTATGATTTATGATTATGTGGCACACATAAGAAAGGATTCATTATAAGATGGGTGGGACCTATATCTCCCTCCAATGAATTGGGTAAAGATTTTATATCTAATGAGATAGACATGGCTGGAATGGTAGGTTATACCGGTTCAGTGAAACAGGACTGAAACGAGGGTGACTCGGTTCAGAAAGGGACATTGTCCACTAAGATAGTCTTTGAAGTGAGTCTTGACTAACAAGAAATGATTCTTTATGATTATGTGTGTATGCCACAAATTTTCATGTTTTACGTTATGATTATTGGGATTTCATTTCACTACTATGATTTATCCCATGTTATGAAATTATGCTCTCTTTTGCAGGTTAAGATTTCCAAAAGTTATGTTCTTATGAATATGATGTGATTGATTTTTTTTCTTTTGTTTACCCTTAATGAGCATTTGAGATCATCCTTTTATGTTTTCTTTTCCCCAGGATATAAAGAAAGGTTTTAGGTAAAATAAAGGGAAGATCTTTATGGGAGATATTGAAGATCTTTCACCACAATTAGAAGATTACGTTCCGAGTTTCCAAAGACACTAAACTATGACGATCCTTGTGTGTGTGTTTTTGTTATGAACTAAGTATTCCGCAAATGTAATGTAATGTCAATGTACGTCATGCTTTGGGTCTCTACAGTTGGTATCAGAGGAAAGGTTTAGTCATCCCTTGGAAACTAGGATGCGAAAATGTTAGTGAGGTCCCTAGAGATATTTCTAAGGTATGTCTAGGGATGTCTCTAAGGTTAAGTATACGTATAGGTTATAGTCCTATAATTTCGCTAACGATCTTAGAATTTAACCTAAGATGTTAGATATTGAGGGTACTCCCCCTTTATTATGTTGTTTTCCCTAGCATGATTTTTTCCTCTCACACTATTCTTTTTGGGTTTTAGACGATGGCTGGAACCCGAAGGAACCGTGTTGATCATTGCAATGGACAATGCAATGATTGTCCTCCTGAACAAACAAATGTTATGGGAGATGGAGTGAAAAATCTTATTGCTATCCTTACACAAGCTATGAATCATTCTGGACTTCCAAATGAGCAGAGAAAGGAACAGTATTCTATTGAGTCCTTCATGAGGCAACGTCCACCTTCTTTCAGTGGGACTTCCGATCCACTTGTTGCTGAACAATGGATCAGTACCACTGAAAAGATATTTTCAGTTCTTCAATGTTCTAAACATGATAAAGTCATCTTAGCAGTATATCGTTTGGAATGTGAAGCTGATCAATGGTGGAATCTTATCAAGAATACGAGGCCAAGAGATGAAATTGATTCCATAGAATGGGACAAGTTCAAGAACTTGTTTTTCAGTAAGTACTTCCCTCGTATTCTTCGAACAAAGATGGAGAAGGAGTTTCTTGAACTAAAGAAAAATGATGATGAATCTGTTGGTATATACGAAGAGAATTTTACAAGACATGCAAGGTATGGATCTGGCATTATCATCCATCCTGAAAGTAAAGTTGATCAATTTTCAGTGGCTTAAAACCAAGTCTTCGAAGGGCATTATCTATAAGAGACTTCAGTAGCTATGAAGAAATTGTGCGTTGTGCTATCAAGGTAGAAATGGAAGTTGGTGTTACATATCCATCTCATGGTTTTGACAAGAAACGAAAGATGGAGTTCAAGGAGAAATCTCAGAATAATGGTGAAAAGAAGATGAATGTTTCCTTATGCACAAATTGTTGAAAGAATCATAGTGGAGATTGTCTTAAAGGGACTAGAAAATGTTTTAAGTGTGGAAAAGAAGGTCATCGAGCATCTGAGTGTCGAAGTAATGGAAAAAGGGTTTCTAATGATGTGAATAAAGCAAACACTGCAGAGAACGCAACACCAACACTTCAATTCTTTAAGTGCAAGGAAATGGGGCATTATGCTAATAAATTCCCTAATCCAAGGGTTAGTGATGATCAACATGAGCAACCACTGAAGGCAAAGGACAAAGGGAAGTCACATGTGATCACTATTGGCGATGTTGAATATGACAACGATGTGGTGGAATGATTAAGTGTTTATGTAAATGGATTCCAAAATAATGTTGTATCATAAAGTATTGGAATATTTATGTATTGGTCTAATGTGGTATTCAAAGTGATTGAGATATTTTTGTAAATAAGATGATATGCGCATAATGGAGGGAAAATGAGAAAAAAAATGTTTAACAGTATTCATGAGCTCATGATTGATATAAGGACTGAGTGATATCATGGTTTGAGTATATAGAATTTTGAGGATTTTGGTATGTGGAAAGTTTTAACTTTTAACTGCATTCATGTTTTCACTAAGGTATTCAAGAGAAAACATGATTAAGGACTTTGAATGTTTGGAATGTGACCAAAAAAACATATCTTATGATATATGGGGATCGAAGATGGTGTTAAATCTCTGGTAATCGTTTTCAATATGTTATGAGAGTGGACTGCTGTATTATGGAAAAGCCTAAATATTAGAAGGGATTATGTTGGAAATAAGTTAGTATTGTTTAAGGATAGAAGTTTTTTTCGATATTATTGATGGGATGTTATAGTATTATAGTTTTAGAAAAAGGACAACCTGTAGAACGGGCGACAGCCCATCACGTCGGACAAGGCTGTGGGAATCGAACCCACAACCGAAGTGCGACTGACCTTTATCACCTACCACTGGCCTACAGGAAGTCCCTGTTTAGTAGAAAATAGTTTTATTATATTAAGCAGTATGATATATGAAGTATAAGTCCATTTTAGGAACCATATATTATTAATCACACTATAGATCGACTTATGTATATAATTATTTCTAACCTTTTGTTTGAGACAGATGGAATGACCCATCATTCTATCACATGATCTGCTAACACTTCACGAATAACCAATTCAACTTCATGTATTTCAGAGATGAAGTGGAAATTGTTCAAGGCACGAACAATAGTGAGATTGTACCAAAATAAAGTAAGTATTTATTCTAATTAAAATTTTCAACATTAGGGAAATGATCTTATACCTGATGAATCAGATGGTACCTTATATCATCACAAATCTATGGATTTGTGATTACTGTCTTTTCCATAGCCATGTTCTCTACCACTCTCCATCAAAACATGATGGTTAGATTTCTCTTCTATATCCATATTTTCACCTATGTGGAAACCCAGTGATAAGTTTATTTGGGTAATCGTTACATTTCATACTTTAGTTTTTAAAGCCAAGTTTTGGTATTCTTTTTTACGATGTGGGTTTCTATTAAAGAAACTTTCGAATAGTAAACCATTTATAACCCCGACGAATTTCGAGGGCGAAATTCATTTTAAGGGGGGTAGAATGTAACAGCCCGAGATTTTATGAAAAATATTCTTTTTAATTTTATTAATGTCTTGTGTTGTACGCTACACCAAAAGGAGGTTGCACAACACACATCCCTGACTTGACTTGCATTACACGCAATCACGACCTTCCTCGATAGCATGTGTAGTACGCAATACCGAGTTTCACTAAACAACGATATGCTATTAAAATATTATTATAACTAGCCGTTATGAATAGTAATAACCACCTTTTAAAATTTTAGAAATTTTAGCTCTCTAAATGGACTTCATTTTTGGATTCGGAGTATCGAATTTAGCCTAAGGTGAAATTTTGGTACTTTTTGGATAACTTTCATATTCGGATGAATAGTGAAAATTACTAAATTATAATTAAAAATAACTTTTTAATAAAAAATAATTAATAGTGATAAATTATTAATTTGAGTGGTTTTAATGTATATTTAGAATATATTTTTACAATTTAATACAATATTGGTCATTGGATGTAATTTCACATTTAAACCAGACATAAACAAGTGTCAATCTTTTGATAGATATTGTTTCTTAAAAACGCGCTATTTGTTTTAACAGCGGGATTTAATTTTAAAATTAAAAAATGCAACTTCTATGTTATGAATTTGGTAAAATAGACTTCATTTTTGAATTCGGAATATGAAATATAGCTTAGGATGAAATTTTGGCATTTTTCTGAAAACTTTCAATTTTTGATGAATAGTGAAACCACTAAGTGGTAGGTTAAAAACTGAATTTTGCATAAAACATAATTTTACCACTTCTGTGAATGGAATTTCTAAAATCCGACAGACACGGTTGATATCAGTAAGTAAAATGTGGTTCGATGAGATAAAAATAACTTTTTGGTGAATAGTAACTTTTTTCTTTTTTTACCGCGGTTAATAGTAAATAGGGGTAAATATGATATTACTATTACCCTAACACATGTCCTAATTATATTGGATAAGTTTAATTCGACAAAAAACAACCTTATGAATAAAATATGACCATTTAGGCCCACTTGGGTTAGATTAGGCCATTTATTATTAATTTATTTAAATAAGGGTTAAAATAGTTAAAATCAAAGATTAATAAGTAAATCATTTTTAATATGGGGTTATACATAGAATAAAATCGAATATAAATATTAATTAGAAAGCTAAAACGATTTCATACATAGTGGTATTTTATTTATAATTTTTAGACATTAAATAATTTAATTTATTTATGACACAATTATGATGCAGTAATTATCTTATTTATGAAATATTGACAAAATTGATGTTATAAACACCTAAATAAATGTAATTTGAGACTTTTTATGAATTCCACTAATTTTCTAGGTTACTATGATATATTAGTGTTGATTTAATCAACTTGGTTCGAACATATAATTCTGTTATGACTTTCACAAAAATCATATATCAAATAGTGTCAAAATTGACACAAAATAGTTTTTAAATCAAATATTATATTATTAATTATTATTTTATTCCTAAAAATCTAAGGCTCGGCCAAATGACTTAGATAAGGATATATATATTAATAATAAATAATTTGGGGTTCGTTTGTCATGTTATAGTAAGTGTATTATCCATATAGTGAAAGAAAACAAAAAGACACGGTAATAGTTAAATTATTTAACTTAGAGTTAAATCTAATTGATAAGGTTAAACTAATACCCTAAACTTGTCTAAATCCTATTGGTTGATAGTATTTCTACCCTTTCCCACTTTAGCTTCGAAATAATACCCTTTGGAACCATTATAAACCGATTTTGACTTTAATATAAAATAATATTTTGAGATATTCCTAAGGTGCCCCTCTCCTCCCTTATAAAAGGGCACCTCCTCCTCCTCCTCCTCACACCAATTTGAGCACTCAAGCTCGGACAACCCCTGCCATGTTATCCTCTCCACTTCCATAGAATAATCCTAGAGGTCCTGGTCTTCTTCAAAGACCACTCATAGTTCCCTAAGTGGAGGATTCAAAGGAACGATCCAATGAAGAGTTAATATCCATTACCGATCTTTTCAATTTATTTCTTCTTCAACTTCTTCTTATTTAGTTGTTTCATGATAAAGTAATAAAATCAGTATTACTTACATACTGATATGTTATTATGAATATTAAACAACCCTAATTCACCTTCTATCCATCCTACGGAAAAATGAAATCACCGTGCGTGCGTACGTACGGAATACCGTCTCCACGCCGTGGTGTAATCTATTTTCCACCATCACCTTACAAGGATGGGTATAATGGTGTAATGAGTAACTATTTATGATTATTATAAAGTAATATTGATACTGAAATAATATATATATACTCCAATACAATTCCACGATCATAGGAATGATATCATCACTCGTGCGTACGTACGGAATACCGTCTCCATGATGTGATGCGACTCGTTCTACATGATCATCATTACATAGTAATTATATAAATGAATTGAATGAATAAATATGATATATGTTACACTAATACCATTCTGGATATAAGGTATCTATAACTTTAAAATAATAATAAGAATTTATTCGGCAAAACACGCATAAGAACAAAAGGCAATAAAGACCCGAGTAACAAGTAACAATGAAATATTACTAACAAGAAGCTAAGAATATGACCATATATGATATCATATCAATATGTATGATTATGGAATAAGTCAATAACATTATTTAAACCATTATACAGGAGCTTCGGACACGTACAAAGAAAATCGGACCTAAGGTAAGGGAAAATATCACAATCTCATTTTTATCCGAGATTGTTTTTACTTTGGCATTTATTGGGGTGTATTTTATCATCCACATCCATGTTCCCTCAATATGTAATATTGTTTCCATACACTTACAATAGTTTAAATCCAATTTTACCCTTCGGTGAGTTTCTAGTAAAGAATATGAATGGAATCTTTTTTCGTTTTTCATACGAGGTAATTTTTGACTTTTCCGACAAAAGTACGAAGAATGTTTTTTTAACTTATACGGCATGAATGGATTTTTAAAACATTATTTCCAAGATGCTTCCATTACAAGTTTTCAAGTTTATTTTTAATCAACTTTTTTTAGTTTAAAATTGTATGACATGTTAAGAAAGTAAATGTGTTTTTGAAGAAGAAAGGATATTTTCCTCAAGAATGGAGTTCAAGTGTTTTATCAAAATTATTTTCCATCTAAGATAATTAAGGGTTCTGTTTTTATCCCTATTATTTCATTGATTTGATTATGTTGTGATGGAATTATTTTTATGAATTCTTTTATCTTATATGATTTTTTTATGATGTCATGATGTTTCAAGAATCCCATTTTTGTTACATGTGTTATGCGATGATGTATGATGTATGATTATGTGGCACACATAAGAAAGGATTCATTATAAGA
This sequence comes from Viscum album, assembly GCA_963277665.1. Taxonomy (NCBI): domain Eukaryota; kingdom Viridiplantae; phylum Streptophyta; class Magnoliopsida; order Santalales; family Viscaceae; genus Viscum; species Viscum album. The sequence continues at coordinate 1,219,680,965 of OY728166.1, read as the reverse complement.
TGGGTGGGACCTATATCTCCCTCCAATGCATTGGGTAAAGATTTTATATCTCATGAGATAGACATGGCTGGAATGGTAGGTTATACCGGTTCAGTGAAACAGGACTGAAACGAGGGTGACTCGGTTTAGAAAGGGACATTGTCCACTAAGATAGTCTTGGCAATGAGTGTTGACTAACAAGAAATGATTCTCTATGATTATGTGTGTATGCCACAATGTTTCATGTTTTATGTTATGATTATTGGTATTTCATTTCACTACTATGATTTATCCCATGTTATGAAATTATGCTCTCTTTTGCAGGTTAAGATTTCCAAAGGTTATGTTCTTATGAATATGATGTGATTTATTTTTTTTCTTTTGTTTACCCTTACTGAGCATTTGAGCTCACCCTTTTATGTTTTCTTTTCCCCAGGATATAAAGAAAGGTTTTAGGTAAAAAAAGGGAAGATCTTTATGGGAGATATTGAAGATCTTTCACCACGATTAGAAGATTACGTTCCGAGTTTCCAAGGACACTAAACTATTACGATCCTTGTGTGTGTGTTTTTGTTATGAACTAAGTATTCCGCAAATGTAATGTAATGTCAATGTACGTCAAGCTTTGGGTCTCTACAGGTATTCTTCAATGTTAAAGTAAAACCTTGTATCATTAAAATCCATGAATGGGATTTTTTTTCAAACCATTTAACGTGAATAAAAATATTTACTAGGTAGGTATCTAGGTATATGTACTCAACTAGTTTTACAAGAATACAAATATCCTTAGAGACATTTATTCATTGGTTTATTCTACTCTTAAACATTATAATGAATCCAACAGAGCGTGGTAAGACAAATTTTCATGATTTGTTTCTGAGGTTGATCTCTGTAAGGCGATTATTAATAATTTATTATCCAGAAAACAAAATAAAACTTTGATATATTGATCATCTATTAGAATATTTCTATATTTTTACTAACTATATATTCCTTATCCATAATGATAATATGTATAGTACAACTATTCTATATTGTAGTTATTTTAACTTAAAAGTGAAAATTTATATGTAATTTATAAAGATATACTCCCCTTTAAGAATCTTTATTTAGCTATACATTAGTTTCCTAGATATTATTTATTCATAAGGTTCATATCTCTCTCATGACTACAAATATTATAGACAAAGTGAAATCCTATAACAATATGCTTCTTCTGAATGGTTGACCATTTATAGGTCATGAATCCATGATTAATGGGGTATATATTTCTAGAGGTAATTAATCTCTATACCCACTTTGTATTTATCATATTAACGTCACATTGAAATGAATTAATGATAATAAAATTACATTGATTCCTTGTGTTGATCCAATTAACACTATAGACATTGGTAAATAGGATAATACTGACATTAGTATGACCAACCATGATAGGGAATGTTATAATCTAAATGTTATTGGGATTAATCAATGCAAAACATTTTACATTGTTTTTTTATAGGTGTAATTCTGAATATACCGATTCCCAATTTTCAACCACTTCTATGGATTAATATTATAATTTTATGGAATTGAAAATGTACGTTGAGGGAAATAATAATGTACTTACTCAACGTAGCCTAGTAACAAAAGGTAACCACATGTTTAAATGGATAATTATTTATTCTCAAGTTAAATATGTTCTTTTTATTTCATATTGGGGTAAGTAAATATCTGAGGGATTAGATAACCCTATAATGATGGTACTAGAAGCTAAAAGTTCTATAAATTGAATTATTCAGCATAGAGATCCAGGGAAGATACCAACAATTAATTTATCTTATTCTTTGTTAAATACAACCATACTATGAGTTGGGATGATGAAATTGATATGATTTGGAGGATGGATAAATAAAAAAAATTACATGTCCCCTTAAATGTGGCATGACCAAAAGGATTTAGTCTTAAATAAAATTATAAAAAGCCCAATTTAGGGGCATAAATTCTTCAAAATGAATCTATTTGTTGGAATTTTCTTTGGATAAACAATTTTTATTCTATTGGGGACCTTAATATCATTATTAATAAGTATTTTATGGATTGTATAGGGATTGTTGAACCCATGGTTTATTTTTATTGATTCAATATCATCCAGATATTCTCAATCAGATATGGGATAATTGATCCTAATCCAATATTGTCTATAGTGGAAAATATGTAGACATTATAAAGATGAGGTATGGACTCTCATATGTATAGTATTTTCTAATATTACATATAGTTTTAGTTTTAGAGATATGAACAAAAACATAGGGATTCCATGATTTATATCTCAATATTCTACATTAGAAGAATTATTCTTTAATAAGATATCAAGTCACAATATTCCCCTTTTTCTTATGAGGGGTTTTTTTTGGAGAAGTATAATACCATAAATAAACTGAATGAAAAAAGATACTCAAATAGAATTAAAGTTTACTCTTCTAGTTTCTAAAGGATCATTGAGCAATAATTAATCTCAAAAATACCTTTTTAAAGAGTATAATTCTCTTAGACCAGGTGGACTATTAATGGGATACAAGTTAGCAATATTGATAGAGCAATTTTCTCATTAAATGGTAAAGACAATGATCCTTATTTATCTTTTTTTTTCAATCCCCATAGTTAATTTAACGAATATTATTACATTTTTATGAACTCATTCATCTAATAAATATAACTTATACCCTACAAAATTAAAAATTCATGGTTCAACATTGATGAAAACTTTAATATTAATTATCTGGAGAAATATTCATGTTTTAATGTTAAATTCCATTGAAATTATTTGGCGGAAGCATTGGGTTTTTAAAACCATAATAATTAGATGGGCTAGGGATATGTTATCGATCCTAGATGAGGATATCAAGAACCTAGTGGAGGAACATCTATAGTTCCCAAGAAGATATTTACCTTTTTTTGAGCCTCTTGCTGATGAGTTTATTTTGTAGGCTAAGATCAAGGATCTACTTATTATCAAGGAGATTATTCTAAAGGATAAATTTCATTTAGGATGGATGAAGGTGAGTGATATAAATTTAATATACCTACACATTATGAATAAGGATATAATAATTAAAAAGGTAATCTCAGTCATCATAATTACTATGGGAAATACCAATATAGGGAGGCAATATCTAGTTCCATGCTATCATAAAATTATTCACTTTTTTATTTACAAATATAATTAAAAATGAAATACTATAATGTTATCCCCTATTTTTTCACTTCTATATAAAATACCTTACATAATAATTTACCAAATGACGAGGAAAGATTGCATTCTATATACTCATTCAATAATGAAAGTGTGTCTAAATTAGATGTTTCCAGTAATATGTTCATCATGTAGATTTTTTATTTGATTCATACTGATGTGATCCTATCTATTTAGTAAATATTTATACCATGACTCCTTACATCAGTGTCAAACTCTAAATTTATAACTATTATACCTATGTAAAATTATTTATTAAGTGCTAGTGATTACATTACTATTGATATTAGAAACATAAATCATAATATAGTTAATAATTATATCTAAATTATGTTTAGGATATTGAAAATATCATTCCATATTACAATAAATTTGGCTTTATCCCATGATGTAATGTGAATGAAATTGTCTATTCAACTTATATTTCCTTCCATATCCATTGGTGGAAATCAATGTCAAGTAAAATTTCGATCAATGTTGATATATGTAATCCTTTGAAACATTTAATGTTGATTTCTACATTAAAGTGATGGAATGTTTGGGTATTCTATCAAATTTATAAATTTAATAAAATCCCTTCTCAATATTTCATGAGTATCAGTCATTTTGAATTGTTCTCATTTGATTTTTATTTATCTTCACCTGAGTTGGGAGATATGGGAATGAAATGTTTTCCCTCTTATTTAAATATATGGAAGACTACCATAAGAAATTATTTCTACCTGAAGTGGAAAATTTTATTCTCTCTCCCATTATTGCCTCTAGTAAGATTCATGTACGTACTTGTCTTCTTTATGGTAATTATATAACCATTCATTGTATAGAATATGAAAATACTATTGCATCGATTAAAGTTATATTTCAGCAATATAATATTTTTTCAAGATAATACATTAGTTTTAATAAATCTATACTTTTCAATGGGAATGGACTACCTTCCTCTAGAAGGAAATAAATTCTTTAATTTTATGGAGTTAAATTTCTGTAATTACCATTCAATTTCATTGGTAGTCCTCTAATTTAGAGATTTTCCAAGGAATACTACATATATGGGGGTGTCCTATAAATTAATAAAAAATACTTCTATTATGAAATTTATTTCATTATCATTAGAATGAAAAAAATTTAAATTTTTCACTATCACAGAATCTATATTTTTATGTAATCTTTACAAATATATAAATAAATCGTATACAGATTAAAATAATTAAAAATCTTAAATATATATATATATATATCTAGATTCATTTATATATGATAAAATTATTATCAATATATAAAGGGGAAATTTTTTTCAAACTCATATTACTTAGTGCTATTGCAATTAAAATCCCAATCCTTTTCAATGGTTCTCTTAATTCCATATTTTTTGGATCCTTGTCTAGAACTCGACCAAAAATGTTTTCTTTATCAAGGAGAGAGTTACTAAAAATTAATAAATGATACATTATTGTATATAAAAAAGTAAACATTACCTAATATATGTAATTATTTTAATCATTTTGTTTAATAAATTAAATGGGTAACCTACTAATATTATGTTCTTATATCATGGATAGAAAACTGTTTTAGTGTCCTGATTGAATTATCATTCCTATATCCGACTCTACTACAGTATTTGAGTATTTTCCAGGAATTGGATAATTTTAATTCTATTGAAAAATATATATCTTCCAATTTTTTTAGTATATATAAAATCAATTACATTGATTATATGGATGTAAGTATTCAGATTCTTATAAGGTTGGGAATGATTAATGGTGAACAATTTTATTATCATATTTTTGATTCTCTATGAAATGTTGTGAAATGAAATTTTTTTTATATGAGGTATATATAATTAATAATAATTATTATTATTTAGATGATATGATGTTAAAGGATTTTAATAAATGGTATTTTTTCACTAGTTGGTCTTCTAATTACACCACTCTACTTAATTTTTTTAATAGAATAAGACAACTTTGAAAATGGGTTCTTCCACTTTTAAATTCTTAAAATAATTTTCATTTCCATTTTTAGTTAGAATAATTGTGAAATATAATTGTAAGAATATGTTAAATTGATTATGGGTGTGTTCATGTATTTTTCCATGGGATAATAAATTGGAAAACCACATCCTTGTTGAAGTGGTGGTAGTGTTCTATTACACATGAAATTACAGAAACAACATTCACATTGGTGAACCTATGAGGATATTATGAGAGTTATTTACTTGTGATAGAAATGATATTAAAATGTCTTCCAATGTCCAAAAAAACATCTATAAATATTTTTTTAAATTGATCATATTGTCCCTTTGTTTTAATTGTCACTTGGATTTGATAAGGACCCATATAGTTTTAATTTGAAATATTGATTCCGTCCGTATAACCATACAATAAATTTAATGTTAATAATACTACATCGACCCCCCCTAATCATTCTGACTATGGTGTAATCATTAGAAATTGTCATGTTTCAATTCATGGATTTTTTTATTTCTTAGCTCATATTCTACCATTGATACTAAGACTTGTGTGGTTAGTTATGATATGAAGAACATGTTCTTATTCAACTATAATAATCTTCAACTTCAGAATAACTTTTTTATTATACTTTACCATGTTAAAATCAATCCATAAAATGATTCATGCAAGAATTTTTAATCTTTTAATATATTCTTAGAACATTTGGATGAAATGAAGATTCTATTTTATCATTTATATAGGGAAGAAAACATGGTTACATATTATATTTCAATGAATAATGTCATAGATTGGGTCTCTATTTGATGATATCGTCTATGTGATAACCTTATGCATCTTTATTGATTTTTTGTATGAGTAAGGGTATGTTTTTACTTATTACATTTAAATTTCTCATTATCATAACACATTTATTTTTTTTATTATATTTAGGGAATGTTTTGACCAAACATAGATCCCATAGACTAGGGTTCGAATCCTGGAAGCCTCTTTGTGGGATTTTTTATGGAGGTAGTAATGTGGGAGTTAACATTTTAAGGTGATGACCTTAGATTGATGAAATCAGGTGTGCCAAACCCTGTTCAATAATTCTAGAAACTAAGACTTTGTGATAATAAATATATAAATCATGTTATGGAAAGGGTCAATAATTGGATGGAGGCATGTCCTACCATTTTACTCCATAGTTGTGTGTTTTTTCCATTATATGTAACATCTGAGGCCTTCTATGTTTACTATTATCAGCATCATCATCATCATCATCATCATTATAATTTGAACTTCTTCTTGAATAGATGCCAGATGTGGAATAAAGAGGATCCATTCCATGATGCATTAGAGAGTATCATGATGTAATGATTCTTGGCATGGTTGGTGTATCTTTCAAACATGTAGCATGATATATGGGTATTCATAATCATCATAGGCATAATACTAGTGAAACAAAATGTTATAGGAACCACCTTTAGACCCTAAGACTATCTACTTTTAGGTTCTTCAGGAAACCATTGGATGGGACATTAGTACATTGAACCCCTAGGCAACTAAAATGTAAAAATATTGGTCTAGTGCGCGCATTCCATTCCTTGTGGGGAGGGATAGGGTTGACCCTAGTTGTTCCTGGTTTTATGTATTGTTTGTGGTTTACAGTCCCATATACCTAATATATTATAACAATAATAACTAATATTATTATTATTATTATTATTATTATTATTCCACATGTTGGACACATGGTGGATTGGGTCTATGGGTTCTGTGGTGAAAATCATTGAGTAGAGTCCCCTGAACAATTTTAATCCATGTCTTATATGTGTGGGAGATTTAATTATATTACTATTATTATTTGTAGTATTATTGTTACTACTACAAATACTAATATTACCAATACTACTATAAATATTCTTATTCATGTACTAATACTAGTTATACATCCACTACTACCACTATTACATTAATTATTACTAGTATGAAGACCACCACCACAACTACTTTGTCATCTACAAATACTACCACCACCCCCACCTCTATTAATACAACTAAAATTACTATTACTTTTATTATAATGACCACTAGTAGTATTACTAATGCAGATACTACTGCTTTTTCGGCTACCACTAATAATTCTACTACAACTACTACTATGACAACCAATACAACTATCGCTACCTACCCCAAAACCACTATTATAACTACTAGTACTACCACAATCTCCTCCACCACCAAAAATACTACTACTACTAAAACCACAAAAATTTATACTACTAATACAACTACTAACATTTCCACTAATATTACTAATATTAGTAACATCACCACCACCTGCAAAAACAACACATCCATAACTACGACAAATATAACTACAAGAACCATTTTGACAACCACGCCCATTACCAGCACCACCACCAACACACCAACAACAAGAAAAATAATTACCATAACTACTAATACTACTTCTATTACAACTAATACAACATATACTACTTGGAAAACCACCACAATCACTACCACCACCCCCAAAACTTCAACTAACACTGTAAACATAATTATTTCTACCACTTTCTCCACCACCACTATAATAACAACAATAAAAACCACTACCACCATAACCAATACTATCACAACTATAACTAGTACAATTACTAGAATCACTACCAATATAAAGATCACTACTACAATTATATATACTACATTCAACACCTCAACCACCACCATGACCAACACCTCTATCACTATTGTGACTACAAATTATACAATTATTATGACAACTAATATTACTTCTTCTAAAAATTCTATTTATACCAAAACAAAACAACTACTATAACAAAAAAATTCGCTATGACTGATACTAATACTACTACCACTACCTGGACTCCTCATACTACTTCTAAGTATTCTTATCATACATATAAAACAACTAATAACTACTAAAATAAATACTAGTAAAACAAGTACTAAGAATACTACTATTACTTATACTACTAAAATTTACATGACTACATCTACAAAAACTACTACTACCACTACCACCAATGAAACTACTATTCCAATTACTATAATGATGAATGGTATTACTATAACATATATTACTGCTGGTACTACTACTAAAATATATTCAAATATTACAACAAAAACTACCACTAGTTCTATAAATACTACCACAACCCCCCTGCCACTACTTTGACTATTACTATAATTCCTACCACAAATACTATTTTAACAATAAGTCATACAAGTAAGAATAAAATAATATTATTACTAAAACTAAAATTTAAAAAGTTATTCCTCTAAAGGGTATTCCTCAAAATATTAAGAACCATTGAGGAGTCCATAATATAAATAGGAGGGATGTGAGAAGGATGGTAATCCAACTTTTAACTTCTTTTCCATGAATGATTTACTTAGGTCATATCACCATTATGAAACTCACTTGTTTGATGAAAAAGATATTAAGGGATGTTCAGGGATAACCATATGAAGACATCCAAATATGTAAACGAAACTATTACTAAGGAGGTGGATATTTTTTAGTCACAAAGGAATAAATTATTACTCCATACCTCAACCATGTGAGGAACTATGATAAGGAAATTGAACTGGTTGGGATTATAGTGTGGGATTTTTAATATTAAAAGTAGTAATATCCATGAAATATTAGGTTTATAAAGGATAATAAAAATTCTATAGAAAAATTTACCAAGGATCAAATAAATCCATTGAAATTGATGATTCTATAGATAAGTAGTATATACCATCAAGCATAGGAAACCTTCATTTCATGGGAACACGATATCAATCCAAGAAAGGGTAGAGAGGATTATATTCTATATTTTATTATCATGATTGGAATGTTATTTTGATGACATGTAATGATCATAGCAGAATGTCTCCATGAATAATACTAAAACACACGGCCGATTGTTTCTTATCAACCAGTCAAAGTTTCGGTGCTCTACTAATGTGTATAGCAACACTCGGGTCGAATCCTTGGCGATGATACTTTGAAATAGTCGTTTGTTTTTAGTTGACTGTATTCTAATTAGGGGGATTTTTTTTGCAAAGATTAATTGAGATGAATAATTGATTATGATTTATATAAAAAAATTTATAATTATTGTGGTGAGTTCATCATTAGGTTAGTTAAGCTTATGATATCATTGAGTTTTGCTTTATATTGCATTTAAATTAACACCCATGTCACAAGTTGAAATTGATTTGAATTCCCAAGTGTTAAGGCTTTAATCCAAGACTTAACATAACTTAGGGTTTCAATATTGATCATATCTTTTTTATGGTAATGTAATTATGGTTCCAATAATCACTAGAAACCACACATTAAACAAAACAAGTCATTAATCCATGACACACTAAGTCCAACATACACAATGTTAATTCAACGAATACTCATCGTGCGAAAGCTCTCAATCACTTAACATACCTAAATTAAAACCCACCCCAGTGAGATATTTACTCATCCATTAATATGTTTATTAATCTGGTAATATATTTTTATGGTGATGAATTATAAAGAGAAGAAAAAGAAAGGGGCAAGATAAGAGCAGTGCACCGAACACACACAAAAACGATGAAGAAAATTAAAAACAGATTTTCGATTGAATGAGGAAGCAAAAGAAGGGAAGTGGATTAAACTAAATTTTATCTATTTTAAGAATATAAATATTAAACTACAGATGGTGGATGAGAATAAAGGATATTGAAGATGTAACTTGTAGTAAAATAGAATTACAATGGAAGAGACTTACAAGATTAAAAAAAAGAACAGAAAAGTAAGTGAAAACAAAGAGAGGAGGAAAGGTATTTCAAGTGAAAACATGAGTATGGAAGGTCCTCAAAATACTTTTTCAAGGCTTTTGTCGTTCCAATATGATCTCCACTCTTCTGAAATTCCAACCCTTTTGAATGGAGAGGAGGGGATGTATTTATATCCCAAGGAGTGGACAGTTTGCATTCCAAAACTGTCCCTCCACTTGAACCACGGATTTACCAATCTAGACAGATGAATCATGAGATAGTGTCTTCTTAAAAAATGTAGATATGGATGTCTTCTGTCCACCGTGAATATTTGGCCGCCGATAGACTTTTTTAAACAATGTTATTGCGGTTTGATTAACCAAATGTAAAGTTTACATTTCAATCCATACTTTTTCGAAGCTCATAATCTGAATGGGTTTTGCAATAGGAAGATGCCCTCAAATAAAAATCATTTCTTCAAAAGAGTTTTCCGTCCATATCTCATATTTCACACTGAAAAAGAACATCTCGAATGGATTTCCACATCAGGAGAAATGTCAATATTTGTTTGTTGATTTCATTTCTCGTCTTGAATAGTGGTCTTGATTTAAATGAATCATTTGGGCACCTTTTCCTTGGATTTGGGCCTTGAAATTTCTATCCAAGATGAAATTTAGTCTCCAACGAATTATGGTGGAGAATTATTGTATTTGGACTTCTGTACTGAGCTCATTAAATCAATCTTCAAGGATAGTATAGTTTGTTCACAGATTCTTTGGGCCTTCTTGTGTGGTGTATATGAACCTTCAAATGGCAGAGTTGTCTCGTGATCCCTTCTAATGGAATCTTTTATATTAAACTAGGAATACAAAAAATCAAGAACTAAACAATTTTGAACATCATAGTGATATTTATAAATAAAATAGTAAACTGACTCAATTGGACTACTTCAAAAAATGCTCAAAAATTATACTTTGTATTAAAACATTAATATTTCACACAAATTATTCACATTTCACATAAAATAAGTAAAGGGAGTATATAATAAGTCATGAAAATATTAATAACATCAACTCTCACACACTTAGTTTTTTGCATGTCCTCATGTGCAAAAAATATAAAAACATGACAAAATCATTTTTACTCACCAACAAATATTAAAATTTTGTTTTCTTCAATCAGGGGAGGTTTAGACTATTTCACTCATCCATTTTGAAATCCACCACAAGTTATTACAGAAACAATGTTCCAAAACTAATTCATTTTTTCATGCTCAAATTTAGAAATGGAAAATGTGGACACTCAAAACTCACACCTCTCAAGATGTTAAATTCATTTGTCGAGGATCACTCTTTCACCAACCAAAAGTGAAAATCATAGAGTTTGTGAGATCTCTCAACTTCTACTCCCTATCCAAAGTGCTCAAAAATCATGATGTCTTTTGAAGGGGTTTTTCTGTGTCCATGGTATGGTAGGAATATAATTTCCAAGAGAGAGAATAAGATGGTTAAAATACCAACATAGAAAAACAATGGACATTTTTTTGAAATCAAACATGGAAGGAAATGAAAACACAAATTTACAAGGGAATGATTGTGTGAAGAAAAACAAAATAGAGGAAGAACATATGAATGTAATAAGAAGATGTAATATTTACAAAACACAAAACTTCTCCCAATGACATAGGAATAAAATGAAAGTGTTCTTTTTTATCTTTTTTATTTCATTTTTTGAAAGTTGAACTTGAAACAGATCTCACACTCATCTCCCAACCCATATTTGATCTCCTCACCACACTAATTTTAATAGTTATAACAAGATCAAGGGATGTTAAATAGTGAATTTTGACCTACCCAAGACACAACACAATGTTTTTCATTTTTTTGATGATTTTTTTTGATTTTTTTGAACACTTGTCAATAACATTAACAAAATTACATAAATGAAAGTACATTAAATTCCCCAAAACACACTGAATGACAACTTATACCCCAAACTGGAATAGATTCTTTCCCTCAAGCAGATTATAACTCATTGAAAATCAATAAAAGAGTAACCAAACAATGAAATCCATTCCCCCACACTTAAAGTTCAAAAACAAATGCAATGAAAATCCATGCTGATAGTGGGTGGGAAAAGGTATTCGGCTTGTAATGTGGATATCAAAGAAAAGGTTTTCATAGGTACGAAGGGGATTTCAAAAGGAGGATTAATATGTGGTTAATGGGAGGCTATTTGGCTATTGTGATTCTCATGTGGTTCATAAAATTCCTCTTTCATATTAATGCACACTAAAGTAGGAAATTCAGCTCAAAAGTCCAAAAACTCATGACTCACAAATGGGGTTAAAAACACACAATTTTAAAATATGGCCATATGTAGCTTTGGCATGAAATCTAATGTTGGTTCTCAGAGTTTGGGAAAATCATTTTCCAAATCAAAAATTGAGCATTCAAAATTTGTTGGGTTTGCCACAAAATTCTTTATCTAATGTAATGATGAAAATAGAATTTTTTTTGAGATGAAAACATTCCTGTTGACTCCCCAAAAATGTTTGAAAAAATTTAAAAACTCGATGGTGAGTAAGCATGACTCTTGGTTTTGTTTTTGTATTATATTTTTAATTATTAATTTTTTATTTTTTTAATTTTTTTAGGATTTTTTTTTATTTTATTAATAAAGACTCACTCAAACAAAAGAGAAAGAGAAAAATAAAGGGTTTGAAAAAGAAAGTGGTAAAAAAATGAAAGACAGGGAGGAGGAAGGAAGAGGTAGAGGGAGGAAGATAGATATAGAGAGAGAGTTAAAGGGAACGAGGTTCCCCCTGGTTTGGATTTGGCAGGTTGCCATCTCTATCTAGTGGTCGGTCGATTGGAGAAGTTGGGGATCCAGTGGAAGTGGATGATAATCTAGGATTATGTGTCCTCTCATGGTTATGCTTAAACCGATGTCCATTAACCGTGAATGTCCTTTTGGAACAGGGGTCTTTGACTTGCACTGCACCAAATGGGTAAACATTAGTAAAAACAAAAGGACCGTCCCAATGGGAATTAAGATTACCTGGGTGAAGACAAAATTGAGAGATGAAAAGTAATACCTTTTCACCTTCATGGAATACCTTTCAAAGGATGTATTTTTTCATGGATTACCTTAGCCTTCTCTATGTAGATATTGGAATTCTCATAGGATTCAAGTCGTAGCTCCTCCAGTTCATCCAATTGCAACAATCTTTCTTCACCAGATTTTTCACAATCAAAATTACAGGTGTTCACATCCCAAAAAACATATGTGTTATTTCGACTGGTAGATGAAATGATTCAACAAAAACTAGCCTAAAAGGAGACATACCAAATGGGTGTTTTATAGGTAGTTCGATAAGCCCTTCACCAAGCCTTTTAGGCTAGTCTTTTCTGGTAGGTTTTACAATTCTCTCAAGAACTCTTTTCACTTCTCTATTAGAAAGTTTAGCCATGCCATTTGTTTGTGGGTGATATGATGTTGATGTTTTATGAACAACCCCATTCTTTTTCAAAAGAGATTCCATGGTTTTATTAAAAAAATTGGTTCTTAAGTCACTTATCAAGGCACGAGGTGTGCCAAATCTATGTAAGATGTGTGTCTTTAGGAACTCACTAATAGTATGTGAATCATCCTTTCTAGTGGGTTTGGCCTCGACCCACCTAGAAACTTAATCAACTATAAGAAGGATGTATGAAAATCCATTGGAAGGAGGAAATGTTCCCATGAAATTGATACCCCAAACATCGAAGACCTCATAGAAAATTAAAGGCTTTTGGGGCATTTCTTTTCACTTGGAAATTGTGCCAAACTTTTGTCAAGTGGGACTTGATTAACATAAATCATGTGAGTCCTTGAAGAGTGAAGGCTAGAAGAATCCAGAGTCTAGGACCTTTTGGGAGGTCCTTTGTGGTCCATAGTTTCCACCACCAGACATTGAGTGACAAAATTCTAAGATAGAGGAATGTTAATCTTCATCAACACATCTCCTAATTACCATGTATGCCCCAGTTTTCCAAAGTTTATTTTCTTCTTAAAAATAGTATTTTAAATCACTTTTCAACCTTATTTTCTGTTCTTTTGAAACAATTTCAGGAAAACCACAAGAAAACAAATTATTTACAATTGGGGCATACCATGGTAACTTTGGAGTAAGAGATTAAAGGTGCTCAGTGGGGAATTTAGGATCGATGATTTCGAAATGAGAAGAATTAGAAATTATACTCAAGTGATCAGCCACAAGGTTATATTTTCCTAGTCTATCTTTTATTTCGTGTTCAAACTCCTGTAGAATTAGTATCCATATTATTAGCCTCAGTTTGGAATCACTTTTCTTGAGTAAGAACATTATAGCTGAATATTCTATGAAGATGATGATTTTGCCACCTAAGAGATAGGACCAGAATTTATCTAAGGAAACAACCACTGCTAAAAGTTCTTTTTCAGTGATAGTGTAGTGATATTGAGTTTCATCCAATGTTTATGAGGCATAATAGATGACATGAGGAATATTTTCTCTTCTTTGACCAAGAACATCCCCTATAGCTCTATCATAAGAATCACATATCAATTCAAAGGGTAAGGACCAATCTGGGGGTTGGATTATCGGGTCAGATGTAAGAGCAGTTTTGAGTTCAATGAAGGATCTCTTGCAAACCTCATAAAAATGGAATATGACAATATTTTGGAGGAAACGTGTGAGTGGGAGGGAAATTTTACTGATGTTATGGATGAATCGTCAATAGAAACGAGCATGACCGAGGAATGAACGGATGTCTCGAATAGATTTGGGTTCAGGAAGTGATTGGATCACTTCAATTTTGGCAGGATCAACTTCAATACCATCTTTTGAAACTATGTTCCCTAGAACAATCCCATTTTTAACAATGAAGTGACATTTTTCAAAATTTAACTCAAGGTTACACTTGACACACATTTGAAGTACTAGAGAGAGTGAATTCAAGCACAATTCAAATGACTCACCATAAATGGAAAATTCATCCATGAAGACTTCCATGCAGTGTTCACTAAATTCTAAAAAGATACTCATCATACACCTCTGGAATGTTTCAGGAGCATTTCAAAGGCCAAAAGACATTCTCCTATATGCATATGTTCCAAAGGGGCATGTGAAAGTAGTCTTTTCTTGGTCTTGAGTTGTGATTGGGATTTGGAAATAGCAGGTGTATCCATCAAGAAAGCAATAGTGTGACTTTCCAGCCAATCATTCTAGAATTTGATCAAGGAATGGAAGAGGGTAGTGATATTTTCTTGTCTCTACATTCAATTTATTATTTTCAATGCACACACGCCATTTTTTTCACTCGAGTTGTCACTACCTCACCATGTTCATTTGTGACAACAGTTATGCCACCCTTCTTAGGTACAACTTGAATTTTACTAACCCATTCAATATCAGAAATTGGTTAGATAATACCATCTTGAAGAACCTTGGTGATCTCTTCCCTAACTACCTCAAGTATGAGTGGATTGAGTCTTCTTTTTGGTTGTCTAATTGGTTTGGATTACTCCTCAATATGGATGTGATGCATGCAAAGGGCAGGGTTTATTCTTGGTATGTCATCTAGGGTCCAGCCTATGGCCTTTCTGTTTTCCTCTAACACCTGAACAAGTTTGGACTTCTCAGTTTCAGTAAGTGAAGAAGAGATGATGACATGATAATAGTGATCATTGAAATGGAGTGCATATTTCAGGTGTTTAGGAAGATGTTTTATATCAGTATCATCTCTCGTTTGTGGGTTAGACAACTCATGAAAGGAAGAAGGGACTTCAGTTTCTTTAGATTCATTTTCTTTAATACTGTCCAAGGTGGAGCAGTAGAGATCAGAATTTATGCGAGATTCAAGAGAGTTTTCAAGATCCTCTAGATTGATATAGTCTATGAATGAAAGGTCCACATAAACATCACCATTTATGAAATTTTTAATCATGGTGTAGATTTCACAAGATCCTTTGTCATTAGAACATGAAGAACATGGTGGATTGGGGTTCGATTGACTCTTATGAAGTGTCCTCAGAAGCATAGATTGAGAATGTAGAGTGATCCTCAGTTGGGTATCGCCATGCTTGGAAAATTTTGAACTTGATTAGTTAGTCACCAAATTCCATTGATAAGATGCCTGAATGGACATCAATCTTGGTTCTCACAGTCATGAGGAATGGTCTTCCTAGAATTAGGGGAGATCGAGAAGAGTTCATCTCACCTTCCATGTCATGGACATTGAAATCAGTAGGGAAGATAAGATAATTGACTCGGGCAAGGACATCCTCAAGTATTCCCTCAAGACTGGCTGTGCTTCGATTGGCTAACTGAATGAAAACACCCGTTGGATGTAAGGGACCTAGACCAAGGTTGGAGAAGATGGATTTTGGCATGAAATTAATTGAGGCTCCTCGGTATATGAGTGCGTAATCAAAGTTGGAACTTTCAATTTGGCATGGGACCGTAATGGTCCCTGAATCCTTGCACTTTATGGGAATAGACTGTTGTGTGGAAACATTTCCTAAGGTCCTAACTTTCCTCTTGTGGGTACACAACTGCTTGATAAACTTGGTATACTTAGGAAATTGTTTTATGGCATCTAAGTGGGTAATGTTGTCTTCAACACATCTAAACATATTGAGCATTTCAGGATCGGGTTCAAAGGACTTCTTTGGATTAGATATGGCTTGAGGAAAAGGAATTGGGTTCCTAAGTGGAATTTAAGGAGATGAGGGAATGGTTTCAGGTTCTTTTTCAAGTTTCTTTTCATTTTCATTTTCTAGGTCAATATTCAAAGGAGGGTTGGATGAATTATTTTAAGGCTTAGCAATTTTATTTCCCAATCTAAGTGCAATTGCACTTACATTACCCTTGGGGTTGGGTAATGGTTGAGCTGGAAGATGGGAAGAATCATATGGTTTCTGCTGACTAAGGTGGGATGCTAGTAGACCGATTTGGGTTTCAATGTTCTTAAGTCTAGAATGAGTGAAGGAGGAAATATCTTCAACAACACTTTTCCATGGTTACTTGGAAGAAGAGGCTTGTACCGGATTGGGATTTCCTTGATTTTGATTCTTGAGAAATCAATTGAATTGGTTTGGGAATTGGGAAGGCTCACTAGGATAGTGGAATCCAAGAGAAGGAATATGAGGATTGATCCTTTGAGGTTCAGGGACAAAAGGATAAGGTTGTTGGAAATTACCAACACCTTGACAGTATTGAAACTGGTTTGGGTTTTGAGGAGGGAATTGAGGGGGATGAGAGAAGGGATTACCATACCTCGGGCCTTGGTTATAAGAAGATGAAAAGGCCTCAGAGTGAGGTTGGTTGAAGTTTCTAAAAAACTGACCTAATAGTTGAGGATTGGTGTTCCATTGAGCATATGCTGCATTGAGCTCCATTGGTCCAGATGAATCGGATTGATCCTCTTGAAGTTGTGGACATGTGTCAGTTGGATGAGATGAAGAGTTGCAGATTCCACAGTTTTTGACAGGTTCAGGAAACATTGATTGCTGAGAAGATGAGGTTGGGGATTTGGTATCCACAACTAGTTTTCTCACAAGACCTGTAAGTTCACTCTTCCACTCGGTCATTTTTTTGGATCAATTTATTGATTATCTTGGGCTTGTTTGAATTGAGCATGTTCTCGAGTATGGAGTTGTTGTGTCTTTGCATCCACGTTACCTATGAGATCTCTTGCAGCTGTAAGGGTTTTATCAACAAGATAACTGCCACTTACGACATCTATGAGAGTTCTCTCCATAGCCAATAATCCCTCATAGAAGTATTGGATCAAGAGTTGGTCAGGAATTTGGTTGTGTGGGAATGTTGCAACATGCTTTTTGAATCTCTCCCAGTACTCATGGAGTGATTCACTTAGGAACTTATGGATACCACTTATTTCCTTTCGGATAGAAGCAGTACGAGAAGAAGGAAAGAATTTCTCTAACAAGAGTCTCTTCATGTCATTCTATGTGGTTATGGAACCAGGAGGAAGGTAGTAGATCCATGACTTAGCAGTGTCAGCTAGAGATAAAGGGAATGCTCGAATTTTGATTTGTTCTTCAGAAACCCCTTGAGTATTCCTGGTAGAGCACACCACGTGGAACTCTTTAAGGTGGAGATGTGGATCCTCACCGGCTAGACCATGAAAATGAGGGAGAAGATGAATCAAACCTGATTTGACTTCAAATTCAGATTCAATGTTTGGATATTGAATACCAATAGGTTGGTAATTCATATTAGGGGTAGCAATTTCTTTAAGTTCTTGTTCCCTGGGATTGGACATTTCAAATTCAACTAGTTTGATGAGGACAGGTTCTTGAATGAGTTGATTATCTCTTATGTTCCTCCTAAGTTGGCGAAGTGTTCAATCAAATTCAAGGTCAAAGAAATATTTGGGATTTTTTGGGAGGCTACGGGGAATTCAGAAAGATTTGGAAGAAATATTAGAATAGTTTTTTTTTGTGTTTTTTCAGTTGATGATTTTTTTGTGAAGGCATGTTTTTCTTTGTGTTTTTTTTTCATTTTTTTTTCAAATTTTGTTTTTTTTGGTTTTTTATAAAAATAACCAGAAACTAATGAATAATTAAAAAAACATCCTCGGAAATGACGCCATTTGAAATGCATGGCCGATTGTCACCTATCAACCGGTCAATGTTCTGGTGCTCTGATAATGTGTATAGCAATACTCGAGTCGAATCCTCGGCGATGATACTTTGAAATAGTCGTTGGTTTTTAGTTGATTGTATTCTGATTGGGGGGGGGTGGTTTTCTGAAGAGCTTAATTTAAATGACTAATTGATTATGATTTATTTAACAAATTGATAATGAGTGGGTTGAGTTCTTCATTAGGTTAGTTAAGCTTGTGATATCCTTGAGCATTGCTTTATATTGCATTTAAATTAACACCCATGTCACAAGTTGATGTTGATTTGAATTCCCAAGTGTTAAGGATTTAATCCAAGCCTTAAATTAACTAAGGGTTCTAATCTTGATCATATCTTGTTTATGGTGGTGGATTTATGGGTCCAATAATCCATGGAAACCACACGTTAAACAAAACAAGTCATTAATCCATGACATGCTAAGTCCAATATACACAATGTTAATTCAACGAATACTCATCAAGCGAAAGCTCTCAATCGCCTAACATACCTAAATTAAAACTCACCCTAATGAGATATTTACTCCGCCATTAATATGTTTATTAATCTGGTAATATATGTTTATGGTGATGAATTATAAAGAGAAGAAATAGAAAGGGACAAGATAATAGTAGTGCGCCGAACACACACAGAAACGATGAAGAAAATTAAAAACGGATTTTCGATTGAATGAGGAAGAAAAATAAGGTAAGGGGATTCAACTGAATTTAAACTATTTTAAGAACATTAATTTTAGAATATAGAAGGTGGATGAGAATAAGAGATATTGATGAAGTAACTTGCATTAAAACAGAATTACAAAGAAAGAGACTTACATGATTAAAAAAACGAAGAACACGAAAGAAAGTGAAAACAAAGAGAGGAGGAAAGGTATCTTAAGTGAAAACATGAGTATGGAAGGTCCTACCAAGCCTTTGGAAATGATTTTTTCATGCCAATATGAGATCCTCTCTTTTAAAATTCAAACCCTTTTGAAAGGAGAGGAGGGGATGTATTTATAGCCCAAGGAGTGGACTGTTTGCATTCCAAAACAGTCCCTCCAACTGAACCGCAGATTTACCAATCTAGACAGATGAATCACGAGCTATTGTCTTCTAAAAAAATGTAGATATGGTTGTCTTCTGTACACCCTGAAAATGTTTCATCCTACATACTTTTTTAGACAATGTTATGGAAGTTTGATTAAACAAATGTAAACTGTCCATTTCAGTACAGACTTTCTAAATTCTCATAATGTGAATGGGTTTTGGAATAAGAATATGCCCTCAAATAAAAATAATTTCTTCAAAATAGTTTTCCATCCATATATCCTCTTTCACACTGAAAATTATCAGTGTGAATGGATGTCCACATCAATCGAAATGTCAATATTTGTGTGCTGATTTCATTTCTCGTCCAGAATGGCGGTCTGGATTTAAATGATTCAGTTGGGCCCCTTGTACACAGCTTTGGTCCATGAAATTTGTATCCAAGTTGACATGTAGTGTCCCACGAATTATGCCGCAGAATTAATGTTTTTGGACTTCTGGACTAAGCCGATTAAATCAAATATCAAGGCTGGTACAGTATGTTCATAGATTCTTTGGGCCTTTATTTGTGGTCCATATTTCCCTTCAAATGGAAGAGTTGTCTCATGATCCCTTATAATGAAATGTTCTATATTTAATTAGGAGTCATAAAAATTATGAACCAAACAATTTTGATCATCAGGGTGAGAGTTATTAATAAAATAGTAAACAAACTCAACTGGACTACTTCAAAAAATGAAAAAAAAATTATACTTAGTATTAAAACATTAATATTTCACACAAATTATGCACATTTCATATAAAATAAGTAAAGAGAGTATATAATAATTTATGAAAATATTAATAACATAAACTACAAAATAATATTTATAATTTTTTTATTTTTATTTTTACATTCATATTTTTGAAAAATATATATGTTAGATGATATTACATGGTGAAATTTTATGCACCGTCTCTACACATTTCATCTATGTTGTATAATGATGTTTTTCGTTTCATAAATGGATTATATGATTGGTTATCAAAACACATTGTAATGACCTCCCTTGAATATTATCATTGTTAATTTTTAACTATAAAAGAATAAATAAATGTTTCTCCCTCTTTTTCGTTTGTGTTTCATTCTCATGTTAGTTGGAACCTTCTCTCTCTCCAATCAACCTCTTTAAAATTTTCATCATTGTTTTCCCCCATTGAATAATAATTCCAGAGGAATACTGGTATTATTACACCAATTCCTCTTCCAATACCATAATTATTTCATTCACTAATGGAAATATTTTGTACAATCATGGGATTCAATCATATATTTCACTGTAGGATATTGGGACCCTTAGTTTTATAGAGGTATTTTCCCAAAGGATGGAATAGAGGCTTGAGGCTGACCCTGTTCAATTGATTTAGAGACATGATATAACATAGTCATTTCCCAGTGACTGTTTTGACATACATTTTATAAGGAAGTACTATTCATATATTTTATAAATAATGATCTTGGTCTTTTAGATATTGGTAATATTTTCCTTGACGATGTGGTATTTGTCTTCTGTTTAGTATTAGTTCTAGATATAGAAGATGTGTATATTGGGACTATGGACAACTCAACTTTTTTTAGATTCAAAAAATCATCAACAATACACATTATGATGAAATTCATTAACAATGATTGTTTTCATAAAATATTACAGAAAAATACTTTCTCCAGAATGAAGAAATAGTATATTTTTATGTAATTTTGAAATTGATTTAAAAAACATTATGAATGATTACATCAATATCGAGATCAGTATTTGTTTTTATTGTTGATTATCTAGACCTGATTAGGGTATAATAATTGAATCCCATGGACATAATGTAGAGACCATATACTATTGATCCACACCAACTCTGTTGATCTCTAAATGATGAGAATGTGTTTTTTGGTTCTAGAGCGGATGATCGATCATCATACATATTTTTTCACGATCACTTCATATTCCTTTATACTTAATGTAATATATGTTGTTCTTCCTAGGATTTAGAAGAATATATGTGGAGGAAATTGAGAGTAATGTTGTACACAATAATTATCCTCTTGTTAAAGGGGATATAATTCAATTTATATATACATAGATTGAGTTTAATACTTAATTAATTAATAAATCCATTAATAACATATCGATCCCCAAAGGAAACACATACCATGTAAAATATTATTATTATTATTATGTTTCATATTATGTTCATTTCTATATAAGGATAAAGAGTTATTTCACAATCCAGTAAATAAGTATTTATCAATAGAAAAATACGATCACTAAACCCCTGGTTATTTTTTTTAATTTTTGAATAAATATCTATATAAATATTAGTCAATAAATTAATAAATAAACAATATATTAATAGTTATGTGGATTAATATTAATGTTATATTTTCATAATTAAATTATTGTTTTCTTATTTGAATAAATGATTAATTATTACCATGTGAATAATAATAGATAAATAAATATAATTAATTCATATAATTAAACAATTACAAAAGGAATTATGTTTATTTAATGTTTTCAACTAGTCAAAAACTTATCAGTAAATATTAATGATAAATCTATAGAATAATATTTTTTCCAATTTTTAAATAAATAATATTTAATAGAGATCAATATAAAAACATTTTGTGTGGATAACTATGACGTCTCCTCAATTTTATTAAGAAGTATTCCTAATGTCTAAGATTAAAGTCTTCGAGTGGTTCATGGAACCCATAGATGAAAAAGATATTTCCCAATGAACAAAATACATATATGAACACTCACTATGTAATATAATAAAATTATTATGGTATCTCAATAATCAGGATTCAAAATATCTCAACACCCATAAAAATTTATGGGAAAATCCCTTTTCATCGTATTCATTAATAACATATCATTATTGATACAACCAATATAAAAAACTTCACTATGAAAATATTTCACAATGGTTTATATAAAAACATCTATGTGTGTGATTATTGACATGAATTTAAAAATATTTTCATCACTATGTAACATTACACAGACTCGTAGACATGAATATCCAATGACACCAAGAAAATGGAATTCCTACACATGGGGTCTATTCTCATAATCTCATGCCTTGGATATCACCATGTTTGAAACTCATGTGGTGAAGTCTCATCAACAATATAGTAATCTCACCATATAGTTAACATAATATTTTCCCCATAATAGAGTGTTATCATACCATATAATAATATTTATTAATATTCCCACAACATATCAAGGTTCTCATTATAGAAAGGAACTTTTATGACTATTTAAATGAGATGGATACTCTATGACCTCATTACATTAATTTCACATGAAATAATAAATAATATGCAAGAAAATTTTTATTAATATTCACCTATTTGTATATAAATTCTCTCTATTGTATAGACTGTAGGCTTGAGAACACAAAATCCAACAGACTCCAACTTATACTTGAGCCGACAACATGATACTTTTAGCATTATGGATATCAAATGAAGAACCTGTTTCTATTTTTATAATTATTTAGTTATGTGGTACACCTTAACATCTTATGAAGAAACACTACTCATGATTATTTCACCTCTCTGAGAAAAATCCCTCATGAGATGATATTTTTCAAGTGTATGCTTCATCCAATGATGTGGATATGGATCCATTGAAAAATCTACGGCAATAGTGTAATCACAAGATGGTATGAAATGTTACTCAATAATAGAAAATACATTAAGGTATTGGATGAATTTTCATATCCAATACAATTCATTACTTTCCATAGAAGAAATAGTGTACTCAGACATCAATGTAAAATTAAGAACTGTAGCTTATTTTGAGGGCTTACATCTCACAACACGTCCATTAATAGTGAAGTGGTATCCCGAATTTGAGTTGTGATCATCATGATTTGTTTGGAGACAATAATATTAATATGATCTAATATCAAGCTCCAAAACTCGTCTCTAGACAATTAACATATCCCTAGTATTCCTCAAATACTAAAAGATAATATTGACTTACATCCAACGACGGTCACCTGGGTTAGTATGATATCTTTTTACCACACATAAGGAATATGATACATGTATCATAGTATACAACATAATACATGACTAACCCAATCAAAAATATATATATAATCATTTCACCATTATTATCACCTCATAAGTCTAAGTACACATTTTCGTGGATTAATAAATGTGATGTGGCACTGGTAATAGTCTCCACTTGGATGTTTTTCATATTGAATCTCTAAAATTTCTTATAAATATAAATATTTTCATTTAGTCTATGTGGGATATTGGATCTATCATGATGGATCTGGAACCTGAGAATATACGATTCATCAACTAATTCATTTATGGATATGAATGTGTATATCCCTAAATTAATATATTGTATGTCCCATTTACCACTTCAAATAATTACAATGACATTAATATATAGTATTATAAACATGGACACACTCCCACATAACATATTATACATGCATGACTCATATTCAATCATTCTGAAACCAAATTATATAATAGATATATAAAAATGATTAATCCATTATCTTGATTATTCTTTAATCTATAAATATATATTTCTTAGTTTCATATATTGATAGCATCATTTGGGGTCACAAAACATTTTGGTTGGGTCATATGGAAATCTTCAAGATGATATTCGATTTTGTTATTAATATTTTTCATCGCTCATATGAATATTAGAGTCATGATGATATTTAATAGAAATTTTAATTTTGTTATATTTCAAATCATGAACTAGTTAAAAGGTTGTTATAATAATATATTACTTGAAATAGTTTTAATCCCATTATATTTATTCATTCCTTATATGAACTATAATGAACTGACCCTAGTTTCCCAGAGCCGATGAATTATTTTATTACATTGGAATGATCATAAGAGACCAAATCCTGTATGAAATTTCATTTTAGTAGCCTTTGAAATATGAGAAACAAACATAAGTTTTACATTACATCTTGAAATAAAAAACACCACTTTATCCTTTTTAAAACTCTCATATCCAATAGAATATCCCTATAGGTAAATCATAACATACTTCTTCACACCCTGGTAAAAAATGTAATATACGAAAGGGCTGAGCTCAGATGCACAGTAAGGATAAACAATATAGAATAACTATCACAAATAATGATAAACATTTAAGGCAAGGTGTAAAACTAAAACATAACCATTTTGAACATAGTATTTATCATAATTTGGGAAGAATAAAATAAATAATTCTTTTTAATCTTTTACAAGGATATTCTACGAGTCGAATAATCACATGCAGTACCACTAAATAATCTCATAATGAGGAAATTCATAATGCCGGACAACATAACCATACTGTCAAGGCCTCAAGCCAAGACCATTACCATACTATCAGGGCCAGTTGTCAAGACCATTACCATACCCTCAAGGAATTGTGAAAAGACACTAGTTAGTCTCATGAGACCTACCGATACATCAAGGAGTTATACTAGGCCGAACCTATCACTTACGATGTCCAATGAATTCCTCATATGTAAAGGGTGAAACATAACATAAACATTTATATTAAAACATTCAAATTAAATTTCAATACATTAACCATCAACCCTAAATTGTAAAAAAATAGCACATCCACATTCAGACATATAATAAAACCTTTATTACAATATTTAATATTATTTGATAACAAATCAACCTTAATCAAGCATAAAACCAAAAAAAATGTTGTTGACATATATAAAAATACTCTAATAAATTTATTAAAACACTTTGAGAGTAATATCCCCTTTTTACATTGATATAATTTAAAAGCAATGCAATTATAAAAGAAAAAATATCTTTTGAAAATATCTTTTTAATATTCTAAGGGAAGCATCTAAATGATAAGATAACATTATATCAGGAATGTTAGAGTTATTGGCCTAGAACCAACTAATTTTTACTTTATTCATTAATAAATACCTTATCACATCTTGATTGTTCTTCTCTGTGACAATGCATGTGATAATGTCCTAAGGTCAACAGTTTCCTTAAAGGGTCATACCGGATCCCTACTATGATGAGAACATGGATGTTCCATAACACTATTCATGAATATATGTTATATGGCTGGATGATGTTATTTTAGGGACAAAAATAATACAGGCCATTAGGGGTGAGGAATCATAAAACATCTAGGCACCCTCTCATGGTGTGCTCCCTTGGTAATATCTAAGAGGATATTATGAAAACGAGACCTACTAGTCGAAAATCCACATTTCATAGTGTCATTGGATCTTCCTATCTGGGGAAATGTGTATTGGTAATTAGAATTTAGGATTATTATTAATGGGTATTACAACTCGCGTAGTTAGATGTGTTGACGAAAACAGTGATGACACACTGTTCACAGTGAGGTTGGATACGTTGGGTGTGTCACGAGTGATACTGCATTAATAGATAATGTGAGAAAGGATTTCTCCATTCTTTTCAATAACAGAAGTAGATATCTTAGGCCCTTTTATGGAATTGATATATCCCAAATAAATCCATATCCATGGTAAGGAATGGGAAAGTTCAATTTGAGGAAGTCAAAGAAAGAATAATTGAGCACATGGGATGATGGCATCAACATGCAACATACTTGATTGAGATTTAGAGACAGAGGGATTATATTACATGGTAAGCATTCGTATGAGGTGACATGTCATTGTGGAATTAACATAGTTCTCTATGGGTGCCTTGTCATGTTGTTAGATGCTAAACTGGGACTTTACGTAGGATCCGCCTAATTCTACTAATAAAGAGGCCGATAGGGTCATACACTAACGGTTTCCAAGTATCTCAGTTAAATATTAATTTAATAAGTTAAAAAAAGATTATTCCTGATTGTGGTCTAATAATTATTTTAGGATACCTAATTGCATTTATTTCGATACTAGTTATTCGAGGGAATATATTGTGGGTGAAATAATATATTTATTAGTGCGTAAAGAAATGATATTTATTTTAAGAATAAATAACCATTATTCAGGGTATAAAAAATGTGGTGGAGAAAATGAAAAAAAATTGAAAAAATGGTACACACTGTGTATATTAAATATACATGCTGTGTATTTTTTTCTGGGAATTTTCGAGAAATAATATTATGTGTAATTCACTGGGTGCATGTCAATTAATAATAATAGTCAATAGTTATTATTAGACCTGGGGTATGGCTAAGAATTAAATGAAATGAATAAATTCTTTCGTGTAATTAATTCATTTTATTATTATATGTTATTAAAAATCCCAATTATATATTTCTCATTAGCCTAGACATTTTTAGGTGTTCTTTATAAAGGATTAAAAAAAGCTCAAAAGGAAAGGGAGAATTGTTTTCCACCTCCACCAGATCAAGGAGATCGAAGGCAGGCATCCCAACCATAGACACTTCCGTACTAGCACCCATAGATCCCTTCGATGGCGTCTGGAGATATGTGGAGCACGTGCGAATCACCGCTAGAGGAATCATTCACTTTGATTATACGACAAAATGATGGATCACATCAGATTGTGACAAAAAATATCAACAGAGAAAGAATTACATCAAATTAATTCTTGTCAATTAATTAAATTAATTATAACCAACAGATGATGATCTTATTTATAGTTCCATGACTCCCCTATTTCTTTTTCATTCCTCGTTCTATTCCAAAGATCTGGAATTGTATTATCATGACGGATCTCAGATTGATTGTTGTTAACACTAAAATTAAGGTTGGGTACACCCACCAACGAACTTCTGCTACGCTCGGAACCAACAAGTGGTATCAAAGGGGTTATATTGTCGATTGTAATTATTTAGTTTTTCATTTTTGATTTAAGCATTAAATAATTTAGTTGTTTTAATTAAAGTTAAACATTCTTTAAAATCTGAATCTTGATATCTATTCCTCCCCTCTCATTTCTCGGTCACCTCACAGAAATGAATTTTTCTTTTAATTTTGATTAAAATTAAATAGAGGATATCATTAAGTGGTTCCAAACGTTCCTGGCTGTATAACACCCGAATTCACGAAATTTATTCATAAGTACATGATGTGTAGTCTAGGATCAATTCCTTAGACTGGTCTTCCAAATCAGGTCATGTAAAGGGATCATTTCTAAGACATAAATGACATCGTTTGTTGACCAGAAACAGGTGGCACACAGTTTCTGGATTACATGTCCTGTGGTCCACTAAACACAGATTGTAGTCCTTTCAGGATAGGGTTGGAACGTGTACCTCGTACATGTCTTGACCAGCCGAAAACCATGTAATGTGGACACTACATGGTGTGTGTCCCATTGAACACGCCATGTACTCCAAAAATCGTCAATGTACATCTACACGCCATGTCCCCGGGCATGTAGTTCGGATGGAAGGTGAAACAAATACACGCCATGTAGTCAGAAAAACACACTGTGTACACATCCAGATTACACAGATTTGTTAAAATTTATTATTATATTATAAAAACCCTTGATACGTGTACCATAGTACTGGCATAAAGATGAGGCACAACATGTGATAGTTGTTTTATATATATGTTCTTAATTTAACATCAGAGTAATGTTCATTTCTACTCGTTGGGTAGTTGTGAATGAGAATTCATCGGGTTGTCTCCAAGGTACACAGTATGTACAATGATGAATTTAAATGACTTTATTTGTTTAAAATTATTATGGATGAGAATCTCAAATAAATTCAGAAAAAGGGTTTAAGATAAAAGGATTGGTCAATTAAAGGTAATTAATTGATTCGGGCGTGATTTATTTTAAACACGAACAATTAAAGAATTAAATGCTAGTATTATTTATGCATAAATATCGTTTAATGTATGGGTGATAATGAACTAGACCAAGACCTTTTTATGTGAATTATTGCTTTTAATTTATTTATCAAAATTAAATTTTTTATCATGTGAGTGTTCTCCTCATTAATATGTAGGACTTGTGCACCCAAGGATTATTTTATGTAGAAAACACCTTTTTATACCTCACCTGTATGTGAGATAAATTCATATGTAATGGATGGTGCTCCCAAGATAGTGGAGTCGGCTCAAGTCCAGAGCCAAGGTGAAACCAATCCATGGAGATACAAAGGTTGACAAATGGAAAGCTGTAAACACGAACCAGAAAATTCCAATCTGTTTCTCCCTAAGGTCTTTGGTTAGTTTATCAGCTGCTAGATAAAGTAACCAATATAACAAGCTCATGATCATATCATTTATTTTATTTCTTTTAGTTTCATGGTTTATTTATTTTGGGTGTGTTTTTACGATCACACAATTAATTAATTAAACAAGCATGGAAGATGGAACTATAATAAGATCATCTTATGCGTAAAATATTTCCATAGACATGGTTAATCACTTAATTATATCCCACATAATATTAAATATCATGTAATATATTATAAATAAATTGGTAATTTATGTATAAAGATAACATCCCTCAATGAAATATTATGTCGATGTAGCCTTCCATAATCATGGTTTCAATCTAACTGTAGTTCAAAGTGCTTGAACAACCATAGTTGGGGTGCATTAAATTATCAGGGAATTCCAATTCAATGTTTTGGGTTTTAGTTGAATTAGTTTTCATCAAGTGTTTACTACCACAACAGTACTTGGTGTGACGAAGAGGCAATGGGTGAGTAAACATATAAATAAAAGGTTTTAGTATTGGGGAGTCCACTCAGCGGATCAAGGAGCTGCGAGTTAATGCAGTTGGCATTTGGAATGCATACCTAAAACCCATAAAGTTGCTTTTCCAGCCTTATTTGGGGTAATGTAATTGGGAATATGGATCATTTCCATTAGAATATTCAGGCAACAAAATATTCCAAAGTTAATGGTGATGGCTATTGGATTTCGATAAAATAGTGGGAGACTAATACATATTCATTTTTTTATTTGTCTCAGTTTATCAGAATAAAGTACTAAACCATTGATCATATTAATTTGTAGAAATGTAAAGAAAAATGAATTCAGTCATATCATTGGAAACCATAATCGAGAATGAAAACCTTCTAACCGGTACCTATTTCCAAGAGTGGTAGAGGCGTTTACGCGTCATCCTTCACCATGAGAGGAAATTGTATATATACGAAGAGCATATTCTAGTTGCGCCTAGAAAAGAGGCAACTAATGAGGAATGATATATCTATATGAAACACTTTGATGATGACATAGATGTCCAGAGTTTCATGTTGTCATCCATGTCTAATGAACTCTTGAAGCAACATGAAAACCTGGACGCGTATAGAATGACATCTCGCCTTAAAGATCTATATCAAGAGAAGGAGATACAAGAGAGATATGAGATCTCCAATACATTTTTTATAACTATTCCTGGAGATTATATTCCATATGGGCCTCATGTAGTCACTCTCATTTGGTTCATTGAACACTTGGACATCTTAGGGATTATGTTTCCGGATTAGTTGTGTACATATATCATCATATCATCACTTCCCAAGACCTTATCTAGATTTATTTTCAACTACAACATGATCAACAAATAAAAGTGTCTATCAGAACTTCTGACCATAACTCACCAGGTAGATAAGGACATGGGGTATGAAAAACCCGCAATCCTTATGGTGAATAAGAAAAGTAAGGACAAGGAAAAGGGTCTAAATACTTATAAATGGTCTGAAGCCCTCGAGTGTCATCCCTCCATAAAGGGGAAGATCCAGAGGCAGGGCATGTAAGGGGAGGCGATATGTTTTTCATGTGGAAAGCAAAGCCATTGGAAGATGAACTGCTCCTAAAAGCATGGGGATGAAAATGGTGCATTCATTATCATGTGTAATCATTCCATTTCGACACATTGGGTATTAGATACAGATTTTGGGGATCACATCTGTATTCAAATGTAGGATCCATGTAGATTTATAAATATTTACAAAGGAGAGGCGGATCATCAAGCTGCCAATGGCATGAGGCTGGCTGTGTTAGCCATTGGAGATTACCACCCCTCATTGCCGACTGGGATGATTTTGGTTTTACATAAGTCTTATTAAGTTCCTAGTGTTACCAAGAACATAATTTCTATATCTTTTTTGTGTATTGATGGATTTATTTTCATGTTTGGAAATAAGGGTTGTATCTTTTATAAGAATAACATATGTTATGGTATGGAACATTTAAATAATGGTTTGTATGTATTAAATTACAAATAACAAGTGTTGGAAATCGATAATGAAATAGATTCACATTACTCATACATCACCATGTTATGGCATCACCGTCTCAGTCAAGTAAACTAGAAGAGCTTGACAAAGCTCTGCCAAGATGGCTATTTAGACTCTAATGAGCTAAAACCACTTGATAGATGTGACACTTGTTTATAGGGTAAAATGACAAAGCCTCCTTTCAGTGGACAGGGTGAAAGGGACACATAGCTTGTAGGATTGGTACACACAGATGTGTGTGTACCATTTCCAGAAGAATCTAGTGGTGGGTATTCTTACTTCATTACTTTTACTGATGATTTGAGTAGATATGTCTATGTCAAATTAATGAGGTATAAGTCAGAAGCCTTAGAGGAATTTAATGGATTTAATAATTAAGTATAGAATCATCTTGGTAAGATGATAAATATGCTTCGATCGGATCGAGGTAGAGAATATCTGAACGAATATTTCATCGATCTTCTAAGAGAGTCTATGATTCTATCTCAGCTCACCCATCCTTATACACCACAGCGGAATGGTGTTAGTGAAAAAAAGGAAATGAACCATGTTGGACAAGGTGAGGTCGATGATGAGTCATGTAGGACATCCTTTGTCCATTTGGGGATATGCATTATAAACTGTAGCATACACATTAAACCGAGTATCATCTAAAGCGGTCAATGAAATTCCCTCCGAGTAACGGAATGGAATGAAACCCATTCTGTCTCACACATGTGTATGGGGATGCGAGGCGTTTGTTATTTCCTTCTCAGGCAAAAATCTAGCACCTCATGGCCCAATTTTTTTCTTTATAGGATATCCCAAAGAAAAATAATGATATTACCTATATAACCCTTCATACAAGAATGTGACTATTTTCGGACAATCCTTCTTTTTTTGAGAGGGATCACATCCTCAAAAAGGATAGTGGGAGTAAGATTAACTTTGAATAAGTTGATGCTCAAGATACACAAGAGTTTGTACAGGAACATGTTCTACTGGTCCCAATGGAAGAGGTTCTATAAACACATGTATTGCGTAGGATCTCAAGAGAGGTAAGGGTAACTGAGATATTTGGTTTCCTAGTCACCGAGGATCATGAATCATTATTGTTGGACAATGATGAACCTATCTTCTACAAAGAAGAAATAGAAATATTAGAAGATGAAAGATGTTTAGAAGCAATGACTTGTGATATAGATTCCATGTATCAGAACCATGTGTGGGTTCTAGTCGATGAGCCAGTTGATTTAAATCCAGTTGGATGAAAATCGATATCTAAGAGAAAATTGGTCATGGAAGGTAATGTTAGCACCAATAAAGCGAGGCTTGTGGCTAAATGATTCAGACAGCATCAAGGAATTGAAAATAATGAAACCTTCTCGCCAGATTACATTTATAAATCCATTAGAATCATATTTTCCATAGCAGCATACCATGACTATGAGATTTGAAAAATGGATGTCAAAACTGAATTCTTTAATTGGAACCTTCAAGAAGATGTCTATATTACACAACTAGAAGGTTTTGTGACACCAGGTGAAGCCAAATGGGTTCTCAAGTCACAAAAATCCATTTATTTATTAATGGAAGCATCTAGGTCATGGATCATTCAATTTGATGAAGCCATAAAAGAATTTGGTTTCATTAAGAATGAAGGAGAGACATGTGTTTATATGCTGTTTAATGGGAATGTCGTCGTTATCCTAGTAGTATATGTTTATGACATATTTTCTATTGGAAATGATGTACCAATCTTATAGACAGTTAATGAATAGTTTCACAAGTGTTTATCCTTGAAGGACTAGGGTGAAGCAACCTACATTCTAGGGATCATGATCATTCATGATAGATCCAAGAGGCTGCATGGACTAAGTTAGTATACATACATTGACAAGATAGTAAAGAGATTTAGTATGGAACAATCCAAGAAGGTATTGGTTCCAGTGTCACATTGCCTACATATTTCTAAGAAAATGTGTCCTCATACACAATAAGAGATAGATATAATGTGTAAGATCCCATGCTCTTTGGCTATAGGATCCATCATGTATGCCACGTAATGTACGAGGATTGATGTTGCCAATGCATTGATCATATTAGGCTGATATCAAGCATATACAAGAGGAAATATTTGGACTTCTGTTAAGACTATCCTTAAGTATATGAGAAGAACTAAGGATATGTTCCTGGTGTATGTAGGAGACGAGGATCTTGTCATCAAATGGTATGTTGATGCTGGCTTTTAGATAGATCAAAATGATCTAAAGGCGCAATCTGGATATGTTTTCTGTCTCAATAGAGGAGCTGTGAGATGGAAGAGTTCGAGGAAACCAATTGTTGCCAATTCTAAAGAAAATTCCGAATATATAGTGACTTATGATGTAGGAAAGGAAGCCATTTGTATTCAGAACATTGTCCAAGAGCTTGATGTGGTTCCTAGCAGTAAAGATCTTATCATTTTGTATTGTGATAATACTGCATCAGTGGATCTTTCAAAAGAACCATGGTCACATCAACAAACAAATCACATACTCCAGAAGTATCCCCTATTGAATTATTTCTATCAAAGTTGTGAAGTTTCATTGAGTAGAGTGTCCAGGGAAGAGAACATGGAAAACCCCATGACTAAAGGCCTATCTTAGAAGAAGCAGGAATATCATGTGCGAGCTAGCGGGTTAAATGTTGTTAGCCGTTGGCTATAGTCCAAGTGGGAGTCTGTTGGAGTTGGTGGCCTAGAACCAACTAATATTTTTTACTTTATTCATTAATAAATACCTTATCACATCTTGATTTTTCTTTTTCATGACAATGCATGTGATAATGTCATAAGGATATTTGTTGCATTAAAAGGTCATAGCGGATCCCTGCTATGATGAGAACCCATATGTTCCAAAACATTGTTCATGAATATATGTTCTATGGCTGGATGATGTTATTTTAGGGACATAAATAATATAGGCCATTAGGGGTGAGGACACGTAAAAAATTGAGGCACATTGTCATGGTGTGCGCCCTTAGTAATTTCTAAAAAGATATTATGTGAACGAGACCCACAAGTAGGAAATCCACATTTCTTAGTGTCATTAGATTTTCTTATTTGTAGACATGTGTATTAGTCCTTAGAATTTAATATTATTATTAATGGGTATTACAACTCATGCACTTAAGTGTATTAAAGAAAACACTGACAACACACTGTTCATAGAGAGGGTGATATGTTGGGTGTGTCACGAGAGATATGAAATTAATACAATGTGAGAAAGGATTTGTCCCTTCTGTTCCACAATAGAAGTAGATATATTAGGTCCTTTGATGGAATTGATATAGCCTAAATAAATCCATGGCCACGGTAAGGAATGGGAACGTTCAATTCCGGGAAGTCAGTGAAAGAATAATTGAGCACATGGGTTGATGACACCAGCTTGAAACCCGCTTGATTCGAGATATCGAGACAAAGGGACTATATTACATGGTAAGTGTTCATAGGAGGTGACACATCATTGTGGCATTAACTAATTTCTATATGGGTGCCTTGGCATGTTGCCATATGCTAACCATGGAATTTATGTAGGCTCCTCTTAATGCCACTAAGAAAGAGGCCAAGAGGGTCATATACTAAGTGTTTCTAAGTATCACTATTAAATATTAATTCAACAAGTTAAATAAACATTATTCCAGATTGTGGTTTAATAATTATTTATGGATTCCTAATTTCATTTATTTCGATACTAGTTATTCGAGAGAATAAATTGTGGGAAAATATTATATTTATTAGTGAGTAATGCAGTGAAATTTATTTTAAGAATAAATACCCATTATTGAAGGTCTAATAAATGTGGTGGAAGAAAAAAAATAAAAA
Source organism: Viscum album (assembly GCA_963277665.1). Taxonomy (NCBI): domain Eukaryota; kingdom Viridiplantae; phylum Streptophyta; class Magnoliopsida; order Santalales; family Viscaceae; genus Viscum; species Viscum album. The sequence continues at coordinate 1,219,646,253 of OY728166.1, read as the reverse complement.
AATGGAAAAATAAAAGGTACACACCGAGTATTTTAAATAAACAGACCTTTTATTTTCTCTGGGAATTTATGAGAAATAATATTATTTATTTAATTAAATAATATTAGGTGTAATTCCCTGGGCAGATGTCAAGTAATAATAATAGTCAACTATTATTATTTGATATCGGGAATTGAAAATAATTAAATGAAATGAATAAATGATTTCATGTAATTAAATCATTTTATTATTTTATGTAATTAAAAATCCCAAATATATATTTCTCAATAGCCTAGCCATTTTTAGGGGTTGTGCACAACCGATTAAAAAAATATCTCAATCCAAGAGAGAATTTTATTTTCCACCACGATTGCTATCAAGTTATGCGAGAGAGATCCACCTCCACTAGATCAAGGCGATCGAAGGCGGAAATCACATGCAAAGTCTCTTCCACTCTAGCACCCGAAGATCCCTTCGGCGACGTCTAGAGATACGTGGAGCATGTGTAGATCACCGCTAGAGGAATCCTACACTTGGATTCTACGACGCAATGAAAGATCACATCACATTGTGACTGGAAACATCAACAGAGAAATAATTCCATCAAGGTAATTCTATTCAATTAATTAAATTAATTATAACCAACATATGACGATCCTATTTATGGTTCTATGACTCCCCTCTTTCTTTTTAGTTTTTCGTTCTATTCCGAAGATCCGTCATTTTATTATCGTAACTGATCTCAGATTGATCTTTGTTAACACTAAAATTAAAGTTGGGAACACCCACCAACAAGTATCCATTACGCCTAGAATCAATAGGAAAAAGTCTCTCATTCCATATAAGTTAAAAAACATTATTTCATTAATTTGTCGAAAGGGTCACAAAGTACCTAGTTTGGAAAACAACAGAACGATTCCATTAAAAACATATTATAAAAATAAAAACATGGGTATAAATGACATTAAAAAATATTAGATATTAAAAAATTGAAATATGTTATTACGAAACACTGAATTGGATAATAAATATGTCACGGTAAATACTTACATATAAACAACCTCGAATAATAATGGGATTCTAAAATTAAACCATAAATAATACTTTCATTTAGTAGAGGGTGAGTTATCCTCATTTATAATGGTTAAAAAAGTTTATTAAATTATACTAGGATGGTATCCATATTTATTATATCATATATGATCCTCTTATATCATTTTGGTAATACGATTTCAGTATTACCATTTTTCGGGTGTTAACTGCTTCATTTTCCAATTTCAATTTTTTCATGTAAGTCATGTTTGTTTTTCATAGGATTTATTTTATTCATATACCATAAGAAATTAATTTCATAATTAGTATTTCTAGTCATCATATAAATTTTACAATCATTTTGGAATGGTTAATGTGGATAATGTATCTCATCACGTCGTGGAGATGGTAGGTCGTACGTACGCACAAGTGACATTATCATTCTATTGATGGTTAAATGGTATGGAATTGGATGGTATATTAATTATAAAATGTATTTATAATCTTATATTAATTATTTAAATAAATTAATCTCATTATTATACCCATACATATAAAGTATTGTTAAATAAAAAATTATACCACAGTACGTAGAATATAAGCCTTACGTACACACACATGGTGATATTGTTATTTGTATGATGGATAAAATGATGAATATGGTTGTCCCATGATTATAATAAAATCTAATAATGTAGAATATATAGGATTTATTACCTTATTATATAATCAACATTGAATGAGAAAATAGAAGAATAAAATAATTTTAAAAGATGTGATAAAACAATTACCTCTTTTTTGAGTATCTCCTTTTGATTTTAACAAAAGGATTATTTAAGACAGCTTCCTCACCAATGTGTGGCCTATAAGATGAAGTGAATGAATTTGAGATAGGAAATGGAGATGGTTTTTTCGAGTCAAATTTATTTTTATGTGTGATTAAAAGAAATGGATATGTTCCCTTTTAAAAGAGAGGGGAGGGGCATATTAAGAATCTCTCAAAATATTAAAAAATAATAAGAAAATTATAGTTCTAGATAATTAAAAATGATCCATAAATGAAATTTATAATAAATTTTAGATCATATCCTATCTCTTTGTAATTTTTTAATCATTTTTGTTATTTTGAAATAATTTAATAATAAAATAATTCAATATTATATTATTATTTTAAAATTTAATATAAATCATTTAAATTGACATAAAATATAATAAGACGAAGTGTTAATTATAATATAACGCTATAACAAATCTATAATATTCCATATAAATATTTTAATATTTTATACACATTAACTAATCCACAATATAATTAAACTAATATTATTAAAATCATGTATTCTATATTTATGTTAATTTAACTAATATTGTTTTATAATTGAAGATAATTTTAAGGTAATTATATAACATATAAATATTAAAAATAAATTTATATAACTAAAATAATTTCATTTATATAAAAATAGACATTTATATTCGTTCATATCTTGATTTTGTCCCTATGTGGAAACATAAATGATATTAAAATACAAGATAGTGATATTTTGTATCTATCTTTGATTTAAATAATATATAATTCATTTTCACATATAGGTGTCCCCAACAAAACTAAAAATATATCATAATGTGATAAGTGTTAAATATTAATTATCCAATAATTATTTATATATGTTTTGGTTTTATTTTAATAATTATAATTTTTATTTACCCTTAATTAATTTCCTTAACTCTTACCATGATAACATGTGTTTTTATTAATAAGGGATAATACAGTCACTATAAAATGTAAAAGGAGACATAAATGGACCATTGGTGACCCATTTAACTTCATAATAAATATTTGGTTGAGGTTTATATTTTTTTTAATTTTCTATAGTTTAATGAAATATTATTTATTTTAGAATATCAATAGTGTCAATTTTGAGACTAGTCTTTAGCTTCCATTTTAAAATATCATAAAATAAATATATTTTTAAACCAACTCATTTAAAACCATAAATAATATGTAAAATTCATCAATAAAATTAATGGATACCAATAATACAATAAAATTATATTTAATTTATTATTTTTAATAACATTTATTTGATATTACTATTAATAAAATAACTTCTTTGTCAATATTGAGTCATCGTTAATGGTAATTATTTAATCTCTAAAAATTATAAATAAATTTATATGATATACATATATCTATTAGTATTCCAGATACTACCTATAGTCCATGTTATCTCCTGGTTTTCCATATATTAAAATTACTATACTTATATAAAATGACAGTGTCACATTTTGTCACACTCATTATTTTTATTAATAATAATTTTATATTGATGGAAAAGTTCCCATTAAGTGATTACAGTTCGAACCTTAAATTATAAGAGTCTAATTTATTAATCCAATAAGATATTTGTATGTGTTAGGGTAATGTTATAATATTAGTTTTACATTTAATTTCCTGATTTACAATTAATCTTGGTAATAAAAAAATTAATAAAGTTGTTATTCATAATGTTTGAAAAAAGTAACCTATTAAATTAATTTGGACCTGATAATTCCAAATATAGAATCCATTTTTCATAATTTAAATCATAAAATTTATAGTTACTAATTTAAAATTATCTCATGTTGACAAAACATGAAAACAAGTATTTTATAAGTAAAAACCATCAAAAGATTGACATGTGTTAATTTCCAATTTTAACGTGAAAATAATTCCAATGGCCTAAATTATTTTAAATTAAAAATCATAATCTAGCTATAATTTCAAAAAATTAAATGTATAATATAAAAATATATGTAAATTATATGAAAAATTAGTTTTGAATTAAAATGCAGTATTGTTTACTATTAATTAAAATAAGAAATTTGTCAGAAAATCCCAAATATTTATCCATTCTAAGTTTTAATGTCGCTATTATAAAGGTGGTTTTTATATTGTAAAATTAATTATATATAATTTCCCAATATTTTATTTAGAAATATTTTTCCATTAAAAGCTGGTAAAATTGGTAATTTTTAAAAACATTCTTTTATTTGAAAAATTAAATTTTTTTTATACCATGAGTAAGAAACAAATAAGATGAAAATTGAAATTTTATAGAATATATTAAATTCAAAATGTGGTAACTACTATTCATAACCTTTCTTTATAAATTTAGTCAGGGTGCACTCGAACTCAGTGTTACATATAGTGAAAGAAATTGGAATTATTATAAAAGAAGCCTACCGTGGAAACGTGGGGGGTTACAGGTACTCACTTTTCCATCAATGTCCAATTTTTTCTGGAATTCCCATATTAAACCAATTAATTTTAAATCAACTAATGAATCTACCAAAATATAGACGGAATTTTATTACAGGGAATCTATTTTGGAATTCATAGCTTCATTCCACTTGTAAGATTCTATTTCACTTGTGACATAATTATAGGATATATGATCCTTATTATTTACTAAAAATGATTCACCATAATTTGTGACTAAAATCACAGATCTTTCTTGATCTATAACCTATCTTATACTATTAAATAGTACTCTAGTCAGTAGAACATCATATTTTTTGGATATTTATCGAATCAATTAATATTCCAACTCTTTTATATCTTAATACACAAATTAATAATTTTCTAACTCACTCATAGTATATAATTTAGATATGTGACCCCTCTAAAATAATATTGGATTTCTATTGATGAAAACATTCTTATCTGAGTGACAATATAGGTAATATCCAATTATTTCTTTGAGTTATTTGTTAATCATACACTTAGTGCATCAGGGTGTATGTTAGTCAGCATAAATATAATAAACTAATTCATGGAAACCACATACATATATATATGGTAAATACGTTTATATCGTTAAAAAATTTCATATGTAATACCATTTGTAACTTTGGATACCACTCATTTTAAAAATTTATAATTTTTAGTAATGTTTATCCCCAGTTTGATAATGGAAGTCTCCCTTGGATCATCATTGATATCACCATTTTCAGTAGGGTGTGTTTCCTCATATCATATAAATCATTCAATTGTGGTGTATTTAGAGTTGTTATTAGATACAAAATCTTCAATTCCCCAAATAATGAATGATTTATTTATTAATAAATTCTACTCAACAATCAATGTGGATTTTCGTAATCTCCTTATCCACATTGTTCTAAATATCATTCATACATTTCATGAATATATCAACAGAATAGTAATTATACATTATTAAATAGATATATCTATATCTAGTAAATTCATTGTAAAATGATAGGATTTATGAGTATAAAACCAACGGTTTAACAAAAGATAGTTCACATAAGTTGGTATAATCGAACTCAAATAGATTCGCATCGCTTTAAAAATTTCCATTAAATAGGGATTTAGTTATTTCCCCTTATAAACATATTTTAAAAACACTATAATCGTTTAGTTTAAATTATTCAAAATATGCATGTAATGTAATCTAAGAAAAAATGTTTCATTTAAATGACCTAGAAAATGATGCAATAGTTGGGTGAAGCCTGAGTCATGTGAAATATTTTTATTTTTGATTTATATTACACAGTTCATGTAATAAAACACATAATGATTATTATTTAAATATTCTTTACTATATTTTTTTTGATTTATTAAAGAAGAAAAATATTATACCGAAGTATTAAATAAATATCCATATGTATCATGTATAGACACATAAATAATGTTTATTGAAACTAAGAACCCATAATAATTATCTTTAAATATTAATATATTTCCAATTGGAAAAGTAAGAGGGTAGTCTCATATAGCCAAAATTTCATGTCTAGATCCATTGGTTACTCATATATCTATATCATTGTGATCAATATTCAGGAATGTACTCGGTTCCCCTATTTGAATACATATGTGGTCACCACATGTTAAATAAATAACCAAGATATAGAAATAGATTGAATGAAATTGATAACAAACAGATATAACAATTCCCCTTATCAATTTTCCAAGGTCTAGTTTTCCATCCAGCATCCCTTCACATCAAATGTGACAAAGATTATGTACCATTCTGATTCATTCCCTTCGATACTCTTGATCTTGGATATCATTTTTGAAGAACCATTAGACACGGATTTAGTTATGGATATCTTTGTATAGAATTTCATCTTATTCAACATATGGATAAAATGATTTTTCAAATTCATATTCTTATCAATGATGTTTTGTAGAGTTAGGATATCTGAGGTTGATATCTCTACAATTTTAATATTGAAATTTTAAATAAAACTACAAAAGAAGTGCATATGTGGTGAAATAATGAGATTAATGTGAAAATAATTGTGTATCAGAATCACCAACACCATTAGGCACTCAATTTACCCAATAATTTTCAATTCGTGATTCAAACATGTGAATCTTATCTAATTTTTCCTATGATTATAAGATTAATGATATCATACTATTATAGTATTTCTCTCTCTATATAAAGACCTTGTATATGATGTATCATTTTATAGGTAAAAATATTCTCATCTAACATTATGAATTTCTTTTTCATAGATGAAATAATAAATGGATGAAAACATGGTGCATCATTTAGGTGGTTCTCAAAGGAATCATACTTATCTCTAATAACCTCCTTATCAGGAGTATCGAGGATTTTATATTCTATCACTGAATATTTCCATTCATATAGTAACGCAACTCATAAGAATCCAAACCATTCTAGGAAATTTATTAGAGTTAATATATAGTATTTAACTATAATTTATTTCCATAAAAATATTATAATAGAATTTCATTTATTTCATAATAACATCACTATAGATTATTAATACATTACTTGTTCAAAAAATAGTTAACAAAAAATGAATTATTTTTCATTAATTTTTCTAATATTTTATCATGTCTTAGTAGACCATAATATTGAAAATTGAATGCCTCTTCACATAGGAATTTAAGTAGGAACAATACTTATTTCACTTATTATAATCCAGATGGAATAAATAAAAATTATATAAGTAGATTTAATATGGTGGTCTTTACAATTGAAAACCGGACGCACCGTGATCTGTTGAGTGAACTCCGCAATCTATTCTGAAAATTTATTTCCTTACCACTATACTTTGAATTTTTATAAAATAAATTAAGTCCATTAATAAAAATAAAAATTTTGTTAAATATACATACTATATTTGGTTAGTTTTCATGATAATTATATATAGCACTAATAAAGGCCCAACTGAATCTTTGACAGTGGGTCTATAAAAATTTAGATGATTAAAGGATTAGTATAAAATTGTATTTAATTGATGAATTTTTCATTTATTATATATAAATTTACAAATTTTATATTTTACACATCGTGGAAAAATTAAGTGTATTTTACTTATGTGATTTACCTAGTTCAGATAAACTATTTAAACATAATACTTTTATTTTAGTTATATTTTTATTTATCAGTTCCCTTATTTATGTGACTTTATTCTTGAATCCATAAAATATATCATGAATCAGAGTGAAATAATGTAAATTAATAAATTACTAACTGATATTTTTTTTATTATTTCATTAACTAAGAAGAACATAAAAAAACCATTAACCCTTGATGGAAAACCTGTAGAACAATTCTTGGATCTAGTTGTACAATTCCACCTTTATTTTGTTTATCTCCTAAGCTTGGTTTCTCCTTGAAACTATCTTTAACCAACATCACATTCCTAGGACATCCATCATTATAATGAATTTACCTCACAAGTTGGTTAAGTGAGGTAGAATTTTTTTAACATAAAATAAATGATGGATGTGTAGACCTATATATTATAATGTGGGAGGATTGAATTGCTGACAATAAATTCAATTTAATAACTTTTTTTCAAAACCTTTATATAATTAAAATAAATTTTCCACAAAAAATACATTGGAGGGTCTTAAATCATGATAATGATCTTGTGGAATGTATATGGATTTAAAATAACTGTCTATCATTTAATTCGATTGATCAATTCATTTAGATTAAACACATGATATTTGTTATAATTAATTATCTAATAAATTAATTAATTCCTTTTATGATAATACTTAGCACATCTATCCCACATATGCCTCTATAATTTAATTTTAAATAATATAAATGAAAAACTATTAAAATTTTATAAAATAACTACATAGATTGTCCAGGGAGGAAACTCACTGAATACTTGTTTAGAAAAATCCGCATGCATTTGGATAATACATTGTTTATTTATATGGAATATTTCATATATAATTTTTATAATTACATGTCTTCAATGATCCATTAAATGTATTATAGAAAACATGTTATTAAAATATGTTTTTTTACATTTAATGTATGAAGATTGGGTGTCATGTTACTACTCTACACAGGCATCCAATGAGATACAACCATGTAGAGCCCAAACAAACTCCCCTCTTCATCTTGTCTAACAGGTTTGGTTTCCCTAGATCCTCCCTTTGTTCAAAAGGCACTGAGTTGTGAAAGTTAATTTAAGGGAATCACATTCATTTCAGAGGTGTTGGTCTTTTTTATTCCAATGTTATGTGTGGTGTGGTAGATAGACCTACCACCAAATAGAATATCGCTTCTTTTGTTGGTTCGCCTGGGGAAATTTTTTCAGCCATTTGCACATTTCTCCTCTCTACATAGACCTGTGGCATAGGGGATCAGGCTAAATTGGATGCACCAGTTGTTTCCTGTAATCATATTGATGCCATTGGGGATTACACTCAGCCGATACGAAAGACAAAAATGTGAGTACAAGAAAGAGAGTTGTCCAACTTTGATGTATCCTTGAACGTCTTTTGTAGGCAAGAGGTGACGGTTAGGTTGGGTAGGATGCACACTCTCTCCTTAATCCTCCAATCTAGTCTTGTGCCTGAGGATTCAGATTTCGACTCTAAGAGGTAGCAGGATGTTTCCGAAGGTATGTATGAGGATGATTCTTGGGTGTAACATCCATTAGTTTCTCACTATTTCCTTTAATGTGTTTCAATAATAAAAAAGTTAATTTTCATTTAGTGTAAAAAAATTATTTATGAATTATAATTATATACATCCTATCATATGGCTTGTATAAGTCTATAAATGTTATATAGAACACAAAAATAATGATGCTTAAGGAATCATAAATTATTTTTTAATTTTATATATAAACGGGTTGGGTACACAGTGTGTACATCAAGATACATTCCATATATATCACACATCATATACTCATGTTTGATGTTTAGGGAATGTGAATATATCTCTACACAGACATTTCTGTAGTACATGGAATGTATATCTAGAAAATTCTATATACCCTCCTTGTTTCTTCGCTTCTAGTCCCCATTTTATGTAATAAATGCATGACATGGCCAGGACACCATGTTCTCCACTATGTGAACATATTCTGAACATGGAATTTAAGTGTGTTACACAGATATTAGTCCTATGATATATATTTCACGATAGACTAGTCAACACACTGCATTAAGTTAATACATGTAACATGTATTTAAGTAATGTATCTCAAAATTAACTTGAGATCAATACTTTTGTATTTAAAAATGGTACACAGTATGTACCTTATGTTTACACGATGATTCCTCCTGTATTATCTGTAAAAAATCATCAATGCCTCTAGTTGGGTTATCTGGTTGTGCCTTAATAATTAATAACCTAGTCTGTGAAATATGATTGAAAAAAGATTAATATTACCTATAAATAAACATAATAATATAATGAAATTATTTAAATGATAACTAATTATCAATTACAAAAAATGATCAAAAAATAATAAATAATTATAATTTGAATAAGACTTCTCTAATTCCACTTATTGGTTTCTATAAGGACTGATTCTTTTCAAACATTTATATTATATCATTTGTGCATAACACTCGTACATTACACAAAACCATTCCCAAAGACCACATTAGTTTAGTTCTTTTGGAAACATGGAACACAAAGTTCAATTTTGGTGAAATATATTTCATGTTTCCCATAATGATCTTCCCCTTTTATACCACGACCTAAAAAAGATCTTAATAACCTGGGAGAAACATAATAAAATGCAGAGATTAAATGACCAGTAAGGGTAAATAAGGGAGATTTGTAACCATAAACGTGAGCATAATGTGTATGAGAACGTGGTCATAACATTATAAGATCATACCCTATATATATATTATCATAAACATGAATCATGGTAGAAATATTGTATTTAATTAGACATGAATCATAAGGGGATCAAAGAACTTAATCCATGAAATCATAAAATTTATATAAGACATGAAATTACGGTATACACATGAACATGTAACACTGTGAACATGTATAAATATTAATAGGTTCACTCCACAAATAAAGGATAATAAATTAGGCCCTTTCAAAAACATAAGAACATGGAAACTGCATCCATGCATAAAATTATGGATATGAAAACCATGTCCACACATAGAATTGTGAACATGAATTAAGGTTAACACATAATATATATACCTCAATAGGTATTCATATTTACCAAATTCATTGGAGGGAGATATAGGTCCCACCCACCACAAAATGAAAACCATACATATGTTTTCTATAAGAATATAAATCATATCAGAATCCATAAAATGAAATGAGTTTCATATTCATTTCATTATAACATAACTCATGTAAAGGAAACATAATTCATAAACATAAATCCATCCTAAACAAAAACAATTTATGAGAAATAATATGAAAAGTATCATTTGATCATATCCTCAGAAAAACATATAAACCATAAAATAACTTTATTTTATAGGGAAGATAATTTTGAGATATTACTTTAAATCATTCATGAGGAAAATAACATTTCTATTTTCAGAAATATTTCTTTTATTAAAATGTTAGTATATGTTAAAGGAAAAACATTTCTTTGAAAATAAACTTGTAATCTTTTAAGGTAATATATAAGGATACGTGGTGTCATAAAAGAAACAAAATATTCTCTTTATTTATATGATAAAAATATTAATTTCATATATTTTTAGAAAAGTCAAAAAGTACCTCGTTTTGATAATGAAAAAACATTCCATTCAAACCATTTAGTAAATATTATCACATTGGTCAAAATAACATAAATATTAATATATTAATTCTAAAAAAATTTGCATTTTTTTAAACATGGTTGAGGAGGGTAAATATTCCCCAAAGGAGATTTAAAATGAAATAATCCCAAATATTGATGAGATTGTGGAATAAGTACTTATCACATTATAATATATAATATCATATAACCATAAATTAAATAAATTTATATGGATATTAAAATACCATAATATTGAGAATAATACTAATAAAATGTAGTCAAGGGTGGTATATACACCACAAAAAATAAATAAGTAGCGTATAAGGCATGTGTCCCACAAAAATAAAACTGAGACAACGATCCATTACCTTATATATTGGAACTAATCATACACATTAAAACCTCATGTATAATAAATATAAGTATATTATACTTATATTATATAAACATGTGAAATTATATATTACCATATGTGATTTAATTATGGTCATTTATTACCTGTTTATTGACAATTCCATATTGACATTATATTTCGGGTAACTACCGCTTTGTTTTTTTCATGTGTTTTGATTTTTCATATATTTTAGTCCACTTGATTGTATAATGATTTTCTCATATAAATAACTATAAACATGAATATATTCATTATATAATAATTTATAATAATTTATAAAAGGTATAAAAAATGAAATACATTATTCATGGAGACAGCAGGCCGTACATATGCACGAATGTTGTTTCCATTTTCTTCTCACATTTAAATAATGAAATTAAATGACATCTATATATATATATTATCATTATATTAGAATTAAAATTTCATATATATCTTATAATTTCACTGATATCATCTTTGGTACATTCCATGTAACTTATGAAAAAGTCACATTGCTTTGGGAATGTGATAGTCCACACGTCTGCAAATGAAGTTATCGTATTTCATAAAAATTAAAATCACAAAGGAATATTTCTTATAATAATTAAATTACATAAAATAAATCTTAAATACCATATATATCATATAAAAATAGAGTTTCAATCATAAATTCCAACCATGGGAGTTAGTAAATGGAAACCAAACAACATTGTTTAGTGATGCGGTAGTTCTCCGTTCACAAAACGGTAAGTTTGTTTCCCACTAGATAGAAGAATATATAAGTGTATTTATTGACCTTATAAAAAGTTTCATTATATTTAGGATACTGTGGTTATTATATAATCTTGTAATAAGAATAATTGAGAGGGTTTATGAAATAAATAAAATGAAAATGTTCTTTGCTGAACGTTATCTCTTCTTTGGGTATCTATTATTGATTTACGCAAAAGGACTTGTTAGGTTGTATTTTTTAACAAAGGATTCTAGGATGAAGGAATAGAATTTGGTATAAGATATGGGTAGAGTTTTTCTGAACCAAATAGGTTCTAAAGTGTGAATAAAGAAGAAGAATATGTACCCTTTTATTAGATATGGGAGCGTCACTTCTGGAATTTCTCCCAAGATTAAATTATTATAAAACCAATATCAATAAATATACCTCTAAAATTATATTTATTTGAATATTATAAGTGCTACATTTTTAATATCATAAACTTATTTATTTTATACATGATTTGGTATTATTTGAAACGTCATCAATTTGTTTAACCCTAAGTTAACATATTCTAATTTTAACAAAGGTAAAAAAATTCACAATTAAGAGGATATAATCATTACATATAAATATAAAATTACAAAATAAATGGAAATGTTTTAAATTTTATTCCATATCTCGTAATATTTTCCTTATTTAAAATTTTCAAATTTTTAAATAATTTTTTTAATTAAAATTTTCATAAAATATCATAACTATCAATTTTGAAACTATTCCTTACTTAAACATTACGAAACATAATAATGTAATATAAATTCAATGAAAATAATATAATACAGCTAAAATATTACATATAAATCTATAAAATTCATGGATAACCGTAATTTACTCAATTTATATTTATTTTAATGTTTTATTTTCATTTAATTGATTGTTTCATTAATAGAATAATTACACCATCACATTTTTGTAATTATATTTAATAATTATTCCTTGAATAAAAAATTAAAATAAATTTATATTATGTATATAAATATTTTATAATTCATAATAATATATATAGTTGAAATAATATTATATTTAGCATCATATTAATATTATTATACTTATTAAAAGTAAGACTGTGACATTTTGTCACTCTCTTTAATTTTAATATTATCCAAGTCACTTTCATGGGAATTTTTTCATTAAATAATTAAATTTATTACAATAGGTGTCAGGGGTCGAATTAACTTCATCCATTAAAATTTTGGTATATCTTAGGTTAGTTTTATAATATTTATAATATTATTTCTACCCTTAATTACCATATTTACCCTTAATTATTGTAATAAAAATTATTATAGTTACTATTCATATTGTGAAAAATTAACAGGGAAAAATTTACTATATTTTGAACATATTATTTAAAATATGAAATACATTTTACATAATTCATAAATCATAATTTTAAATAATTATTTTAATATTTATCCTACTGATGGAACGAGAAAACAAAATTTTAAAGTAAAAAGGATCAAAAGATTGAAATGTTTTGTATCCAAATTCATTGTAAATTTGATCCTAATGACCAAAATTGTGTTAAATGATAACATTTTATCTAATTAAACTTTAAAACCAATAAAATATATAATTTCACACTATATGTTATTTTTATGAAAAATCTACTTTCAATTAAAAGTTAGTATTTTTCACTTTTCATCAAAACATGAAACTTATTAGAAAAATACCAAATATTCAACCAAAGTAAATTTTTATATTTATATTTAAAAGATAAATTTCATTAATTTATATTTTAAAAAAATAAAAAATTAAGATTAAAAATTGTTTATCTATTAAAAGGATATATAATTTTCCTTTTTGAAAAATACATATTTCTATTTATAAAATTTAATTTATTGTTATAATATGCCTATAAAATATTTTGCATGAGTGTGAGAATTTTTTTTCAATATTTGATATATAAATTTAGATAAAAACATTCAGTAATAATTTTTCTAAAAGGTTGGGGTCGTAGCCTCAACAGATTTTTTAAAGAAAAGACCTAATTAGACTGGGTAGAGGGTGACCCATTAAATAGCCCGAAGCCCCAAGGCCAACTGGCCGGAATACATGGCTTGAAAGACCATTTTTTGCCCAAAAGACCCCTCAGTGAATTGTACTACTACAATACCCATGCTGTTATAGTACAACCAACAGTGCCACCGCCGCTACAGTTCCTGCTACAGTCCCTCTACCGCAATAGTGTCGCCGCTATTATTGTTCTGTCGATGCTGCAATGCCCAACTATAGTACTGCTACAGTGCCTAGAAGTTCTCTCCTACACGGATTTGATCCTAGGACTTTTGGATTCCTAGATGGAGCCTCTACCACTGGGTTATAGGCTCGTTGGCACATTCCCCAATAATGGATTATTTAATGTTTTGAGAAAAAATGGTGTTTGGAGATATAAAAAAATTTCATAGAAAATGAATTTCTTTATTTTCAAATAGTCCTTACATTCTTTTATAGGTAATTGATAACCCTACGGATTTATTTAATATATTAGAGAAAAATAATATTTTCATAATTTAGTTAGTATTATTTTTATTTTCCATTCAAATAGCTATGTGGCGAAGATAATTTTTTGTTACAATAACAGTTATAGTATATTGTAGTTTAGTAAAACTTGGTCATGGGTGTAACCCAATCTATCAAAAGAAATCATAATTGTGTCCAATGAAAGACAAACATAGTTTTCACATTTCAAAATCTAGTCTACTTGTTTCATGTAGCACAACCATGACATGTTGTGGTGTACAAAGAAATACCAACATTGTTATTTTATATAAGACAAACCATATTCCGTGTATGTGAAAAAAATATCAAAAATATGAAATTAATTTGAAATGAAAAAATTAAATAACTCTCTGGGTGTTGCATTATACCCCCCATAAAAGGAATTTCGACCTAGAAATTCATCATGGTTATCAAAGGACTAATATTTATGATTTCCATTCATATAAAACCACATTATAAAAATAAATACTAAAACTCCCTTTGAAAAGGTAATGTTGGAAACACAACGGTTACCCAATGTAACTCGTATCTAGGTTTCCACATAGAAGAACATATATTGAAAGTGAAAACATGTACATGGAATATAAATATAGCTATCAACATCTAATGGAGAGTGATAGGGAATATAGTTAAGAGAAAGCTAAAAATAATAAATCCATAATAAAAAGAGGTTTGAATCAAGACATATATTTCATCCAAAATGATGATACCAAGAATAAAATTTATTTCATGTCCCTTTTCCCTAATGATGAAGAATTTTTAGTATAAAATATACTTACTTGACTACATCACAATCTAACCCTTTTTGTTCCTTGATAGATTTCCACTTCATATCTTTTCCCATGAAATGTAGGAGAATTTTTCATTCTGGTAGTATTAATAGTTAATGAGATCTATAAATAGAATGATAGGTAAATCCATATGTCATTATCACAACAAAAATGCTACCACAAATTTTCTAATTTTCATAAATACTCTTATGAAGAGATACTACATTAATTTTTAAAACATCATCTAAAGTATAATATAACCCATTCCATAAATGGTTGTCCTTTTAACCCTTTTGAATGATAAAATTACATAACATTAGAAATACAGTCAATAAATTTCTCAAAAACATCTTAGAACTAATAAACCATATATCAAAATGTAGCTTGTTTTAATTTCCTAATGATCAAGTGAATACCTTCATCATGTATTCTCTTTAATCAAGGAAATTTCAATCAATACTTATTTAAAACATGAATTATTTCTAATATAATGATAATTGGATATGTTATTTAAGTTAAAAAATGTCATAAACTCCACATGTGATAACATAAACCACTTTATCAACATGTCCTTAATCAGTTTCAAGGTGATTATGATCATCTAATTTACTTAATCATATCCGAAATATCTTTATCTAAACATATTGATCTCAACAATAAGAACATATTAAGGGTTATCTTTCCCTAAATCTTTTGTTTCCCATGAATATCACTGTTTCCGACGCTTTCGCCGAGGCGCGCGCGCATCCGTCCGCGGAGGAGGGGGACGCGTGGCTTTGTTGCCCCGCATTCCCGCTTTCCAAAGGCGGGCGACATTCATTCCTTATTCAGGGACGTCTGCTCCTTGATCGAAACGGGATGATGGGATGTCGGTTCTTCCTCCTGTGGATTCCTCCTCAGAACTCGTCACCTAGTCCGGGTCTCCCTTATAGATTTAATACGTATTTCGTGAAACTCTTACCAGTGCCATGTTTCCATGGATGCCGGTTAATTACACTACTTCTGTCGGGACATTCCAAAGGGTCCAGTCAGGGCAGCAACCTTCGGTCAGGGGAGTAATCACGTTTGAGGCATCAGTAGCGTGTCTGGATGCTGGGATACCTGGCATGTCTGTCTGTTATCCTCGATCACAAGGCTTCTCAAGGGCGTGGAAGCCCGAGGCATCCCACATCGAGCGTGGGGAATTACATGTCATAGACACGTATCTGAGGTTTTCCTCAACTTCCCATGTTCAACACAGGGTATGCCGTGAGTTTAACGTCTTGCGGAGACGGTTACGCCAAAGGCGTTCCATCCGAGGTTTTCCTCAGGCATCTCATGTTTATCACGAGGTAGGGCGTGAGTTTAACGTCTTTCGGAGACGGTTGAGAATGAAATGGGACCATCGCAGGGGGGCGATAGCGAAGTTGGGCTTGAGCATTGAAGAGGCTTCCTACGTATCCCCGTGGCAGGGAATCAAAGTCCGCGTAGTTCAGGATGGTGCCGGTAAACCGACGTGAAGTTGGACCTTGGTCCGAGGAGAGTTGGGCTTGAACCTCTAGGAGGATTCCTACGTACCATGCCTTGACATGGATCAAAGTCCTCGTAGTTCAAATGATACAGTTTAACGTCATGCAGGACGAAAATGAACCCTGATGTGAATAAACGACGGGTGGTGGGTGTCGGTGAGCCGACGTAAGTGAGGGACCTTGATCCACTATTGGTGGGCTTGAACCTCGTGGAGGCTTCCTACGTACTATGCCTTGACATGGATCAAAGACCTCGTAGTTCAAATGGGGCTGGGTCACAATGGCTTACCACTGGACCAGAATGTAGTTTAACGTCATACTAGACGTAGGTAGAACACGACGTGAATTGGGTGATGGGAGGGCTTGAACCTCGTGGAGGCTTCCTACGTACCATGCCTTGACATGGATCAAAGACCTCGTAGTTCAGGTGGGTTTGGGTCACAACGGCTTACCGCCGGACTGGAATGAGACCCAACGTGAATGAGCGACGGGTGGGTGTGTCGGTGAACCGACGTGAAAGTAGACCTTGGTCCACTATTGGTGGGCTTGAACCTCATGGAGGCTTCCTACGTACCATGCCTTGACATGGATCAAAGACCTCGTAGTTCAAATGGGTTTGTCGGTAAACCGACGTGAAAGCAGACCTTGGTCCACTAATGGTGGGCTTGAACCTCGCGGAGGCTTCCTACGTACCATGCCTTGACATGGATCAATGACCTCGTAGTTCAGGTGGGTTTGTCGGTAAACCGACGTGAAAGCAAACTTTGGTCCACTAATGGTGGGCTTGAACCTCGTGGAGGCTTCCTCCGTACCATGCCTTGACATGGATCAAAGACCTCGTAGTTCAGGTTGGTTTCGCCGGTGAACCGACGTGAAAGCAGACCTTGGTCCACTAATGATGGGCTTGAACCTCGTGGAGGCTTCCTACGTACCATGCCTTGACATGGATCAAAGACCTCATAGTTCAGGTGGTCACAACGGCTTACCGCTGGACCGGAATGGGACCCGACGTGAAAGAGCGACGGGTGGGCTTGAACCTCGTGGAGGCTTCCTACGTACCATGCCTTGACATGGATCAAATACCACGTAGTTCAAAATGGTTTGTCAGGGTCAGTGCTCACTCTAAGCCCACGTGAGTCATGCTCGGTGTGAGAAACAAGAGGTCGCAAGGACCTGACGATCACGTCACGAAGGGTGCGTCCGTGAGAAGCGAAGAGGGGCTTACGCGTTGAGCGGCCCATGGTGTTGGGACTTACTCCAAGATGGAGGCCCAGAACGGGGTGCCTCGTTCCCTATCACGTCCTCCACTGACCTTGGTAGTGGGGAAGTACCGAGATGCACGGGTGCAATCATCCGTACCAAAGGTTAGGGGCTTACGCTCTGAGGCAGCCCTTCCCCTGCGAACATACACCACTCCGACAAGGAGGATCTCATTCCATGTGCGGAAGAGTTACCATTCCTGTGGAGACGAGCGGTGTAATGAATGCTCGAGCTGGGGGTACCCTTCGTGAGGGAGACGAGGTTGGGTCACAGTTTAACGTCATGTGTTGAGGACGTGGTGCTTGGCAGTTTAACGTCCTGCAGCTCGGACGAGGTGGGTTCACTCCACACCTCTAGGGCTTACATAACCGGTACCCTCTGGTCCTTGGGGAAGGGAAGGTACCGGTAAGGCCATGGTAAATGGGGGTCGAGGGAGGAACCATCGAGGGGTCCACGTTAGCGTGGCTATGCGAAGAAGCAATAGTCGTTAGCGTGCCTATGCGAAGAAGCATTAGGCGAAGCAACGCTACGGGAGGTGTTGTCCATGGGACTTTGAAATCACATCGTGCAAACCTGGAGGGTCGCACGGAAAGAGGAATCGCTATGCAGAGGAGTGTGCTTTGCGAAGTGGGGTGCCTTGGCCTTAGCATGGGGAAAAGGTGGGAGTGGGTGGTGCTTCGCGAAGTGGAACAGTGTTCGCGGAGCACTGCCTCGCGAAAAAGGAATGGTTCGCGAAGCAAGGTCCTGCCAAGCAATGTACTTCGCGGAGTGGAGCGATCCTTCCTTAGCATAGGGATTACTCGTATGGGTTGGGTGTTTCGCGAAGCACGAGTGCTCTGCGGCTGCCCGGGTTCCCTTGGGAATCCCCTTCCATTGCGAACGCCCTTGGGCTTCGCCAAGGGCATCCCTCTCGGAAGAGGGGCTCAAAACGAAGCAAATCAGAGTCGTCTCACGAAGTAGAAATACCTCGCGGAGCTCATGATTCCCGGGGCAAAGCTTGTTTCGCGATTCGGGAGAGGAGAAGCTGAAAGGTCGGATTGTCCATGTAGAGACCCGTAGCCTGACGTACATGGACATTACATTACATTTGCGGAATACTTAGTACATAACAAAAACACACACTAAAGGATCGTAATAGTTTAGTGTCTTTGGAAACTCGGAACGTAATCTTCAAATCGTGGTGAAAGTTCTTCAATATCTCCCATAAAGGTCATCCTTTTTTTTTACCTAAAACCTTTCTTTATATCCTGGGGAAAATAAAACATAAAAGGGTGAGCTCAAATGCTCAGTAAGGGTAAACAAAAGAAATATCAATCACATAATTTTCATAAGAACATAACTTTTTTGGAAATCTTAACCTGCAAAAGAGAGCATAATTTCATAACATGGGATAAATCATAGTAGTGAAATGAAATCATAACTTAAAACATTACTCATTGTGGCATACACATATAATCATAGAGAATCATTTCTTGTTAGTCAAGACTCATTGCCAAGACTATCTTAGTGGACAAAGTCCCTTTCTGAATCGAGTAATCCTCGTTTCAGTCCTGTTTCACTGAACCGGTATAACCTACCATTCCAGCCATGTCTATCTCATGAGATATAAAATCTTTACCCAATGCATTGGAGGGAGATATAGGTCCCACCCATCTCTTAATGAATCCTTTCTTATGTGTGCCACAAAATCATAAATCATACATCATTGCATAACCCATGTAATAAAAATGGGATTCTTAAACAACATGACATCATAAAACCATTCATATAAGATAAAGGAATTCATAAACATAATTTCATCACAACATAGTCGAATCAATGTAAAAATATGGATAGAAAAAGAACCCTTTATTATCTTATATGGAAAATAATTTTGATAAAACACTTGAATTGAATTCTTCAGGAAAATATCCTTTCTTCTTCAAAATCAATTTCTTTTCACAAAACATCATGCAATTTTAAAAGAAAGAGATTTTATTGAAAATAGTCATGAAATCTTTTAGAGGAAGCTTCATGAAAATAAGGCTTTATAAAACAGTATAAATCCGTTCGTGCCGTATAAGTTAAAAAAACATTCTTCGTACTTTTGTCGGAAAAGTCAAAAAGTACCTCGTACGAAAAACGAAAAAAGATTCCTTTCATATCCTTTACTAAAAACTCATAGAAGGGTAAAATTGGATTTAAACAATTGTAGGTGGATGGAAATAATATTACATATTGAGGGAACATGGATGTGGATGATAAAATACACCCCAGTAAATACTTACGAATAAACAATCTCGGATAAAAATGAGATTGTGATATTTCCCTTACCTTAGGTCCGATTTGCTTCGTATGTGTCCGAACCTCCTGTATAATGATTTAAATAATATCATTGACTTATTACAGAATCATATTCATTGTTATGATATCATATATGGTTCACTTATGACATTATATTACCCGTTCTTTTGTAAATTCCATGTTAAAGAAGCGTTTTGGGTAAAATCATTTCATTTATCGTAGGTGTTTTGACTTGTTGTTCTTGACATCATTATTACTTATATCATGATTTACTTACTTCCAGAATATAAAATATGATTTATATATCATATATATTCAGTATATATATATATATAATAGGTAGATAAATAAAATGAAAAACACCGTTCATGGAGACGGTAGTCCGTACGTACGCATGAACGTTGTTTTCCTTTCCTTATTGTCTTGAAATGGAAGTAAGTAGATGACATACATATGTATATATATACATAAATCCAGTAGCTTTATAATGTCATATATTTCATTATTATTTCTTATATATACTTTATAATCATTCTTAAATGGTTAATATGGAGAATGAATCTCATCGCGTCGTGGAGACGGTAGTCCGTACGTACGCACGAGCGATGATATCATTTCTATAAGTATTGAATTGAATTGGAGTGAATTATACAATATATCAGAATAAATATGATGTTGTAATAACTATGTATAGTTATTCTTTACACCATTATACCCATCCATGTAAGGTGGTGGTGGAAAATAGATTACACCACGGCGTGGAGACGGTATTCCGTACGTACGCACGCGCGGTGATTTCTTTTTCCGTAGGATGGATAGATGGTGAAATAGGGTTGTTTCATACTTATAATAACATATCAGTATATGAGTGATACTGATGTTATTACTTCATAATGAAACAACCTAAGAAGAAGAAGTGGAAGAAGAAATAAAGATGAAAGAATTGGTAACGGTAATTACCTCTTCTTTGAAGTGCCTCTTTGAGACCTCCTCTTAGGGCACTAGAATTGGTCTTTGAGGAAGACCAGAACCTCTAGGATGTTTCTAGGGAAGTGGAGAAAAGATTTTGTCAGGGGTTGGCCGAGCTTGAGTGCTCAAATTGGTGTGAGGAGGAGGGGGAGGAGGTGTCCTTTTATAAGGGAGGAGAGGGGCACCTTAGGAATACCTCAAAATATTATTTTATATTAAAGTCAAAATCGGTTTATAATGGTTCCAAAGGGTCTTATTTATAAGCTAAAGTGGGGATGGGTCGAAATCCTATCAACCAATAGGATTTAGACAAGTTTGGGGTATTATTTTAACCTTATCAATTAGATTTAACTCTAAGTTAATTAATTTAACTTTTACCGTGTATTTTTGTTTTTCTTTCACTATATGGTTAATACACTTACTATAACATGCCAAACGAACCCCAAATTGTTTATTATTAATATATATATCCTTATCTAAGTCATTTGGCCGAACCTTAGATTTTTAGGAATAAAATAACAATTAATAATATAATATTTGATTTAAAAACTATTTTGTGTCAATTTTGACACTATTTGATATATGATTTTTGTGAAAGTCATATCAGAATTATATGTTCGAAACAAGTTGATTAATTCAACACTAATATATCATAGTAACCTATAAAATTAGTGTAATTCATAAAAAGTCTTAAATTACATTTATTTTGGTATTTATATTATCAATTATGTCAATATTTCATTAATAAGATAATTACTGCATCATCTTTGTGTCATAAATAAATTAAATTATTTGATGTCTAAAAATTACAACTAAAATACCATCATGTAGGAAATCTTTTTAGCTTTCTAATGAATATTTACAATCGAATTTATCTTATGTATAACCCCATATTATAAATGATTTACTTATTAAACTTTGATTTTAACTATTTTAACCCTTCTTTAAATAAATTAATAATAAATGTCCTAATCTAATCCAAGTGGGCCTAAATGGTCATATTTTATTCCTAAGTTTGTTTTTGGTCGAATTACACTTGTCCAATAGAATTAGGACATGTGTTAGGGTAATATTAATATCATATTTACCCTTAGTTACCCTATTTACTATTAACCGTGGTAAAAAAAAGTAAAAAGTTACTATTCACCAAAAAATTATTTTCATCTCATTGAACCACATTTTAGTCCTTGATATTAACCGTGTCTTTCGGATTTTCGAAATTCCATTCACAGAAGCGGTAAAATTAAGTTTTATGCAAAATTCAGTTTTTAACCTACCACTTAGTAGTTTCACTATTCATCAAAAATTGATGTTTTTCAGAACATTGCCAAAATTTCATCCCAAGCTATATTTCATATTCCGAATTCAAAAATGAAGTCTATTTTACCAAATTCATAACATAAAAGTTGCATTAATTAATTTTATAATTAAATCCCGCTGTTAAAACAAATAGCGTGTTTTTTTAAGAAACAATATCTATCAAAAGATTGACACTTGTTTATGTCTAGTTTAAATGTGAAATTACATCCAATGACCAACATTGTATTAAATTGTAAAAATATATTCTAAATATACTTTAAAACCACTCAAATTAATGATTTATCACTATTAATTATTTCGATTAAAAAAGTTGTTTTTAATTATAATTTAGTAATTTTCACTATTCATCAAAATATGAAAGTTATCCGAAAATCACCAAAATTTCAACCTAAGCTAATTTCGATATTCCGAATCCAAAAATGAAGTTCATTTTGAAAAATAAGATTTATAGAATTTTAAAAAGTGGTTATTACTATTCATAACGGGTAGTTTTAATAATATTTTAATAGCATATCGTTGTTTAGTGAAACTCGGTATTGCGTATTACACACGCTATCGAGGAAGGTCGCGATTGCGTGTAATGCAAGGAAAGTCAAGGATGCGTGTTGTGCAAGCTCTTTTTGGTGTAGCGTACAACACAAGACATTAGTGAAATAAAAAAGAATAAAATCTCGGGATGTTACATTCTACCCCCCTTAAAATGAATTTCTCCCTCGAAATTCGTCGGGGTTATAAATGGTTTACTATTCGAAAGTTTCTTTAATAGAAACCCACATCGTAAAAGGGAATACCAAAACTTGGCTTTAAAAACTAAAGTATGAAATGTAACGATTACCCAAATAAACTAATCACTGGGTTTCCACATAGGTGAAAATATGGATATGGAAGAGAAATCTAACCATCATGTTCTGATGGAGAGTGGTAGAGAACATGGCTATGGAAAAGGCAGTAATCACAAATCCATAGATTTGTGATGATATAAGGTACCATCTTATTCATCAGGTATAAGATCACTAGGACGACATTTTTGGTTTTCAAGATCATTTCCCTAAAGTTGAAAATTTGAATTAGAATAAATACTTACTTTATTTTGGTACAATCTCGCTGTTGTTCGTGCCTTGAACAATTTCCACTTCATCTCTTAAATAAATGAAGTTGAATTTGTCATTCATGAAGTGTTAGCAGATCATGTGATAGAATGACGGGTCATTCCATCTGTCTCAAACAAAAGATTAGCAAAAATTATATGCATAAGTCGATCTATAGTGAGATTAATCATATATGGTTCCTAAAATGGACTTATACTTCATATATCATACTGCGTAGTATAATAAAACTAGTTTCTACTAAACAGGGACTTCCTGTAGGTCAGTGGTAGGCGATAAAGGCTAGTCGCACTTCGGTTGTGGGTTCGATTCCTACAGCCTTGTCCGAAGCGATGGGCTGTCGCCCGTCCTGCAGGTTGTCCCTTTTTCTAAAACTACGTTACTATAACATCCCATCAATAATATCGAAAATCTTATATCCTTAAACAATACTAACTTATGTCCAACATAATCTAGTCTAATCTTTAGGCTTATACATAATACTGCACTCTCATAATATAGTGACATCGATTACCAGAGATTTAATACTGTCGTTGATCCCCACATATCATAAGATATGTCTTGTTGGTCACATTCCAAACATTCAAAGTCCTTAATCGTGTATTCTCTTGAATACCTTAGTGAAAACATGAGTGCAGTTAAAAGTTAACACTTTCCACATACCAAAATCCTCAAAATTATTTATACTCAAACCATGATATCAATTAGTCCTTATATCAATCATGAGCTCATGAATACTATCAAACATTTAATTTTCTCATTATCCCTTTATTATGCGCATATCATCTAAATTCCAAAAATATCTGAATAACCTTTCATGGATACTAGTAACATTAATCATACACTTTCAAAACACAAGGAAAGACAACAGTGTAACAATCCATAGATGTCTCTTTATTCCAAAATTACACATGATAAACATGTAATCATTCCACTACATTCTCAAACCATTGACCGAGCTTCAAAAATTCTTTCATCTCACATATCATTTGTAGTCTCTTCATCATCATCCACATAAATACTACCCATATGACTATACTGATTCTATTCATGAGGCTTTCCCTTAGGGAATTTGTTTGCATAATGCCCATACATTCCACATTTAAAACACTTAACCATTTTTGATGTCGTAGCAATACCATTATCCTCATCCATGGTGTTAACCGACCCTTTTCCTTTGCACTTACTTGCATTGTGTCCTTCTTTTCCACACCCAAAGCATCTTCCAGTTCCCTTGAAACATTCTCCTTGATGCCTCTTCCCACATGATTTACATAGGGGAAATTGAACTTTCTTTCCTCTATGATCATCATGGAACTCCATCTTTCTCTTATTAGTCGAGTCAGGAAACTTACCAAATTTTACTTTATTTATCATGTTGTGAGATTGCTGATTCGGTATAATAATGATGTTTGGACATCCAAATCCCATTTCATTTGGTTTCTCATGAAGAATATCATTCCATTGTCCATCATATCCTCCATTATTGTGAATCATCTTGTTTCCAGCCATTTTCTAAAACCCAAACAGAATAGTGTTAGATGCAAAAATCGTAATAAAGGGGGAGTAACTTAAATATCTATCATCTTTGGTTTAATCTAATATCGTTACCATAGTTCTAGAACTATATCCTATACGTATACTTATCCTTAGGGGCATCCCTAGACATACCTTAGAAATATCTCTAGGGATCTCACTAACGTTTTCGCATCCTAGTTTCCAAAGGTTGACTAAACCTTTCCTCTGATACCAACTGTAGAGACCCGTAGCCTGACGTACATGGACATTACATTACATTTGCGGAATACTTAGTACATAACAAAAACACACACTAAAGGATCGTAATAGTTTAGTGTCTTTGGAAACTCGGAACGTAATCTTCAAATCGTGGTGAAAGTTCTTCAATATCTCCCATAAAGGTCATCCCTTTTTTTTACCTAAAACCTTTCTTTATATCCTGGGGAAAATAAAACATAAAAGGGTGAGATCAAATGCTCAGTAAGGGTAAACAAAAGAAATATCAATCACATAATTTTCATAAGAACATAACTTTTTTGGAAATCTTAACCTGCAAAAGAGAGCATAATTTCATAACATGGGATAAATCATAGTAGTGAAATGAAATCATAACTTAAAACATTACTCATTGTGGCATACACACATAATCATAGAGAATCATTTCTTGTTAGTCAAGACTCATTGCCAAGACTATCTTAGTGGACAAAGTCCCTTTCTGAATCGAGTAATCCTCGTTTCAGTCCTGTTTCACTGAACCGGTATAACCTACCATTCTAGCCATGTCTATATCATGAGATATAAAATCTTTACCCAATGCATTGGAGGGAGATATAGGTCCCACCAATCTCTTAATGAATCCTTTCTTATGTGTGCCACAAAATCATAAATCATACATCATTGCATAACCCATGTAATAAAAATGGGATTCTTAAACAACATGACATCATAAAACCATTCATATAAGATAAAGGAATTCATAAACATAATTTCATCACAACATAGTCAAATCAATGTAAAAATATGGATAGAAACAGAACCCTTTATTATCTTATATGGAAAATAATTTTGATAAAACACTTGAATTGAATTCTTCAGGAAAATATCCTTTCTTCTTCAAAATCAATTTCTTTTCACAAAACATCATGCAATTTTAAAAGAAAGAGATTTTATTGAAAATAGTCATGAAATCTTTTAGAGGAAGCTTCATGAAAATAAGTCTTTATAAAACAGTATAAATCCGTTCGTGCCGTATAAGTTAAAAAAACATTCTTCGTACTTTTGTCGGAAAAGTCAAAAAGTACCTCGTACGAAAAACGAAAAAAGATTCCTTTCATATCCTTTACTAAAAACTCATAGAAGGGTAAAATTGGATTTAAACAATTGTAGGTGGATGGAAATAATATTACATATTGAGGGAACATGGATGTGGATGATAAAATACACCCCAGTAAATACTTACGAATAAACAATCTCGGATAAAAATGAGATTGTGATATTTCCCTTACCTTAGGTCCGATTTGCTTCGTATGTGTCCGAACCTCCTGTATAATGATTTAAATAATATCATTGACTTATTACAGAATCATATTCATTGTTATGATATCATATATGGTTCACTTATGACATTATATTACCCGTTCTTTTGTAAATTCCATGTTAAAGAAGCGTTTTGGGTAAAATCATTTCATTTATCGTAGGTGTTTTGACTTGTTGTTCTTGACATCATTATTACTTATATCATGATTTACTTACTTCCAGAATATAAAATATGATTTATATATCATATATATTCAGTATATATATATATATAATAGGTAGATAAATAAAATGAAAAACACCGTTCATGGAGACGGTAGTCCGTACGTACGCATGAACGTTGTTTTCCTTTCCTTATTGTCTTGAAATGGAAGTAAGTAGATGACATACATATGTATATATATACATAAATCCAGTAGCTTTATAATGTCATATATTTCATTATTATTTCTTATATATACTTTATAATCATTCTTAAATGGTTAATATGGAGAATGAATCTCATCGCGTCGTGGAGACGGTAGTCCGTACGTACGCACGAGCGATGATATCATTTCTATAAGTATTGAATTGAATTGGAGTGAATTATACAATATATCAGAATAAATATGATGTTGTAATAACTATGTATAGTTATTCTTAACACCATTATACCCATCCATGTAAGGTGGTGGTGGAAAATAGATTACACCACGGCGTGGAGACGGTATTCCGTACGTACGCACGCGCGGTGATTTCTTTTTCCGTAGGATGGATAGATGGTGAAATAGGGTTGTTTCATACTTATAATAACATATCAGTATATGAGTGATACTGATGTTATTACTTCATAATGAAACAACCTAAGAAGAAGAAGTGGAAGAAGAAATAAAGATGAAAGAATTGGTAACGGTAATTACCTCTTCTTTGAAGTGCCTCTTTGAGACCTCCTCTTAGGGCACTAGAATTGGTCTTTGAGGAAGACCAGAACCTCTAGGATGTTGCTAGGGAAGTGGAGAAGAGATTTTGTCAGGGGTTGGCCGAGCTTGAGTGCTCAAATTGGTGTGAGGAGGAGGGGGAGGAGGTGTCCTTTTATAAGGGAGGAGAGGGGCACCTTAGGAATACCTCAAAATATTATTTTATATTAAAGTCAAAATCGGTTTATAATGGTTCAAAAGGGTCTTATTAATAAGCTAAAGTGGGGATGGGTCGAAATCCTATCAACCAATAGGATTTAGACAAGTTTGGGGTATTATTTTAACCTTATCAATTAGATTTAACTCTAAGTTAATTAATTTAACTTTTACCGTGTATTTTTGTTTTTCTTTCACTATATGGTTAATACACTTACTATAACATGCCAAACGAACCCAAAATTGTTTATTATTAATATATATATCCTTATCTAAGTCATTTGGCCGAACCTTAGATTTTTAGGAAAAAAATAACAATTAATAATATAATATTTGATTTAAAAACTATTTTGTGTCAATTTTGACACTATTTGATATATGATTTTTGTGAAAGTCATATCAGAATTATATGTTCGAAACAAGTTGATTAAATCAACACTAATATATCATAGTAACCTATAAAATTAGTGGAATTCATAAAAAGTCTTAAATTACATTTATTTTGGTATTTATATTATCAATTATGTCAATATTTCATTAATAAGATAATTACTGCATCATCTTTGTGTCGTAAATAAATTAAATTATTTGATGTCTAAAAATTACAACTAAAATACCATCATGTAGGAAATCTTTTTAGCTTTCTAATGAATATTTACAATCGAATTTATCTTATGTATAACCGCATATTATAAATGATTTACTTATTAAACTTTGATTTTAACTATTTTAACCCTTCTTTAAATAAATTAATAATAAATGTCCTAATCTAATCCAAGTGGGCCTAAATGGTCATATTTTATTCCTAAGTTTGTTTTTGGTCGAATTACACTTGTCCAATAGAATTAGGACATGTGTTAGGGTAATATTAATATCATATTTACCCTTAGTTACCCTATTTACTATTAACCGTGGTAAAAAAAAGTAAAAAGTTACTATTCACCAAAAAATTATTTTCATCTCATTGAACCACATTTTAGTCCTTGATATTAACCGTGTCTCTCGGATTTTCGAAATTCCATTCACAGAAGCGGTAAAATTAAGTTTTATGCAAAATTCAGTTTTTAACCTATCACTTAGTAGTTTCACTATTCATCAAAAATTGATGTTTTTCAGAACATTGCCAAAATTTCATCCCAAGCTATATTTCATATTCCGAATTCAAAAATGAAGTCTATTTTACCAAATTCATAACATAAAAGTTGCATTAATTAATTTTATAATTAAATCCCGCTGTTAAAACAAATAGCGTGTTTTTTTAAGAAACAATATCTATCAAAAGATTGACACTTGTTTATGTCTAGTTTAAATGTGAAATTACATCCAATGACCAACATTGTATTAAATTGTAAAAATATATTCTAAATATACTTTAAAACCACTCAAATTAATGATTTATCACTATTAATTATTTCGATTAAAAAAGTTGTTTTTAATTATAATTTAGTAATTTTCACTATTCATCAAAATATGAAAGTTATCCGAAAATCACCAAAATTTCAACCTAAGCTAATTTCGATATTCCGAATCCAAAAATGAAGTTCATTTTGAAAAATAAGATTTATAGAATTTTAAAAAGTGGTTATTACTATTCATACCGGGTAGTTTTAATAATATTTTAATAGCATATCGTTGTTTAGTGAAACTCGGTATTGCGTATTACACACGCTATCGAGGAAGGTCGCGATTGCGTGTAATGAAAGGCAAGTCAAGGATGCGTGTTGTGCAAGCTCTTTTTGGTGTAGCGTACAACACAAGACATTAGTGAAATAAAAAAGAATAAAATCTCGGGATGTTACAGTCCATCCCCGGGGACTCAGGGGGAGTCGAGTGTTTATAGGTAAGGGGCGCCGCGATGCAGGGCTCGCGCGCCGCCTTCGGAGCTTCGCAGCGGCTCGCGAACGTCAAACGGGCTCGCGGAGGATCACCGCCTCTGGTGCTTCGCGGTGGCTCGCGAACGTCAAACGGGCTCGCGGAGGATCACCGCCTCTGGTGCTTCGCGACGGCTCACGAACGTCAAACGGGCTCGCGGAGGATCACCGCCTCTGGTGCTTCGCGGAGGCTCGCGAACGTCAAACGGGCTCGCGGAGGATCACCGCCTCTGGTGCTTCGCGGCGTCTCGCGAACGTCAAACGGGCTCGCGGAGGATCACCGCCTCTGGAGCTTCGCGGCGCCGCCAGGGTTGGGGCGCTTCGCGGCGGGGCTTCGCGGCTGTGCTTCGCGAGGCAGCGCGCCGACTGTCTTTTTCGTTCCTTCCTTTCGAGCCACATTTTTGGCGCCAACAAATGCCCCCCCTTAGACTTGGAGCCGCGGAGGGCGAAGGGTCGAAGTCTGAGGGACGATCGCCAAAACTGTCGGTGGTTCGCGATGCAGCATCGCGAAGGAGGCCCGCGATGCTCGTCGGGGCCGCAGATCCGGACGCGCCGCGATGCTTCGCGCGGATAAGGCGCGCCGCGATGCTCCGGGGTCGTCGCCTATAAATAGGGGGTCTTCCCTCTTTTGTCTTTACATGCCTTCCTTGTCTTTTTGCGCTCTCAATTTCGCGAAGCTCCGCGTACTTCGCGACAGCCCTCCGCGAATCGAGCTTCGCGGCGAACCGTGGGTCTCTGACTCCGCGTCCGCGCCAAGCGAACCTTTGCGTGCCTGTCATGGCCGGACTTCGTGGTTTTGATCTTGCGACCGACCTTCGCAATCCGGCTTCACGATCGAGCTTCGTGATCGAGCTTCGCGATCCATCCGGAAGAATCCTTTTCTGAGGGCCAGAGTTAAAATGGCCCATCAAGAAGCTGTGCGGGAAGTTCTTGCAGATGCTGCTCGCCGGGATGAGATGGCCAACCGTCTGGGCTTGGGGGAAATGGTTCGGAGCCACTCGGACCACACTTCCTTGACAGACCTGCTGTCGGAAGGTCAGAGGGATTATCCGCAGTGCAAGAAACTGCCGTTGTACGGCTTCGGACTGAGGGATGACGTCTTCATCCCTGAGGCGAGAAGGGATGAACCAGCTTGCTGGTTCAGGGGCACACCATGCCAGCACCAATGGTTCAGGGCGGCCGATGGTCATGCACAGGAGGATTTCACACCCATCACCGCTGATTGCCTCTACAATCATATGAACGATATTGACGGGAGGCCACTGCAACCGGAGACGTCCCCTCCTCTCTACCGCACTATACTGAAGGCGGCTCTGCAGGATCCGAAGAAGGGATGGTCTGATGAGTGGGACCTGCGCCAGGGCGGAAACTTTACCGATGACTGGGCCTGGGCCTACTGGGTAGGCGCCTCATGCGAGGATTTCGAGGCCGAGCTGAGGAGAGTGGGATTGTACGAGGCGACATGGGCCTCCCAGTTCCACATTTACCAACCCAAGCAGCTGATGCCGGAACTGTTGAGTAGATGGTCGTCCCGAACCAACACCTTCCACCTGCATCACGGGGAGGTGGGCATCAGCCTGTGGGATGTCCACCAGATTTCCGGGGTCCCGATCTTGGGGGCCATGTATGACGAATTCCTCCTCGTTGCCAGCGTGTGGGGAGATGCTGAGCAAATGCCGCGACTTGCGTCAGCGCTGATGGCGCTTGTCCCCGGAGAGGACAAGGAAACAGTGAGGGATTTCCACTTCAGAAGATGGTTCAAATGCTTCCTGAACTTCCCAGAAGATCGAGAGTTCCCTCCAAGGCCTCGAACTTGTCCGAGGGCAGCCCAGTGGGGCAAGGAACACTCGTATTGGCAGGTTTTGGAGGACAGCCAATGGAAGACGTGGGGCTTTAGCGTCAGCACTGAACAACATCCAATAGTTAGGCTGGCGGCGTTCATCGCGGCTCTCATCTGTGGGTGGATCCTACCAGTGAGAGATACAAGCATGGGGGTACTGCCCAGCTCGTTCATCATGGCATCGATGTTGGCCATGGGGCAGCGGATCAAACTGGGGATCCCGATGCTCGCCAAACTATACAGAATGATGCGGCGTATTAGCGAGGGAAAGAAGCCGCCAAGAATATGTGGGCCCTTCCACCTCCTGTATGGGTGGATCGCGGCGCATATCAGGGGGATTTACGAGTATCCAAACCCTATTTCGCTGCCGGGATCAGACTTTCGCCCCTCCATCTTGAACGCATTTGGGAGCTTCCCATTCAAACTGGCCGTTCCGATGGTGTTGAATAGGGTGTGGAGGGCGGACGAGTTCAACTTTCATCCCTTCCCACTGCCGACGGGGAGGCTTACTGATGATGGACGGGGAACAGGAGAACATCGGGCTTACCTCCTGGCCTTCCGAGGTGGAGTTTTGGTGGCTCGGATAGATCGTGAGCCAATCTGTAAACCGTACACCCCGCATCGTTTCGCGAGGCAGTTCCGGTGCCTCCAGCGGCTGACCCCGCAGATATACTGGGAGGTGCATCACGAGGAGCACCCGTGTGTGATGAGGCAACTGTGGCTTATGTTCACACGTGAGGATGGAAAGATGCAAATCACATTGCCTCCGTCCACTGCCGCCTTCGGCTTAGTGAAGGAGTACGCCATCAGCTGGGAGGCCGCTTACCCCGGGGAGATGCTGAAGCAGCCAACGATCTGGGTTGGTGACGGTGGGCCTTCTTTATCTCGAGGTCGGGGTCGGAGGGTAGCTAGGGCCGCCCGTGGCAGCGGGGCTGCCATGGTAGAGAGACCCGCACCGGCCGAAGGTATGGCAGCAGCGGCGGATCCGGTGGTTCCGGGAGAGCAGGGTCATCCGGAGGGGCGGCCACCGAGGGGATTCCGTCGGGTATCCGCTCAGGCTCCGGGGAAGCGGCTGCGTCACATTGACATGGAAGAATATGCCGTCTTTCCGGAAGCTTGGGACATTTGGGATGTCAACCGGCAATTCCTCAGCCCAACCGAGATGTGGGACCACCTGAACCGCCTCGGGATGAAACTGCCGGGCATAGGCCCAGTTCGGGCTGGATTCATGGTGTCTCCGGTGGAGGCGGAGCAATACTTGAACGAGCTGGAGGATTACGTCCACTCCAGCGGTGTTCCTCGCCCAATGACAGATCGGGTGAGGGTACTGTTGAATCAGACGGTGCCCCCACAGTTATCGGCTGCCGTTCTGAGGGAGCGCTTCCCCTTGTCGGATGAATCAGGGGACTCTTCTCAGGTGGACGAGGCTGGAGGAGGGAGCCCGTTGGAGGAGGGCGAGGTCGGAGACCGAAGCTCAGAATCCGACGACTTCGTGGAGGCTCTCGAGATAGCATTCTGAACTCCTCTTCTTACGATCTATTCTTGAATCCCTATGGACTTCTCACCAATGTTCGAGCCATGCAGGAGGAACTTGTTCGTAGGCCTCGTTCTCGCTCCTTGGCGGGTGATGTCGCGGGACCTTCGGAACCCGCTTCTATGGCTGCGTCCAGTTCTGCATCTAGTGGGACCAGGGGGTCTGAGGTGGCTCCTCTGGACTCTCTAGGCCTTCCAACAGTATATGGGGGGCCTCGTCTTGGAGTCCCATCGGTACCGGTCCGGGAGCAGCGCTCGGAGGTCGATCTTCGTAAGTCTCCTTCACCGGTCTCCTCGTTGCCACACGTGGGCCATGCCAACTAACGTTTATATCTATTTCTGTCATACAGTTCTCCGACTGGCGTGGGCTGCTGCAGCTAGGCTGGTTGGGATGTCTGGCGGCGTCCCTGCCAGGGGCATGCCGGTGATGGTGTCGATAGTCCCTTCACCTCCTCAAGCTGCGGCACACACAATCACTGGCGGGATCACCAGCAGGGCCATACCTGAAGTCATCGAGGTGGACTCTGAGGAAGAGGATCAACCGGTCAGTCCCAGTCCTGTCGTGCCTGCGCCGGCGTCAGGTGTCGTACCAGACTCAACACCAGATGCGGATCCCGCTGAGGAATTCCTGCAGACATATCCTGCGTACGAGCCTGCCGACCGTGCGGATTGGGACGAAACAACCTCTGATGAGGAAGACAGCAGCATAGTCTGCCGCCGGTCATGGAAGCTGATCACGCGCTTCATCAGGGACACTCCCCAAGCGCAATGGCTGGCCGAAATGGATAGGATCCGCTCGCGGTTGCGCGAACTGTGTGCCGGGGGAGTGGACGCCCAACGCCCTCACGCGCTCATCCGAGACCTCATGGCTGAGAAGATCCGGGAGCATGATCGTGGGCTGAGCGTGGGATGGCAGCGGAGGAAGGCGACCAGCATTAGGAAGCTCCAGGAGTCCGAAGGCGAGGTCCAACAGATGCAGATCCGGGCCAACGAGCTTTCAGCCACTCTCGATGCGCAGTCTGAGCTGGTCTCACAATTGAAGGCCCAACTGGCAGAGGCTGAGGAGCACATGGGGCAGACCTCTGGAAGGATGGCTGCTGTTCGTGCTGGGGTGGAAAGGGCCAGGGCCAGGGTTGAGGAATTACGCCCCGCCGCTGCTGAAGAGGAGCGGGAGTTGAATCAGCGGCAACAGGATTTGGACGCCGCAAGTCAACGGGTGGCGGAGCTGCAACGCTCCTTTGACGGAGTCAACCCGTCCATGGGGGAAGTCAACCCCCGAGTATTGTAGCAAACCCGAAGAAACTTTTATTAACACTTTTGTGCTTCAAATCTTTCTTTCTCCTTTGTTTTGAGTTCCGTAGCACGCACGATTTCCATTGTTGAATTGCCTTGTTGCATCCCTACAATGTTTGCGGGACGTTTGACGACAATTCCCTCAAACCAGTCCAGATTCCCGAACGATGGGGAAGGCTTGATCGGAGGAGGAACTTCCAGGATAGCCGGACCACTGTTTCTTCAACGTGCTCTTATGCACGGACAGGGCAACGCCAGGGGCGCTGGAATCGGTTCAAACAGATGAAAATGGGGAGTGTGAATCACGATGCCCAAATTCGGAACACTGCGGGGATGGCGTGACAATAAAGGACAACCGCTAACCGTGGTGGACAGACGGTATCCTTACTACGTTAGCCTGAAATGGGGACAACAAATGTGCATCGACCGCTGACCATATTCGCAACGCGGGATTTTATCAATTTGTTGTCGATCAATCTTTCAGAACGTTGGCCCATGACAGTTGGTGGACCATAGGTCAGACATCCATACTGTTAGGGGGTCCTTCCAGACATGACCAGTCTTCCGGGACGCTGGCCCAGGACGGTAGGTGAGCCGATGCAGCATAAGACCAGGCCGTTATGGGGGTTCCTTCAGACATGAAAGAGGACGAGGGTCCGAATAAAGGGGCACGCAAAGCGTGGAATATGGAGTGATGGTCTGTCCGAACAGAATCCAGCACTTAGGTAGTTACACCACCGTGGTGGGAGTACGCCAAACTGAGCGCATTGGCCTGATCATGGATCATTCCTTCTTCCAGACAGGGCCTCTGGCGAGGGCTGGAAATGGGGAGGAACACGATTTCGTGATTCCAGGGGCTGAAACCTAGGTGAAGTGCCTGGGTGTCTCTACGTATCCCACATGATGATGGAAATCAAGCCGCACGTAGTTCTTGAAGCGCAGTTTAACGTCATACTGGACGAGGAGCAGCCTGGCCGTGTTGGTACACATCCGGCCAAAACTACTAAGCCCACGTGAGTCATGCTCGGTGTGGGAAACAAGCAGTAGTGGTGGGAATTTCCCGACGCAGAGAGGGGTAGGTGAGGGCAAAGGGATGCTCGGTGACTACCGGCCCAATGAAACTAACACGATCATTCAGCGCACCCAGATGCGCAAAGAGAAAGAGCCGAGTATGATGGAGTTCCACTTGAACACGAGGTAGTGGAAATGTGTGAATCATGGTGCTCGAGATTCAGATCACAATGATGGTGGCGTGACGATGGAGGATTACTGCTGACCATGTTCACAACACAGCATCCTGTCGCGTTAGCCTAGAATGGGGGCAAACAAATGAGGGTTGACCGTTGACCATGTTTGAAACACGGGACCGTGTCACAAATGTTGTCAGAGATCCGTGGGGACGTTGGCCCGAAACGATTGAAGGGCCCTTAGGTACAACATTCATGGAGAGCCCTTAAGCTTAATGTCCACGTCGTCCGAGGGTCCTTTTGGATGTGGAAGAGGATGAAGATCCAAATAGAGAGCTCACGAAGCTTGCTCATGGGATGAGGGGAATGTCCCTGTGAAAATCCCATGCTTCGGGCTTTTTGTCAAAACACATCTGAATACGTCAACGAAACGTATTAGAGAGAGGGAGCAGATTCCTTTCCCTTGGGGAGATCTTAGTTTAGGGTCATAGAACTCGGACCATGGAATCGAACACCAGGGTTAGGCTGGGCCCGCGGGGAAATACCCGGGCACTCCTACGTATCTCATAAGGATGAGAATCAAGCCATACATAGTTCTGGAAGGTGGCATGGTAGGATACCAGTGCCAGGGGAAAAGGGGAGTGCGGACGTGGCCCTTGCACTAAAGAAGCGGAATTTGATGTATCTTGTTTGTTCTTTAAGGTGAATAGTTTTTTTTTTGTGAAGCGACAGGCCTAGAACAGTAGGTCGCGATGTCGCCACATGAATCAAGCCGTGATGGGCGTCGACAAATGGCATGGCACATGACCAATACCCAACGTGATGTCCTCTACAGCGAGGTCACCACAATGCGGTGCCGTTTTTCGTCGTGTGGCCAGGACGATAATGTCACAGTTTAAGGTCGTATGATAGGACCAAGAATGCATTTTATCGTCATGCAGCGTAGACGTAGCAGAGACGATGCTAGGCGGGAAATGTGTGCAGTGTTTATAAAACACATTTGACAGAGACTTGATCCCACATCAAATTGTACGCCATCCAGAGGTAAAACAGGGAGAGAGACTGGATTCCTGAATGGGTTGTACCCGGAGACAGGGCATCTGGGCAGTCCTACGTCTCCCATGAGGATGTGAATTTGAACGTAGTCCTGAATGGGTCTTAGTTTATGGTCTTAGAGCTCGGACCATGGGAGTCCCAAAGGACGCCGGATTGCAGCTTTGTCCCCCTAGCATGCAAAGGTGCACTGAGGGATAGCGCCAAAAGTGTCGAGATTCCACCTGGACGTGATGGGGTGGAAAATGATGTGAATCATGCAACCAACATTCAAGGACTGAAGGGGCTGGCGTGACGACAGAGGATTACTGCTGACCATGTTCGCAACACATCATCCTGTCGCATTAGCCTGAAATGAGGACTAACAAAACGAGCATCGACCGCTGACCATATTCGCAACGCGGGAATTTATCGATTTGTTGTCCGAAACCCTGGAGGGCGTTGGCCCATATCGGTAGGAGAGCCCTTGGGCATTGTATCCAGGCCGTTCTTGGGGGTCCCTTCGGGTGTGAAAGATGATGGAAGTCCGAATAGAGGGGAACACGAAGCTTGACAGGTGGAAGGAACTTGATCAAGTTGAATCTGACACTCTTGGTGCTAGACCAGAGTACTCTTTATACATGGGTGAACCACTGCAGGGAGTCAAAGGACTCAACCTTGAGGGTGATCGAGAGATGGCAGATTCCCAGGGGAAGGGGGGCATGATGCCCAAAACCTTGTATTATACCTACAAATCCCCCGCTGGAGAGGGATGGACCAAGTGGCCTAGGTGACCGGGAAATCGGGATATCTCCCAGAGGTGGGGCTGGACCCGAATCTTAGACATTCAGGTGGTCCTACGTATCCCATTAGGATGGGAATCAAGCCACACGTAGTTCTGAAAGGTGCCTTTTAATGTCATGCAGGACAGAACAGGAGGACTGAACCTCAGAATGGGGGCGTGCGTGGTGCAGTTGTTGCAAACCCGACGTGAATGAGGACGTAGTCCTACACTGCGCCACACAGTCCTGTGATCAGGGTCCTGAAGAGAAGATTAGAAAGGTAAATTTGCTGAACTCAAGCTGGGTCCAAAGACAAGGGGTCTTGAACGTAGTTCCAGATGGGAGTCTTAGTTTATAGTCTTAGAGCTCGGACCGTGGATGGTGACAACTCCCGAGTAAGCACAGATGTCAGCCCAATCCCTAAGCCCACGTGAGATAAACTCGGTGTGGGAAACAAGGGGGGCATCCTCATTGCAATACTTGGGGAATCCATTAAAGGGGAGTCAGCAGAAAGTTCCGAAGGACACCTTTGATGTAGCTTGTTCCTCAAACGCGCAGACGTGCACGGAGGAAAAGTACCAAGAATCCCGAGACTCTACTTGGACACGATGAAGTGACGAAGGGTGTGAATTGCGTACCCGGCATTTGGGCTTAACGGGTTGGCGTGACGACAGAGGAAAACTGTTATCCGTGATGGAAACACAGCGTCTGTATCGCGTTAGCCTGAGGTGGGAACAACAAACGAGCATCGACCGCTGACCATATTCGCAACGCGGGATTTTATCGATTTGTTGTCCGAATCCCTGGGGGGCGTTGGCCCGTATCAGTAGGAGAGCCCTTGGGCATTGTATCCAGGCCGTTCTTGGGGGTCCCTCCGGGTGTGAAAGATGGTGAAAGCCCTGATGCGGGGATACGCAAAGCCTGGAATGCGGGTGCGGACGTGTCCGAGTGAAGCTTGGCATTCTAGGTAATGAACCAGAGTACTCTTAAGCACATTGGAGAACCGCCGAAAAAGAGGGATCGACGAAACAACTCAGCAGGGGGTGGGAGAATGGCGTGGTCATCACAAGGCCGTCGTGAATGAGGACATAATCCCACACCGCACCATATGATCCCCTCATGGAGGAAGGATGGGCCAAGGGGCCAAGATGGGATGAGGATTCCTGAGAGATGGGGCTGGACCCGGATCTTGGACATCCAGGTGGTCCTACGTATCCCATCAGGATGGGAATCAAGCCACGCGTAGTTCTTGAAATGTAGTTTAACGTCATACCAGACGAGGAGGGGAGTAACATACCCCTAAGCAAGGTGTACAGTATGGCGAAAAACCGACGTGAATGAGGACATAGCCCTACGCCATACCGTACAATCCTATAAAATAGGTCCTGGGCCGCGGCCTGGAAAGGCCGAGGGGCCTGGGGCTGAGCCTCGGTCAGGAAGGACTGACTGGTTTGCAGTTTAACGTCTTACATGAGGACGGGGGCCAGGGGCCCAAGGAGGCCAAGGGGCCTGAGGCTGAGCCTCGGAAGGGGAGTCGTACGACATGGTACATGATCCCGACGTGAATGAGGACGTAGTCCCACACCACACCGTACACTCCGGGTAAGAAGGGACCTAGGCTGTGACCTGGAAAGGCCAAGGGGCCTAAGGTCAAGTATCAATCAGGAAGGCCTGATTTGCTTGTAGTTTAACATCTTACATGAGGACGGGGGGCCAGGGGCCCGAGGAGGCCAAGGGGCCTGAGGCTGAGCCTTAGAAGGGGAGTCGTACGACATGGTACATGATCCCGACGTGAATGAGGACGTAGTCCCACAC
This sequence comes from Viscum album, assembly GCA_963277665.1. Taxonomy (NCBI): domain Eukaryota; kingdom Viridiplantae; phylum Streptophyta; class Magnoliopsida; order Santalales; family Viscaceae; genus Viscum; species Viscum album. The sequence continues at coordinate 1,219,606,831 of OY728166.1, read as the reverse complement.
CACACCGTACACTCCGGGTAAGAAGGGACCTAGGCTGTGACCTGGAAAGGCCAAGGGGCCTAAGGTCAAGTATCAATCAGGAAGACCTGACTGGCTTGTAGTTTAACGTCTTACATGAGGACGGGGGGCCAGGGGCCCAAGGAGGCCAAGGGGCCTGAGGCTGAGCCTCGGTCAGGAAGGGGAGTCGTACGACATGGTACATGATCCCGACGTGAATGAGGACGTAGTCCCACACCACACCGTACACTCCGGGTGAGGAATCCTGGGCTGTGGGCCCGATCACTAGCACCACCTGGGGGAAGTTTGTCACCTCAGGATGGGGCAGAATGAATCACTGTTGACCATATTCGACACACAGTGTTCCTATGGTGACCCGCATGGGGGCAACAAATGAGCGTCGACCGCTGACCAAATTCGCAACGCGGGACTTGTATCGATTTGTTGCTTGAGAAACCCTCGGGGGCGTTGGGCCGTATCGGTAGGAGAGCCCTTAGGCTTTGTATCCAGGCCGTTCTTGGGGGCCCCTCCGGGTGTGAATCCATCCACGAAAGGGGCAAACACCTCCAGGGGGGAATGTGTAGCCGGGTCGAGGCTTGCTCGACGTGGGTCGGGGCAAAAGTGGGCACCCTGCCCTGTCTTGACCCGAGGGGAAGATTTTGGCTTTTGGGCTGGGCCGACGGACGAAATGTCCGGCCGTTCCTACGTATCTCATAAGGATGAGAATCAAGCCATACGTAGTTCTTGAAGGCCATGCGGTTTAGCGTCATGCGGTGAGGACGTGGGAGGGTAGAAGAACGGGAGTGGGCGCATGGTGCGACCCCCCACAATCTTTGCGTGAGTGGGGTTGCATGAGCGGGGCCAAGAAAGTTGACGCCCTGCTACACAAAGATCCTCCAAGGAGACCATCCCCAGGGGGAATAGTGGAAGAGAGAAGCTTGGGGCTGGGCTCAAGACAAGGCGTCCGAGCGTTCCTACGTATCCCATGAAGATGGGAATCAAGCCGTACGTAGTTCTTGACATGCAGTTTAACGTCATGCGGGATGAGGGGCATCTCATTCGGTGATGTGTGCGGCACGGTACATGGTCCCAACGTGAGAACGTAGTCCTACACTGTACCGTACGATTCCGTAAGAGGGTAAGTCGGAGAGAAACGAGGGGGCCTGGGGCCAGACCTCGGTGGAGACGGGGCTAGGGGCCCAAAGAGGCCGAGGGGCTTGAGGCTGAGCCTCGGTCAGGAAGAACTGACTGACTTTCAGTTTAACGTCTTGCAGTGAGGACGGAGATACAGTTTAAGGTCATGCAGGACCAAGTCGCAGTTTAGGGTCGTGCAGGACCAATGAAGTTTAATGTCGTGCAGGACCAATGCAGTTTAATGTCGTGCAGGACCGTCTCGCAGTTTAGGGTCATGCAGGACCAATGCAGTATAATGTCGTGCATGACCCTCTCGCAGTTTAGGGTCATGCAGGACCAATGCAGTTTAATGTCGTGCAGGACCCTATCGCAGTTTAGGGTCATGCAGGACCACTTTTGCCCTAGGCAAAGTATCGCTTGAGGAATCTGGCATTGGTGGGAGGGGTTACACGCTCTCCATCTGTGGTCACCAAGGAGTATGCTCCATTGGGGTAAACCTTATGGATGATATAAGGCCCTTCCCATTTGGGTTCTAACTTGGGCGGTTTCCTTCCGGGAATCATTGGCGCTCGCAGGGCCAACACCAGGTCACCCTGTAGAAAAGAGAGGAGACGAACCTTCTTGTCAAAAGCTCTTGCTATCCTGTCCTGATGCCTTTCCAGATTGTGCAGGGCACGAAGCCGGTTCTCATCCAGTGCCTCTAACTCAGCTAGATGGATCTCGGCTACCTCATCGGATGTCTGGTGATCATAAACTGCCATGCGTAGCGACGACAACTGGATCTCAATGGGTAGGACGGACTCAGCTCCATACACCAGGGAATATGGGGTCACCTGGGTAGAGTTGTGAGTCGTCGTCCGGTAAGCCCAGAGGGCGTTGGGGAGCTTGTCCGGCCAACTCTTTTTGTTCTGACCAACCATCTTCTGCAGAATGTTAGAGAGGGTCTTGTTGAACGCCTCGAATTGTCCATTCGCCTGTGCGTGGTAGCGGGAGGTATGGTTTGACCGGATGTCGTACTTAGCGTACAATTTCTTCAATTCAGCTGCTCGGAAGTTGGTGCCGTTGTCAGTGAGGACAGCGTGAGGGACTCCAAACCGGTGGATAATGTTGGAGCTCACAAAGTCAATGACGGAACAGGCCTTGACCTCTTTGAGCGGAACTGCTTCTACCCACTTGGAGAAGAAATCTGTAGTAGTCAGGATGAACCTACACTGGCGGGCTGTTGCCGGCGGATACGGTCCCACTACATCGAGTCCCCATACCGCAAATGGCCAAGAGTACTTGGTGGGGTGGAGGGGTTCTGGTGGCCGATGCAAGAAGTTGGCGTGCACTTGGCACGCGTGGCATCTCTTGGCGTATCCAATACAATCGTGGATCATGGAGGGCCAGAAGTACCCTAGCCTCCAGATTTGATGGGACAGCTTCGGCCCAGCTTGATGGGCGCCACAGGAACCGGCGTGAACCTCTTGCATAACTTGAGGTATCTCTCCTCCTTGGATGCAACGGAGGAGGACACCATCAAAACTCCGTTTATAGAGGGTCTGCTCAAGACTGGGGCCGCTCTGGAGGGTAAATTGAAGTGCGCGGCGTCGGATTCGCTCGCGCTCGGCCCTGTTGTCCGGGAGCTGACCATTTTGGAGATACTCGACAAAAGGTGCTCTCCAATCGGGGGTCGTTTCCACCACTGCGTCTGACGAATCCGGGACTCCTGATACGGAGCGTCCGGCGGTGAGATGAATTACCCGCAGGCTATCACGGTCCTCTTGGGTGACGGGAGCAATGACTCTCCGATGGGCCACATGTATGAGCAAATCATCTTGCTCGGGTTCTGCGAGCGATGTGGCTAAACCAGCTAGGGCGTCCGCTTGGCCGTTCTGCGACCGCGAGACATGGGTAACCTCTGGCCGAGAAGAGAACTGGGCCATTAGGAAGAGGGTGTACTCCAGCAACGGTGCAAGCTCTGGCTTCCTGACGACGTAGTCGCCATTAACCTGTTTGATTACCAGCTCGGAATCTCCCTTCACATGTAGATGGGGTACATGGATCTCAAGGGCCAACTCGAGGCCGGTGATGAGAGCTTGGTACTCTGCCTCGTTGTTCGTACAACCTTCTGACAACAGGAAGGAGTATAGCAGGACGGCTTGCGCCGGGGTAATGAAAACAATACCCAGACCCACTCTGTTGAGCTTGGGGTCGTTGAGCCTTCTACCAGTGGGGCTCCGGGAGGCGCCGTCGAAATGCATTTTCCAACATGGGACAGCGTGATCGACCGAGAGGATCGTCTCGTCGGGGAAATCCAGGTCCAGGGATTGATCCGCGGAGGTTGGATGGGCAGCTAAAAAGTCTGCCAACGCCTGTCCCTTAACGGCCTTCTGAGGCACAAACCTGATGTCAAACTGCTGGAGAATCACCACCCACCGTGCTAGTCGGCCAGTCAGCATGGGACGGTTCAGGATGTACTTCAGCGGATCCACCCGAGAGATCAATTTCACCTCGTGGTGTTGCAGGTAGTGTCGCAACTTCTTCACGGCGAAGACGAGCGCAAGGCAGCTCTTTTCGATAAGGGAATATCTGACCTCCGTATCGAGAAGCACGCGACTGAGATAGTAGAGACTGTTCTCAGTGCCCTCGTTATTCTTCTGGGCGACCAGCGCGCCGAGGGATCTCTCCAGGGCGGTCACGTAAAGGACCAGCGGCTTTCCAGAGACGGGTGGCATCAAGACCGGAGGTTGGAGCAGATACTGCTTGATTTCCTCGAAGGAGATCCGACACTCCTCATCCCATTCGTAGGCAGCGCCTTTCTTCATGAGCCGAGAAAAGGGCTTACACTTGCCGGCCAGGTTCGCAATGAATCGGCGTATATAGGATAAGTGGCCCTGCAGGCCTCGAAGCTCCCGAATGTTGCTCGGGGGAGGCATTTGGTTGATGGCCTTGATCTTCTCCGGGTCGATCTCGATACCTCTGTATCTGACAACAAAGCCCAGAAACTTCCCGGAGGTGACCCCGAAGGCACAATTCAGCGGGTTCATCTTCAGGTGACGGGAACGGAGGAAACCGAACACTTTCTGAAGGTCTTTGAGATGGTCCTGGCGCTGGCATGATTTGACTACAAGGTCATCCACGTAGCATTACACCAATGTCCCGAGGATCGGTTTGAATATGCGATGCATGGCCCTCTGATAAGTGGCACCTGCATTTTTCAAACCGAATGGCATTACCCGGTAGAAAAAGGTACCCTGGGGAGCCCTGAAGGCAGTGGAATCCTCATCTTCGGGGGCCATCCGGATCTGGTTATACCCGGAATACCCATCCATGAAAGAGAGGGCTTGGAACCCGGCCGTGGCGTCAATCAACAGCTCCGCCATTGGGAGTGGGAAGTCATCCTTTGGGCAGTGGCGATTGAGATCGCGGAAGTCGATGCAGACTCTAATCTGCCCATTCTTCTTCCTGACTGGCACAATGTTGGCGAGCCATTTGGGGTACTGGACCTCTTTGACGAAGTTGGCCTTGATTAGCTTATCAACTTCGGCCTCAACCATAGCGCCATGAGAAGGGTGCATTTTCCTAGGAGGCTGCTTGAACCCACGATGTTTTACTGGGAGGCCCAGACGGTGGACGGCCACTTGGGGATCCAGCCCTGGCATCTCATCGTAACTCCAGGCAAACACATCGCGGTGCTGTTTGAGGAAGTCTACATACTGCTGCCGCTCCTCGAGGGACATGGCCGCACTGATCAATGTGGGTCTTGGATCTGCCTCGCTACCAAGGTTCACCTGTACCAGCTCATCGACCGTGGTAGAGACGCCTTCTTCAAAGGCTGGGGGAGCATCCTCCAAGTCTTCCTCCCCAGCCGTGGGGGGACTTCCCACGACGGAAGATACTTCTGGGCTTTCAAAACCCGAGGGGCGGCTGGTGCCGGATTGGGCAGCAGCGGTCATCACATCAGGAGACTCACTTGTCGTCGAGACCATAGAAATGAATGCATTTGATCCTATCCCATCCGGCCTTCGGCCTAAGGGGCCACGCTTGATGATATCAAAGCAGTGGTGACGTGTCGGCCTGAGTCGGTTGATTCCAGCCTGGTGAAATAGACACGTATGGCGCACCGCCGTTGTCATGAGCTTGACGTCCCGGTACCGTACAGGGGTAGGAGATTCCGGGATGACCCGAGCCTGGTTGATGTAGGAGTACGAGGTGATTTTCCTCCATCGCTTGGACGCGGGAACATGCCTTCCTTGCGTACCCGAAACAACGAAACATTGTCCCATGTCGGGGGTCGTGGCCTCCAACCGGTGGATCGGGAGGATGTAGGCGTCGTCCATGCTCGCCCAGGGATCACTTGTGATTGGGGCGGGCTCATCCTCGCTGACCAGGATCTGCTTGTCCTTTCTTTTGTAATAACCCGCATCCAGATAGCGGGCCTCACAAGAAGCGAAAGGGGACGCGTCTCCTTGGAGCACGCCTACTCGACCGTTGAGCGAGTACTTAAGGAACTGGTGATACGATGAGGGGACCGTGGCATGAAGATGGAGCCATGGCCTACCCATCAATGCGTTGTAGGCGGTGTCCTGAGAAACAACCATGAACTCGGTGCTGGCAATTAAGCCACCGAACTGGGTCTTCAGGCGGATCTTGCCGACCGGGGTTTGCTCTGTCCTGTCGTACCCCTGAATCCTGAGGTCAGAGGGAGTCAAATCACCTTCGGACAAACCCAGCTTTCGCAGCGTCCGGGTCGGAATTAGATTGATTCCAGAACCCGTGTCAACGAGGCAGCGACGAACTTCCACACTGTTAAAGTGGCCAGTGATATACAGTGGGCGAATGTACCCCTGTATAGGAGGGTCTTCATCTTCACTAGAGAACGAGATAACCGCCTGAATTCGGCGTTTTCAATCGTCTCGGTATGGAAGGCCTCCGCGGCTGCCACTTCCGTCTCGAACTGGAGGGGGCTCCTTAGGGCCTCGGCAAGTGCCTCGCGCATCTCGGATGACAAGCGCAGGGCCTCAAGGATGGAAAGCCTTGTCGGAATGCCGGCTAGGTGCTTTAGGACATCATACTTGCGTGCCAAACACGAACCTCTGCTTACAGGGGGTTTTTCGGCATTTGGGGGCATAGCGGGTCCTGCTGGTTGAACTGGCGGTCGGCTAGCACTGGGTACATCCTGATACCTGCTAGTAGAAGCCTGGAGAGTAGTTGTCGGGCTAAGATCGAACAGCGGGGGCTGGCCCGTCGCCGGGCGAGACTGGCTGTGATACGAACGAGGCGGCTCTCCCCGATCCAGCAACACGAACGGCGGTGGAGGTAGAGCTGTGGATGTTGGATGGGCCTGCGCGTGCTGAGATCTGTGCTGAGCCTGCTGCCTGGTCTCGGTAGCGTGCACGGCTTGGTCACACGTGCCTTCTGACATACCTCGGTGACCGGCGCGAGTGCGATTCCGCTAACGTTGACGTCGGCTGGAAACATTGGGGCGGTCTGCCTGGGGTTCCCCCTCATCGGGGGTCATATAGGGCTTTACCAGCTCCACGGTGTTACCCGAAGCGTACCCTTGACTGTCGCTCGAAGAGTCATCCACCGTTGGGCAGATTCTGGGAGTAATGCCCATTTCAGGAGGCATAAAGTCGCCAAGAGTGCGGGATGACGACGGCACTGGCGGTGCACGTTGCTTCTTCTTGCGTCGTCGTTGCTTGCCCTTTTGGGCAAAGGTCGACTGTGAAGACGATGCTGAGGCACCGGCTGCTTCTTCTGAGGGTTCCGGCTGCTTCAGGCGTGCCCGGATGATACCCTGGGCACGGACGACAGTTTTTCGAGCTGTCCAGTTGTCGTATTTCTGGGACCCGCGGCTAGGGACCTGCTGCCACTCACCCTCACTGTCATTGCCGATTTCTGATCCCGCAAAGACGCCTGCCACCAGCGCTGGCGCTAGGCCCAACTTGACTATGTTGTTGTTGACCTGGTCCTAAAGCCAGTCTTTGAACACATAGCATCTCTTGAGGGTGTGCCCCAGGATCTGATGATAAGGGCAGTAGTTGGGGTGATCAGTGAGATGCGCCTCTGTCGGCCTCCTGCACTCAGGCAGACGCACGATCCCTTGCTCTAGAGCACTTCGGAAGTTACCAGGGACCTGATTTTCGTTAAATGAATAGGTATGGTACTTTATTTCCGGGTAAGGAGCCCTGGGGTCCTGGTTCTGTCGAGGGACCGGAGGGGCCTGCCGAGGGGGCGACGCCTGGTTGTCTTGCCCAGGTGGCGGCGGCGCATTGCGCGGGGGAACCTGTCGGTTCTGAGGCGGTCGCTGCTGGGCAGGAGCCTGTGCTTGAGGTGGAGGACCTCTGCGGGGTTGCGGGGGTGGTGCCGCCGGTAACAATTCCAGCTGCCTCGGGGCTTCTATTTGAGCCACTGCGGCGGGTTCAGCCCTAGCGGCCCTCCTGGCTGGGATCATAGGGGGCAGCAGACGTGCCTGACTAGCCTGTTGCAGGGCCTCCTCGAGGCGCTAGGCCTTATCCGAGAAATCTCTGAACCCTCCAGGGTAGTTCTGGGTAATCAAGGAGGGTACCAGCTCTATCTTTACGTTCCCCACACACATCGTCAGTAATTGCTCCTGAGTCAGTGGCATATCGAGGGAATACGTAAGTCCTTTCCACCGGGCGATGAAGTCTGCAACCCGCCCATCAGGCCTCTGTTTGCACTTAAAGAGGTCCGCGATGCTGGTCTTCTGCGTGGTGGAGCTGAACTGGTACAAGAACTGCCGGCGAAGATCCTCCCAACCGGTCACTGATCCGATGGGGAGCTGGTTGTACCAGACGAATGTCGGACCTTCCAACGTCTGTACAAAACATCGGAGCTTAGCGGCTTCTTGCTGAGCCGGGGTCCCCAGCATGGGGCCACACCTGGAAGAGAAATGAGCCAAGTGCTGGGGCGGGTCCCCTGTCCCGTTAAAAGGCAAGAAAGTGGGGTTCCCAAAACCCGGAGGCGCGGGCATATCATCCACCCACGCGGGATAAGGCTTGCCATCCGGTGGGACCGCCACCTGCCGTGTCTCCAACGCCTCGAGGTGGGCTGTGAGTGCCGCAATAAGGTCCTCCGGGTGGGGGTCCCTATCTTGACGGGGGTCCCTAACCACAAGCGCATTGCCAGGTTCTTCAACACGGTAGACGGCTTCTGCTGCTCGCGGGTCGACTGGTTGGACGACCTGTTGGGCGACTGGGGGAACCCGGGTTGGGTTCTTCAGATTGCCCCGTCGCTCAGGGGGGTTTGGCGAGACGTATCGCGCCCTCTTGCTGTATGTTCCGGCTTCCGCCCTGTCCGCGGCAGTAGCATGATCAGGGTTGCCCTGAGGCATCTCACCGGGGGGAAATTGTTCCTGCCCCTGCTGCCCCGGCCTGGGATTACCATAGTCGGGTCGTCGCTCCGCGGCGCGTTCAGCCAAGAGTTCGTCGACCAGCCTCTTCTGCTCAGCAAGCTGCTGGCGCAACGTGGCCTTCTCAGGGTCTTCGTCCGTTTTCTGCACAGAGGTGGACGGGTCGGAGTGCTTGACTATTCCGACGTGCTCCTTACCCTTGCCAGTGCTCCGACCGAGTGCCAGTGACTCGGTGGGTATAGGGAGGCCCAGCAGGTTCCTCTGATGACGGGTAACTCTCCCTGATGGGTCAAGAAGCGGCGGTACGCCCTCGGATGGTAAGTCCCCCTCAAGGAACTCAAGCGCATCTTCCTTATCCACAACGTCGGCCATGTGGACTGTGACTCCTCTTGAGGGCATATCCTCAATGTCGCATAGCGAATCGGGCTGTCGTCGGATAGGGTCGAAGAGGAGAGCGGCATAGAGTCCCCAACCACGGACTTTCACATGGGGGGTGGCTTCCCTGACGATCTTGCGGAGTGCCTTGAAACTCTGAACGCATTTTCGTTGGAGGGCACTCTGGTGACCGGGCGACTCGGGGTGCTGGGCCGCAAGGAGCGCCGCTGCATCAATCAGGCGGCACTGTTTGCCAATCTCCTCGAAGTGCTCTCGACTCCTGGGGTACACTACCCGTTCCCAACGGAGGCGGAAGTGCGTCGCCCATAGGGTCTGACAAAATCATCCCACTTCTTCAGGGGTAAGCGACTCGGGTACGCGAAAATTCAGCGCCACCGTGGGCCAGAACTTCTATGGGAAGTAGTCCGCTTCAAGAATACTCCAGAAGCTCCTGGGTTCGTCCTCGGGGTTCAGCCCTACATTTCCCCACTCATCAACCGGGGGTGGCTGAGGGACCAGTAGCGGTACCGAGGCGGACCTCTGGGATAGCAAACTCGGCGGTGGGGAATACGGCGAGCGAGCAGACTGGCCACCGTACTCTGGGCCTTCATCTGAAGAGAGAGGTGACCTGACCACAATGTCACGATAGGACGGGCTAACAGCCGCAGCTTCGGGTACGGGAATTGCCGTTACCGGTGTCCGGTCATGTCGTGGCTCTACCACCATTGTCCCCCAAAACAGCTCCTCGTGATCCCGAGTAGAGGTAGAGGGCGCTTCGGGTGACGGTGGCGGTGACTGCGCGGTCGAAACCTGCGGAATTCCCAGGATTTCTTCCTCCTGGATGTACCTGTGGAGAGAGACGGGAATCCGGTTGACCTGAAATTCCGGGAGAACGAGGCTGACGCGTCTGGTTCCTGCCCCAGTCCTTGATACGGAGGAGCTGGGAGAATGTTCCACCGCTGAATCGCATTCCGCTTCCGAATCGGAGAAGCGGGCAGGTTTGATCTTCCCCTGGGCCTTCCCAGGATTCTTCTTGTGGTGGCGACGACCCGCTCTTCTGCCCCTGGGTGGCTCTTCGGGACAAGGTTGACCCCTATCAGGCGGCCCTGGGGCGGCGCTAGCGCCGTGGCGGAGAGGGCCCCCACTTGAGACAGCCGGGGTGCGAGGGGAACCAGGGAAAATATCAAAGGGTACATGGGGAGGACCTCCATGAACAGTACCCACGTGGGCGGGGCCTCTGTTGGAACCGGCAAGAGCATGGGGAAGGCCTCCATGGTCGATGCGAGTGGAGCGAGGCTGACCTTCACTCCTTGAGTTGCTGGGGCGAGGAGGACCTTCGCCAGTCGCAGAGAGGACGTAGGGGGGCCCCCACGTCGAAGGACCAGATAGACGGTGTCTTCAGAAGGATGGACTTCATACCCTGTACAGCGGGCACGGGAAATGATTCCGCGCTGAGCATCACTGCCCCGGGGCAGTTCTTCCTGCAGGATGGGGGCAGCACGAGGCATGCCTCCATGACGAACCTCGGAGAGGGGAAGGCCCACGCTCTGTGGAGTAGTGGTACGGGGAGGACCTCCGTACGGGGTGGCATCACCACGGGTTAGCTCGCGACGATCATCACTGGGGCCTGCAACCCGGAGAATCAACCCGGCCTACCCATGGGGCGGCTGGGGTCTCAATCTTGGTTGGGCAAAGGGGTGCCCCTGCTCATTGTACGCGGGGGCTTCATAATGTACGCCGGCGGTGGATCGGGCCACTGTAACTGTCGACGTGGACGCGCCTAGGCGAGCGTCCTCAGCCCGGGCCCGGTGCTGACGTCGGGTCAGGCGGGCCGATGCAGATGGTGCAGGGACGTAGTCTGCCTGCTCTTCCTGCGGGGCCGGACGACGGCGTTGACGTGGCCGGACGGGAGCTCTCGCCTGGGGGCCCCGGGTCGGGGCCCTGAGCGGACTGAGCCGGACAACACCTGCCTCTTCAGCGTAAGGCGAAGAGTCGTCAAGGCGTTCCGGGGATAGGCTCCCGAAACGATTGAATGTCTGGGTGGGGAGCGGGGGCTCCCTGCGCGGCCTGTTAGGGCGGCGTTGACGACGGGGCATGGAAGCCTCCAGGTCCAAACGGGCCATATCCCTGGTCGGGATGACCCCTTGTTCCTCATACCTGCGCACGAGGCTGTTGATCACCCTTTGTTGGATGACCTCTGATGGGGAAAGGGGACGTGGACGTCCCGCATCCCGTGACGTGGAAGCCGTCGTGGCGGTAGTGGCGCCATGTGGAGTGAGCGTAGTGGTGTTGCCCCTGCCCCTGCGCGGGCGAGGAGCGGATGGTGACCGCATTTCTGAAATAGCAACCTGGTTCCTGGCAAACGAAGGGATCAACTGATCAGTACTGAGAGGAAAAGGATTGACAGCCAGTGCCCCAGCGTTCTTCCATCCTCCATGTCTGTGAGAAGGATCCACGCCAACACGCTGCGGAGCGGAGCGCCCCACGTTCTACTACCCCGACTTCCGGTGAGTTCCATGACAGGCCCGCCATTTGCTTGGCGGGACCAGGCACCGGATATCTGGATCCGGTGACACGTCAATCTACTGGTGTCTCAAACGCTACTAATCCCCATGCTGAGGAGAAGAATTTCACGTCGGGTTCACCATTTCTGTTTTTGACGCTTTCGCCGGGGCGCGCGCGCATCCGTCCGCGGAGGAGGGGGACGCGCGGCTTTGTTGCCCCGCATTCCCGCTTTCCAAAGGCGGGCGGCATTCATTCCTTATTCAGGGACTTCTACTCCGTGATCGAAACGAGATGATGGGATGTCGGTTCTTCCTCCTATGGATTCCTCCTCAGAACTCGTCACCTAGTCCGGGTCTCCCTTATAGATTTAATACGTAGTTCGTGAAACTCTTCCCAGTGTCATGTTTCCATGGACGCCGGTTAATTACACTGCTTCTGTCGGGACATTCCAAAGGGTCCAGTCAGGGCAGCAACCTTCGGTCAGGGGAGTAATCACGTTTGAGGCATCAGTAGCGTGTCTGGATGCTGGGGTACCTGGCATGTCTGTCTGTTATCCTCGATCACAAGGCTTCTCAAGGGCGTGGAAGCCCGAGGCATCCCACATCGAGCGCGGGGAATTACATGTCATAGACACGTATCTGAGGTTTTCCTCAGCTTCCCATGTTCAACACAGGGTATGCCGCGTGTTTAACGTCTTGCGGAGACGGTTACACCAAAGGCGTTCCATCCGAGGTTTTCCTCAGGCACCTCATGTTTATCACGAGGTAGGGCGCGAGTTTAACGTCTTGCGGAGACGGTTGAGAATGAAATGGGACCATCGCAGGGGGGCGACAGCGAAGTTGGGCTTGAGCCTTGAAGAGGCTTCCTACGTATCCCCGTGGCAGGGAATCAAAGTTCGCGTAGTTCAGGATGGTGCCGGTAAACCGACGTGAAGTTGGACCTTGGTCCGAGGAGAGTTGGGCTTGAACCTCTGGGAGGATTCCTACGTACCATGCCTTGACATGGATCAAAGTCCTCGTAGTTCAAATGATACAGTTTAACATCATGCAGGACGAAAATGAACCCTGACGTGAATAAACGACGGGTGGTGGGTGGCGGTGAGCCGACGTAAGTGAGGGACCTTGATCCACTGTTGGTGGGCTTGAACCTCGTGGAGGCTTCCTATGTACCATGCCATGACATGGATCAAAGACCTCGTAGTTCAAATGTGGCTGGGTCACAATGGCTTACCACTGGACCAGAATGTAGTTTAACGTCATACTGGACGTAGGTAGAACACGACGTGAATTGGGTGATGGGTGGGCTTGAACCTCGTGGAGGCTTCCTACGTACCATGCCTTGACATGGATCAAAGACCTCGTAGTTCAGGTGGGTTTGGGTCACAACGGCTTACCGCTGGACTGGAATGAGACCCGACGTGAATGAGCGACGGGTGGGTGTGTCGGTGAACCGACGTGAAAGTAGACCTTGGTCCACTATTGGTGGGCTTGAACCTCGTGGAGGATTCCTACATACCATGCCTTGACATGGATCAAAGACCTCGTAGTTCAAATGGGTTTGTCGGTAAACCGACGTGAAAGCAGACCTTGGTCCACTAATGGTGGGCTTAAACCTCGCGGAGGCTTCCTACGTACCATGCCTTGTCATGGATCAAAGACCTCGTAGTTCAGGTGGGTTTGTCGGTAAACCGATGTGAAAGCAGACCTTGGTCCACTAATGGTGGGCTTGAACCTCGTGGAGGCTTCCTACGTACCATGCCTTGACATGGATCAAAGACCTCATAGTTCAGGTTGGTTTCGCCGGTGAACCGACGTGAAAGCAGACCTTGGTCCACTAATGGTGGGCTTGAACCTCGTGGAGGCTTCCTACGTACCATGCCTTGACATGGATCAAAGACCTCGTAGTTCAGGTGGTCACAACGGCTTACCGCTGGACCGGAATGGGACCCGACGTGAAAGAGCGACGGGTGGGCTTGAACCTCGTGGAGGCTTCCTACGTACCATGCCTTGACATGGATCAAAGACCACATAGTTCAAAAGGGTTTGTCAGGGTCAGTGCTCACTCTCAGCCCACGTGAGTCATGCTCGGTGTGAGAAACAAGAGGTCACATGGACCTGATGATCACGTCGCGAAGGGTGCGTCCGTGAGAAGCGAAGAGGGGATTACGCGTTGAGCGGCCCATGGTGTTGGGACTTACTCCAAGATGGAGGCCCAGAACGGGGTGCCTCGTTCCCTATCACGTCCTCCACTGACCTTGGTAGTGGGGAAGTACCGAGATGCACGGGTGCAATCATCCGTACCAAAGGTTAGGGGCTTACGCTCTGAGGCATCTTCCCCTGCGAACATACACCACTCCGACAAGGAGGATCTCATTCCATGTGCGGAAGAGTTACCATTCCCGTGGAGACGAGCGGTGTAATGAATTCTCGAGCTGGGGGGACCCTTCGTGAGGGAGACGAGGTTGGGTCACAGTTTAACGTCATGTGTTGAGGACGTGGTGCTTGGCAGTTTAACGTCCTGCAGCTCGGACGAGGTGGGTTCACTCCACACCCCTAGGGCTTACATAACCGGTACCCTCTGGTCCTTGGGGAAGGGAAGGTACCGGTAAGGCCATGGTAAATGGGGGTCGAGGGAGGAACCATCGAGGGGTCCACGTTAGCGTGGCTATGCGAAGAAGCAATAGTCGTTAGCGTGCCTATGCGAAGAAGCATTAGGCGAAGCAACGCTACGGGAGGTGTTGTCCATTGGACTTTGAAATCACATCGTGCAAACCTGGAGGGTCGCACGGAAAGAGGAATCTCTAAGCAGAGGAGTGTGCTTTGCGAAGTGGGGTGCCTTGGCCTTAGCATGGGGCAAAGGTGGGAGTGGGTGGTGCTTCGCGAAGTGGAACAGTGTTCGCGGAGCACTGCCTCGCGAAGAAGGAATGGTTCGCGAAGCAAGGTCCTGCCAAGCAATGTACTTCGCGGAGTGGAGCGATCCTGCCTTAGCATAGGGATTACTCGTATGGGTTGGGTGTTTCGCGAAGCACGAGTGCTCCGCGGCTGCACGGGTTCCCTTGGGAATCCCCTTCCTTTGCAAATGCCCTTGGCCTTGCGAAGGGCATCCCTCTCGGAAGAGGGGCTCAAAACGAAGCAAATCAGAGTCGTCTCGCGAAGTAGAAATACCTCGCGGAGCTCATGATTCCCGGGGCAAATCTTGCTTCGCGATTCGGGAGAGGAGAAGCCGAAAGGTCGGATTGTCCGTCCCCGGGGACTCAGGGGGAGTCGAGTATTTATAGGGAAGGGGCGCCGCAATGCAGGGCTCGCGCGCCGCCTTCGGAGCTTCGTGGCGGCTCGCGAACGTCAAACGGGCTCACGGAGGATCACCGCCTCTGGTGCTTCGCGGCGGCTCGCGAACGTCAAACGGGCTCGCGGAGGATCACCGCCTCTGGTGCTTCGTGGCGGCTCGCGAACGTCAAACGGGCTCGCGGAGGATCACCGCCTCTGGTGCTTCGCGGCGGCTCGCGAACGTCAAATGGGCTCGCGGAGGATCACCGCCTCTGGTGCTTCGCGGCGGCTCACGAACGTCAAACGGGCTCGCGGAGGATCACCGCCTCTGGAGCTTCGCGGCGCCGCCAGGGTTGGGGCGCTTCGTGGCGGGGCTTCGCGGCTGTGCTTCGCGGCTGTGCTTCGCGGGGCAGCGCGCCGGCTGTCTTTTTCGTTCCTTCCTTTCGGGCCACATTTTTGGCGCCAACAATCACCTTACCAATTCAATTATATTTCATGGTAACCAGTACAATTCTGTATATTCTAAAAAATCCTTAATGGAATGATACATTCGGCCAGTCGTTATATGTGCCACTATTCCATAATACCATAAATGTAATTTGACAACATTATTCTCGAATTCAATTACATAATCACTTTAATAATCCACTATATTCATACACCATACAAAAGGCTTCATTATCCAATTTAATTGTACCTCGTTTAGAAAAATATGATATATTCATCATTTCTTAATGTTCATCAACCTCAATATAATAATTATTCTTATGTATGAAGTATACAATATTGTTAGAACAACCCATATCATTCACATGTCATTTGAGGACTCTCTATCCCAAGTAATAGAACCAATACTCATTCCACCTTCCTAATTCTCGTCATGATATTTCCAATTAGGACATCAATTAACATAATTTCCATACATTCCACATCAGAAATTTTCAATGTTAACCATGATTCTTCAAGTAACCATTGCTGAATAAGTCAATAAATCATACTGTGAGAAATACTTATCATTTAAGAGAAATACATAATCAAGAAAAAATACTTATAGGATTCTGAAATCATGACAACTACTTTTAAATATATGATAGGCTAGTCTTGTGCATATATACATCCCCAAACATATCTATAGAAATATCTCTAGGTATCTTTCTAAACATTGCTCATCCTAGTTTCCAAAAGGATTGTTAAACCTTCTCTCTCATACCAACTATAATTATATGTAATTTTCATTCAAGGAAAGTACATCATTTTTAGGAACATTTCAAAAATTACACAAACAAGCACTCACAGATCGTATTAGTTTACTATCGTTGGAAACTATATAGTCCTAAAAATTACTCCAAGGAGGGTAAATATCCCCACAATTGCTTTACAGAAGTAATCATGAACTTATATAAGTCTATCAAGGTAAAGGTACTCAAATAGAGTTTCATTTTTTATTTAAATTGAATGAATTCACGATTTCAAGTGGCCCACGTACCATCACCGAGAAAGGTACGCAGGGAGGACGGATCAAGAATTGTCGGTTATAGAGGATGATCTACGAATAGCTGGCCCATGAAGCGATGTCTAGAAAGCAAGGAAAACTGTGAACCGCATCACCCGAAGGAGTTCTATGTGGAATACTATCTGCTACAATGCTGCAAACCCCTTAGTTTGTAGATTAAGCGAACATGCAGGGTTATGCGAACCATTATCGCAATCCAAAGCCTACACAAACCCTGGTTGCCCGATTCAAATGCGAGCCATAATACTGCTTCAGTGGGCCTATGCATGTGTTGTCGCATGCATAGTTGATATGATCACTCTAATACTCTATAAAATCAGCACAGTAAAAGGGGAAAGTAGGGATATGGATAAAGAGACAGACATGCGATGAAAGATTGAGGGAGACTTAGAGGTTGGAAGCTGGCTTCCATCTTGGTTCATCGACGAAGCACAAACTGAAGACAACTTCCTCTGTATGTACAGCTAGTTGAAAATCTTTAATGGAGGAATTGAATAATAAAAATTGAATCATGAAACCAACTGGTATACCAAGAACCAAAGACATCTCGTTGATGAATTTCAGGTGAATGATAATCCATGGACCCTCCTTCGGTATGATGACTCACATGGCGTACCGCTACATGGACGGGACCTGGCACCGCTTACCCCATCGGTACGCGGATGTAACCCAAAGCAGCACCGTGATCTACTTACCTCTTTGGTACATGGCTAGTGATACACATGCCCGCTTACCACACCAATACACAAATGGCCCTCCTACCCTCATACCTCCCCGGTATGTTGTGCCTTCCCTATCCACTATAAGAAACCAGTACACGAAATGTGGTTTTTTAGGGTATTGTTCCTTCTGGTTCCAACATCACCCCTTCCCTTTACCGTCCAACCATCCATGATCCCTTCACTAACTAGTCCTTTTGCACTAGGATAAAGCCTCCTTCAAATCCATCAGACGTAGATGATCAGACTGTCAGGTGCCTCAGTGCACCCTATTGTGCCTACATGCCCATGGTAAGCGGGGTCACGAAGGCCTTCCCAACCAAGGTGCGGGATTCAGGAATTCTTGTAAGGCTATATTCCCATGGTAACACAAATTCCATCCTTGTGATGATGACATGAAAATACCTGTTCTAGGGATTAGGTTTGATCACTTTCCTTTCCATTTAATGTCGAACAATGATAATCAAAGAGGTTATGTTATATCCCCCCTTGGATGAGGAAGAAAATCCTCCCCTTCCCAGAATATGCTATGGGGCCCTCCCACAATGGTAAGTCCCCAATATTCTAAGGCAGGTCCACATGAAATTTTGATTCCATTTAACATGGAAAGGTTCATCGCTCTGTACCCTCAACCACGGTCTCCCCGAACTCTTCCGCCGTGGGCTCTCCCTCCCCCACTAACATGGTTGGAGGAATGTGCATTGATGAATCTTTCAAATCCTATTGTTTCACACACTGAGCATGACTAATGTGTGCATAGAGTTTTGTGAGGATTACAACATCAAAACAGATTCTGAACTACGAGAACTTTGATTCCTGACCAAAATAGGATACATTGGAATCCCTCCTTTTCGGATCAATTCCAATATAACGTCACATTACAACCCCGTAGGATGAAAATACACTCCAGAGCAACATAAAATATTTCTAAGTCAGCATCAGCTCTGTGGCATCAAACATATGCATGCTCATGGTGATCTTTAAAACCAAGGGTATATCGTGGACACACTCTTTAATAATGAACCATGGATTCATGAACATATGAACACAACATAAATCTACAAGATAATCATTGAATAGGAAACAATACTCCCCCAGAATGGTGTGCTGAGACTGACCAACAATCCTCTCGACCAATGGTGTCATCAAGTTTCATTGGCCAAATTGTTAGCCGAAAAACACCTGCCCTTGGAAATATGGTCCATGAATCATAGATACATGGGTCGTTGGCTGTTCTTGGATCCATGAATAAAAAATTTAGAGACCATCTGAGGAAGTTATATCTGAGAAGAACCAATTACATGAGTGCTTTACCCCCACACAATCACCTGTTGGGATCAAAAATTCCCCAAAAGGGTTAGTTAAACCTTCTTTAAATGATAATGAGGTTGAAATGGTCAAATAAAAGGAATGGTAAATTCGAAGAGAGAAAGTCTCTATGGAAAATGGGGTGTGTGATGTTCCTCATTGTGCCATTTCCACACCAACTGTAAATATTCCACCATAGAGGCGGAACAAAAATGGGGAACCCGGTGTGAATCCTTAACTAAGGTTGTGGTTATAACCCAATCATAAATGAAAAAAGGACACCGCATGTTAGGCCACTTTGTTCACCCCAGTTCGCAAAAACATTCACCACCTCGGAGGCGGAACAAAAATGGTGAACTTGATGTGAAACCTTAACCAAGGTGGTGGTACAACCCCAATGGTAAAAGAAAAAAGGATATGGTATGTTGGACCATTTTGTTTGCCCTGTTATGTGAAAAACATGCCACCTCAGTGGCATAACAAAAATGGTGAACCCGACGTGAATCAATAACCAAGGTGGTGGTTTCACCCCACTCAGGCCCATTCACCACACTGTAAAAGAAATGGGGAATGTGGCCAAATTGAATCTCAAAATAATAATATGATTAAAGGAATGTTACTATCACTCATTTTTTGTGGTTCTTATTTCATATAATTGTATTGAAGGTTCTCGCAATGTGACCTTCGATCCAAATGACATCCCAATGACCCATGAAGACACGCACATTAGTGATCTCGTAAGTGGCAAGGTCATCAATGATGACTAGGTCCCCATCGCCTAGAAAGCATCTTCAATGATGGGTGTCCAGTATTCTAATTAGGGAGTACCACCAAAATGGTACTCTCCCCACACTTGTGGTCGTGAGACAAGCCCTCCCGTCTACATTAGTCTGCCAGCCGCCTCTTTAGCCACTGTTAGTACCTCAGCAAAAGGTGTCCCTCATGGTCGTCTCAAAACATTTCAGGATCATGTCCCTAGAATGTGACAAAGAATACCACCCTTACCTTAGGGAGGTAGATGAAGTCAATGCTGATGACTTCATCCAACTGCACAGGGACCCTACCCCTGGGACCCCTCCAGAGAGTGTCACCACTGACAGCGGACGACCAGACCTCCTCCCGCCGAGGAGGAGCTTATGCCGAGGGCACCTGCCAAAGACCAGGGGACCCAGGCCCCCCGAGAAACCCACCGAGGGTAGAAAATATATAACCAGGGACATGTTATCACCCTGATTCTTAAGGAGAAGCTCCTCCATACTAACATGATTTCAACCAATAGGAATAAATACAACTCTTCCATCCCCACTCATTTCCCACTATAGGAAATGGATGGAACCATTCAAGCAGACGTGCGTTCCTTCTAGTGATTACTGGTCTAGGTGTGCAGACAGAGAAGCTAGCTACAGGTAGCTGTATATATCTGCTGACACACTACAAGCCTACCATCAAAAAGGGTGGAAACCAGCTATACGCATGCACAAACACCTGCTGATTCATTTCAATCATGCCATCAAAATAGGGATGAAATATGCTATTCATAGGAAAAAATACCTGTTGATGCATATCAATCCAGCAATCCTAATAGGGAGGAAACCAAATATGAGCAAAGTCAAATTCTTGCAGATGTATATAAATCCGATGATAGAAATACAGTGGCAAGCGAGCAGATGAAAATTACCTCTTGTGAATATGAAGACCACCAGTCAAATATGGTGGCAATTGGAGAAGACAACCGGAAACCGACTCGTTCCTCTTTCTCGGCACCGGAGAACTGTAAATATCCAATGGAAAATCATGGGGTATAGAATAAGTCACAAACTCATGCTCCAATATCAAAATGGGACTTTATACCAATTCCATCCAAATATGTATATCAGCACATCCTAGCCATGATGGAAGATATGATGTCGATTCCAGACCATATCCTCCAAACATGCGATGATATCATTGCATCATTGGAAAATGCGAGAAATTTGTCCCATGACCAGATATCCTCGAAAGGAATGTATCACTCGCAAAATGAGTTAGTCAATCCAGAGTATTTATGAATCCCTACTCCAGTCCAGGATGGTCAACAATAATATCCCATGACATATAGACCAATGAGTCAGGAACAAATACTCGTTCCAATTGGGGGACACCGGTCCAACGTAGTGGCTGCTGCAGGGCAGGCATATATCCCTCCCAAAGATCATGATTCTCGTTGGTCTATCCCAACGACATCATGGGACCCAAAGATACATAGACCCATATATAAAGGCCATTACCAATAGCAGATGGCCCCGGTTACCTACAAGAGAGTTCCCAACGATGAAAAGCACCAAGGATAACTAGAAAATGAAGACCACATACATGATTCTTCACTACTGGATGATGGGGTTCTAGACTCCATCAAACATATATTGATAAAGGAACATAACCCTGTAATTCCATTAACATATCATGGAAGTGGAATTAGTAGTTGTGAAGGTCCTCTAGGTAATGTCACTACCAGAAGCTCTGATGGTCCTCCATAAAGCACCAACGGGGTCATAATCAGTGGGTCAAGAATGATCGATCCTGAGAGCATATATCTTTTTTCATGTCAGGGTATCCCTCCCATTGACCTGAAGATTAGACAACAAGAAGGTCCTCCCCTTGCTTTCATCCACCTTCATGGTCCTCCCAATGGTATATGATGTAGATATGATTCGTCCTATAGTCATACATCAAGTCATGATGGTAGTACTCTCCATGATAAGGTTATTGCGAAGGACCTCCTCAGAATGATAGTTACTCTGAAGGTCCTCCTCACAGAAATTCCAATTAATGATACGGTCCTCTCCCCATTGTAGTATATCTTGAAGGTTCTCCCTAGGATGTACACTACAATAATTCTCCCTGAAGCAAGATATAAAGTCATGATGGTAGTCCTCTCCATGATGATGTTCATCGCGAAGGACCTCCCCAAAATGACAACTGATGTGAAGGACCTCCCCCTAGTGACTTCATGTAGCAAGAAGGTCACCCCTTCCTACATCCCACCCTAACAGTCCTCCCTAGGGTACATTCCATCATGGAAATTATTGCGATTGGGCATAAAGTTACCATGGTAGTCCTCTCCATCACAACACCACTTTCGAATTTCCTCCTCGCAACCAAAATAATTTTTCGCAAGAAGGTCCTCCCCTTTCCAGAAAAATATGAGAAGTCCCTCCAATGAGGAGGTTCTCAAAAGAGTGTCAGAAACATTGGGTGCTCCATCTATAACAATTGATATTCTTTCTCAACCAAAGGTTATCCTAATGTCATGCTTGCCTTCGGTGCCACCCCAATGTCGTCCTGATATTGATAAGGCTCCCACTATCCTAGTTTCCTGGAATGAAATTATCAAAACGTTGTCGATCTAGGAATATCAAGTAGAGGGGCCTCCAGAAGAACAACAACATGATACATTTGTTTTGAAAAAGATACTAGTAAAAGTAATATACCAGTAATGTGTTAGCCTATGGACACTTATGACATTAACATACTAGTATAATTTTCCAGAGAATACACACATTAAATTCACCTCAATATATAGTCAAATCATAGAAAGTTGAAAGAAAAAATCATACCCTATGAAGGGTACATCGACCATGTCAGCACGAAATGGGAGCTTCATCATCTAATTGAGCTAGAAGCCCTCCATTCTATAAGGCAGCCACAATCAAAAATGGAAAAGAAAAACATTGACCTACATTACATGCATGCCCGGATTAAATTGCGTTTCCTCGTTGGAAATTCCTTAGCTGGAGATCACATTCCAGGGAGGGTAGAACATGGAGCTTTACACTTCAACCCATGTCTCGTCCAGTAGTCCCTAATTGTAATTTAATCCTATAATGTTATCACCCAGAAGAAACAGTCAAATAAATCCCTTACTCAGGAAACATGGGATACTCAACAAAAACCAGCCCAGAGTAAGTCTCAAAAGCATTAGGGCCGAAGAGATCAAGACAACAATAAAAATTTGAGTTAGGTGAACAAGAACATTCAGCAGGCTTCCCGCCAATGGGAAGCCAACCGAAAAGCAGTGCTCATGTCTTCAAGAGACTACAGACTCCATGTAGAGACACTGCCATACTATTCTTAAAACCACGCAGGAGTACATGAAATTGAAAGAGTAGAAATAGCAGCATCTACCGCTGCGATATGGGAACCACCCTAGCCCACGGGGATGGGGTATTTTAAATCAAAATTCCCCAGTAAGACCACCAAATCTAGGACATAGCGCATCGAAAAGAGAACGATAACAAACCCATCCCATAGGGATAGGGGAATTTTTACCACAAATACCCTCACACCGGATGTCTGTCTTGCATTGTCTAAGAAGAATGATGGATAATGGGAGTTACCTATTCTATCCCTTCTTGTGGTTTTCACCCTATGAGACAAAGGTGTGTTACGATGTTAGACAAGGGTTCCCATTGGGTATATTTTTATCCATAAGCCTGAAGAATACTATAGAATGGGAGGATAAATTCCAATAAAGGGTGAAAGAAGCCATTAAAAAATTTTGCACCGGGTACACCACCCCCAATGCGGTATTCCTTAGTGAACATGGTGAAAATTAACCCCATAGATCTCACTGGAAGTGGCATAGGGAAAATATGAAAAGGAAGATAGTTCCCTCTTAGAGGCATTCCACATTGAGTCTGATGGTGTGCATACCCCGAACTAGAGGGAGGTTCTAAATTTGGGTTCCCCTCAGTCAATCTGACATTATCTACCCTACGAAAATCTAACAAGGAGAAAAATAAATTCATTTTTTTCTATGAACCTCCACCTCCTCCACATGATAGTGCAAACCTCAACCTTGAGGAAAGGTTTTCCAATCAATATAAAGAAATTAAATTACTCATAAGAATTAATGTCAATAAACATCGAGGGAGTTATCTCACCGGATGTGTTCCCTCTGCGGACTGTCAGCAGGTTCTCCCAGAAGAGGATCCCATACCACATGCACTCATCCCGATGAATGAAGCCAAGCATAAGGGACCGATCAACCACTCTCTAGAAGGAAATCAAGACTTCCCCCTACTGGGATGGCTGGTGGAATATACCTAGGTAAACCCACTAATGATGGCCCCAGTTGTGCATCCACCCAAAATTCCATTTGCGTCGACACGCCCAATCGTGGCCCCTGCCACACTAACTATTGCTCAAACCAGACTTGATATGCATCATGGGTTCCTAAACACGGTCTAGCAGGTAACCGCTTGACTAGATTCCATAGATGGGATGTGGGATCTGATACAACTAGAGTTCAAAACTTAACCCGAGTGGGTGACAAATGTTCCTCTGCCACCAATCGTTGGGAATCCTGTATTCCCAGTAATCAATGACATGGGGGACCAAGACCCGAATTTGATGAACTAAGCCTCTTAATGTGACCCCATGAGGGGCACTCCAGAGTAAAAAGAATCCTTAACACTCAACTGCATTGTACAAACCCTATAGGGATCAGATTTCATATGGTATAATGGCCTGCCATCCATTTCAATCATAGGATGGGAGGACCTCTGATGACAGTTTCTATTCCATTTTAGTTTGATGCAGCCCAAGACGAAGGTTAGTGACATCATGAAATGAAACCAGTGAAGGAAAGATAGACTATTAGACATCATTTCCAGCAGTAAAGGCCTGACATATTTTCTGAACCATCCAATCCCCCAAGACTAATTGCTCTCCATGTTCATTGATAACATTCAAGATGAATTGTGAATGCCGCTCATCTCGGTGGAGTACACTAGTGGGTTTAGATAATTCTCTGCCAATTCCCAAAGGATAGAACAATCCTTGCAAAGGAATACCCTTAAGTCATGAGTGGCCCCATTGGCCACTAGGAAAACAATAGGAAAAGCAGAAGTGGCTTTTGACACACTTATGTTTCCCCCATAACAAGAACTAGTTTGTAAGCCCCCCATCGAACCGTGAAGGACCCCCTAGATGCAAACAGTCGCCCCCACCATGGAAAAAAGAGTGATGGGGTGATAAAAGAAATCAGTTCAAATAATGACTAAATAAAGTATATTCATTCCGAGATGACCATGTCTGTGGATATTTAATAGCCTCTATGAATATAAATTTTCTATAGCTGCAAGAGCCAAAGAAATCCAATGATGTGGATCTTGATGGTCATCCCAATTATTGTTTGTATCACTGGATACTATAAAGCCCCATCTAGGAATTCATTTCTTTCAAAGATCTCCTGAAAAATAGGGTATATTATGGGAATTTCATGTTGGGCCTATCGCTAGCACAAGTAGAATATGATTCCACCTCCGACTCAAGATAGGAAGAAGAGTGGAAAACAGTCACTAGGAAGAAGGACAAAAAAATAGATAACTGGATGACCTGAAGGAATGTCGAATGATTCCAAGGCATCCTCTGGGTATAGTTGAAACAACCAATTGTGAACCCAAAATAACCTAATACAAAACAAATATCCTCCTCAGACTTGTTGTCTTGTAAAAGACATAAGGATAGAAAGAAAGAGCAAGAAGATGGGTTGGTACCAAAGCCGGATTTAGTGTTGAAACTTTCGAAAATCATGCCAACCATCTTGGTTCGACGGGCGCCACCCCACAAAACGGTACAATAGGAACGCCCCAAAAAATGGTACCCTTAGAAGGAGGCCATAAAAAATGAACAATATTAGATCACAAACTAATCTTCATCTCCATTATTGCCATTCACTTGATGGACCCCTTCTCTGATAAAGACTATGGCCACAAACCCAATTTCCTTGTGCCCAATTGGAGGGCCATGGGAAGAGGCCACAGAGGTTGGAGGTTCCCTGAAATACATGATCATGGTAGGGGTCAAATTCTTGGGCACATCACAAATAAAACTGTTAACAATGCAGAAACTAGCTGAATTACCCTCTGACAGACTTAATAGAAAACGAAATGATCCTTCGCCCCTGCCAAAAGAATCCCAAGCCAAATCATCATGGAGTATCCATCAAGGGAAGAACAAACATCAAACATCCCATGGTATATAGGCAGACCAGTCGGTCCAAACATGGAAATGAATGCAGCATCACCGGCTCCTTCTATAGAGACCACACCTTCTACTTCCAAAGATCAAGCCTGTAATGTGTTTTTAAAAGAGAAACACCGAGCTGGGATGCACCAACCATTAGAAAAGAAATATGAAATTTTAATTCAGCTTTATTTAGTACTAGGAAAGCTATCAATCTTGGATGTGTTGAGTTCATCTGCAGATCTTAAGGAGGCACTCATTGAAGCCTTGCTAAGTCTCTAGGAGTTCGAGGCAAAAATAACAACTTCTGAAGTCTACTGAATGGAGACCAGTCCCAAAGAATGTCAAATTGTCATCTACATCACATATAAGGATGAAGATGATTTCATGCAAGGGGACATCAAACCCTTATATGTGTTCACAAGATAAATGGAATTGATTTTTGGAGGATCTTCATCGACAATACACCTGGTGTTAACCTCCTCCCACGGAGATTGATTCATCGACTGGGTTATGATAAAGATAGTTTGATAGCTTAACTACAACCCTACTAGGATATGAAAAAAGTGAGTAAAAACCATTGGGATGAATCAATCTTAAAACTAGGCTCGGTGATCTCATATCAGATTCCGAATTCCGGGTGGTGCAGGAAAGTGCGACCTTTAATGTTTTATCAGGGAGGCATTGAATGCATCATCATGCTGAAATTCCATCTGTATACCATAATTGTAAAAATTATTTCACTAAGGGGAATTGTGGGACATTGCACACTGATAAATACTTGTTTGAGTTCTTTACGTCGCATTAAATCGAAGCAGGGTTCTACGAGTCTGATGAAAATCATCTTTCAGCTGACGATGTTGATTAGATCAGTTATTCAAATGGATTGGAGACAGATCATGCTTACCCCTTCCAGAAACATGGGGAGGAGGACATAATACCCATCAACCATGTTGAATTCATAATTACAAGCCCTAATAAATACTTAGTTGTCCGTATGGTCTCTGTTACGCCCCCAAGTCCAAAGACACGAAAGAGAGGGCAAAATCCCATGTTGTTAAAAAGAGCCTTCTCATAGATGCTCACGGGCCATCCTTAGGACATCAAAATATCCTTTCCTCACACATGTTAGAAAAATAAGATTACCCACACAATATTGGAGAATTTATCTCATAAATCCTTTCTCCATCAGAAGTAGAAGATAACGAAGAGGATGAAGAAGAAGAGGAAGAAGACATCAAAGACTCCACTACTGTGTTTGGATAAGATGATTCCACGACTATAGATGAACTTAAAGAGATAAATCTGGGCAGTAAAAATGACATGTAGCCCACTTTAATCCTTGTGGACTTGCCTATTGAGGAACAAGAGGTATATACCACCTTCCAAAAGAAGAATAAATATGTGTCTTCCTGGAATTACACAGAGATTCCAAGCCTCAATCCTTAGGTGTCCACCCTTCATCTGGGCTTACCAAAAGAACACCATGACTATAAACAAGCAGCCAGAAGGATCCAACTAACACATTCTACCAAAAATAGAGGCTGAAGTTGACAAATTGATCAAATGAAAACTCATACGGGAGTTCCAATATCCGATCTAGGTGGCCAACATATTCCATGACAAAATGAATAATGGACATATTAGAATATGCATTGACTTTAGAGACCTTAAATGGAATTTCCCAAAATACGACATTCGATCCTAATCATAGAATTGTTGATTGATGTAATAGATAGATACAATGCCCTCTCCATCAAGGATAGGTTTTCTGGATATGATCAAATCTGTATGGCATGAGAAGAAAAATAAACTACCACATTTATGGCCCCTCAGGGGGTGTTCTGTTATAAAGTGATGTGATTTGGTCTGAAGAATGTTGGTGTCACATATCAGTGTTCCATGCATCACATCTTCAAGACATTTTTGGGAAAATTTGTCGAGTGATATGTCGACTACCTAGTGGTTAAGTCACGACAGTGTTCAAACCACCTAGCTGATCTCAAAACTTTTTTCAAAAAATTGAGTCAGCATAGTTCAAAAATGAATCCCATGAAATGCACCTTTGGTATTACGATGGGAAAATTATTCAGCTTTTTCGTACACCATCATGGCCTCGATGTTGACCCAGAGAAAAAGATATCAATTCTTGTCATGTCCCCACCTTACATCCCCACCATATAGAGAGGCCTACAGGGGAACCTCGCATACATTCAACACCTTACACCCAACCTAGAAGGTTAATGTTTCACTTTCACCAATATAATGAAGAAAGTAGTAACATATGAATGGTATAATGATTTTCAAGAAGAAGTATACAACCTCATATAATATATTCTAAGCCTACCAGTGATCATGCCACCAGTTGAGGGGAGACCACTCATTTTATACGTAACTATCCTAGAATGGTCATTAGGAGACTTCCCCGCACAGAACAATTATAATAGCAGTGAGAAATACCTCTAATACCTCAGTCATACAATTATTGATGCGGAAAATCAATATTCAATGATTGAAAAGAACTAACTTGACCTAATAATGGTAGTTCAAGAGCTCTTCCATTACTTGCAGCACCATGAGGTCCACTTGGTCTCCTGCTACAACCCACTCAAGTATATCCTAAACTGTCCCATATTAAATGGTAACCTATCACAATCGGTGGTCATCCTACAATAGTTTTACATTTAGTATGTGACTCAGAAGGCCATCAAAGGCTAGGTGTTAGCATAATTCATGGACGATCACCCCACAGAATAAACAGTACTATTGGATGCTGACCTTCTGGATGAAGAAGTGTTTTCTGTCCAGGGGAACCCCCAGACGTGGGAAATGTACTTTGATAGTGATTCCCAATGCCTGAAATGGAAAATTATTGAGGTTACCAAGTTCCAAAAAGTGTTCCTAGGATTCGTACTCGTATATCCTGAAAAGGCCATCTTTTCTTACTCTTACCTACTTTCGAAAGGGTGTATGAACATTGAATTAGAATATTAGGCCCTCATTATAGGCCTAGAATTGGAACTCTAGGTACAATCCAAACACCTAAAAATAAAGGGTGATTCGTAGATCGTCATAAAATAGGTCCGCAATGACTATAATATCAATAATGAAGTATTGGTTCCCTTGATGAACCATGTGTAGAGCAGTGATGGAAGAATTTCCATTATAACCAACATTGACTCATGTCCCCCCGTCACAGAATTCTCAACCCGACGCTTAGGAAAAGGCAGACACAACCTTGTCTTATCCCAACCAGGATTAAATAGTCATTAGCATTTCACACTGTCATATGGTCTTTGATATAATCTAGAACAATATAGAGGAATTTTTTTATATTATCCTTTTTACTAGTCCTTATGGTCATACAACTGGTTGGATGAAACCCATTACAAATTACCTTCAGAATGGGAAGTTCCCACCAGTTAGGGATGAAAGAGAGTAGGTCTGAAGGCAGTCAGTCTATTTTACCCTATAAAATGGGGTGATCCAAGGGAAGGTTCACTAAAAATGAGTCCTTGACAGTGTCCTTCATAGGTGCATTAATAGAGAAGAGACTTTTGTCATCATGAAAGAAGTGTGTGCCGATGCTCATAGAGCACACTAGTAATCAATCATTTTCTATCACCCAATACGGAGGCTTGGGTATTATTGGACCACCATGATACAAGATTGCACCATATTAACTAAGAAGTGAAATTCCTTCCAAGTTCATGCTAATTTCATACACCACCACCAGAGTTTCTTAATGTGGCTTAGTACTATTGCCATTTGTCGCATGTGGGATGGACGTTGCTGGACTATATCATCCCACTACAGCTAGGTGATTCATGTTTATACTCACTGCGACAGACTTATTTTCAAAATGGGATGAATCCATACTCCTCAAGGAAGTATGGGTGAAAAACATCATAAGCTTTTAGAAGGAAATCATCATCACTAAGTTTGGTGTCCCTCATATAATACTAACAGACAACAACACCAACTTCTGCTCTACTGATATGAATAAGTTGTACCAGAAATATGGAATCAAGGCCAACTAGTCATCCCAGTACCACATGGAATCCAATGGGAAGATAGAGGTTTCCCACAAGACATTATCCAACATACTTCAAAATACAGTCGATAAGGATAATAAATCATGTCCAGATAAGTTCCTTCTTGCTTTTTGTACATACCAGACCATGACCCGCACTGCTACTCAGGCAACCCTGTACTCACTAGTATACGGGGTTGAGGTGGTGTTACCTTTCAAAATCCATGTGACGTCATTATGTGTGGCCATTTGTGATCATTTTTCCATAGATGAGAAATCCTACAGACAGGTTGACTAATTGGAGTAGTTAGACAAAAAAGGATTCACACATTGCACCATTTATAAATATACCCAAACCAGATTACATGAGCCTTCGACAAAAATGTTCGCCTTCAATATTTTCTCGAAAGATAAATGGTGTTTGTCTTTAGAACCACGATGATACTAGGGAGGAATCCCCCAAATCATGAACCAATGTGGGAAGGACCATATGTCATACATAACATCTATACCAATAAAGCATAATCCCTAATATCAATGGATGGAGAGATCCTCACGGCTCCCACAAATGCGATGTTCATAAAGAAATACTTCTCATAAAAATTCCCCTATGTATTGGTCCAAACTCAATGACCCTAAACTAAGCATTATAAAAAAAATTCCCCATGCTGAGGTCCAAACCCTAAGACCTTAAAATATGAGTAATGAAAAACCCCCAATGTTATGGTCTATTCTCTGTGACCCTAAACTATGAGTCAGGAAAATGCTCTCATGTTAATTTCCAAACTCTATGACCATAAACTATGCATTAAAAATTCTCCCATATCATGGTCCAAACTCTACAACCCTATACTATGAGTCCAAAAATTTTCCCCCAATGTTATTGGCTGAGCTCTATGACCATAATCTATGAGTAACAATAGACTACAATGCGATGGTCTAAACTATAAGAACTTAAACTATGATTTAAAATGTTCCAAACTCTATGAACATAAACAATGAGTTATCGTCCATTCCACATGACATTAAATAACAAGGAACTCTTCCCTAAAACCTGGAGTTAATATGTGTCTCATGTTCATGTTGTAAGATGTTAATACATGTATCATAAAATGTCCTAATCAATTGATAATAAACTACATGATCTCTCACAGAAATACATGCAGCTTGATTCCTTCCCTCATAGGATATGTAGTGACACCTAAATCCTTGATCCTAGCCCCCACCCCCAATGAAAAAATGCCTCAATCACACCCTTATCTACTCATATTCATAAAGGAAACCCATATCACTCCTTGTTTCTCACACCAATTAAAAATCCCATGAGATTAGGAATGGTGATAGATATTCTCTTAAGAAGGTCATAAATGGGGTAACATGGAAGAACTGACAACTGTGATGGGTAGAATGATTATTCCTCTACCCTTTGGACCAATCCAAACCGGTTCGGGGTACACCCAGAACTACGTGTGACTTGATTCCTACCCTCACAGGATACAAAGTGACACCTCAATCTTCAATCATGGCCCAACCCCACTAGGAAAGATAATTAGAATTCCCCATTCATATTCACTGTCGCCTTAGACTTGCGATGTAGACTCTGTAACCACTCCTTGTATCTCACATCGAGTATAACTCACATGAGCTTAGGATCGGTGGTAGGGATTCTCTTACAAAAATAAACCGTAGTGGAGTATGGTAGGCCTGGAACCCATATCAAATAAAACCAAAATATCCTCAAGTATCCCTAACACATCGAAAAAATTTTTGTTTAGAACATGAAAAACTATGTGTGGGTTGATTCATGCCCTTGTAGAATACGTAGTGACGCTCAGATTTGACATCCCGGCTTATCCACCAGCAAAACAATTTCCCCTCCCCCCTTCTACGGCTCAGACCTATGTGGATTCTCTAAGAAGGTCTTGGGTAATCATGGTCTTGGTATTCTCACTTTCCCAAGAAAACCATTCCCATTTTTCACACTCCATACAGTGGGGAAACATGTTTCCTCATAAGCATTCAAGACCATCTAGGATGGAAGGTCAGTGTCCTGTGGACACCATTGATTGACTATGCACATCATGCCTTAGTGGCTCTCCATATGTCGCCCACAAGAATACCCGTCAATCAAAGGAAAATCCGCACCTTGTAGAGTCCTATTTTACCTTAGTATGCCTAACGGCTTTAAATCCCCACACCATCCCCCCTAATTCATGTCTCCTTCAGGAGTATGGTTCACACCTTCTATCATCACTCACGTCTAAGGAATGCTATAACACCCTGAATATGATTACATTGAAACTTTTTAAGTCCTACAAAAGGAAAAATCATACCCACTGTACAACGTTAAACTGCAAGGCCAAAATCGTTCTCATTATATGATGTTAAAATGAAAGGCCAAAAGAGTCCTCACTGCATGACATTAAACTGCATGGCAATGGATTTAGCCTAAAAATTCCCCATAATGTTGAATTTACTATTCTTAAACGGTGACAAAGAACCCTTATAATCCATTGTTTCTCATATCGAGCATAGATAACGTTAGATTATGGATCTTATAAAGAGATCTAGAATGAAATAATGTAAAAACGTTCCAGGAATTTGGTCATAGTAGCACAACCCTAAAAGGCATGTCATGGTTCCCTCCCCTGAGATGAACCATGCGTCCTATCCATGTGATGTTAAACGATTGGGTATACCAATGATAGATTGAATACCTCACCATGCGTATGATCTGAATCTACATAAGGGGCACCATTTGATGAGTAAATAAAATCCCAATTGTCCCCAATATGTCCGGATACACCCATTCTATATTCCAAACTCCGAGACTTGAGTAATCTTGAATCACCATAACCCTATAAGGCCATCTGGGATCGAAGGCCAGTGTCATGTGGACACCTTTTATTGACTATGAATATCATGCCCTGGTGGATCTACACACGTCACCCATAAAAATGGACGTCAAACAATGGAAAATTAATTTCCAGGAGAGTCCTCTCCTACCTCAGTACGCCCAATGGATTTCCATCCTCATTCCATTCCTCCTGATTCATGATCCCTCAATGTCAACGTTTATATTCTCATCCTTCACACATCCTAAATATATCAGAGCATACAAGATCGGTTCATCACTAGTGTCTTTTGATGTTTCTAAAAGATATCACATCAGTATGTGTAGAGTTGATACGCATGAAAAGGAAGAGTGCCCACACTATTTTCTATGTTTCCCTGAAGATGTTCAGATAAAAAGCCTCCTTTTTTGATTAGGGGAACCCCTGTTCGAAGGTCACACAATGTATTCAGAAAGTTCCCAATCTCCATAATCCTAAAAGGCCATCGGAGATGGAAGGCCAGTGTCCTGCATACACCTTTCTTGAATATGCACATCATGCCCCAGTGGCTCAGCAAATTCCCCCCTGCAAAATAGGTATCAATCAATGGAACATTCGTCCCCAAGAGTGTATTTTCCAGCCTCTGTATGCTCAAATGATGTTCAAGTATTATCAAACCCCCAGATTTAGAAAAATCCTACATGAAGGATTATGTAACTCCTTATTCCTAAGATACCATAATATAGAAAGTACTCTTAACTAAACTGACTACCTACCTGATCTCCCTCATGCATGTAAGAAATGTACGGGAACAATTTCCCACCCAAGGACAATATGTATGTTCTTAATGTTCTCAAACAAGAAAATTCATGATAGAAACCTATTTCAACTCCCAACATCATGATAAATCAAAAATGTGAATATCCCACCAAGACATCAGAAATGGAAGGCCAGTGTCCTGGGGACACCTTTGATTGACTATGCACATCCTGCCATAGTGGCTCTACATATATCGCCTATAAAAATGGATGCCAATAAAAGGAAAATTCATCTTTAGGAGAGTCTGTTCCTTCCTCTGTACACCTAATGTGGCTTATGAGCCTCATTCATGGTCAGAACCCACAAATCCAGGATCAAGAAAAATCCATAACCCTTTTATGAAGGATACTGGGACATTCCTGGCTAACGGTCCTGGGTCAAGGCCCTATCATGTAAAGTTTGGTAAAAGATATTCAACATCAAACATCAATATTAATTTGGATTAATAGGAATGTGAACTACCAGAAAAATAGGACACTATACTCACGAGAGGGAAAATCCTCCAAAGGAACCTCTGGGTAAAAGTCGAGTATCAGTTCGCTAAAAACCCACAAGCCATCAGAAAAAGAATAAATATTGTTAGGTTGAAAACCCTAAATGGGTGGCCTAAGAAAAATCCAAGTTATTCCCTCTAATACCAAGTCAGAATTGATTAGGAAAAAATTAGGGTAACAAAAAAGACATAAAATTTCATGAGGTATTCCATTCAACCTCACCAATAGTTGAACTATGCTCTCTGAGTCCCTTAGCTTAAGAAAAAAATTAAATCTTGATTTTTTATCTCTGTTTACTAATTTCAAGTCATGGATAAAAATTAACACATGACAAAAATGATGTTGAAGGGAAGAGATAGAGAATAGATATTTAATATCCATATCTTTTTCGTTGGGTTCAAAAAAATAGAGGAACATCCCCAATTCGGAGTCTCTCTAGAGTAAAAAAGGTGGGAGAGTACATGAAATAATTTGTGAAAGAACTACAATATGGATCTGTTCACCCTTTCCAAAAGTATGGTTACTGATTGTCATGGGATGTTGATAGTCTATTCCAAATAAGTTTATTCCTCTATTTCGGCATTGACCATTAGACGCACCCGCTCTAGGAAAACCTTAATTCCCCTCCTTTTCTTCCTGATAGCTTCATAATTGTCATGAAAAGATACTAGTTCCTCCTTCAACCTACCTGTGTGGGATTCACACTTCTGCAACTCCTCCTCTCGAGCGTTAAAAAATCACGAGCCTTCACCTCTTTGGCCATCAGATGATAAAATTCTTCTGAAATATCTTGAAATTCTTCCACCTGAGGATGGGGGAAATTAATCCAAGACTTCGCATGAAGCGAGGTATTCTAATGCAATGAAGATTAGGTAAATAAAGAAGTTAAGGTTATGATAATCAATTCCACTGGAACCCGGCTCAGTAAATAACCTCTGAAAATTTTCACCCATGTTGGAGAAATTGGATTGTGGTGTATCTGAAGCAAGAGAACGTAAGTAGTTCCATTCTTCATTGTTCACATCATGGTGTATCTCCACAACACTAGAATGTTGATTCTCCCTTTCTTCTAGATGTTTGTAAGCCGGAAGCATCACTATAAGATTGTAGAGGTACCTAAGGCTGGTCACCCAAGGTGGGGGACCCTCTTTTCCCTCAGATGGCCCAGCCACTAGAGCCAGGTGCATAGGACTGACTATGGCCTCCCGGATGATTTCTAATACACGGATGGATCCAGTCTAATTATGATCTTGGGTAATATCCGCATGAGGGGAGTAGTTGGAGTCTCTCTCCACCGAAATGGGTTGTTCTGATGAAACCACTCCCATATGATTTTGACAACAGACCGAGTTCCTTCTCACCATCTGAGTAGGAGAGTGAGGTGTATCCATCTTCATTGTTGAAGTGTGTAAACCCCCTATATTTTTTAGTATGTTATCTCTTCAAAGTAATTCAATAACTTGCGCTACATCCAACACTGAGTTCAAGCACACCATGACTTACCAAACTAGCCGTCCAAAAAGCAGTTATGAATAATAATAACTAAATTTTGAATTTTATATATTTTATATATTGTTAGAATTCATATTATGGGTTTGAAAGACGTAATATAAGAAAAAATTCATTTTTTAGAAAAAATAAGTATTTTTAAAAATATGCACTTTTACCGCCTTTTAATGGAGAGCACTTGTTTAATCCAATATTTGACACTTTTATATATTCAATTTGTTGAAATAATATTCTTCTTTATATTAATGACATAAAAATTTAGTTTGGATATTTTTTTTAGTTTTTCTGATAACTTTCATATATTGATCAATAGTAAAAAATATAAAATTTTAATTGAAAACAACTTTTTTAATCAAAATAATCTATTGTGTTAGATAATACATTTGAATGGTTTTGAATTATAATTAGAATATATTTTTATCATTTAATACAATTTTGGTCATTATATGTTATTTCATATTTAAATTGAACGTAAACACATGTAAATCTTTTGATAGTTTTTACTTTTTTTAAAAAGTCAATTTTTGGTTTTGACAACGAGAATTAATGTTAAATTAATTAATGTGGTTTCTATGTTTTGAATTTGGTAAAATAGAATTCATTTTATTATTCATAATATCAAAATTATCATAGGGTGAGTTTTTTTTATTTTTCTGAAAACATTCAATTTT
This sequence comes from Viscum album, assembly GCA_963277665.1. NCBI lineage: Eukaryota > Viridiplantae > Streptophyta > Magnoliopsida > Santalales > Viscaceae > Viscum > Viscum album. The sequence goes on along the minus strand of OY728166.1, from coordinate 1,219,571,289 downwards.
TGATGAATAGTGAAAAATACTACGTTATTGTTTAAAACCGACTTTTATTTAAATAACTATTTATTTTATTTAAATTTATTTTAAGTTAAAATAGATACATAATACATATAAATGTTCAGTTTAATTCATTAGATCCATTTTATAGTAAAATGAGATGTATAATATTTTATTGAACTTTTTACAATATTTTACCAAACATCTATGCACATTTTCAATTTTGCATAAAACATAATTTAACCGCTTCTATGAAATGAATTTAAAAACTCTAAGGGACACGGTTGACATTATTAAGTAAAATTTTGTTCAATATAAGCAATAATAATTTTTGGTGAATAATAACTTTTGACTTTTATTTGCCGTGTTTATAAGTAAATAAGGTAATTAAAGGTAAAAATGATATTTTAATTATCATAACACATGTCCTAATTCTATTTGATAAGTGTATTTTGACCAAAAACAACGTTATAAATAAAATATTATCCTTTTTACCCACTTGGATTAGATTAGATATTTATTATTATTTTATTTAAAGAAGAGATAAAAGTGTAAAATTAAATTTTTAATAACTAAACCATTTTTCATATAAGGTTATACATAAGATAAATTCTACAATAAATATTCATTAGAAAGATGAGATATTTCCTACATTATGGTATTTTATTTATAGTTTTTTGAAATTAAATAATTAAATTTATTTATGACACCATGATGAAGCCGTAATTATTTTATTAATAAAAGAATCAAATAAATGATATTATAAATATTAAAATAAATATAATTTGAATGTTTTGATGCATTGAAATAATTTTCTAGCATAATATGACATTTAAGGGTTGATTAAATAAATTTTTTTGATGTGATAAAGTTTTTATGACTTTATCAAAAATCAAATACTAAATAGTGTCAAAATTGACATAAATGAGTTTTTCAAACAAATACTATATTATTAAATAATATAACAGTCTGAAGAATATATGGTTGTGAAAAGGACTTATATAACAATATACATGCCATTAATGAACCACTTGGGGTTTTCTGGGAATTTTATTGAATGTTTATTAACCATATAATATAAAAATACAAGGAGACATGGTAAATGTTAAACTATTTTACTAAGGGTTATATCTAAAAGATAAGGTTAATATGGTAACCTAAAAATGTATAAAACCTATTGGTTGAGAGGATGTCAAATAATAACCGCTTAAGGCTCGAAATAAATTCATTTTGAGCCATTAGTAACCGAATATGACTATATAATAAAATAATATTTCATGTTTTTTCTACGGTGCTCCTCACCCCTCTTATTAAAGGGAACTTACCCTTATATAAAATTCACACCTCAAAATACATTTGTCTTTGCCAAACCCTACCCAATTATCCTCCCAAATACCCTAACTTCAACCTATAGTCCTTCCATTGATAAAAAGTCATACAGAATTAGCCCTTCTGTTCATATCAAAAGAATGTACCCGAATAAGAGGTAATAATTTCATCAGCTCTTTCAATGTTATCTTCTACTTCCACTTTATATTTATTTGTTATTTCCATAACAAAATAATAACTCTAGTACCTTCTACATAGTATGTATTTTATATAGATATGGAACAATCATATTCATTATTCTATCCATCACATGAATTATAATGTCACCATGTGTGCGTACATACGGCTTACCATCTCCACGGTGTGGGGTAATTTGTTATACAACACAATGTTATTTAAATGGATATAATTATGAGTAATATGTTTATAAATATTGAAAATAAAATGATAATGACTCTGTAAAATTAATATACAATCCAATTCCACACCTTTTAATCCTTAAGGAAAAGATATCATCGCTCGTGTGTACGTACGGCTTACTGTCTCCATGACACGATGAGATTCATTTCCACATTCACCGTTCAACGATGATTATAAAAAATATATATTATTAATAAGTATGTAATATATGATATATTAATTCTACTTAATATATATATATATATCTGTGTGTGTGTGTGTGTGTTCGTATCTAGTTACTTATATATTATTCACATAGTTCTGTTCAATACGATATGAAAACGGAAACAACGTTTATGCATATGTACGGCCTACCGTCTCCATAAATGGGGAATTCCATTTCATCTATCAATCTATTATACATATTTATATCCTAAATATATATGATATATAAATCATGTTTTATATTCTAGAAGTATTTAAATCATTATCTATGTGATATGATCACAAATAACAAGTTAAAACACGTACGATAAAGAAAGTGATTATTACCCAAAATGTTAATTTAACGTAAAATTTTTTATTCAATAGGTAGTATAATGTCCAACATTTATCATGTATGATATGATAAATAATAATATGGTGCTTGTATAATTTAATAACATATTGTGGTCAGCATACATTAGGATAAACGTACCCTCGACTAAAGGAAAGTACATGATAAGGGTTAATTCCTCAATCTCATTATTATCCGATATTGTTTAGGTGTAATTTTTTTCTACGACACATTTATTATTCATGTCCATGATTCATAAAAAACTATTCAAAATGATTCTTTTAAGTTACTCTTTAACTAAAACATCATTTTGAATGGTTTAAATATTTATTCTTCTAAATCATTTTCATTAATGTCAATGTTTTCAAAATGGTTTTAAGGATTTATTTATAATGACATGAATGTTTGAAAATGTAAATTCCATTAAAAAGTTTCAAAGTGGTTTGGGACAGTTTGATTTAAAAATTTTGTTTAAATGAAATACATTATAAATTATAATACTTTTAAATGATTTCAAGAGAAAAAAAAGATATCACTCTAAATGGGGTTTACTGATTATTTTCAACTTTGTCAAAATCATTTTTTGATATTATTCTTGATTGAGGTTTATTTAGTATAAATTAAATCTTTAATATTGTATTAAATTAGTTATGTTATGTTTGAATGTGGATGGGCAATTTTTATTCCCTTCATGGTTTATGGTTATAGTATTGGCATTTAGTTTTCTAGTTTTAATACGAATGTTTATATTATGTTTCAACATTTTCATATGTAGAATGAAGTGGACTTAGTAAGTGATGGGTGAAGCCCACTATAGCTCCTCGATAAATCAGTAGGTCTCATGAGAAAAATTAGTATCTTAGCAGAAAGCCTTGACAAAAAGTTTATATGTAGTCTTGGCATGAGGCCCTAACTATGTTGTAATGATATCTGGCATTAGGCATTCCCTTATGATGAAATTAATTATTACATGTGCTTATTAAACTAGTAGAATATCCATGTGCATATTTATAGGTTAATGTTAGATTTATTTTCTCCACATTATGTTCAAGTATATATTAAAAGGATTTTGTTTTTATTACACATTATTCTTTATAAGTTTATATGTTCCGCTATATTATTTACCCTTACTGTGCATCTAAGCTCACCCCTTTATTCTGTTTTATTTTCCCAGGATTCTAAGAGGTGTGTTATGATCTATATGCAGGTTTATGCAAGAATAATAGTGGATTTATAAAATTATTGTTTATGTTGTGTGTGAATCTATAATATAACGTTCATGTATATAATTTATTTTCTAAGACTACTAAACTAATATTTCCTTTAGGACATGATTCCTTATAATCATGCCAATATATTAAAATAATGCACCAGCACTAGGCTTCTAGAGTCAGGGCATTACAGTTGGTATCAGACGAAGTTTACTAATAAACATGTAAACTAGATTTAGATAAACATTGATTACAGTACATTACCATAAGATAAACTTTGAGGATTAATATAGACGATATTCCAAGAATTTAGGTAATGTAGATATTTTGTGAATTTTCTAAGCAATACACCTCTTGCTGGATACGAGTTGGTAGAGGCGGCTCTAGCCCAGATGTATCTAGGAGTGAAAATTCAGGCAAGGAGTTTCGGGCTAGACCCAGGGTATCCTGGTACATGACAACGGTCCTTCTTCCACTCTTGGTTATGACACTTCATTGGGATACGATTAGGATAATTCAAATATTCATTAAAAACCATTATAAAGAATTTAAGAGTAAATACTTACTCAATGAAAACATTTTTAGGATTATGGATTATCTGAATAAACATTTCAATTTTTATTAGGTATTTTACAAGTTTTAATTATGCTTCGCAATTTATAAACTAACATAGTGTATTCCATTGTTTATAAATGGTGCCCAGTAGAAGGTGTGAGAACTCCAGAAATACACGTGATCTAAAGGGAAGAAGTATCATATCTTTCATGGTCTTAAGCCAACAATTAGAAGGAAAATATTTTCCCATGTATTATCATCATATAAGGAAATAGTATTATGTGATAATAAGATAACTAAATAATTCTCTAGGTCCTATTTCTTTGAAGGGATGCTAGAGAAGAAAAGGATTGTATAGATATAGATGGATAAAGGGAATAAGGCAAAGAGGATTTTACCATATGTGATAACTGTGGAAAGAATCATCATGGTAAATTCTTGAAGGGAATGGGATTTTGTTCTATGTGTTGAGAAAAAGGACACCAAGTACATTATTTAAAGGTTATGAAACATGTTTTAAATGTACAATGATTCATCGTTAAGGAGTTGAGGCACTACACGAATCAATATTCCAATCATTAGAGTATAACCCAAATGATGCTATTGGATAATAATCAAGTAATAATACTACCATAGATGACGAGGAATGATTAGTGTTCTTAAGTTGTTATTAAATAATTGTTTCATTAGAGAAAAAGTTATATGAATTATAAAGTATATAAGGACTGTACTACAGTACATTTTCATTAAGGATTTGAGATTTTATGGTACCATTTAATGTGACACAGTTTTATGTTAACAATTTTGGAAAATATATGGTTAGGGAAAATATAACCCTCAATATGTTTCTAAAACTGGGATAATGATTTCAGAATAATTTATAATTGATTTGGATAAAGTATATTTGATATTATTTACTACCTTGGAATTCTGTTATTGATTGTTTATTCCATCATTTTTGGAGTTTACAACATTTTTTAATATAAGAAATATATACAGTATTCTATAAATAATAAGTGTGTATGAATGTAATCAATAAGGTTTCATGGTAATTCAGGGTGTTACCATGTTTTAAAAGAATACATGATAAAGGTATTGACATGTTATTACGTGGAAAAAAAGATCTTCATTGTGTTTACCTTATTTATAAATTTAGGACTGTGAATTTGGACAGATGTATTTTCGATTAGTAAAATGTTTGGAATGGATTAAATTTTAAATTCGATACTATTGATAAGGTTAATTAATTTCATAAAATTATTTTTGGATTGTTATAAAAAGGACAACACAGAGGTTTGGCGACAACCTGTCACATCCGGGAAGGCCGTGAGACCTGAACTCGAAACTGAAGAGCGACAAGGGTGCATCACCTACCACTGGCCTACGTGATGTCCTGGTTTGTATAATGTATTTTTTAAAATAGTTTGACAAATGAATTATAAATTAATTATTTTTTGAAAACTATAAGGTTAATATAAATTGAGTTTTTTTTTGAATTCTATTATCTTTATGTGTGAAAGATGAGTTTGTGGCAAGAATTAGTTGAAGGATGAAACTCTACTAGTCAAGTATATTTTTTTCCTTTCATTCTACGAATAAATTAATTCTTAAACATTAGGGAAGGAATTTAAATACAAAAAATTTGTTATCCTAATACATTATGTTTTTTTGAACTGAATATATTTTAAATAATCATAGATTAATGGCTTTGAGCCCCTCAATTTAACACATGTTTGTGATTGATGACCACAATCACTCCCAATAAATATTTAAATTTTTTCTCGAATTATGTGTCTCTAATTTCCACCAATGTTCTCCTAATCAAGATCATAATTTGGGGGTAAATTTTTCATTTCCCTTTCCCTCTTATTAAGAATAAAGATTATTAAACCAACATCCGATGTGGGTTTTCCCCGAATGTATTTTTCTATTTTAGCATTTTATTTTCGAAGAACGATTTCAAATTGCGAGGACTAAATTTACTAAAGGAGGGTAGAATGTAACACCCCAATATTTCATAGTATGTTTTCTCTTCAAAATAATTCAATAACTTGTGCTACACACAACACTAAGTTCGAGCGCACGAAGACATACCAAACTAGCCGTTCAAAACCCAATTATGAATAGTACTAACTTAATTTTGAATTTTATATACTCTATATAATTTTAAAATTCATATAATTTTTTTCTTAGACATAATATAAGAACAAATTCATTTTTTCAGATAAAAGATGTCTTTTTCAAAAAATGTAGTTTTTCAACTTTTTAATGGAGAACAATTTTTAAGTTCAATATTTGAATCTTTTAAACGTTCATTTAGACAAAACAAACTTATTATTAAAAATAAGGGCATATAAATTTAGTTTGGATAAATTTTTGGGGTTTTTATGATAACATTAATATATTGATGAAAAGAGAAAAATACTAAATTTTAATTGAATACAACTTTTTTAATAAATATAATTTAGATTGGTAGATTATACATATGAATTGTTTTGAAGTATAATTAGATTAAATTTTTATCATTTAATAAAATTTAGGTCATTGTATGCAATTTCACATTTAAATTGGACATAAACAATTTTCAATCTTTTGATAGTTTTTACTTTTCTAAAAAACCCGCTTTTTGGTTTTGACAATGGGAATTAATTTTAAATTAAATAATGAAATTTATATGATTTGAAATTGTTAAAAGAGACTTCATTTTTGAATTTTAAATATCATAATTATCTTAGGTAGAATTTTTTTTATTTTTTGAAAACATTCAATTTTTGATAAATTGTGAAAACACTACATTATTTTTTAAAACGAATTCTATTTAAATAATTATTTATTTTATAAATTTTTTTTAAGAACAAATAGATATATAATACTTATATATGTTCATGTAATTCATTAGAGCCATTTTATAATAAGATTAGATGTATAAAATTTATTGATCTTCTTACTATCTTTTACCCACCTTCTAAACCCATTTGAAAACGTGAATAAAATGTAATTTTACCACTTCTATGAATTAAATTTCAAATATCCGAGATAAATGGTTGACATCAGTAAGTAAAAGTTGGTTCAATAGGATAATAATAATTTTTTGGTGAATAATAACTATTGTGTTTTATTTACCAGGGTTAAAAGTAAATAAAGTAATTAAAGGTAAAAATGATATTATAATTACCCTAACTCATGTACTAATTATATTAAATTAGTGTATTCTAAAAAAACCTTAGGAATAATGTAAGATCCATTTAACAACATGGATTAGATTAAGAAATTTATTATTATTTTATTTATAGAAGACTTAAAAGTTTAAAATTCAATGTTTAATAACTAATCCATTTTTAATATAGGATTATAAATAAGATAAATTAGAATATATATATTCATTGTAAATATAAAAATATTTACTATTCCATGGTATTTTATTTATAATTTTTTGATAATAATTAATTAATTTTATTTATGACACAATGAAGATGTAGTAATTACCTTATTAATAAAAGAATCAAATAAATGAAATTATAAATGTTAAAATAAATATAATTTGAAATTTTTGATGCATTAAACAAATTTTCTAGGTTAATATGACATTTTTGGGTTGATTAAATAATTTTATTGACGTGATAATGTAGATATGACTTTGACAAAAAACATATACTAAATAGTGTAAAAATTGACACAAAAGAGTTTTTAAAACAAATACTATATTAGTAATTTATATAATTATCCTAAAATCTATGTTTGGGCCAAAGGACTTATAAAATAATATATATGTCCTTAATTAACCACTTGGGGTTCTCTTGGAATTTTATTGTATGTTTATTAACCATATAAAATAAAAATACAAGGAGATATGGTAAATGTTAAACTATATAACTAAGAGTTAAATATAAAAGGTAAGGTTAATATGGTAAACTAAACTTGTCTAAACCCTATTGTATGAGATTATTTCTACTCATAACCACATAATTCTATAAATAAATTCATTTTGAGAAATTAGAAACATAATATGATTGTATAATAAAAAAATATTTCATCTTTTTTCTAAGGTGCCCCTCACACCTCTTATAAAAGGGAACTTTCTCTTACCCCAAATTCACACCACCAAAGCCATTTGGATTGGTCAAAATCTACCCAAATATCCTCCAAACTATACTCAGTTCAAATTAAAGTCCTTAGCTTGATCATAAATTCTACCTATGGATCCCTTTTATTCAAATAAAAAGAAAGCACTCAAAGAAGAAGTAATAATTTCATCACCTCTTTCAAAATTATCTTCGTCTTCCACTTTCTATTAATTTGTTATTTCCATAAATAAAAAATTAATAAAGTACATTATTCATTATTTTATTTTATTATAAATATTTTACAACCATATTCATTCTTCTTTCCATCCTATGAATGATAATTTCACCATGTGTGTGTATGTACGGCTTACCGTCTCCACATCGTGGTGTAATTTTTTATTCACCACTGTGTTATTTGGATGGATATAATGATGAGTAATATGTATATAAATAATTAAAATAACCTGATAATTTCTCTATAAGACTAATATACCATCCAATTATACAACTTTTAATCATTAAGAAAATGATATCGTCGCTTGTGTGTACGTACGACTTACTGTCTCGACGAAGTGATGGGATTCATTCCCACATTCACCATACCACGATGATTAAAAAAAAAAATATTATTAATAAGTATGTAATATATGAGATAATAATTCTTCTCAATATATATATTTATATATGTATGTATGTATATTTTTATTTACATATATCTTATTCACTTAGTTCTGTTCAATACGATATGAAAATGGAAATAGCATTTATGAATACGTATGACCTACTATCTCCATAAATGGTATTTTTCAAATCATATATCTATCTATTATACATATTTATATTCTAAATATATATGATATATAAATCATGTTTTATATTCTTGAATTATTTAAATCATTATCTAACTGATACGATCAAGAATAACAAGTTAAAACACATACGACAAAGAAAGTGATTATTACCCGAAATGTTAAATTAACATTGACATTATTATTAAATGGGTAGTATAAAGTAATAAATGAATCATGTATGATATCATAAATATTAATATGGTTCTGGTGTAATTTAATAACATACTATGGTCATCATACATGAGTTTAAACGTACCCTCAAGTAAAGGAATGTACAAGGTAAGGGTTAATTTTCAATCTCATTATTATCTGAGATTGTTTATGTGTAAGTATTTTTTGGGAAATATTTATTATTCATGTACATGTTTCATAAAATTACATTCAAAATGATTCTTTTAAGTTACTATTTAACTAGAACATCATTTTAAAATTTTTAAATATTTATTCTTCTAACTCTTTTTCATTAATGTCTTTGTTTTCACAATGGATTTAGGGATTTATTTATAAGGGCTTGAATGTTTTAAAATGTTAATTCCTTTAAAAGTTTTCAAAGAGGTATGAGACACAATGACTCAAACATATGTTTTAATTGTATTCCATTATAAATTATGATACTTTTAAATGATTTCATGAAAAAAAAGAAATTTCTCTCAAAGGGTTTTACTGATTATTTTCAACTATGTCAATTTCCTTTTTGGATATTATTATTGATTGAAGTTGATTTATTATAAATACAATATTCAATATTGTGTCGAATGAGTTATGATATGTTTGAATGTGGATGTGCTGTTTTTATTCACTTCATGGTATATGGTTGAAGTATTGGCATTTCATATGATAGTTTTAATACGAATGTTTATGTTATGTTTCAACATTTTCATATGGGGAATGTAGTGGACTTAGTAAGTGATGGGTGGATCCTAATTTAACTCCTCGATGCATCAGTAGGTATCATGAGACAAATTAGTATCTTGGCACAAGGCCTAGAAAAAACAATTATTTGTAGTCTTGTCACGAGGCGTTGACTATGTGGTAATGATTTCCGATGTTAGGTATTCCCTCATTATGAAACTTATAATTAAATGTGATTATTTGACTAGTCGAATATCTATTTTCGTGTTTATATGGTAATGTTTGATTTATTTTCTCCACATTATCTTCATGTTTTTGTTAAAAGGTTGTTTTTATTACACATCTTAGATTAAATGTTTATAGATTTCGCTAAATTATTTACCCTTGCTGAGAATCTGAGCTCACCACTTTCTTATGTTTTATTTTCCCAAGATGAAAAGAAGTGTATTATGATTTATATTACAGTTTAATCTATAAGAATAATGGATTTAAAAAAGAATTTTTGTTTTTGTGTGTAAATTTGTAATGTAACATTTATGTAAGTAATCTATTTTCCAAGGCTGCTAAACTGATCAGTCCTTCGGGACTTGATTCCTTGTAATCATGCCAATGTATTAAAATAATGCAATAGATCCGGGCTTATGGGGTCAGGGGGTAACAACGGTATGGAAGTAGAAGGCATGTTTGATGAACCTCTTACAATAAAATTAATTTTTGGGGTTGTTGTTGGGACAAGAATGGTATAGAAAACGGTCAAGGGTTTCTGTACATGATAACTAAGTTCTTTCAGCATCCCTTTGGGGTAACAATCAACCCAATGTTTGGCATACTCTATTGATTGGAAGGTGGGAACTGTTGTGTTATGAATGATGACCTCTATGCAATCACCTTCAGGCATCATTATAGTTCACAATTGGTGGAGAACCACAAGATGAGACTCTCTCCTTAGTCGAACAACCGGATGTAGCGCAGTCTGTTGAAGGAATCGTAACTGCATTTGAAACATGTAGGGAAGGTATGGTTCAAAAATAACAAATCAGTCTACATGGGAGGTGAGAAGACCATCCCGAAGAGGGATGAGGTATGAACATTCCTCCAAGTAATGGCTCCTAACATCTCTCAATGATCCATAAGGGGTTTGGATGCGCTGCGAATGAAAAGTGAGAAGTGTCGTTCAAAAGCCTGACCGCATAGGTAATAGTCAGAGTACAAGGATGAATATCTGAAATGCTAAGAAGGTAAAGATGAAATTCAGAATATGGAACATCTGCGGTATGTCGATATTCATAAGAGGGGACGTGTTCTTCCCTCCACTCGTATAAGAATTTGAGCGGTCCACTGAGATGATGCAGCGACCTGCCTTCCTTAAACTGTCCCAATAATTCCTAAAGGAAAGCGAGGGTATGAAGGGCCAAATTAATGGTTTGACCCTATTCCCTCATGGCCTCCGTCATCACTGTGAATTCCCTAACCCCGATGTATACATCACGAGATGGGAATAGCAATAAACATAGGAACATGGCGAAGAAACCTTCTAGAATAAGCACATTTGAAATTACAGGTTGAAGCTCATATCACCATGTGGCATACCACCCCACTTCATGGGTAGAAAAATATGACCCTGGGGTTTGGCAGGACTGGCGAGTGGGATGGGTTCAACTATATAGCATCCCGTCTTTTTATAACATAACTTTTCATTCCATTACATGGAACGGAGGATCTTTAAGTTTTAGTGTCTTGGAAATAAGGAACATAAAACATGAAACAAAAAAAAACATTCTTCTTAAACACTTGAAAGGCTTCTCCTTAAGTTCATCCTAGGTTCATTACTGCATCTCATAACCTGGGGACATACATCAAAAGAAGGGATGAGCAGAAGGCCCAGCAAGGGAAACAAGTGAAACATTTTACATATGAACTTGAGATACATCAATAAAGTCATGAAAAGAACTTTAAGGCATGAAAATGAAATCATGAGGCATATCATAATAAAAATAAAACTTTTTCATAACTTGAAGATGTGGCTGCAACATTTAATATTGACAATCGTTTCGTTTCACCAAGGTCCATCCCCAAGGTGTCGTTAAAAATTACCAAGGTTATTCACCAAGGCGTCGTTAAAATGGTCATCTCTAGAGATTAAGTCTTTACCCAATGCATTGGAGCGCTATCAGGGCGCACCCTTAAATTTGCCTTTATTATTATGTGAGCCACATATATCGTCATCAAACATTTCATAAATAACCCATATAGCATAAAATAGATGGGTTTCATTTCATAATCATAACGTTTTAAAAACTGCTTTAAAGACATGATCTTTACGTCACTTTAAACCCCACAGAAAAGGAAGGTGGGTCTCATGTATGTAAATCCCAGAATTTAAATTATACATTTTGGTATATATGTGAATACCCCTTTAGAAGAAATAGCTTTGAGTATTCACTTAATAATATAAAAGAACTTTAGAAAAAGAGAGAGACATTTTGAGACGGAAATTCTGCAGCATAACGGCTATGTTACGACGTTTAGAAGACATTAAAAAGAGAGGGAAAATGGGTCAAACATTCATAAATGACCCATAAAACAGTAGATGGACAGAATAAGAATGATACATGATCATGGTAATGAAATTTCAAGGACATACCATTTGAAATGAAAAACATGGAAGGAAGACAAAAATTAGATTTCTCTTATGAAAGTTCGGCAGCCTAACGGCGTTACTTAAACTTCAACAAAAATGATTTGAAAAGATCAAATAGGATCTCTCATCATGTGAACATAAGAGTTCAGTATGATAGATATAGATATAATGCCCCAACATAATTAAAAAAGGAACTTGAAAGACAAGACATGAAAGTAGAACTTTGAAAAGAATGAGAAGGGTGAAAGAATCCCCTAAAAAAAATTCGGCAGCCTAATGGCGCCACTTAAAACTTCAAAATACTGAATTGAAGAGATCAAATGGGGTCTCTCATCATATGAACATAATATTCCAGTATAATAGATATAGAGATCATACCCCAACATAACAAAAAGGAACTTGAAAGAATTGACATGAAAGTAGAACTTCAAAACGAGAAGGGTGAAGAACCACTTAAAAATTCGGCAGCCTAACGGCGCCACTTAAACTTAAAAATACTGAATTGAAGAGATCAAATGGGGTCTCTCATCATATGAAAATAAGAGTCCAGTATAGTAGATATAGAGATCATTCCCCAACATAACAAAAAGGAACTTGAAATAATTGACATGAAAGTAGAACTTCAAAACGAGAAGGGTGAAGAACCACTTAAAAATTCGGCAGCCTAACGGCGCCACTTAAACTTCAAAATACTGAATTGAAGAGATCAAATGGGGTCTCTCATCATATGATCATAAAAGATAAGTATGATAAATTTAGAGATCATACCCCAACATAATACAAAGGAACTTGAAATACTTTACATGAAAATAGATCTTGAAAAATGAGTAGGGAGAAAGAATCTGTTACAAAAATTTCGGCAGCCTAACGGCGCCACTTAAAACATCATAAAACGAAATAATGAGAGTAAAAAGGGGACTCTCATTATATGAACATGAAAAGGGCAGTAAGAGGAGTATAAAAGAACATCCTCCAACATAAGAACATGGATCATAAAAGGAATGACATAAAAGAGATTACTTGAAAAGAAAGAGAGAGGTCGGATCCCTTACCTTAAAATGTAACTCTTAAACCTCAAAGGTTGGGACCTTGAGGGCTTGGGGGCACCTTGGGAGGGCTCCTTGGGAGGTAATGAGACCATAAATTCGTTGGGAATGAGTGGGGAGTCGAATGGATGAGAGTAGGGCTTGGTATTTATAGGGAAAGTGAGGGGACAAGGCATTAATGGCCAAAGGACACCTCACATGTGCTTTTCTCAAACCCATGTGCTCTCCCTTGGCATTTATCATGGAGTTAGGCCACATGGGGCCCCCAAAACAATAATTCATCACCCTGGGCCGGCCAAACCTTAAAATAACTCATGACATCATCATGACATAGCTATGATGTCATTAAACATACCGAAACCCTAAAACTGCATTTTTACTATTCACTGAAAATTCAACTTTCTCAGAAAGATCCCAAAATTTCACCATAATCAAATATCAACGCTCTTATTACAAATATGAACTCCATTTTATAAAAATAATTTTCTAAATATTTTTCATTTAATTTTTAAATAAAAACACTATTCACCGAAAATTCGTTGTTTTCAGAAAAAACCCCAAAAATTACCATAGCGTAATATCGGTGCTCTGAGTTCAAAAATGAAATCTGTTTTATAAAAATAATTTTCTAAATAATTTTAATTAAATTTTTAATTAAAAAACACTATTCACCCGAAAAAACTAATACTTGAATAATAATTTATGAAACCATTATTTAACCATTTTATTGAATCACGTTACTTAATCAAGGTGCCTAGATTATTTTAAAACTTTCTTTAAGTTAGATTACTAATCCATTTGGTCATATTACTAATCCTAATCATAAAATCACTATTCATAATTTACTATTCATCAAAAATCAAGTTGATCTTATTAGATTCCAAATTTCGTACTGAACATAATTGTAGAAGACCATTTTTTTGAAAATCATTACACATTTTTAATTATTTAAGGTTTACACAACCATTTTTAAAATATCCTTTTTCTAAAATTCATCAAAAATATGCATACTATATTTATCCGGTCATTTCAAAATTCATAGACTTCATCATAAGAAGAAATCCCAATTTTTATTTAAAACAAGGATTACACAAGGCAGTTACGGTCTCGTTACATAGCCCCTTATAATACCAGCATAGGACCTAAGAGTAAGGTGTGCTAGGGTGGTAGAATCTTGGGGCGGCTCAGTCAACATTGCCCAAGTAGTAATTTCTATCAGTTTGAACTTCTCGCGAAGGCGATTCCGTTCTAGCTTCACATGATGAAGTTCGGCTTGGATTTGATCCAGAGCAAAGCCCAGTGGTGCTACCTCCTTCCCAAGCTCTGTTATATGGGCTTCGATCGGTCCAAGACTACTAGGAGAGGCCATCAAATCTTCTTTCTATAATAGTTAACCAAGATTACTTATATTTGGAGACAATAATCAAAACATTTTGTTCACAGTGGTCATATTGACCGATGGTCATAAAACAATCAAAACCCACTGGTCTCATTTGAATTATAATCATGTTTATCAAATAAAACATTTTTGTTGAGTATAAAAATAAAATAAAATAACACATGAAATTAGGGAACAAGATTTATTCAAAATTTCGGGCCGTTACAATCTTCCCCCCTTAAGAAATTGCGTCCTCGCAATTTTTAAAATTGGGTTTTGAAATTTCATTTAAAGTCCCACATCGGAAAAAGAGTCAGTAACACCATTACTTTAAAAGAAAGAAAAGGAAGTACAAGGGCCACCCGAGTTTACTCATACTAGGATTCCATGTTGGAAATATGGACATGGAGGAGAAAAAAAAGGGTAACGTTCTTAAAGGAGTGTGATAGAAAAAATGATTAGGGGGAAGTTAACCACCAGAAAATCCCAAAATTATGATGTGTGTAAGCGGTCTTTGATTACCTAGTAGGAAACGTAAACCAACAACGTTTTTGTTTTACGTTCCTTTTAATAACTTTGAGGAATTCATTTACAACATAGAACAAAAACATAAGGAAATATATCTACCTTCATGTAGAGTTTCATACTTTAATATGTTTCTACCAAAAATAATCTTTTCTCCAAACGATGAGCATTCAAAACTACTTGGTCTCATCAAAACACAAGAATCATCATCTAGAGAATCACATGATCCACAAAAGATCAACTATCTATTTCTTCTATCTTTAAACATTATCCCAAAAATAGAATGGGTAAGGTAAAACAAATCTTCAAAAAGAATCCCATAGAAATGGAAACTACTTTTAAATCTTCAAAGTTCCATGGTACTACCCAATGTTCATCATAGACCATTCCGTAAATAATGGTCCTTAAGATTCCTAAAAATAAACCAAACTAAGATTGAAACCCAAATACAAGAAGGACATGATAACATAGTCTTCCAAAATAAACTTCATTGTTTATCTCCAAACAACATCAACCACTCCTAACATCTTATAACAAAAGTAGCTAACCTAAACATATTTTACCCAAGATAGGTTAATCATTCTCGTAAGTAACCTAAATTACTATAAGGCCACCTTAAATTCATTGATTCTTCAAAATATAAGTCAACCTTACTCCTCAATGAAGACACCGTAGTAATCTATTTACCTTGATCATATATGGTCCTCAAAATAGTGAACGTCTTCCAAAATAATAATCTTCTTTTAATCCCCTAATCATCTCTGTCGTATTAATACGGCAATCATAGCATTTCCTATCACATTGGTTGTTGGGACATGTTCTTCCATTTCCCGCCATTAACTAAGAAAAGAAGCTATACTTAGGGGCTTAAATACTTAGCCAATAATCATGAAAAGAAACTTAAAGCATCTAAGGATAACATGTAGAAGTAAAGTATACCCTAACTTGTGATCCCCTAGGTTCCCTTCTAGGTTATCCATGATCATATATTCTTATGTGAATCTTTATTTTATTTTATCTTTGTTCCTTTAACAATGGTTCATACTAAGCTTATTAATTTACCAAAGCATATCCCCCGGGAGTGTCGTAACCAAGAGTGTAGCAAGGCCCGTTGTCGTGTACCAGTTCCTGTTCGAGTCTAGCTCAAAGCGGTGTTTTCGGGTTTTACCCCTATGTACATCTATGCCAGAGCCACCTCTACCTGCTCGTATCCAGACAGGGATGTATTTTCTTGGAAACCCTTTACTCAATAATCACCAAAATACTAGGAAGATTTCCTATATTTAAACTTTTTTATAGGGTTCTTCCTAGAGTTTTTATATCCTAATTTCCACAAATAACTAAACCATCCTTTGATACCAACTATAGCATCCCGTCTTTTTATAACATAACTTATCATTCCATTACATGGAACGGAGGATCTTTAAGTTTTAGTGTCTTGGAAATAAGGAACATAAAACATGAAAAAAAAAAATTCTTCTTAAACACTTGAAAGGCTTCTCCTTAAGTTCATCCTAGGTTCATTACTGCATCTCATAACCTGGGGACATACATCAAAATAAGGGATGAGCAGAAGGCCCAGCAAGGGAAACAAGTGAAACATTTTACATATGAACTTGAGATACATCAATAAAGTCATGAAAAGAACTTTAAGGCATGAAAATGAAATCATGAGGCATATCA
The DNA here is from genome assembly GCA_963277665.1 of Viscum album. Taxonomy (NCBI): domain Eukaryota; kingdom Viridiplantae; phylum Streptophyta; class Magnoliopsida; order Santalales; family Viscaceae; genus Viscum; species Viscum album. The sequence goes on along the minus strand of OY728166.1, from coordinate 1,219,554,205 downwards.
TAATAAAAATAAAACTTTTTCATAACTTGAAGATGTGGCTGCAACATTTAATATTGACAATCGTTTCGTTTCACCAAGGTCCATCCCCAAGGTGTCGTTAAAAATTACCAAGGTTATTCACCAAGGCGTCGTTAAAATGGTCATCTCTAGAGATTAAGTCTTTACCCAATGCATTGGAGCGCTATCAGGGCGCACCCTTAAATTTGCCTTTATTATCATGTGAGCCACATATATCGTCATCAAACATTTCATAAATAACCCAAATAGCATAAAATAGATGGGTTTCATTTCATAATCATAACGTTTTAAAAACTGCTTTAAAGACATGATCTTTACGTCACTTTAAAACCCACAGAAAAGGAAGGTGGGTCTCATGTATGTAAATCCCAGAATTTAAAATATACATTTTGGTATATATGTGAATACCCCTTTAGAAGAAATAGCTTTGAGTATTCACTTAATAATATAAAAGAACTTTAGAAAAAGAGAGAGACATTTTGAGACGGAAATTCTGCAGCATAACGGCTATGTTACGACGTTTAGAAGACATTAAAAAGAGAGGTAAAATGGGTCAAACATTCATAAATGACCCATAAAACAGTAGATGGACAGAATAAGAATGATACATGATCATGGTAATGAAATTTCAAGGACATACCATTTGAAATGAAAAACATGGAAGGAAGACAAAAATTAGATTTCTCTTATGAAAGTTCGGCAGCCTAACGGCGTTACTTAAACTTCAACAAAAATGATTTGAAAAGATCAAATAGGATCTCTCATCATGTGAACATAAGAGTTCAGTATGATAGATATATATATAATGCCCCAACATAATTAAAAAAGGAACTTGAAAGACATGACATGAAAGTAGAACTTTGAAAAGAATGAGAAGGGTGAAAGAATCCCCTAAAAAAAATTCGGCAGCCTAATGGCGCCACTTAAAATTTCAAAATACTGAATTGAAGAGATCAAATGGGGTCTCTCATCATATGAACATAAGAGTCCAGTATAATAGATATAGAGATCATACCCCAACATAACAAAAATGAACTTGAAATAATTGACATGAAAGTAGAACTTCAAAACGAGAAGGGTGAAGAACCACTTAAAAATTCGGCAGCCTAACGGCGCCACTTAAACTTCAAAATACTAAATTGAAGAGATCAAATGGGGTCTCTCATCATATGAACATAAGAGTCCAGTATAGTAGATATAGAGATCATACCCCAACATAACAAAAAGGAACTTGAAAGAATTGACATGAAAGTAGAACTTCAAAACGAGAAGGGTGAAGAACCACTTAAAAATTCGGCAGCCTAACGGCGCCACTTAAACTTCAAAATACTGAATTGAAGAGATCAAATGGGGTCTCTCATCATATGATCATAAAAGATCAGCATGATAAATTTAGAGATCGTACCCCAAAATAATACAAAGGAACTTGAAATACTTTACATGAAAATAGATCTTGAAAAATGAGAAGGGAGAAAGAATCTGTTACAAAAATTTCGGCAGCCTAACAGCGCCACTTAAAACATCATAAAACGAAATAATGAGAGTAAAAAGGGGACTCTCATTATATGAAAATTAAAAGGGCAGTAAGAGGAGTATAAAAGAACATCCTCCAACATAAGAACATGGATCATAAAAGGAATGACATAAAAGAGATTACTTGAAAAGAAAGAGAGAGGTCGGATCCCTTACCTTAAAATGTAACTCTTAAACCTCAGAGGTTGGGACCTTGAGGGCTTGGGGAAACCTTGGGAGGGCTCCTTGGGAGGTAATGAGACCATAAATTCGTTGGGAATGAGTGGGGAGTCGAATGGATGAGAGTAGGGCTTGGTATTTATAGGGAAAGTGAGGGGACAAGGCATTAATGGCCAAAGGACACCTCACATGTGCTTTTCTCAAACCCATGTGCTCTCCCTTGGCATTTATCATGGAGTTAGGCCACATGGGGCCCCCAAAACAATAATTCATCACCCTTGGCCGGCCAACCCTTAAAATAACTCATGAAATCATCATGACATAGCTATGATGTCATTAAACATACCGAAACCCTAAAACTGCATTTTTACTATTCACTGAAAATTCAACTTTCTCAGAAAGATCCCAAAATTTCACCATAATCAAATATCAACGCTCTTATTACAAATATGAACTCCATTTTATAAAAATAATTTTCTAAATATTTTTAATTTAATTTTTAAATAAAAACACTATTCACCGAAAATTCGTTTTTTTCAGAAAAAACCCCAAAAATTACCATAGCATAATATCTGTGCTCTGAGTTCAAAAATGAAATCTGTTTTATAAAAATAATTTTCTAAATAATTTTAATTAAATTTTTAATTAAAAACCCTATTCACCCGAAAAAACTAATACTTGAATAATAATTTATGAAACCATTATTTAACCATTTTATTGAATCACGTTATTTAATCAAGGTGCCTAGATTATTTTAAAACTTTCTTTAAGTTAGATTACTAATCAATTTGGTCATATTACTAATCCTAATCATAAAATCACTATTCATAATTTACTATTCATCAAAAATCAAGTTGATCTTATTAGATTCCAAATTTCGTACTGAACATAATTGTAGAAGACCATTTTTTTGAAAATCATTACACAATTTTAATTATTTAAGGTTTACACAACCATTTTTAAAATATCCTTTTTCTAAAATTCATCAAAAATATGCATACTATATTTATCCGGTCATTTCAAAATTCATAGACTTCATCATAAGAAGAAATCCCAATTTTTATTTAAAACAAGGATTACACAAGGCAGTTACGGTCTCGTTACATAGCCCCTTATAATACCAGCATAGGACCTAAGAGTAAGGTGTGCTAGGGTGGTAGAATCTTAGGGCGGCTCAGTCAACATTGCCCGAGTAGTAATTTCTATCAGTTTGAACTTCTCGCGAAGACGATTCCGTTCTAGCTTCACATGATGAAGTTCGGCTTGGATTTGATCCAGAGCAAAGCCCAGTGGTGCTACCTCCTTCCCAAGCTCTGTTAGATGGGCTTCGATCGGTCCAAGACTACTAGGAGAGGCCATCAAATCTTCTTTCTATAATAGTTAACCAAGATTACTTATATTTGGAGACAATAATCAAAACATTTTGTTCACAGTGGTCATATTGACCGATGGTCATAAAACAATCAAAACCCACTGGTCTCATTTTAATTATAATCATGTTTATCAAATAAAACATTTTTGTTGAGTATAAAAATAAAATAAAATAACACATGAAATTAGGGAACAAGATTTATTCAAAATTTCGGGCCGTTACAAACTATGTCGAGCATTCAGCTTGGGTCTGTTTGATATCAAGAATAACATTATCCATGCTTCGAATGGGATGATAGAACGAGCCTCGAGGGGATGATCTAGTGATCCCACTACCATGACTATTATGCTATTTGTCAAAGGAGAAACATGATCAGTGTCATTCCATGTGGTAGATGTTGGGAGAAACACTTCCTACATCTCTCAGAGGACAGGGAGGCCTTCAAGCTGGTAGATGTCACACAGACTGATCCCCACCTCTCCATGCCATAGGCTAAAGTTGTTGGTGCACGAAAAACAATGTCTCAGAAATTTCGAAAGGATTTCTCCGGTAGTGAAGGTTGTAAACTGAGACACCTAGGATGTTTGGTGCAAACCCACCACCTCAAAGTGGCCAGGGGACTATTGAAAGGTCTGAGGCACCCAGAATTCCCATGCCCACTCCTCGTAAAAACTTCTTCTATCCTGAAAATTCCACTTGGGGATCTATTCGGCCCTAGGATTTTCTCGAGAGATGCTGATGATGGATAGGTATTCTCAGACTTCTAGGATAGGGAAACCATTGCGGCACTCATTGTTTCTCTGAGTCCATGTCAAGCCTCACAATATAAATACAATTTTCTATAGAATAGGGTCGATGACTTCTCCGGTTGGGGAAATGATGGAAATATCTTGATATCGTGGTGCCTCGAAAAGGACAAAATGGATGGCAGGGTTAGGAAATGGTAGAGGCACGTCGGTGGGAATACCAAAGCCATAATGTGGAAACTGTATGGACAATGGGTATGCTAAAAGATATGGCATTAAGAAGACCATCAGATAGCTATCACATTGAATTATATGGGTTTGATGATTATCATCATTATTTATCACCATGGCTTTCCTCTTATTAATCAATTTATCAGCAACCTAAGAATCAACCATTATAGCAAGCACAAGAAGATCTAGAAGCCAATGAGAAGTTAGTCTGATAAAAATTGTTGGGAAAAGTCTATGAAAAAAATGATAAAGGACATAAAACATGTCCGAAAAAGGCTTCGTGTACCGTTCCTAAAAATAGTACGTGGAAAGAGAATTTTGTGTACAACATGAAACACAGAAGCAACTCCACCTATAATTATGGTACGCGGATCCAATTCACTATGTACAACCATGGTACGTGAAATGACTGTAAGAAACAAGCATGCGAACCATTAGATGGAAAAAAGAATGGTCCACAGAAGTATGAAACCGCGAACCTTAGCCTCAGTTATGTACATGTTCAAGTGATGAGGATTAAAATCTAAGTATGTATTAATTATTTTTGAATATCGGTATGATAAAAACTCAACCTCGTCACATTCTTCCACATGGAATCTAGATTTTATGTTTTAAAAATCCACAATCGCATTTGTGGAAACAAAGATGTGTTATATGGAATAGGAAATCTGAATATATCGGTTCAATAAAAATAAAAATTAGTGTAGGAATGGGGTTTTTCACAGGGATAGCGGTATGCGAGAGTGAAGAAGGCCAGGTAATCAGGAGAATTAATCGTAGAAAAAAATGGTAAAACGCAAATGAGATGGGCCATGATATATTAGTGTGGTCCCCTCCAACCGAATCTATATGTTTTACCGTGGACCATTTCAGTTTTGGACCGCTTATACATCAGAATAGTCCCTTTTTATTCCAAACAGACACCATTCCGATGGGGGGCATTTGTAGGGTCCTGAAAATTCTACCATGGAGAAGAAATATCCCTTTAATCATTTTACATAAGAAATAACACACATATATATGTCTATCAAGGCGATGTGACTCAAATCCAGTTGCATTTCATGGAAATAACTTGAAATAATTGATGATTTTAAGTGGCCCGCATACTATCAAAAGGAAAGCTATTCAGGGATGATGAATTGCGAACCACTGGGTATGCGGGGCGGTCTATGAATTGATGGATTGTGAAGCGATGGCCAACGAGAAAAGAAAAACATGAACTACATCAACCGTAGGAGTTCTACACAGAATACCGTCTACGTACCATGCCAAAACCCCCTAGTTCATAGATTAAGCATTCGAGCAATGTTCTGTGAACCATTATCACGAACTGAAGTTTCAGCAAACCCTGGTTGACCGATTCTTCCGCAGGTCAGAATATTTCCTCAGTGGGCCTTCAAAAAAAGGTGTCATGTTTCTACTATATACTTTCACTCTAATGATCTATAAAATGAGCATAGTGTAAGAGTAAATTAGGGAGAAAGATATAGAGAAGGAATAGAGATGAAATATTGAGGGATACTCAGAGGTTCCACTCTAGCTTCCGTCTAGATTCATCGACGAAGCATGAACCACAAACCAATACCTCTACAGGTACAGACGAGCATGAACTGTAAAATGAGGTAATTGAATAATAATAATAGAACTATGAAAGCAACTGGTTAACCTCAAACCAAAGGCTTCTCACATATTAATTTCCCATGAATGGTAATCCCCCAGACCCTCCTTCGATATGATGCTCATGTGGTGTACCACGACGCAGACATGAACCGGCTCCGCATACCCATTCAGAAAGAGGATTTAAACCAAAGTCACACGGTGAGCCACATACCACGTTGGTATGTGGTTAGCGATACTCATGCTCATTTACCACACTGGTATATTGATGTCCTTCCTTCCTGTATACCTCCATGTGATGCGGTTCCTTCCCCATACCGTATGAGAAAGCAGTACACAGAATGGGGCGTTTTCAAGTATTGTTCCTTCTAGTTCCTACCTCACCCCTTCATTACCATCCAGTCCTCCATGGTCCCTCCATTAACAAACCCTCGGGCACTTGGCTAAAGCCTCCTCCAAATCCACCATTCCCGGATGATCAGACTATCGGGTGCATCATATCACCCTATTATATCTGCATACCCATGGTAAGCGGATTCACAAAGTCCCTCCAAAAAAAAGTATGGGCTTCAGAAATACCTTGAAGGATACATTCCCATTGGGACCCAATGTAAAACCATGGAATGCTGACATGAACCTCCCTATTATCAGGATTAGGGGTGATCATTTTCCTTTCCATTCAATGAGGAACAGTGATCAGTCGAAGAGGTTATATCTTCTCACCCCATTGATGAGAAAGAAAGTCATCCCCTTTAAAGAACATGCTCTGGGGCCCTCCCACTGAGGTAAGTCCCCAATATTTTGAGGCAGGGCTGTATAACCATTAATTCCATTTCACATGGTTATTTTCATCGCCATGGGCCCATGCCCATGGTCACCCCGACCTCTTCCACCATGGGCTATCCCTCACCTACCAATAGGGAAGGAGGCATATGAATCATTGTATATTTTGATTCCTATTGTTTCTCACACCGATCCTGCCTCATGTGGGATTAGAGGTTTGTGAGGATTACAATATCAGCACAAATTCTGAACTACATGAACTTTGATTTGTGATCAAAACATGATATGTAGGAAGCACTCTTTGTGGGCCCGATCCCAATATCAAGTCACCCTCCATCCCCCTGGATACAAAAAACATTAGAGAACCTTATAATATGCCTAAGTCAACATCACCTCCATCACATCAAACAAATTCATGATCATGACGATATTTCAAACAAAGGTTAGCCTGTGGACACACTCTTCAAGAATTATCCAAGGATTCCGGAAAAATGTACATGACATAAATCTATAAGAGAGTCCTGGAACAGGAAACAATCCCACCTGGAAGGGTGCGGTGATCCTAACCACCCATCATGTCGACAAATGGAGTCCTCAAGTATCATTGGACAAATCGTTAGCCAAAGAGTGCCTCCCTTTGGAAATAAGGTCTATGAATCATGGATACCCGGGTCATTAGGATTTATTAGATCTGCGATTAAACCCATTAGAGACCATATGAGGAAGTTATATCCAATAAGGACAAATTCCATGGGTGCTTGACCCCCACGAAATCACCCACTAGGACCAATAGTTCCGCATAGGTGTAGTTAAACCTTATTTAAAGGATAATGACGTTGAACATGTCGAATCAATGTAATGGTAAATTCGACGAGATCCCATCTCTATAGAAAAAAGACGAGTGATGATCTTCATCGTTCCATTTCTACACCACCCATAAATGCGCCAACTCAGAGGCGAAATAGAACTATAGAACACAAACATAAAATCTATTGAATTAACTCAAATGTTTCTTATAAAGTTCTTCCCCTTTATTACCCTGCCTAAAAAAATTTATTATAACTAAGGGACAAGAAATATAATAATAAGGTTATCATAAATGATCAGTAAGGATAAACAAGGGAAATATGTAGTCATAAACTTGAGAAAAAAGGATGAAATAATTTGATCATAACATTATAATATCATACTCTTCATTTCAATGATCATAAACCAGAATCCTAGAATAAACATAAGTAGTTCATAAGAGAAGAATCATAAGAGGATCAAATAACATAATCCCTGAGATCATAACATTGACATAAGACATGAAATTATGAAATAAACATAAAATTATAACATCGTATGCATGTATAAATTGTAATAGGTTAACTCATTAAATTTTGGTCCTGAAATCAGGCCCTTATGTAAACATATGGACAAGTAAATCTGGTCCACACATACAATTACGAACATGGAAACCAAGTCCACCCATTGAATTGTGTACATAAAATATAGCTCACACATAACATATATACCTAATGAGTTATCCATATTTGCCAAATTAATTGGAGGGGGATATAAGATCCATATATCACTTAATGTAACCCTTACATATGTGTTCCATATGAAGATAAATCAAACCATAACCAATAAAAATAAGTGATTTTCCTAAACATTTCTTCATAATATAACCCTTAGAAATGACAAATGATTAATAAAAGAAAATCCATAAAAAATATAAGCTATTTATAAAAATAATAGGAATCATATCATTTGATCATATCTCTATTAAAACCTATGTTTCATAAAATAATGTTACCTGAGACAATAAATAGTTTTGAGAGGTTAATTTTAATCATTATAGAGAAAAATATCCTTAATTTTTTTAAAAGTGTTCTTTTTATAAAATGATGTGTAATTTTAAAAGAAAAAATTTTATTTAAAAATAACCTTGTAAGATATTAAGTTAATATTAAAAAAATAACTGCATCATGAGGGTGGGAAAATCATCCTTTGCTGCATAAGATAAAAAAATCATTTTTTACTTTTTCTGGAACTGTGATAATGTACCTCATTCAGAAAAAGAAAAACAATATTCATTTCAAACCATTATAATAAAATTTAAAATATGGGTAAAAATCGAATTGAATATTTATAAGAAATTAGTTTAACCCTCTTTGAAAATATCTTTAGAAACCATTGATCTAGGGAATAAATATTCCCCATTGAATATTTAAAATGAAATAATCATGAATAATGATGAGATTGTAAAATAAAAACCTATCACATTATATTTTTTATATTAATATTAAAAATAAATAAATAAAATTATATGGATATTAAAATACCTTAATCATAATAATAATACTCATAAATGATATTCATTTGAGTTATTTACACCAGAAAAAAGAAACTAGTCTTGAATAAAGAACGTGCCCCACAGAAATAAAAGTTAGACAATGATCCCTTACATTATGTATTGAAACAATTCATATAAATGAAAACCTACTGTATAATAAATATAATTTTATTATAAATATATTTTAGAACCACCTTATAATATATAATACCATATATGATTAACTTATGGCCTTTTATTTCCTATTTATTAACAATTTCGTGTTAAATTTATATTTAATGTAACAAACGTTTTCTTTTTTCGCATGTGTTTTAATTTGTTAATTTTTTTATCCACCTACATATATAATGAATTCATCAAATAAATAATTAATGATAATAATATATTCAGTATATATTTATTTATAATAATCTATAAAAGGAATAAATAGAAAATGAAATACACCATTCATGGAGACAGTATGCCCTATGTTCGCTTGAACACTGTTTCCATTTTCTGGTCATTTTGAAAGAAAGAAAGTAAATGGAACAAATATATATATATATATATATAATATCATTGTTTTATGTTTTCATATATATCACATAATTACATAAAACTTATCCTTAATACATTCCGTGTAATGTGTTAACTAGTCACATCGCATTGAGAAGGCAGTAGTCCACATGTGCACAAACAAAGTTATCATATTTCCAAAAAATTAAAACCATGATGGTATGTTTTATATAATAATTAAATAAGGATATAGAAATAATAAATAACATATATAAAAATATATTGTTCATCATAATTTCCAACCATGAGAGGTGGTAATGGAAAAATGAACAACATCATTTCATGAGGTGGTAATTCACCATACATAAGAACGGTATGTTTATTTACCAGTATATGGAAGTGTGTGTAAGTGTAGGTATAAACCTTATAATATCAACATATCAGTATATTTGGGATACTGTGGATATGGTATAATTGTAACGACCCAAAGTTTCATTAATGGAAAATGCCTCTTAGTCTAGTTAAATGTCTCTTTATGCAAAATTTTTTTATAAGATGTCAACTTCATTGGATTTATGTTAAGAATTTTTACCTTTTCTAATATAGGCGTTGAATAGTGATCACATGATTAGTATAAATATAGGGCTTTACCAAATCCAATTTACTCAGAAAAAAGAAGTGACGGCCTCATCTAGTAGAATTTCTCCAAACGAAGCCCATTTTTCGGAGCTCAGAAAAGTGGTGGTGTCTTTGGGATTTGATCTTGACCAAGTCCAATATGATCTTCTTCATTTCAAACTCGAACATGACCGTCTACGGGAAATGTGGAAGTTGATAGAAATCACTAATTGTGCTATGTTATCAGAGCCACCCCAAGAGTTTGTCACCATCGCACACCTTACCCTTAGGTCTTATGCGGCTGTTTTAAGGGGTTATGTAAATAATCGATAGTAATATGTTCATGTACATTACTTTTTCTATATAATAATGTATATACTTTCTTGTCATTATTGATACATTGTAAATACTTTTTAAAGTACAAATAGTGTTTTTAGTTATTATTTAATTAAGAATTCTATTTTATTAAATTAAGGTATTTTTGAATTAAATAATATTATAATAAAATAATATTATTATTATTAAATTAATTTTTATTAAGTATAAATGATCTTAAAATTTTATGAATTCAATTTTAATTTTTTATTAACGTTTGAAAGCCATTTTTGTCAAAACCCGTGACTTTTTGATAAATGTAGGTTTTTATATTAAAAGTGAAAATTAACATATTTTGAAAATTATTTAGATAAAATAAATTTTATTTCTGGAATTAGGATGTCAAAATTCTCCAACAGTGATTTTTTCATAATTTTCTGAGACAGTCAAATTTTTGGGGTAAAATTAAATACTGTTTAAATAAATAATGTGTTTTATGACATCATAATGACCCAATAGTGATGTAATAAAATACTATAAGATTTATGTTCTGCCAATATATGTTTTACCATTAAAATAATGTGATTTTGGGTTTGTTTGACTTACTTTTCAAAGAATTAATGGACCCCTCAAGACTTATTAAATACCTTGTCTTTTTAAATTGTTTTCCATGGCAGTGTGACTCACCTCCACATAAGCAACATTATTATTTTAAGAAGTTCGGACTTTGGCCTTATAAAATATTGTTTTCCTATTCCTTTTTCCAAAAACCATGGTAAAAAACCATGGGATGGTTTGTGGTTTGTATTAATTTAATATAAGGGGTCCCAAACCTAAATAATAAAGAATTTCCTCACCTTTCTTATATAAACCCACCCATGATCCCATTTCCTCCTCACTCAGTTCCTTTGGAGTTCATCCAAAATCTTCCATACTCTCTCTAGAATCCTTCCAAGGTGGCCCAAGCTCCCAAGAATCCTCTCTCAAGCCTCTCTCAAGCCTTTGGAAGCACACTTCCAAGTAAGGGTTTTTTCTTCCTTTCTTATTTTTATCCAATTTTCTTTAAGTAGTTTTTCCCTTTTAATTTCAATTATTAATGTTGTGGTATGGTTTAGCACCTCCACCATACTGAACTCTTTATGTTTTAATGATGGGAGACCCCTTTCTCTCTCATTAAATTCCTCCCATGTACACCCGTTACTATACCGATATTCCGAAAAAAACATCTCTCTCCTCAATAACATTCAAACAATACTTTTGTATCATGAATCTAAATTACATTACAATTATTGGGACATGTATCTATATGACCTCCTTACTTTACATTACATGTAAATATGATGAGGAACCCATTTCTCTCTCATCAACCATTTTTATGAATTCTTATGTCACGCTGTTACGCTGCTGAAATCGCACCAATTTTCTAAGCCAATGTCATTGTATAGTGAATACTATGCCAATTTCTCCATCAAGGGTATTCACCTTTATGCACATTTACTTATTTATTATAATGTTTTATGTATGAATTACACATTCCTTTATCGTGGGATAAATGATTATTTTTTATGAATACATGTTTTATGAACCATGTGGCACACTTATGCATGAAATGAAATGTTTAAGAAGGGTGAACCTTTATAGCACTCCAATGAATTGGGTAAAGTATAGTATTATGATACATCATGTGAAATGAGTGTTGACTCATGATAATTCATGTGCAGAGAGGGTTTACTCATGCTTTATGTGTAATGATGATTTAATCATGCTCTATGTGCAATGAGCCTTGGCTCATGCTAATTCCATGTTAAGTGTTGTTGCCACATTTCCATGTTATGATTATCATGCATTATCATGCCTTTATATTCATTTTTCTATTATTCTCTATTGATATTCCTATTTTCTAACATGTATTTTACTCCTCGTGTTATTCCATGTGTACTCCCTTACTGGGCTTTATAGCTCACCCTTTTCTTATACATGTCCTCAGGTTATCCCATGCAATGTTAAGTACGAGGGAATGTAGTGGTCATGTAAAAAAAGTTGTCAATAAAGATGTTGAATTTCATGTTTTATGTTTTTATGTAATGATCCTAAGACCCAAAGACACCAAACCTATCGATCTTCTTTGATGTATCAAGTGAAGTATTATGTATTAAATCATGTTTAAGTTTGTAATAAAAGAAGTGTTGTCATAATAATCTTGTAATAATAATAATTGTGAGGGTTCATGGATGAAATAAAATGGAAATGTTAATTGTAAACGTTACCTTTTCTTTAGGTATCTCCTTTTGATTTCCTCAAAAAGACCTATTTGGATGGATTTATGCCAAAATAAGTCTTTCGTGATAATTGGATGGAATTTTGGAAAATCTTTTTATCTATCATGACCGAACCAAATTGGTTTTTAAGTGTGTATAAAGAATAATAATATGTTCCCTTTTATAATAGAGGGGAGGATAACTTTGAGAATTTCCAAAAATATTAAATTATAATAAAATAAATTGAAATAAAAATAAAAACAAAATTATTTGTATTCAAATATAATATTTGATAAGGTTTTAATATCATAGAAAATATATTTTAGACATGTTTTTTATTATTTTAAACTTTAGCATTTTTCTTAACATTTAGTAAACATATTTTCATTTTAACAACAGTAAAAAATCATTCCATATTATGATGCTGTACTTTTTGCCTATAAAGTGTTAATTAGACTATAAATGGACAATTTAAGAATATAAATAAATAATTATAACATATATAAAATTCATCTTATACACCCCTAACATGTCAAAGTCACCTATAAATTTTGGTGATCACCTTAGTTATGTCAAATTATATTTATTTTAATATTTCTAATTTCATATAATTGATGGTTTATTAATTAAATAATTAATCAATAATCATTTTGTAATATGTTAGGATGATTAATTGTTCACTAAAAATTATAAATAAATTTACATGGCGTAGATAAGAGTTTTAGATTTTAAGATAAAATATAGTCAATAATATATTCTATTTAACATGTTATTAAAAAAATTATACTTTTTATATCTAATATTGTGATAATTTGTCATTCTTATTATTTTTATTAATATATTTGTCATTTTTATGAAAAATTACCCATTATGAAATTAAATGTGTACACGAAGTTGATAATCATTTAATTAACTTCATTGAATATCATTTCTATAGTTTTTTGGATCGTTTTCAAATATTTATAATATTTTTTTTACCCCTAATTAACTGAATTTCCATTAACCATGGTAATTAAATGTATTAAAGATACTAGTCGTATGATATAAAAAGATAATGTAAATATTTACTATATTTAAAGCCTATAATTCCAAATATAAAACCCATTTCTCATAATTCAAAACCCATTAATTTTAAACAATTAATTTAATATAAATTTCATTGAAGGAATGGGAAATTGGTTTTTAAGATGCAAATGTTAAATAGATTGAAATGTTTTTATATCCATTTTTAATGTGAGATTCATTCCATTGAAATTTATTGGATTAAATTATAAAATATATATGTCATTATACATTAAAACAAATCAAATATAAAATTTAACTCTATAAATTATTGTGATAAAAAAGATGTTTTCAATTTAAATTTTTATTATTAATTAAAACACGAATCATATAAAAATATTCCATGACTTCTGCCAAAGTAAATTTTAATATTCCAATTTCCAAAAATAATCTTACCTTGTAATATAAAAATTATAAAATGTCAAAAATTATATTAAAAATATGTTCTCTATTAAATAGCAGTAAAATTATCCTTATTAAAAAATACATCTTTTTATAAAATTGGATTTATTCTTATAAATTTCCCATAGAATGTATTGGAAGAGTTCAATTTTATAATATGTAATATATAAATTTTATAAATAACATTCACCAATTGGGGTTTTTTTAATTTGATGAGATAAAATGGTGTTTCTCTATAGAAAAACAGTTTTCTATGAAAAGGGATTTATTTTTTTTTTCAAATTTCTCTAAATTTCATTTATAACTAATTGATAACCCAACAGATTCATTTTATATACTAGTTTAAATCATATTTTCATAATTTATTTAGTCTTTTTATTTAATTTCCATTCCAACGACTAGGTGGTAACAATAATAATATTTAAAAAATTATTTATAGCATATTGTAGTTCTGCAAAATTCGGTCATCTGTGTAATGAAAGATATTAAAAGAACTCGAAATTATGTGTAATTTAATCTGAACATAGTGTTGTGTGTACTATAATCTAATCTATGTGTTTGATATAGAGAAACCTTGACATAGTATTGCAGAACAAGTAATAGTAACATGGTTCATTCATATAACATATTCTATATTAATTGTTCCATGAAAAAAATATTTAAAAGATTAAATTAATTGGAAAAAAAATATTTCATAAAATCTCATAGTGCTATAATTTCATTTTTAGAATACCCACCTATTAGGTCCTATAGCCATATAAAATTTTTTTATATTCAATTGATCTTATGAAATGTTCTTGATGATGAATGCCATGTGAATGAATTTTTCAATAACATGGAAACTTGTTTTCACCATTACCAAGAGAGATGGTTTTTTTTAATTAATTAATAAAATATTTTTAAATAAAGAAATATTAAAGTGGTTTTGAGAACATTATTCACTAGTGGTGTTAATCATCCAAACCTGATTGGTGTATATTAATTGTGTCTCATCGACCCAGTGTGGATCCCCTTTAGTGTTTATCCACAGGTTCTACTTCGATCTCCAAATAACACTGATAAAATGATAGTTCTATGTTAGAATGATTGATTGTCTTTAATTTTCAACCATGATCTCTTCACGCTCGTTCAATCATGAAGGAATCTCTTTTTATCTTCTTCATCTTGAGTGGAATATATGTGGTGGAGGAAATTGAAGGGAATGTTGTGAACAATGATTTACCTCTTTTGAAATGTGAGAGAAGTATATTTGTAGACCTAGGTTTTGGGTTTAATATATAATTATGTGAAAGGGCCGTTAATATTATATTTTACCCAAAGGATACAAATTCCATGAAATTATGTAAAGATATTAATTTATTTCATGGAATGTTCTACAATAAAATGATAAATATTTTATTTACAATCAAGTAAATAAATTTTTTTTACCAGGAAAACATTGTCCCAACATCCTCGTGGAAATTTATGTAATTCATTAATGAATATATTATTAATTCTGAAAGCAATCGTTATGGGAGATGTCTACGAATTCGAGGATATGCTAAGAAGAATTTAGGATTAAAATTGTTCAAAATCCCCTAAAGGGACATGATTTGTGGAATTAAAAACCTTAAAAAACAACATGTTCTTTGTAAAGGACCACATGCCACTAAAAATATAGTTCATATTCATTATGATAACCTTTTATTGATGTAATTTTATGTTAAAAGGTCATCACCAAAGTTTATACATTCAAAAAACATACCTACCAAATAGTAACCTTCATAAAAGTGTCCTACCATCGCGAGGAAAATAAATACATCCCATATTATGAAATTTTGTGTTCTGATTCCTTCAGATAATATAACTAATAATTTAATTTATTAAACTTCATTCATCTCGTGAAAAAAAGATATGGTCCCTGATATTTAGTCAACCTTCATGAATAGCCTCCCATGAGTTCATGAAGCACATAGACCATGGATAAAATGACTTTGTTAAAGATTCATGACCATAACCATTGAATAAAACAACTCAAAAATCCGAATGTTTCATGAAATAGTTATCATTAAACATATAAAACCATGTTTATTTGTGACTTGATCTTCTGGGCGAGTTGTATCATCAAAACTCATGTCCAAAATCACCACATCAATCATGAACTAGATTGTTGTATCCCCTCTTTCTCATTTGTGTATTAAACATAATGCATGGATCCCCATTTTACACTTCACCATAGTGGTGTTAACTCTGTCCACCAGACAGAGGATCTTGTGTAGTGAACACATAACTCCCTATGGTGGCATCATCAAGGGAAATTTCCCAGCTTTCCCGGTTACGAGAGTTAGTGCATTTTCTTCCTATCCAAACTATAAATGGTCTCCATAGTTGTAGAACCAAACAATATTTTTTGAAACAAATTAATGTAAATATCCCAACATCCTAGTCACGTTACATTAAATGTTACAACAATTTCATGAAAAATTGACATTAAACTATAACCCTACACTATTTGGTGAACATAGGATTCCCTGTCTATGACTGGCATGGGATGAAACCTCACACCTTCCCTATTTGATGCTTAAGGGATTACCCATATTTTAAAATCATGGTATGACATCACCTACACCATATATGGATTATACACATGAAATGGGTAGCCAAAATGTATATTCCCTACACTAACCCTTGATGTCACTCCGTCTGTGATGCAAGCATATTTCCACCCATGATCCTAAAATATATGGAACAATCATATTAAAAGAATATAAATGTTACAGTTTAACTATGATGGTTTTACCCCTTTTTCTTAATAGGATCTGTAGGAATCCTCTTTGAGGTCTCATCTTGACACCTATAAGATACCACATAGAGGACTACTCTTAACCCCAATATCCACATTAAATATGAAAGTCTTTCACCTAGATGGTGGA
The DNA here is from genome assembly GCA_963277665.1 of Viscum album. NCBI lineage: Eukaryota > Viridiplantae > Streptophyta > Magnoliopsida > Santalales > Viscaceae > Viscum > Viscum album. The sequence goes on along the minus strand of OY728166.1, from coordinate 1,219,537,343 downwards.
TACTCTAATTTATAATCATATCCCTATACTAAACACTCAAACTATTGTAACTATCTTCTTATTAGCAACAGATATATGACCATCCTCTCTCCATAAGTTATTAATTATGTGACCAACCAATCCTAATAAGATGTTAAATATATGACCAACCTATCCCCAAAAGATGATAAATATGATATCAACATAAGACCATGAGATGTTAAATATGTGATCAACCCATCCCCACATGATTTTAAACATATGAACATAGTGTCCCCTCATGAACCTAAAATGGTGACAAACACCACCAGATGATCCAAAATCACTACATCATGCAATGAACATGGGATTCATAAAGTAAAAAAATCCTCAAAAGTATTATACCCATAGTGAAAATTTCCCCTTGATAGACATGGGATTCATTTGAAATTTATCATATGATTTCCTTACAAAATATTTGATCTTGACATAAAAAAGATTGCTTTATAGGTTCCCACACACGCAATGTCCACCGACATCTAGATGTGTCCAATGTCACCATCAACTCCATCCACATGTAGCTACCAAATCATAATACACGTAGTGTAATAAACAAGTGTCCACCTCGAGATGGTGCTGATAATAAGTTTCATGAAAATGACTGAAATAAATGTGGTAGAGTTAGACTAGGTAACTAATTCCAAGGAGTAATCCATTGAAGTATAAACCAATATTCATTCATTCGGTTTTGAATATGGAGTTGAAATAAATAATCCTGGTTATAGAGGACACATTCCTTTGGAAGGAGGGGATATATGGAAACTACTAGAAACCCTAGAGTTGTAGAAACTATTTAATAAAATTGAAAACATTGAAGAGATTAATTAAATTAAAAATCACAGCCTCACCCAACTGTGTGGACCCAGTCAAATGTTTTTTTACTCTTTTCATCATGGACCTGAATAGGTATGTGGGTGCACTCTTTACATCATTTTCCGTTATAATGTGGTTAACTTCCACAAAAAAGTCACTCCTCCTTTATTGTGACTATTTTTCTATGCTAGATTTTGACATTCCAAAGTAGGGAAACCTCTACCACCATGATTACTAATTTTGGAACCTTAATAGAAACATGATGATGAGATGTTGGTTCCTCCTTTGGTGTATTAATCCTATGAACATGTTCTACCAATGGTAATAAATTATAGTGATATTAGAACCATATAGAAATAGGTTGATTTTTGGTGTGTTCGTCATCTATAATGTCCATATCTACCAATATCAAGGGAAAATAATTTTTGATCCATCTTATGTGCATTATCCAATTAATGCAACGTATTCCATAATGTATTTTAGGCCATGCGTGTAAGAAACACACTAATTTTTACCTTGAGAATCTTATGTTCATTGTATATGGTATATATTTTGGTTCTTTTGGAGGGGTGAGTAACTAGTTTAGGGTCTAATGTGGAAACAATGTCGAAACATCTATTTTCTTACGGGTATAGTTTGGGGATACTTTTAACATCTTATGGGGACATGTTGGTCTAATATTAAACATAATGTATGGTTGGGTTGGTCATAGATTTATCATCGGGTGGGGATATTTTGGTTAGATATTTCATATCTTGTGCGGAATGGATTGTCATTATTTTAACATATTTTATGGAAAAGTTAGTGTGGTTGAGTGTTTCCTAGAGGGAGATTATTATACTTTGGAGTTGTCTCCATCCCTATGAAAGAAATATAGATTTAGTGGTGATTTTGGTGGTTTTGGAATGAACCATTGGATGGTTTCTCATATGGGCCCTGATTGGTCCTCAATGAAAAATCCTATGTACCCTATTATGAGATAGGGATCAAAATTCATGTTGTTTGTGTGCAAAATTTATGTTCAATTGATAGGACTACACCATGTAGTTTAATATCATGTGGTAAGGATGATCACATCATATAAGGTGTTACAATATGGGATAATATGGGGATTATACAAGTGTGTTTTCCATTATAGGCGGCTCATCTAATGATGGTGTAGGCGATGTCTTCCTACAATGATTATACATGGGGACTATTTAATTTATCAAACTATATTGGGGGTGAGGTGTTATCTCAGGGATGTCATACATGAAATATCATGTTTTCACTATATAGGTGTTGGAAACTATTTAATGTCATGTGTTGGGGATATTTTCATGTAGTTTAAGATTATTTAACAAGGACTTTGGGCTATGTTTTATGACATCCTAGAACACATATATTAAAATGCAGAACAACTCCCTCAACACATTACATTAAACTGTATCTCTACCATAGGTGGTGAATGAATGAATCCCTTGATATGACTGTAATAGGAGAAACCTCACCCTACCCTATATGATGAATTAAGGATGCCCCATATATTATCATAATAGGATAAAACCTCCTACACCATCATGGGGAAAGTCATCCATAATGGGAATCCATCCTGAATAATCCCCACACTACCCCTTTCTACATCTCTTTATATGAAAAGTGTGTATATACCACATGAGGTTAAACTGTATAGACTGGTCTTGTCAAATGACCTTGATTGTTTCACTCCAACTACATAGGTTTTTATCCCTATCTCTTAATAGGGAATATAGGATACATCTATTAGGTCTAATCCTACAATAAAAGGGATATCTCCTTGAGTTTCAATCCTACTCCCCTCCATTGTCATTAATTGTACATGTATTTCCCCAAGAAGTTAGAATACCCGAAGTGTGATGATATCCTTCTAGGATGCACACAAATTCACCTACCAATCCCTAAAATTCTTTATATCTATGACCAGCCTATCCACACAAGGGGTCAATTATATCACCAACCTATCCCCATAAGACCTTGAATATATGACCAAAATATCCCAATAAGATTATAAAATTGTTATTAACTAATCCATAAAAGATGTTAAATTTATGGACAACCACCCACAAAAGATGTTAAACTTGTGACCATTATTCCATCACAAGAACCTAAACCAATGACACACCACATGTCATGACCCAAAATATATACCTCACGGAATGATCATTGGTATCACGAAGGTAAAAATTATTTGAAGTATTATTCCCCTGGAGGAAGTTACCCCGTGGAAAACATTGGATGACTTGGGTCTTGCGCGTAGATTCCTCACACAAGAGATTCACTTGTTATTGAATGTGGAAGACATTACAAGTTCTCATAGCACCCAATGTACAACAATGTCCAGATGTGTCCAATTCCATTAATAACTCCCACCATAGTTATCATATCGTTAATGATAGAAGAATTATAATAATCCAGAATCCACTTATAGATTGTTCATCAAAAAGCATCATGAAAATGATACAAATATACAAGGGAGACTCAAACTAGGATATGGGTTTTGGGGTGGAATCCATTGAAGGAGGAACCAACATTTCATAATATTGTTTTAATCAATGATCTAAAATGAATAATCTTGATGTTATAAGACACACTCATTTAGGAATAGGGAATGTGGGGTAACCAACCAGTCACCTTAGAGGAGGGGAAAAAGTACCATCAAAGCTAACAACTTCAAGTGAGGAAAGAAAATAATATTCTCACTCACACTCTTGTGTGTGGACCCAAAAGAAATAATTCAAAATAGAAATTTTGAACCAAATAATAAAACTATTCCATTTTAACCATTAGTGGACCAGTAACATTGGGCACCACCAGATTTGGATGTAACCAGATCAATAAATTCGACATTCAGATCCCAAACAAACATAGTTCCCCAACATGAAATACTTCTCCTATAATTTATGGAAATGATGTATCTTGGGAATATCCTAACTCAAGCATCACTGACATGGTTCCTTCCCTGCCATAGTAGGAATATATATCATTTATCACACTGGGGACATTGTGAATCACCGTCATTAGAATTATATTCAAAATTTAATTCATTCACCAAATCAGAATCAAGCCATAGAAAATTTTTGATAAACCATTTCCAACATTCTTGGTAACTGGAGAACTGGAATTGATGGAATCATTCACACTTATGAACCTACCATAGTGGATACCACATCTAGATACACTGGGTACTCTTACCATGTCTCCCCCTCAAGCCCATCAAGTGGACATCATTAATTCCATAGTTCATATATTGGAATAGGAAGGGGTCATAGCAATAAGAGATTTGTCCAAAATGACCTAGAAACATTATCACCCCACCAATGACGCTACTCTCAATGGTCTCAATGGTGGAATACCCCCCGACGGCTGCAAAAACATTATTTAGATATCATCTATATTGAATAGTCTAATGTATCACTTCCTTATACCAAGGAGGTATGGGATGTGTGGGTCACACCTATGAGTACCACCACCTAGGATCCAGTATGGATTTATGATGCCATGTCCTAAAGAAATCATCGACCATCTCCCTTGGCTGACGAGAGGGTGGATCCTACCCCTACTCGATAGTCCCAAATCAAAACACCAATCCTCTATTCCAAGGAAATGCCATAGAAAAATCTCAATAATATGCCTCTTAATTAGCTCTAGTGGACCCTTCCACCACAATCACACATAATCCCTCCCTTTCCACCACCACATGAGGTCACTTCATCAACTTATTGGGTTTGAGTCCCTAACAGCCCATCATGCGGGTTAGGATGACTGTACACATCATGGATGCCACACACAAAATTCATGGGCCTTACCATGATGAATAATATCCCTACTAGTCCTTCCATAAATACAACTAAATGTCGTCGATGTCTTCCCCATACAAAATGCATTACCTGCCCCATATATCCCTCCCAATTCTGGAGGGTAAACGACCATCATGGGGGGACATACCCATATCACTTATCAGGGTGCAGACATTAGGAAAACCTATGAAACCTAGGGGCTATCTCTATGGAGATCCCATTACAACTAATATAGGAAATAGGAATGTGTTGTGTCAACATCGACCAATTGGAGTCTTAGGTTATTGAAAAATATATCAAAGAAACTCCTCCCACAAAACTAGTTACATGGGATTGATAGTGATTCCTTGAAAATATATATCGGAAGCATATGAAATTACCCCAGATATCCATCCCAATGCAGGAGGATAAATGACCATCATGGGGGACATACCCATATAACTTATCAGGGTGCACAGATTATGAATACCTAGGAAAACTAGTGGCTATCTCTATAGAACTCCCATTACACCAGATATAGGAATGAAGAATGTGTTGCGTCAACATCGACCTCTTGGAGTCTTCGGTGATAGAAAAATATATCAAAGAAACTCCTCCTACAACACTAGTTACATGGGATAAATAGTGATGCCTAGAAAATATACATCAGAAGCATATAAAATTACCCCAATTTTGTTTTATCATATTCCATATAATAAAATCCCATTTACCACTATTTAGGCTAGAAGTGTTAGTAAATTGATGAAAAAACTATCACATTAACAACATTATGGTCAGCGAATCATGACTGTAAATGGTGTGATACTTCTATTAGGTATGTAGAATACAAAAATGGTTCTCAAAAGCCCCATTTTCAAAGATAATAAATCATAAAGTATTAGTTTCATTCCAGTAATGAGTACCATAAACTATGTTAAACATACCCCAGTGTTATTTTTAGGTCGCGGGGCCTTAATGGCCCCAGCTAGCATCATGTATTAAACACTCATACGCTACATGTATCCTCATAAAATAACACTATTACATTCAATAAATATAATAATAAACTCAAATAATCTATTTTAAATTATTATTATATTAAAATTTGTTTAACTAGACCCATGTGTCCCAAGATCCCTATCTTGTTTGCGTAACCTTGAGTTTGTTGACAAACCAATACCTCATGCTTTCAATACGTCCTCACTTGAGAGGACTACCCAAAAATAGTTTTGGTCTCCTACCACTCAAAATTCATGAACTATGAGTTTTTTGATCTCCAGTTTTATGGGATACACTTTGACACCCGTATCACCTAACTCCATCCAAGAAGAAAATCCTTTCTCCACATAGGCCTTGTTTTAGAGACCCATATTCCAAGGTGATTATTAGTTCCTTCACATATACTATGTAATTTTAATTCTTAGTTTGAGGCATTCCATGTATTATGATTATAAGAATTGTGAAATGTTGAGTGGTATCAATTCCCCTTATGCAACTATTTTTATAAGGATTTTGCTGCTTCCCCTACCACACAAGCTCTTACAACGGTCTTATTCTATGACCTTAAATGAGAATCCATGGTCCAAAAATCGTGGTTTTAATGTATATTTAATCACTCGTAAATATTAATGTAAATATATAACTACATTATTTTACTATACTATCATTATATCTTCACATAAAAAATGGAACATGTGTCTATCTAGTTGAAACCCCATATGGGAAATATGAAGAACTTTTTAACATTTACCTACCATATATCCATCACGACTTGGAAAAAATGAGGTTGTTAATGAAATAGGAACAAAGATGGAGAGAATAATTATTGAGAAATGGAAAGATCTTGGATAATCCCATTGGACACAATTGTTCCTGAAAAATCTAGATTCAATCCATAACCCCCTACTTCACGTTGTCCTCGTTGTGGTACCATGATTCATGTTTCCTTTTTTATATCTCACTATCTCTATGGGGTGTTTTTATAGTCATTTCAGTTCACACATCCATATAAAATCATGATAAACTATTCTATTAATTTCCATACCATATGATTCTATACTATAGGCCACCATGGATTAATCTAGGTAAACATAAACTATAATAAAACCATTTACATTGGAAATGATATTAAACTATGATTTCAATGTTATTTTTGCAAGAAGATAATGTCAATTCCACCCATCAACATTGTACTATGTAAAACTGTGATGTTTCAAGTTCTATCACTTAATATGAACACTTCCTACTTCAATTTTTCTCACATACTGCATTTTATGAGATCATTGTCTTCACATGGAAACATAGACGATGTTCCCCCTAGGAGGTGAGTCTGGATTTTCCATTGACATAAACACTAACAGAATTTTCTCAAAACCACAATGGTATAATCCTAAGAATGTTGAAATCTATATTAATAATTCTTAAATCCAACCCATACATCTCATATTCATTTTTTTGGATACGTATCAACTTCTATATATGAAATATCCCTATAGCAGAAATTGCTCCTCACAAAAATGGGACACCTCCCTTCCTAGACACACACACTAAAGGACTCTCAAACATAATTTGACATGTCACAATTTTTAAGAAATTTAAATGGTCGACCCAAATTTCTCATTCCCAACCCATGTTAGTATTATAGTTGAATCAATGTTTTATAAATAGTTATTAGTCATCTTCTATCATCTTGTCACTCATTTTATTCCAAATCATTGATGTCTTGATTGACATCTTCAATCTTCTACTTTTTGTAGGTAGAATCTAATGTCCAATTAATAACCTCTCTCATGAAACTTCAAAAATAGGGAATGAAATTCTTTTTTTCATTATTACCCTCCCTGTTTATTATTTTATAGTTTACACACCCTATTCGTTGAGGGATAATTCCATCCCCACCCTACTTGGTACTCTCATATAAACAAGAAGACTTCTATTTGTCTATTGTTCCTCACACTGAGCATGAATCATGTAATCTTATTATTTTATTTATTTATTGTATTTATAGTATGAATTTAATTAAAGAATTTTAGATATATTCATATAGGATTTTGAAATAATAAAATATGAAGCAATTATTAAGGAGGTTCATCCACAGGCTAGAGACTCTTCTTATTTTTACATAAGGAATACCCCTATGCATCGAGATGGGATAGAGTATATTCTAGTCTACCTAATCTCATTAGGTTTTCTTCAAGGAGTCACTACCACTAATCCATCCCCATTTCTTCGTATTTATCTATAGGGAGAATCACATAGGCTCAAATCTATATTAAAAACTTTTCATCTCTTCACTTCACCTCCAAGGAAGTTGGCTCTACCACTATATCCTTAGGTGAAGGAAATTACAACATCATTTGTATAATGATATCTACCTTGTATTTTTCAATGACCTTGTGATGTTGGGAATACCCTTACTAGAGTGTGTTCTCTTACTCTACTACTACGTGGGCCTTGGTAGCCGTATATTTCTCCATATACCAGACAATGTCGATATCTTTACACTACACTCATGCCTGATTAGTGAGGAAATCCCATACCCATGCATGTTGAACATATGATTCAGCACATCGAGTCTCTAGAATTACCATACTATGTCATCGCACAAACCGTGTAGAATTTCCACTAGAGTACGAATGATGAAATTTCACACACATGTCTATGATCGACACCAGATGGTCTATTTTTTCCACAGACAAGTTGAACCGAGAGTTGTCGAATCCCTCATACAGTGTGGGTTTTTACCTGTGGAAAACCACCAAAAAACCATTCAGGAGGTTAATTTTAGGATTTTTTTGGATGAGACGGACACCATGATTAGAATAAAGTCTCTTTGTTCTGGCTTCTCTCCCACCTTCGACTTTTGTCACTAAAGCTCTAACAACCACATATCATGGTACAAATATTTTAGGCTAAAAAGAAAACTATATGACCCCTTCATTGAGGGAAAACACTATTCATCCCCCATTGAGGATACAACATTATCCATAACTTCCCCCTCTACAAGACTCACTAATTCACAAACCGAAACTAGTGGTACGGATCCCTCCACAGTATTAACATTCCATAAGACAAAAGGATGGAGGCACTAAATATTTGGAAGGGAATATTGAAATGTCAAAATATATAATTATTTTAGGAATCATGAGGACTTTCTAATAGGTTAGTGATGTTCATTGGAACCCCTTACAATGATGAAATGTCTAAAAGGAATTAGGCCTTGGATTCTAAGGGCTTCTCCTTAGCTAGATATGTTTATCCTAATAAAAAATATTAAAAATCCAGCACAAAATTTTCAAATTAATTCCCTCAAACAAAATAGATAATATAATGAATTGGAAATACCAAACCAATTCCTGAGTCAATTGATCCTTCACTCCATAAATTATAGCTACATTAATAGTATGTAGATAAAGACATGTGAACACAACATCAGTGGGAGAGGCAATGTCTCCCATTCATGGATTCGGTCATTCTCATCTTACACTGAATCTTCATCATTAATATCCACTTTCTTCATGCATGTTTATTCCTATACTATTCAAAAGCGGGTAAGATATTGTTTTTGAAGGGGTTAGTAGCTCAAATTATCCCATGAATCCTATAATATTACCCCATTAAAATAGAATAATCTTCCCCTAAGGGATTCCGAAAAGGAATCACCCTCTAGGATTTCCCTCACTTGACCCATATTTTCCATCTATACCAATTGTCTCTTGACCCCTTGGGTTGTCTAGATGGGTGGGTATATCATGTAGTGTTCTCACAAAATACATAAAGGGTAGTGACTCACTATAATAGAGGATCACCTCTACAAGAATAATAAGGTATTTGACCACTTCAAAACATGGGTGTTGGAATCCCACCGCGGCGTGAACTAGGCCAGGATAGTGAATCCCCTTGATCTGGATATGCATCCATTTTTCATAGAGGTAGTTTATTTGAAAGATAATCTATATAATCATTAAGGAATTAGGGAAGAAAGAATCATCAGGATTATCTACGTTGCATAACCACTTACATAGACCCACAATACATTCCATTTAAACGACCGTATAAGGTCTTCCTTCCTCCCCCAGTCGATTCTCTTGGATCCTCGGGCATGCCACTGTGCCCACCATTGGATTCATAACCATAACATCGCCAATTAGGTTACATCATCCTCATCAAAATGAACCCCTTTCAGTAAAATTCCCTATACATGATGTGAATTGATGTATTCGTTGATGTATTCCTTAAAAAAAGATATGTAACATATTTTTAGGGTACACACTCCCCCATCACTATAGGTACTTGAAGAAGATCTTGTAATGGGCGTTTGTTGATGGCAACACGTTTCTTACCCTTTGAGTCATGTATTACGGGTCTTGTCAGGCCTTGGGCCTTGGTCCTACGGATCATGTACGGGTTCCCCTTCAACCCTTAAAAGGGGATAATCTATAATAAAATAAAATAAAGAAGGCCTTTGATCCATTAAAAGATAAAGGGTGTCATTCTGATTTCACTTTGGTGAAGACCGTGGGGTCATCTTCTATATGTAGTGAAATTAGAAAGATAATCAATATGTGGTAAGCAGTTTTCAAAAAAAAACATTTAGTGGATACTTTCCACAATAAATCCCCATTTTTTATCTAGATATACAACCAGTACTCCAATTACAAAAATAAATCATCTATATCCATCCCCACTGGGAGATGGAACATGTGGAATATGAAATTATCTAGCAGCATGGCCCATGTGATCCCACCGAACTTCCCCAAATGAAATGGAAGGCTCCCATGAATATTCAAAATTAATGGTCGGAAGATTTCCTAAGGAGTGGAGAATATTTTTGGGTATTTCATAACCTTCCATTTAATTAGTGAACCAAGTATACATGATATATAAGGTTTCAGAGAAACAAATATCTTTATTCATTTTTATGATGTTCCAAAACACATTATATAATTTTTCCAACATGAACATGGACATTTAGACATGTTACCATGTTTCCATGGCCACTTCCAAAATTAGGTGGGCTCAACTAAACCCCCCCCCCATATTAAAATTTTTTTACTTAGGTAATCAACCAAATGATGACATTCATTATAAATTATTACATTCTGACCATGAGAGTAACATACATCACACTATAACATGATTAAATCCATCAGATCATCTCAAAAATCCTCAAGTGTGAGTGATAATTCCATCAATAAAACACATTAAATAAATGGAGAGGCCCCCTTGGATCTTCAATTTGGGGTTGTTAAAAACTTTTCTAAACCAACATTTGAACGGGACATCCTTCATCCTCATCATGAACTCATGTTCCCCTTACACCATGTGCATCCAAACCATTATTATCACCAATACTTTTCCAATTCATTCCATAAATCATCCATATTGACGAACTATTCTTCATTTCAACCATTATTGGTATTCCCACAATATGATGGAGATTCTATAAGCTGATGTCGATCTCCCCAAGGGGTAGGGGAAAAGTATTGGTCACTAGACACCATCTGTTTATAAGTTCAAGCCTAATATCCATGTGGTGGTATTTATGGGACTGTGATTTAGAAATTTCTCCATATAGCCCAACACTCTTCATATAAACCATCATACCAACATAGGACCGATATACCCATTATTCATAATCCCACACATCCATGAAATTCCCCCGTAGACTGGATCTTACCATTTTATCTATCATTGATGATGCTATACTAAAACTACCATGACACAAATCTCATATTGGGGGGTTGTGTTTGTTGAGACTGCATTCTGTCAAAGAGTCTTTAGAAAGAAAAGGGGGAATGCATAAGGAAAACTCAAAAAAATTTGAAGGCTTATGTTTTTGGTCGTCTTAGTTTATCCAAAACTCATTTGGTGTGTATCCTACTTGTACACCCCTATATGTCGCACATCCAAGTTATGCCCCACTATTCAGGAGACGAATGAAAGTTTAATTTTGGCTAAGCCCTAATGGTGTATCCCTAGTCTAGTCAAAACAACGGTGGTGCGCACGATACTTGCACACCCAAATTTGGCATCCAATCCACTTGCATGCCCAACTTATTTCGCACAACGCCATTTATTTTCCTATAAATAGACCCTTGGGTCCTCGATTTGTATGGACGAATTTCCTATAAGATTAATTGCTGCTCTGGTCACCCTAGTACTTCACTCCTGTCTTCCAAAACATTCAAGGTAGTTCTTCACCACCTTGAGTGGAGGATTTATGAGAGGATCATTATACTTAAGTATTATTAGTGTTTTGAAACCATAACACTTGCCTGCCTAAAGCGCCCAACCTCCCCATGTCAGAAATATTTGCACGTTGCCCATTCCTCTCACAAGAACATGAGTTCACCACTTCATGGATCACTTGTGAATACTATTTAAGTATTGAGAAAGGTCTCACCCAAGTATTACCATATAGGTTTTTCATCGCTTAAGTGAAAATCAGGTTTCCAAAGTGTACTTGCGCTCTCATACTTGCGCACCCTTACCTCTTTTGGAAACCCACTTTGATTCACATAATCTCTCTACTCGCTTTTGTATAAATGATATCAAGAATTCCTCAAATCCATTCATGGCAAGCCTTCTTCTTCATTGGATCCCTTGTCTGAAAGGGATTCTGTTGAGACCTCCACCAAAACCACCTGACTTATCAAACCATTGGGAAAGTCACATTTGTGTGTCTTTTTTTTTTGTATTTCTACAGGCAGAGGTTTCCCACATTTGTTTCACAATGGGGATAGGATTCATGGGGTGTCTGTGGGTTTTTATATCCAGATTCACATGGACCATTCTATAAGAAATAGTGTTGGGAAGTTCCCAGTTCTGAGAATAAGGGTTTGGGCCTTGGCCTCACCCTTCTCAAAGAGATGGAAACCTCAAATTCCTGTAGGAATGGTGTGGATCACACTTAATTTTCATCCTTTTACATAAACGATAAGTCTCCCTCCCCTACTAGGATCAATTCATAGGGCAACCATCATGGCGTAATCCCCTAGATTTTTGTGTAGGAGGTATCATCATTGCTCCACCTCTCTTCTTCGATGACAAAGTCCATAGGGGAGATGGGAACATAAACTATTGTTACCCTTTACCTCTCCCACTGCGATTTGTTACCACGGTAATTCATTTGGGTATAAGCCCCTGACCATCACCCCTTTTTCCTTATGTTGGACCCTTATACAATGTGAATAGAACAATGGGAATTCTTGTCACCTCCCCCTCTTCAACGGTTGATGGACCCTCTTCCATCAGCAGAGGAGGAAGAGTGTGAAATGTAATTGTTGAATATTTCACAACCTCTTATTCATCACACCGTGCATGAATCACGGGGGCTTAGAGATATGTGATGATTTCAACATTTGAACAAACACTCTTTGGAAGGAACTATGAGAACTCTGATTCCCACCATAACTGGGATACATAAGAAGCCTTCTGAAGGCTCGAGCTCACTAGATGTTTTCATCAAGAATCCAACCATAATTACCATAATTTGTGCATCCTCCTTAGGAATAAGCCCTGAATTTAATCCTAAAATCACTAAGGCATCCTTTTTAGGATGTATGTCCAATATCATCACTCTCAAAAGACTATACTCTCCTATGGGATTTATCAAACTCTGTTGACTTTTATTCCCATCCATATGGGATACGTAGGAAGCCTCCTTGAAGTTCAAACTGAACACATAAAATCAACCCTCTCCACTTTGGGCCATATTCCCAACAGATTTGGATACTACTTGGAAGCTCATGTCATTTCCAAGTTCCTGGGGATACATTATCATAATCCCCACACTAGGTTTTGACTAAGCACATTCACCTTAGAGGTCATTATCACATGACATTAAAAGGTATGGTGTGTCCCATTCAGTGGCACCAAACTAAGAGGGTTCTAATTCACGTCACAAGGATACGTAGGTATCCCATCTTATGGGCATGATCCCATGATCAAAAAAACCTTCATCTTCTTGGATGATAATAAGTTCTAGAGTGCCCCACTGAGTGACTTAAAAACCAGTATCATCATATCAATTATTCAAAAAATCTATAATCAATTTATTAGGGGATAAAATTGATGGAAAAGCTCAAATACATACGAGTATTTCCATTAATTAAGAACCTTGAATGAAAACTGATGATTCTAAATTTTACACATGTTAATAAGTCATTGTAAATTCCAAGGGATAATAATGATATACTTGGTGAATAAAAAAGGTTTCATGAAAATATCTTAAATTTATAAAGAGAGTCCTAGAGTAGACAATAGTTCCCCCCAAAAGGGTGTGATTAGTCTTACCTACCATCCCCTTGACCAATGCACATTCTTATGTATAGTAAAGTTAAAACATAATGAACACCTGCCTTTGGAAAGCGGCCCACCTTTGGGCTGAAAACTATTGTATGTTTCTAGTTCCATGAATAAATCCATTGGAAACCGCCTAGATAAAGATATTCTTAAAACTAGAACACACGTTTCAAGGAACTATGAATCCAAAATGGTTAACCCAACGTGAATCCATAACCAAGTTAATAATGTTACCCACCTGTTAGGCCCCTATATATTGATAATGTAAGGCCAAAATAATTAATCAATCATGAATGTTTCCATCAAAAAATATGTTTCTTTAATGGAGTTTTCTATTTTCACATTTTTCTTCACATAATTCCCATCATTCCAAAAAAATGGTTTTCTCCATGACAAAATCTGTGAACTTCCTGACCACTGCTCAAGCTGGATCTCCATCCACTGTAAAGATGACATCACCATCACAGCCTCTTCAACGCTGGGTCTCAAATGAGCTGGTAATGTAATATCGCCACCAAGGAATAATCCCAACATTGGAGGTTCCTCAACATGTCCTCCAGGTCAATGAAAATCCTCGATCATCTGGCCAATGATGACCAATGGTCATGAAGCAAACGATGCCAACAACCGTATCCAACTGTTTCGGGTCTTTATCGCTGGAATGAAACAATCAATCCCTTCCGTACAACAAGGAGGTGGATCAAGAGGTCACTAAATGCCTCAATTCAAGAATGCAGGAGTTCTTCCAGAGGACTCCCTCCCATAGTCACCACTTCAATCATGTAGTAGTGTACCCCCAACATGATGGGGGTGTGGCCTCTGGACGTTTGACCCAGGTCTCTCGAACCCGGTCATGCAAGAAAAATCTCCAGGGACAACGTCTGGTCCAAAGGAAGCATGTTCTCACCTTTGCCTCCTCTCGAGAAGTCCATCAGTTTATCATGATGGCAAACAGAGAGCAGACACATACACCTGTCTGTCATAATTTTGCGGCTTAGTAGACTCTTCTGAAATCAACCCACAAATCCCACCAGATAATCCCAGTTGTGTACTGTGAATAGGAACATACACCGGCTTAGAATTCATCAGCCATTCAATTGGCTTGTCTGACTATATTTAAAGAACCCTACCAATATAATGTGGTGGAAACTAGTAAATAGGAACATTAAAATGTTAACAATCACCAATTATATCAGCAGTCTCATTTGTAGTATTGAAGAAAGTCTGGAAAACATACTTGATGGAAAATAGCTAGAAGACACATACACCAGCCAATGTCTATCACGCCTTCCAATAGTCTCATTTGGTAGCACCCAGAGAAGTCAGTCAGAAAGCTCCCACTAAAACATTGGGGCAGACCCAACTCGCTGCCCCTATGCATGAGTACTGTCAATATCCATTAATAATAAAAGGAGGGAAGGAGAAGGAACATACACTTACTCCGGGTACAGAATGGACGAAGATTCCCATTTTGGCCGCTGAAGTCACCAAACACATCTTATTAATGGTAAAAGGGTAGACACATAACCCAACCCATATTCTAGAAGCATGCCATGATATTTTGGCAACTACTTCAGCAAGTGTCCCCAACTATGTATAAGAGAACATCCAAAAAAAGTCTTGTGAAGCACTGTTGGAAAATCCAGAGTCAAGCTACGATTTGGATCATCATAATTCTGGATTTCTTAAAGCCCTAAAACATTGTTCATAAAAGATCAAGATTCTACCCATTCATTACCAAATTTTGAGAGTGGTAGTTTTAATTCAGATGTTCCTCATCAGAAACTTCATCATGAAGGATTTCTTCATGAATCTTTGGTCAATCTAGAGAGCCTATATCCATATGAAATCCATGACAACCCTCAATGTGGCATGAATAACAAGAATAAAGAGGATTTATCTCTTTCTTTAATCCATCATGGTGATCTTCCCCATGATGGAATTTGTTGTGAAAGTCCTCTCCGGAGTAGTATTTCACATTTTCGAGACAATTGTATAATTGACAATGTTGAAATGAGAAATCCCTCCTATCTTGAGGCACTTGAAAACACAAGGCTAGTCATATCTGATGCCTTGTCCTTTATAGGTGAAACACTTTCTTAACCAGAAGAAATATTAAGAGAACAATCATTGTTTGAAACTCCTTTGAGTGATTCTTCTTCTAATACATAGCATCCTCTTTAGTTAGACCATGTGGAGAAACCTCTAGTGAAAGTTGTTGAGGATATGTTAAACACGAGGAAACAATTATCTAAAGGGGAAATACATGTCATGTTCTGACCTTTGTCAATTTTTCAGTATAACATTACAGAATTGATGATAGAAGATTTCACTAATGAAATTCGTCTCAACTTATGTAAATCTCTTCATCATTTGATATACAAAGTATTACCATATTATGAATATCAAAATCATGTAAAGGTAATAGAAGGGTGGAAGCTCCAAATTAACTAAGCATATCTATAATTTCCCCAACTTCAAAAGGATGAAAAACAATAGAGAACCCTTCAGCATGCATGTCTCAATGCTCTAAAGAGACTACATCAGTTAATTTCTGATTCCCCCTCCAGTGTTTGTATTAGAGGATGGGGTTCACATTAAGCATTGCATTTCACTACACCCCAAAATCATAAAATTCCACCAAAAGTGGTCTCAAGAAAAGTTATTTCCAATGGTATTCCACAATCAATAGGTTTTTTATGTAATAAAATGTAAACTCAACAATAGGCCTAAACCAGCTCTCATCAGAATCAGGGCTAATGAAAAGAATTTGTTGACTTACTTTTACATCAAGCGTATGATAATCTTGATAAGGATTCCCTCTTAGAGGATGTGAGGAGTCAGAGAATGAAAATGTCTAAAATAACACAACTATCTTCTGAAATAGCTGATTTAAATGGTTGTCGGATGATGCACCCAACAAATTTCTGAACCAAAATCCCCAAAATCAGAAGAGTTGTCGCACAAATTTCAGCCAAAGTAGTTCAAGAATTTCACCAACATGCAAGGATAGGGGCTCATTTAAGTCAAAAATCAAGTTCATTCAACAAAGTTCAATTTTTTGAAGAAGAAGAATAGGAAAATCCACAACCTGCAGGGTTAGGGGATTACTCACATGTGCAATACCCTCCTCAACGGAAGTCAGTTTTCTCTCGAATATGGAATAAAACACAAGGAAAGCATACAAATGATCTATCCGAGGATTCTATTCTGGTTACTGTCCTCCAAATAGTTCTAGGGAATTCATCATATAAGAGAACGAAGTCTCATGAAAGACACAAAGGAAGATGATATCAAAAAAATACTGACATAATTCCATCGATGAATTATGCATTAGTAAATGTCATTAACATTGTTACAAAAGATCCTCCATAAAATAAATCCAGTTCATAGGAATTAGAAGATGAATTTCTTGTCCATAATATGGTACACATGATAGAAAATGAAGAAGGTATGCACACCCAAAATTAGATGCTCACCCAGAATCTAGGTGTGCCTTAAATTAACCAACTCCCCCCTCTCCAAAAGGCATCTAACAAGGGGAATGAAAAATTTCAAATTCCATCTCACTTTTCCTCTATCGAAGGTCAATCTCCTTATCTTGAAGAGATATTTTCATAGAATGAATAGGAAATTAAGGAGTTGAAAACACTCAATACAGAGTTAATTTGAAACAGCATTTCCACTAGACGTACTCCCCAAATAGGTCCTCAACTTGAAAAAGCCTATAAGATATCCCCAGCAAAGATGATATGTAGTAACTACATATGCAGATAATTAATTCTCTCAAATGGATACACAATCAATTCAAGACCATATACATCTTGGTAGGCATATTCCCGTGTGTTAACCAAGGCATATATCAGCTCTACCATCAATGGTTTTTCTGGTCGTTGCACCAGCTCAAGCTCTAGTTTCTATACCTACAAAAGTTCTAGCTCATCCGGATGTTCCCCAAATTATTATTAACACAACTGAGGCATTAAAGACTCATTTATAAGCTATGGAGGAACGAAATGCACCAATTCAATCAAAAAAGAGATCTTACCCTGAATGGGTGGATGCAATTCTCCCCAACCAAATGTTTCGAATACCACATTCCCAGTCATTAATGGTTCAGGAGATCCAGAACGTCAATTAACACATTTTTTTTCTCTTTGTGATCCCATGATGGGAACATCTCAACAACAATAAGCATTTAAGTTTATGTTTCTTGTGCAGTCATTACAAGGAGAAAATGTTTTTGGTATACAATTTTAATATCTCGATCAATTATTGGATGGGAAGATCTCTGTAAAAAATTCATTCTTCAGTTTTTCTCAATGCTACCAAAGATGACAGCTTTTATCTCTTAAATTGAACACAAATGGACAATAAAATATTTTCATAGTTAATTGCACAATCGAAGGTATTAACATATTAATTAAGTCTAGAACTCCCTCATAAAGAGTTGATGCCAATTTGTGTGGAAAATCTGTGTGATGAGCTACACACACCATTGATCCCTGTGAAATACATAGGACGGTTTCGAGACTTTACTTCAACCGCTCCACAGATAGAAGAGTCTATGTAACACCCCAAATCCAGAATCCTAGAGTCAGTGCATTATTACGTATCATTGGACTGAACACAAAATATCATTTCTCAAAAGACAAATTAGTTTAGTATCCTTGGATGTACTAGATACATTCATAAGGTTTACCTTACTTCATAAAATGGAAAACTACAACAACATTGTTTCCATAGACGACATTGAGATACCATAGACTATCCCTACAGGTCAGTCATAATATACCTCTTCACATCCTAGGAAAAATAAAACATAGAAAGGGGTGAGATCAGATACTCATTAAGGATAACAATATAGCAGAAACATTCATAAATAAGCATAAACATTTAAGGAATGTATAAGAATAAAACAAAAGCCTTCTAAACGTTAAATGTTTTATAATATGGAAAATATAAAATCAAAATAATTCCGTTTACTTGCTCACATGTAAATTCTACTCGTAGAATAATCACATGCAGTACCAATAACAACATTTATAATGATGGAATGCATAATTCCAAACTTTCATAGCCAAATAGTCAAGGCCTTGTACCAAGACTACAAATAAGATTTTGTCAAGGACTTGTTTAAAGACACTAGTTTGTCTCATGAGACCAACCGATGCATCGAGGAGCTATAGCGGGCTCCACCCATCACTTACTATGTCCAATGCATTCCTCATATGAAAAGGTTTAAACATAACATAAATATTAAAATTAAAACTAGCATAAAAAATTTCAATACTTTATCTATAAACCATGAATGGTATAAAAATAACACAACCATAGTAAAAAATATCATAAAACCTTAAATAAAATATGGAAGCTTTGTATCATAATAAATTAACTTCAAATAAACATAAAATCCATCACAGGATGTTGACATGGATTAAATCAAAATTATTTTTAGAGAAATACCTCTTTCTATTTCAAAATCATTTAAAATTAATATAATTATAAATGAAAACATTTATTTTGGAAATATTCTTATAATTTTTTAAGGGAAGCATTGATGATGTTATAATGGAGGAAAATAACTGCACCCACCGTATATGTTAAAAAAGACATTCTTACCTTAATTTTGTCGACAAGTTTATAAAGGACCTTGTTTGGAAAACGACGGAATTATTCCTTTATAAACATCTTATAAAACTCAAAAAGGGTATAAATGACTTTAACCCATAGTCTATAAAATAGTAATAATGTTTTGAAATACATTTTTTAGAATCATGGATGTGGATGATAAAGAGGTCTCTATAGATACTTACATAAAACAACCTCAAATAATAAAGGGATTGTGAAATTAACCATTACCTTGTACCTTTCCTTGGATAAGGGTAGGTTAACCACTTTTATAATGGTAAAATAATTGTTATTACAGTGTAAAAGAATCATATAAATTAATATGATATCATATATGATCTTTTAACATTGATTTGTTAATAATATCTTAGTATTATTGTTGTTTCAGGTGTTAACGGGTTCATTTTCCCTTATATTATTTATTATGTGAGTCATATTTGTTATTGATGGGATGTATATTAATAATATACATAATGATATAATATCTTTAAATATTATTTTTAATCATCAAATGAAGATTAGTCTTGATTGGATACGATGGGGAATGAATCTCATCGCGTTCATGGAGACGGTTATCCGTACGTACGCACGAGCGCCAATACCATTATTTTGATATTAAAATAATATATAATTTGATGTTATATCATATATACAGAATCATTATCATGCTATATTTATAATTTACATCAATTACACAACATTATTATACCCATCCAAATAATAATGTATTGAATAACAATTACACCACGACATGGAGACAGTAAGATGTACGTACGAACGTATGGTGACATGTCATTAAAAAGATCGATAGAATAATGAATATGGTTGTAACATAGTTATAATTATACCACAGTATATAAAAGATACTGGAATTATTATTTTAGAATGGAAACAATAAAGGAAGAGGAAGTGTAAGAAGAAAGGAACATGAAAGAGGTGATGAAATATTTAACTCTTTTTCGGGTACTTCCTTTTGATTTAATGAAAAGGGATCCTTAAGTTGGATTTAGGACTAAAGGAATGCCTCTAGGATGAAGGGAGGAATGTTGAGAGGGTATTTGGGTAGGGTTTGGCCAAGACAGAAGGCTTTGAAGGTGTGAAGTTGAGGGACGGGGGAGTGCCCTTTTATATGAGGGGTGAGGGGAACCTTAAAAAAAGATAGAAATCTTATCTTATAATAAAATCAATTTCAATTTCTAATGGATCAAAAATTAATTATTTAATGAATAATGTGGTTATGGGTCATAAAACACTCAACCAATAGGTTTTATACAGGTTTGGGTCTCTATATTAACCTTATCTTTTATATTTAACTCTTAGTTAATTAGTTTGACATTTACTGTGTCTCTTTGTATTTTTATATTATATGATTAATAAACATACTATAAGCTACCCAGAGAACCCCTAGTGATTAATTAATGATACAACTATCATTATATAAGGCATTTAGATGAACCTTAAATTTTTATGAATATTATATAAAATATTAATATAATATTTGTTTTAAAAACCCCTTTTTGTCAATTTTGACACTATTTCATAATTGATTTTTATTAAAGACATAAAAACTTTATTAATTCGAACTAAATTCAATAAATATAAACTAAGATTTTATATTGACCTATAAAGTTATTTTTTGACATCAAAACCTTAAAATTATATTTATTTTAACACTTATAATACCATTTATTTGATGTATTCATTAATAAGGAAAATACTGAATCATCATTGGGTCATAAATAAATTTAATTATTCAATGTCTAAAAATTATAAATAAAATAAAATTACGTACAGAATTTTCTTAGCTTTATAATGAATATTTATAGTTTAAGATAAAACATATGTAACCCTGTGTAAAAAGTTTTGTACTAAAAGATATATTCTTATGTCATTATTGTATTTTCATTAACTTAATTAATATAAAGTGTCATAATCACATTCAAGTGGCTCCATGGGGTCTCAAAAGAGACCCAAGTATTCCCATGGTTGTACATGTATCAGAAAATAGGGTTAGGACACGTGTTAAGGTAATTTAATATTATTATAATATTATTTTTTACCCTTATTTACCGGATTTACCCTTTAACCATGGTAAATAAAATATTTACCGAAGTAATTATTCAAAATGTATAAAATAAAAAGATACCAATTAATTTTTTTTTACATAATGATTCTAAAAATGGAATCCATTTTTCTAAATTAAAAACACATAACTGACAGAAATTAATTTAAAATTAATTCTCATTGTTAAAACAAAAAGCTTGTTTTTAATAAATAATAACTATCAAAAGATTGACATTTTCTTATGTCTTGTTTAAATGTGAAATTACGTACAATGATCAACATTGGATTAAATGGTAAAAATATAATCTAATTATACTGTAAAACCACTCAATAGTATAATTTAGAACTATTAATTATTTTTATTAAAAAAGTTATTTTTAATTAAAAGTTAGTATTTTTTACTATTCATCAAAAACTGAATGTTTTCAAAAAAATACGAAAAATTAACGCAAAACTAATTTTGTTATTTCTAATAAAAAAATTATTTCCATTTTGAAAGATAAAATTTATAAAATTTCAAAAATTGGATATTACTATTCATAACAGTTGGTTTGATTGGTTGT
The DNA here is from genome assembly GCA_963277665.1 of Viscum album. Lineage (NCBI taxonomy): Eukaryota > Viridiplantae > Streptophyta > Magnoliopsida > Santalales > Viscaceae > Viscum > Viscum album. The sequence goes on along the minus strand of OY728166.1, from coordinate 1,219,515,154 downwards.
GGTGTGTTTGAACTCGAAGTTGCGTACAACACACACTATTGCATTATTATAAGAGAAGCGTACCATGGAATATTGGGGTGTTAAATTCTCTCCTCATAATAATTTCATCCTCAAAATTTCTAGAGTATTACTATGTAAAAAGTCTCAGGTACTTCTTCGTCAAAATATCCTCGGGTTCCCACGTTGCCTCTTCCGTCTTATGGTTTCTCCATAGAACATTTACCAGATGAGTCATCTTGTTTCTCAGCACTTGTTCTCTTGTATGAAGAATTGTTACAGCCTCCTCATAATAAGAAATATCGGGGTACAATTCTAATTCATCATAGGTGGGTACATGCTTTGGGTCAGACATGTATTTTCTCAATAGTGATATGTGGAACACATTGTGACCTTTGGAGAGACTTAGTGGAATTTCCAAACTATAAGCTACAACCCCAATTATTTATAGAATTTCAAAAGGTCCTATGTACCTAGGGATTAATTTACTCTTCTTACTCAAACATATGAAACTTTTCCCGAGAGATACCTTCATGAAAACATGATCTCTTACCCCAAATTCCAAATTCTTCCTTCGGTTAACAGCATAGCTCTTCTATCAACTTTGAGCTGCTTTGATGTGGTTTTGGATTACCTTCACTTTTTCCATCATTTCCTCCACAAGTTCTGGGACTACAAGTTTTCTTTCACCAATATCATCCCAACAGGTTGGTGTGAGACATCTCTTTCTGTATAACGCTTCATATGGTTCATCTAAATACTTGAGTGGAAGCTATTATTATAGGAAAATTACACCAGAGGTAAATATTGATCTCGCATACCTTGAAACTCTAGTGATAATGATCTCAACATGTCTTCTTATGGTTTGAATAGTCCTTTCTAATTGTCCATCGGTTTGGGGGTGGTAGGCAGTTCTCAAACAAAGTTTAGTATCTAGGGAATTATGAAGATTTTTCCAGAATATTGATGTAAAACGTGGATCACGATCAGAAACAATTGATAGTGGTGCTCCATGAAGTCTTACAACATAATTAATATATAGTCTTACTAAACATTCAAGTGGTAAATCTTATCTTATATCAAGAAAGTGTGATAACTTGGTAAGACAATCAACAATGACCCATATTGCATCGTTCCTTTTAAGATTATATGGTAGCCCCATGACAAAGTCCATCGTGATATCATCCCATTTCCACTCAAGTATGGGAAGAGGTTTCATGACTCCTCTAGGATGTTTCCTTCCACCATTCACTTTTGGACAAACCATACATCTTGACACAAAATCAGAAATCTCCCTCTTCATGTTGTCCCACCAAAAATGTTCCTTAAAAGATCAATACATCTTAGTGCTACCAAGGTGTACAGAAAAATTGGAACTATGAGAATCATCCAATAATTCCCTTTCTGGATCAGGTATATCGGGAACACAAATTCTCTTCCAAAATTTCAAAATTCAATCTTCACATAGAGTGTCACTTAATCTCCCATCATTCATAGCTTCAATCTTCTTTTGAAACTCATCATCACCGTTCTGCGAACTCTTTATCTTTTCTAGTAAAGATGGTTTGGCAACCATTTGAAAATGTATTGATGTTTCACCTTCCATGGTGATTCCCATATCCATTTTTAGTAGATATATGTATATAGGATTATTTTCCACATCTTTTTCAAAACTCCTTGATATTTTCTACTCAAAGTATCTACCACCTTATTTGCCTTCCCCGAGTGGTAGTGTATAGTGCAATAATAATCCTTGAGTAGTTCAATCCATTTCCTTTTCCTCATGTAGATTTATTTTTGTGAGAAAATATAATTCAAACTCTTGTGATCAGTATAAATCTCACATTTTTCAGCATAGAGATAGTGTCCCCAAATATTCAAATTAATTATTAAATCTCATAACTCAACATCACGAGTAGGATAGTTTTTCTCATGAATTTTTAGCTGTCGAGTTTCATAGGCAATAAACCTATCATTCTGCATAAGAACACAAAAAAGTCCTTTCTTTGAAGCATCACTATATATAAAAAACCCATCATTCCCCAATGGTCGAGTCAATATAGGAGAATTGACTAATATTATCTTCAGTTATTCAAAACATTCTTCACACACGTTTGTCCAAACAAATTTAACCCCTTTTCGTGTGAGCTTTGTTAATGGGTTATCCAACTGGGCAAAATTCTAGAAGAAACATCGATAATAGCCTTTTAAACCAATAAAACTGCCTACCTCAGTTATACTCATCAGAGCTGGCCATTCTTGGATTTCCTTGGTCTTAGAAGGATCCATATAGATACCATCCTTAGAGGCAATATGGATAAGAAAAGAAATATCCTGAATCCAGAATTCAAACTTGCTAAAATTCCCAAATAATTCATGTCTTCTAAGAGTCTATAGAATAACGCGTAAGTGATTTTCAGGATCTTCATAGATTTTGGAGTATACCAATATATCATCAAAAAATACCACTACAAACTCATCAATATATTCCTTAAAAACTCTATTCATTAGATGCATGAAGATAGAAGGTTAATTAGTCAATCCAAAAGGCATTACTATAAACTCGTAATGCCCATACCTGGTTCGAAATTCTATTTTCATAATGTCTTCCTTCTTCACACACAACTGGTGATATCTAGATCGAAGGTCAATCTTTTAAATTTATTGATCTCCATGATGTTGGTCGAATAAATCATCAATGCGAGGTAGGGGATACTTGTTCATTATTGATACTGAATTGATATCCCTGTAATCAATGCACAACCTCATAGATCCATATTTCTTCTTAACAAAAAGGAAAGAGGCTCCCCATGAAGAAACACTAGGATGAATAAATCCCTTATTACTCAATTCCTCTAGTTGTTTCTTTAGTTCCACTAATTCCACAGTGGCCATTCTATAAGGGGTCTTCGATATGGGCCTTTCACTAGGTATTAAGTCAATTGAAAACTCAATTTCTCGTTCTAAAGGTTGTCCATGTAAATCTTTTGGAAGCACATAAACATATTCTTTCACAATTGGTACATCCTTTATTTGAACATTCCTTTCCTCACCCATAGATACTTCCTTCTGTTCTTCCCAAATAATTGAATTTAGTTGAGCTGCTGGGGGTGGATCTAGATAAGAATTAGGTGGTGATGATTCTTCCCTAAAGATAAGGTTTTCTTTATCCTCATTATCAATAATACTAACCACATTCTCCTTATAATAAATTTTTGCATCATGGTCCAAAAGCCAAACCATACTGAGGATTATATCAAATTCTATCATGGGTAAGATGGTGAGATCAGTAGATAAAAAACATTTATATTCCCTAATGGGGACTTATTCATAAAACATTGTTGTAATGATACTTCCCTGATGAGTTTTGACTGAAAACTCCCTTGTTAAATCAAATTGAAAATGTCTAATTTTTATAGAAAACAAGGAAGATATTAAAAAATGAGATGATCCAGAATCAAAATAAAGCATTGGAGAAACGTGAGGAAACCATTAAATTACCTACCACCACGCCTTTCAGAGCTTCAACCTCAGTAGTAGTGATAGCATAATCTTGGCCTTGATCCCATATCCTGTTATGATGTATGTTTCCAAGACACATAGGACATTCATTAGCATAATTCCCCTTTTCTCTACAATTTTACCATTCAACGTCGACAACCTCCTTCTTCCCCTTGTGATCATGAGCTTGATGTACTTTTTCACCACACTTGTAACAGACTCTCATTCCCTTAAAAAAAGTACCAGGGTGTTTCTTACAACATTTACTGCAAGATGGATATTCAAATTTTCCGTTCTTCCCCTTATTTCAATTTCTAGAGTGTTCATCAGATTTCTTATTCTATTTCTTTGCTTTAAATTCTTAAGACATAGAGAATTTTTTTCTGTCTTGATAGCATATGAGACAATGTCTTCGTATGACGAGAAGGATTGTCAAACTAATGATCAATGGAGAAATGGTTTTACCCATCAATGAAACAATAAATTTTACTTATTTTGTTATGTATATAATCTGTTTCATGCCTCGCTAAATGTGTAAAGTTAGATTCATATTTTGTGACATTCTCATCCTCCTTTTGTCTCAGACTCATAAATTGTCTTTCCATATCTGCTCGATGGTCATGAGGAAATTATTTTTCTATGAAAATTTCTTTAAACTCCCTCTATTACATATTTGATACTTCATCATCTTCCATTGTGTTTTGAATCAATGAACACCATTGATCAGCATGTCCAGTGAGGCTATAAACTGCCATGAAAACCTTTTCCCTTTCGCTACTCCCCAAGGCATGAAATATTTTCTCTAAAGAATTTATCCATTGCTCGGATACTAGTGGATTTGTACCCCCATTGATTGTTGGTGGTTCTTTCCTCATGAAAATATCAAACATTGATCCTCCACACTCTATATCAGGGTGCTCCATATGGTTAGGGTTATTATTCATAACCTGAGTGAGTTGTCCCAGTATGGTGATTAGCTGATCAGCACCAGTTTCATCACTAGCTCCACTAAAATTATCTTGAGTGGGAGGGAAATCCCTTAATGGAGTGTGTGAATTGATACAGCTTCCATTCCTTCCACTAGGTGCCATTTCTAAATAATGGCATAAACTAGATTAGTTTATGAATCTAAATATATAATTCCAAACATGTAAAACACTTAACATAAATCGAATAGTTTATGGATATAAGCCATAATCATAAAAAATGTTTTCTTTGAGGATGTATATACTCGACAAACCTTAATAATGGTCTGTAATGAAAATGTGAATTATCCTAAGCATATCCCATAGGAGTTCCGGAACCAAGAGTGCAGTAAGGACCATTGTCATGCACTTGTTCCCTTTTAATTCTATCTCAAAGCGGTGTTTTCAGGTTTTACCACTAGGTACATCTATGCCAGAGCCACCTCTACCTGCTCGTATCTAGACATGGATGTATTTCATGGAAAACTCACAAAATCTCTACAATACCAAAATTCTATGAATTTTATCTATAATAATCTTCAAAGTATATCTTAGGGTAATGTTCTCTAATCAGAGTTTATCTAAATCTAGTTTCCAAGGTTTGTACTAAACGTCCTCTGATACCAACTGTAACACCCCGACCCCAAAAGCCCAGAGTTAGTGCATAATAACATATCATTGGCATGATCACAAAAGATCACGTCTTGAAAGACCGATTAGTTTAGTAGCCTTGGAAGTACTATATACATTCATAAGGTTTACATTATATCATAAAATGGAAAACTAGAACAACATTGTTCTCATAGACAACACTAAGTTCCCATATACTATCCCTATAGGTGAGTCATAATATACTTCTTCATATCCTGGGAAAAATAAAATATAGTAAGGGGTTAGATGAGATGCTCAGTAAGGATAAAAATATATAGGAAACATTCATAAATAAGCATAAAAATTTGAATAATGTATAAGACTAAAACAAAATATTTTTAAACTTGAACTTCATCATAATATGGAAAATGGAAAATCAAAATAATGCCATTTACTTACTCGCATGGATATTCTACGAGTCGAATAATCACATGAAATATCAATAGCCACTTTTATAATGATGGAATGCATAATTCTAGACTTTCATATCCACATAGTCAAGGCCATATACCAAGACTAAAAATAATATTATGTCAAGGCCTTGTGCCCTGACACTAGTTTATCTCATGAGACCTACTGATGCGACGAGGAGCTGTAACAGGCTCCACCCATCACTTACAAAGTCCAATGCATTCCTTATATGAAAATTTTAAACATAACATAATCATTCATATTAAAACTAGCATAAGAAATTTAAGTACTTTATCCATTAACCATGAATGGTATAAAAATAACAATCCACAGTAAAACACATCACATAACCTTCAATATAATATGGAATTTTTGTATCATAATAAATCATCTTCATATAAAATTAATATCCATCAAATGATGTTTACATTGATGAAATCAAAACCGTTTTTAGAGAAATATCTCTTTTTATTTTGAAATCATTTAAAATTCATATAATTAGAAATGAAAACATTTATTTTGCAAATATTCATATAATATTGTAAGGGAAGCTTGGATGATGTTATAATGGTGGAAAATTGCCGCACCCACTGTATAAGTTAAAAAAGACATTCTTACCTTAATTTTGTCGAAAAGGTTATAAAGGATGTTGTTTGGAAAACGATGGAAAGATCCCTTTATAAACATCTTATAAAATTAAAACAACGATATGAAGGACTTTAACCCATAGTCTATAAAATATAATGAATGTTTTGAAATACATTTTTAAGAAACATGGATATGGATGATAAAGAGGTCCCAGTAGATACTTATATAAAACAGCCTCTGATAATAATGAGATTGTGAAATTAACCAGTACCTTGTACTTTCCCTTGGTCAATGGTATTTTTACCTCTATTATAGTGGATAAATTTTTTTATTAAATTATAAAAGAATTATATACATTAATTTGATATCATATATGATATTTTAACATTTCTTTGTTAATAATATCTATGTATTATCGTTGTTTTGTGTGTTAACAGATTCGTTTTCCGTTATATTATTTGTTATGTGAGTCATATATATTATGGATGGGATGTATATAATTTATATCTACAATGATGTAAAGTCTTTCAATATTATTTTTAATCGTTATGTGAAGATTAGTCTTGAATGGATATGATGGGGAATGAATCTCATCGCATTCGTGGAGACGTCAATCCGTACGTACGCACGAGCGACAATATCATTATTCTGATATTACAATAATATATAATAGGATGTTATATCATATATACAGAATCATTATCATGTTATATTTATTATTTAAATTAATTACACATAATTATTATACAATCCAAATAATAATGTATTTAATAATAATTATACCACGACGTGGAGACGGTAAGTTGTACGTATTCACGTATGCTGACATGCAATTAAATGGATAGATAGAATAATGAATATGGTTGTATAATATTTTTAATAACATTATAGTATAGAGAAGATACTGTATTTATTATTTTAGAATGGAAACAACAAAGAAAGAGAAAGTGGAAGAAGAAAGGAACTTGAAAGAGGTGATGAAATATTTACCTCTTCTTCCGGTTATTCCTTTTGATTTGATAAAAAGGGATCCTTAAGATAGATTTATGACTAAAGGAAGGCCTCTAAGATAAAGGGAGGAAATTTTAAAGGGTATATGGGAAGGGTTTGGCCGATAAAAAATGCTTTGAAGGTGGGAATTTGATGGTATAGGGAGTGCCCTTTTATAAGATGGGTGAGGGGCACCTTATTAAAATCTAGAAATATTATATTATAATAAAATAATTTTCGGTTTATAATGGATCCAAAATGAATTAGTTAAAGAATAAGGTGGGGATGGGTCTAAAAAAACTCATAAAATAGGTTTTAGATAGGTTTGTGTCACTATATTAACCTTCTCTTTTATATTTAACTCTTAGTTAATTAGTTTTACATTTGCCATGTCACTTTTTATTTTTATATTATATGGTTAATAAACATACTATAAACTGCCAAGAGAACCCCAAGTGGATCATTAATGATACATATATCATTATATAGGTCATTCTCACGCACCATATATTTTTAAAAATATTATATAAATTTTTAATATAATATGTTTTTTAAAACTCCATTATTTCAATTTTGACATTATTTAATAATTGATTTTTGTTAAAGTCTTAATAACATTATTATTTCTATATAAATTAATTTAAACAATACTAACATGTCATATGAACCTATAAAATTCGTGGATTACATCAAAAGTTTCAAATTATATTTATTTTAACATTTATATTACCATTTATTTGATTCATTCATTAATAAGGAAAATACTACATCATCATTGTGTCATTAATACATTTAATTATTCAATGTCTAAAAATTATAAATAAAATACCATTATATAGGAAATATTTTTATATTTATAATGAATATTTATAGTTTAAGAGATAATATATATAAACCTATGTATAAAGTGTTTTACTAAAAGATGTATGCTTATGTCATATTTGTATTAATTTAACTTAATTAATAAAAAGTGTCATTATCACTAACAAGTGGCTCTATGTGGTCCCAAAGTCATCCTAAGGATTTCCATGGTCGGAAATGTATTAGAAGGTTGGGTTAGGACTTGTGTTAGGGTTATTTAATTTTATTATAATTTTATTTTGTTTACCCTTATTTACCAGATTTACACTTTAACCATGGTAAATAAAATATTTACAGATGTAATTATTCAAATTGTCTAAAAATACAAGTTACCTATATAAAATTTTTGGACCACCTGATCCTGAATATGGAATCCATATTTCTACATTCAAAACATATAGTTGGAATAAATTAATTTTAAATTAATTCCCGTTGTAAAAACAAAAAGCATGTTTTTAAGAAATAAGAACTATCAAAAGATTGACATTTGCTTATGCCTAGTTTAAATGTGTAAATATATCCGATGACCAACATTGGATTAAATGGTCAAAATATAATCTAATTATAATTTAAAACCACTCAAAAGTGTAATTTAGAACTATAAATTATTTTTATTAAAAAATTTGTTTTTAATAAAAATTTAGTATTTTTCACTATTCATCAAAAACTGAATGTTTTTAGAAAAATACCAAAATTTCACCTTAAGATAATTTTGATATTCCGAATGTAAAAATGAAGTCCATTTTGAAATATAAAATTTATAAAATTTCAAAAAGTGGGTATTACTATTCATAACGGCTAGTTTGATTGGTTGTGGTGTGTTAGAACTCGAAGTTGCGAACAACACACGCTATTTCATTATTCAAAGAGAAGTGTATTGTGGAAGCTTGGGGTGTTTCACTCTATTATAGAAACTAATTCTCAAGGTTATGTAATTCAATCAGCTCTGGGTAGGAGGATAGGAAAGGAAGAAGTTGCTACAATAACACTCAAGCAGGAACCTATAGTTTCTTCTACTTCCAAACCATCCTCATACCGAAGAAATCCACTTCCTGAGCATCAGTAACAACAACCACTTTTTCAAGATGATCAAATAGATCAATGGAGGAATTATTTTGAGTAATTAAAGAATAAATTTCATTCTTTCAGGAATGAACATGTTCCTGGTTACATCTTCTTATCCTTAGAAAACCATTTTTTTCACTTACCAAGGCCAAAAAAGCCATATAAAGATAGAGATGGTGATCTTCCGAATTATTGTCCCTTTCTCCATATATTGGGACACCCAATTCAGGAGTGTTTTGATTTCAATGACCTTATACAAAATATGATTGACTTTGGACAAGTAAAACTGAAAATATCAACAGCTCATGTTGTTTGTGTTACTACTACCGATCAAGAAGAAGAGGGATAATGGAAAGAAGTCAAAAGTAAAAATATGCAGAAATATGATGACTGGATGATAAAAAATGATCAATCGGACTCATGCCATTTTGTGAACAAAGATGAAATAATTGATTATGTCTTCTTCCACCCCTAGCACAACAAAACCACCTTCATCAAAAAGTCATTCCTCAATAAAGAGATGTGATTATAAGGACAAATAGCAATCATAAGAAGATGAGTGTTTGTCAAGTCCAAAGTTGTCCTTGTTCTAGGTATATTTTGTGCCATTTGTTTCAAAAGAAAGGGTACCACCCCAGCAAATTGAAAAACCAGAATTAACCTATCAACAAGAATCTTCGTTAGATGAAGAATTGATCGTTGGTTATGTTAATGTTATCTATTTAACGCATCCTTATGTCAATGGTGATTTTGATTATAATGTGCCAGAATTCCTTGTACCAAATTGTGGAACTAGATGAAGAGGCCAAGTTCGAGGATACTGTGAAAGACACGGGAATTCAAAAACCTCTATTATAACTCTACCCCTGCTCAAACCATATATGTAGAAGAAACTCATGGGAGATCCCTTCAACTGGATCAACAAGAACATGGAGTTTCTTCCATGACATATAAGTTGAGTTCTGACACAATTATTTTGAAATACCGATTATAAGTCACACCATCTTCTTCTCTGCAAAGGAATAGACCTCTTCAGTCTAATTTTCCAAATCCAGGTGTATTTCTAGCTTCTTCTCCAACACAGAGTACAACTACATCAGAAGAATAAACTACCAAGAACCTGAAAAAGTACATCTCCATACTGGGAAACGCAGACATTGGACCAAAAGTATGATGTCTTGAAACAATTTGCCCATTTACCGGCCATGTTATCAATTCTAAATTATTTAAATCTATCGAATGATCTTTAAGAAGCACTCATTGAGTCTTTGTCATGTCCTAAAGAGTTTGAAACCAAAGTTGCTACTACTGAGGTTTGTCATATATAGAATAATTCTGTAGAATGTCATGAATTCACATCTTTTACAGATAAAAATGAAAATGATGTGGTGTATGAGAATATCAGACTATTATATTTGTATGATGAGGTCAATGACGAAGACATCCGATGAGACTACATTGATAATGGCTCTGGATTCAACCTCATTCCTATTCATACACTTTGTCTATTGGGCCTGACTGAATCTGAATTATCTATTTTGACTTTAATGATGTACACTAATGATAAGATTGAACAAGAACATCTAGGTGAGATTACACTCAGAACTCTTTTTTTGAGATCTTGTGTCTAATTCAGATTTCATGGTTGTTCATTAGGACACAACATTCAATATTCGGCTTGGAAGGCCTTGGATGCATCAACATGCTACCATACCTTCGTCAAACCACCAATGTATTAAGTACTGTTTCAATGGTCTAATGAAGACATTGTATGGTGACAAGGCTCTGTTCAAAACATGTGAATATCAATACATTGATGTAGTGATTTATCAGACAAAAGGAACGAAGACCATGAGAAAAGAAAATAACTAGATTTAATTCTCCACATGGAATTAAAATGTTCCCAAAAAATCCATTTATGAATTTGAGTACAAATTATGTTTTAGACATCAATCGAATTGAAAAGGTAAACACAAATCCAAGAACATGTCTAGTAACTTCCATAATGTCAATTTCGGAAATTGAGCCTGACAACATGGAAGAAATTGTCGATCCACCAAGCAATGATAGAAGCTTAAATGGAGATGTTTTCATTTCATCCATTGAACTACAACAAGACTATACTTTGTCAACCAGAGTTGAAGAGATTGTAGCAAGGCTAGATTAATACAAAGATGTTGATTCTCAATATATCAATCCCTCTTTATTACCACATGAAGTCCCTTATTCATCATTAGGGTCAGATATGGTGGCATCTTCTTTATGATATTCAAATACTGATTTCCCCTGGAACTCTGGGAGTTTTTCCTCATCATCTACTATGAAAAAGGAAATAGGAGAGGTAAAACATAATGAAGAAGAAGAGGATGATATCATGGATGCTCCTTCGGCATTTGAGGAAGGTGTGTCTACCACTGTGGATGAGCTCAGATAAAACAATCTGGGTACAGAAGAAAATCCATGCCCCACTCTAATTAGTGCGTCCATGAACTCTATAGTGAAAGAGGTGTATAATTCATTTCTAATGAGACACCGAGACATATTTTCATGGAATTATACATAAATTCCAGGTCTTAATCATTATGTATCCACCCATCATTTATTTTTTCCAGAAGAACATATATCGATTCACGAAAGCAGCAAGAAGAACACACCCAACTCATGCATCTAAAATTGAAGCTCAAGTTGATAAACCTATCAAGGGTAACTTTTTAAGGGAATTCCAGTATCCCAAACGGATGTACAATATTGTCCCAGTGAAAAATAAGAATGGGAAAATTAGAGTCTGTGTTGATTTCAGAGATCTTTACTGGCATTGTCTTAATGATGATTTTCTAGTTCCAATTACAGAGCTTCTAATTAATTAAATGGTTGGCTATGAAGATATTTCCTTCATGGATGGCTACTTTGGAAATAATAAATTATATATATGTTCCCATTGGATGAAGAATATACAGCCTTCAGAGCCCCTCAAGGTGTGTTTTTCTATCAGGAAATGCCCTTTGGTTTAATTAATGTGTGCACAACACACCAACGTGCCATGCATCATATCATCAAACCCATCTTAGGGAAATTTGTTCAATGTTATGTTGATGATTTGGTCATCAATTCCAAACAATGTTCCAATCACTTGGATGATTTGAAAACCATATTCAACAAACATCGACAACACAGTTTGAAGATGAAACCCTTGAAATGTGCTTTCAGGGTAACCTCATTAAATTTTCTTGGCTGTGTTTTATGCCATCATGGTATCGATGTTTATCATGAGAAAAAAATCAATCCTTAGAATGTCACATCCTTGAAATTTGAAATAATTATGATAACTCCATGGACACTTTCCTATATTTGACGCTTTATCTCTAATTTGACAGGTAAGTGTTTTACCTTCACCAGATTAATGAAGAAGGGAGTCACCTACCTATAGACCAAAGACTGCCAAGAAGCATTTGATACCTTCAAGAAATATCTCTTGAGTCAACCAATATTAATTACACCTATTGAATATTAATTACCACTTCTTGAAATTTTATAAATTTTATCATTCAAAATGTACATCATTTTTGGATCAGAATATCGAAATTAGCCGAGGGTGGATTTTTGGTATTTTTATGAGGACTTTTATTTTTTGATGAATAGTGAAACACATTGAGTTATAGTTTAAAACCAAATTTTTATTTAAATAATTATTTTTTTAATTTAAATTTAATTTATGTAATAATAGATACATAATACCAATATAATTTTAATGTAATTCATTGGACTCAATTTTTAATAATTTTAGATATATAAAAAATTTATAGAACTTTCAACGTCTTTTACCCACCTCCTAGGAGAATTTGCGAATTCAAATAAAAGATAATTTTACCACATATGTGAGTTGAATTTCAACAATCAGAGTGGAACGGTTGATATTAGTAAGTAAAATGTTGTTCAATAAGAAGAAAATTATTTTTGGTGAATAGTAACTTTTTACTTTTATTTACCATGGTTAAACGTAAATAGGGTAATTAAGGGTAAAAATGATATTATTATTTCCCTAACACATGTCCTATTTCTATTGGATAAGGGTAATTCGATCATAAAAAAACTTAATAATAAAATATCATCCTTTAGGTCCACTTTTATTGGAATAGGATATTTATTATTATTTTATTTAATTAAGAGTTAAAAGAGTTAAAATCAAAGTTTAATAACTAAAAAAATTTTAATATAGGGTTATACATAAGATAAATTCGACTATAAATATTCATTAAAAATATAAAATTATTTCCTAGATAATGGTATTTTATTTATAATTTGTAGACATTATATAATGAAATTTATTTATGACACAATGACGATGCAGTAATTATCGTATTAATGAAATATTTAAATAATTGATATTATAAATATCCAAATAAATGAAATTTGAAACTTTTTATGAATTCCACTAATTTTATAGGTTATTATTACATATTGTTGTTGGTTAGATTAATTGTTTTCAAGGTAATAATGCAGTTATAAATTTAGAAAAAACAAAATACCAAATAGTGTCGAAATTGACATAAAAGAGTTTTTAAAACAAGTATTATATTATTAATTGATATTCTGTTCCTCAAAATATACGATTCAGCCAAAAGACTTATATAATGATATTTGTGTCATTAATGAACCACTTGGGTTTTTATTGGATGTATATAGTATGTTTATTAACTGTATAATATAAAAATACAAAGAGACATGATAAATGTCAACCTATTTAACTAAGAGTTAATTTTATATGATAAGGTTAATATTGTGACCAAAACCTGTATAAAACCTATTGGTTGAGTTTTTTTCAACCCATAACCACGTAATACTTTAAATAATCTCTTTCAAAGCTATTATAAACTGAAAATGATTTTATTATTAAATAATATTTCTAACTTTTCATATGTCCTCCTCACCCCTCTTATAAAATGGTACTCCCACTTCTCTATAATTCACACCTTTAAAGCCATTTGGCTCGGCCAAACCCTACCCAAATACCCTCTAAACTATCCTACCTTCATCCTAGAAGCCTTCTTTTAGTCAGAAATTCAACTTAAGGATCCCTTTTGATCAAATCAAAGGGAAGAACCCGAAAAAGAGTAAGATATTTCATCACCTCTTTCAAGTTCCTTTCTTCATCCACTTTCTATTTCTTTTTTGTTCCCATTATAAAATAATAACTCCAGTATCTTCTATATAATTTGATGTTATTATAAGTATGGTACATAAAAAATCATTATTCTATCCATCCCTTGAATGACATGTCACCATACATGCGTACATACGACTTATCGTCTCCACGTCGTGGTGTAATTGTTATTCAATACATTATTATTTTGATGGGTATAATAATGATTTTTAATTCATGAAAATTATAAATATAACATTATAATGATTATGTATATATGATATACCATCCAATTATATATTATTTTAATAACAAAAGAATGATGTTTTCGCTCATGCGTATGTACGGATTACCGTCTCCACGAACGTGATGAGATTCATTCCCCATCGTATCCATTCAAGAATAATTTTCATTTGATGATTAAAAATAATGTATAAAGGATTGATATAATTCTACATATGAATAAGATACATCCCATCCATAAAAAATATGTCTCACATAATTAAAAATATAAAGGAAAATGAATCCGTTAACACCCAAAACGACGATGATACTAAGATATTATTAACAAAGCAACGTTAAAAGATCATATATGATATCATATTAATGTATATGATTTTTGTATAATTTAATAAAAATTATATCACCATTATACAAGAGGTTAACCTACCCTCGATCAAGGAAAAGTACATGTTAAGGGTTAATTCCACAATTTCTTCCTTATCCAAGGTTGTTTATATGTAATTATCTACTTAGACCTCATTGTCATCCACATCCATGTTTTGTAAAAATGAATTTCAAAAAATTATTACAGTGGGTTAAATTCATTTATACCCTTTTTTTACTTTTATAAGATTTTTATAAAGAAATGTTTTTGTCTTTTTCCAAACAAGGTCCTTTATAACCTTTTCGACAAAATTAAGGTAAAAATGTCTTTTTTTAACTTATACGGCGGGTGCAACTATTTTCCACCGTTATAAAAATGTCGAAGCTTCCCTTAGAATATAATAAGAATATTTTCCAAAATAAATTTTTTCGTTTATAATGACATGACTTTTAAATCATTTCAAAATAGAAACATATATTTCTTCAAAATGATTTGATATCATCTATGTCAATATCCTTTGATGGATTTTATGTTTCTTGGAAGTTGATTAATTATGATACAAAACGTCCATATTGTATAGAAGGTGTTCTTATATGTTTTATTATGGATCTGTTTTTTCATACCATTCATGGTTAATGGATACATTATTCACATCTCGTATGCTAGTCTCAATATGAATGTTTATGTTATGTTTATACTTTTCATATGAGAATGCATTGGACTTATTAAGTGATGGGTAGAGCCTGCTATAGCTCCTTGATGCATCAGTAGGTCTCATGAGACAAAATTGTGTCTTGGAATAAGGCCTTGATATAATATTATTTGTAGTCTTGGAATAATGCATTAACTATGTGGTTATGATAATATGGAATTATGCATTCCATCATTATGAAAGTGGCTATTGATATTGCATGTGATTATTCAACTAGTAGAATATCCATGCAAGTAAGTAAATGGAATTATTTTGATTTATATTTACCATATTATGATGAATTTTATGTTGAAATAGATTTTTATTTAGTTTTATACATTTCTTTAAATACTTATTCTTATTTAAGAATGTTTTTGCTATATTGTTATCCTTATTGATCATATGATCTCACCCCTTTTTATGTATTATTTTTCCCAGGATGTGAAGAAGTATATTATGACTGACCTACAGGGATATTCTACGCGATCTTAGTGTTGTATATGGAAACAATGTTGTTGTTGTTTTACATTTTATGAAGTAATGTAAACCTTATGAATGTTTCTAGTACTTCCAAGGCTACTAAACTAATTGATCTTAAAGACTTGATCTTTTGTGATCATGACAATGGTACGTAATAATGAACCAAATCGAGGTACCTAGGGTCGGGGCATTACAGTTGGTATCATAGGAAGTTTATTACAAACGTTTTAAACTATATTTACATAAACTATAATTAAAGCACATATCCCTAAGATAGAGTTTGACGATTAGTATAGAATAACTTCCTAGAATTTTGGTATTGTAGGGATTTTGTAATTTTTCCAAGAAATACATCCCTATTTAGATACGAGCAGGTAGAGGCATCTCTGGCGCTGATGTACCTAGGGGTAAAACAAAAAACACCTCTTTGAGCTATACTTGAACGAAAAATGGTGCACGACAATGGGTCTTGTTGCAGTCTTGGTTACAACACTCTCGGGAGATACTCTTAGGATAATTCTCATTTTCTTTACAAACTGTGATGAAGGGTTTATGAGTATATATATACTCAAAGAAATCATTTTTATGATTATGGATGATATACATAAACTATTCAATTTATGTTATGTGTTTTACAAGATGGATTTATGTATTGTGATTCAGAAACGAATCTTGTGTATGTCATTTTTTAGAAATGGTTCCTAGTAGAAGGAATAGAAATTGTATCAATTCACACACTCCATGTAGGGATTTCCCTCTTACTCAAGATAATTATAGTGGAACTGGTGATGCAACTAGTGATGATCAGCTAATCACCATACTGACACAACTCACTCAGTTTATGAATAATAACATTACCCGTATGGATCACCTTGATCCACAATGCTAGGATCAATTTGAGAAATCTTCTTGAAGAAAAAACCACCAACATTCAAGGGTTATACAAATCCATTAGTAGTTGAGAAATGCATAAATTCCTTAGAGAAAATATTCCATGCCTTGGGGTGTAGCGAAAGGGAAAAAGTTGTTATGATAGTATACCACCTCATTGGAGATGCTGAACAATGGTGGTCATTGATTCAAAACACAAAAGAATATGATGAAGTATCAAATAGGGAATGGAGGAAGTTTAAAGAATGTTTCTTAGAAAAATACTTTCCTCATGACCATCGAGCAGATATGGAAAGACAATTTCTGAGTTCGAGGAATAAAGAGGATGAGAATATCACAAAGTATGAAGCTAACTTTACAAGGTAAGCGAGGAATGTTGTAGATTATATACGTAACCCAAGAAGTAAGATTGATCGTTTCTTTGATGGGTAAAAACCATTCTCACATCGAGCATTAGTCCTACAATCTTTCTCACCATACGAAGATATAGTCTCATGTGTTATCAAGATATAAAAGCAATTCTCTAAATATTATGACAATAAAGTCAAGCAAGAGAAGAAGAGAATGGTGGAGCAAGAGAGGAATAAATTAAAAAAGGGAAAGAAGGATCTTCCATTATGTGATAATTGTGGGAAGAAACACCCCAGTACTTGCCTAAAAGGAATGGAAGTTTGTTACAAATGTGGAGAAAAAGGTCATCAGGCTCGTGATTGCAGGGGAAAAAGAGGTTGTCAATGTTGAATGCTACAATTGTAGAGAAATGAGTCATTATGAAAATGAATTTCCTAAGTGTCAGGTAAACCTACCTCTAAAAAAGGGATCAAGGTTAAGCTTATGCTGTTACTACAGTTGAAGTGGAATAATTAATTTTTTTATGTTTTTGGATTCAAGGATTATATTATGGTTATAGTAATAATGGAATATATATATATATAAGGATTATACTATAGTACTGGTTGTTTTCATTAAGGTTTTAATATGAGTAAGGTAATCATATTTTTAGTATGTGACAATAATAGAAACTTTACATTGTTTGGGGAATCTGATGTTACAATTGATTTTGGAATTAGGTAACTTTTACAGAGTCTGGACAGAGGTATTTTGGATAACTATAGTTGTTGGAATGGATTAAGTTGAAATTTGGATAGTATTGCTTAAGGTTAAAACATTTATTATGACAATTTTTGAAATATTATAATACTATAGTTTTAGGAAAAGGACAACCTGCAGGTCGGGCGATAACCCATCGCGTCGGAAAAAGCTACCGGAATCGAACCCACAACCATAGTGCGATAGGAATTTATTACTAACCACTAGCCTATATAATTTTCCTAGTTATTACAAAATATTTTTCGTCATTTAAATTGTATGTGTTAGTATTTGAAACCCTATATGATTAGGATAAATATAATATTTTTGAGTTATATTATCTTTTGGAGTGAAAGATGAGTTTTTGGTAGAAATTAGTTGAAGGATAAAACTCTACTTTTCAAGTATATATATATATATATATATATTTCTATTATTCTATGAAGAAGTTAATTCTTAATCTTTAGTTATGGGATATTAAAACCAAAAATGTGTTATCCTAATACCTAGTGTTTTGTTGAACTGATGATATTTTAAATCATCATAGATTGATGGCTTTGAAGACCTCAATTTTCACTTGATTGGGATTGATTACCTCAATAACTACCTATAAATATTTACGTTTTCCTCCAATTATGTGTCTATAATTTCCACCAATGTTCTCATACTCAAAACCCTAATTTTGTGGTGACTTTCTCATTTCCCATTCCCTCTTATTAAAACTAAAATTTATTAACCCTATTTTCGATGTGGGTTTTCCACAAAGGTATTTTCTATTTTCAACCTTTTATTTTCGAAAAACAATTTAAAATTGTGTGTACGCAATTATTTGAAGGAGCAGATCATGTAACATGCCAATCTTCCATGGTATTCTTCTCTTTGAATAATACAATAGCGTGGGTTGTACGCAACTTCGAGTTCTAACACACCATAACCAATTAAACTAGTTGTTATGAATATTAATTCCCACTTATTTAAATTTTTTAAATTTAATCTTTCAAAATGGAATTCATTTTTTTATTCGGAATATCAAAATTAACCTATGGTGATTTTTTGGTGTTTTTATGGAAAATTTCAATTTTTGATTAATAGTGAAAACACTGAGTTATAGTTTAAAACCGAATTTTTATTTAAATAATTATTTATTTTATTTAAATTTATTTTAGGTATAAATAGATACATAATAACTATATATGTTTAATTTAATTCATTGGAGTCAATTTATAATAATTTTAGATATATAAAAATTTTAAAGAACATTTCACCGTCTTTTACCCACCTCCTAGGAGAATTTGTGCATTCACATAAAACATAATTTTACCACTTCTGTGAGTTGAATTTCAAAAATCCTAGACATAAAGTTGATATCAGTAAGTAAAATGTTGTTCAATGAGATGAAAATAATTTTTGGTGAATATTAACTTTTTACTTTTATTTACCACAGTTAAAAGTAAATAGGGTAATTAACGGAAAAATGATATTATTATTACCCTAAAACAAGACCTAATTATATTGGATAAGTGTAATTCGACCAAAAGAAAACTTAGAAATAAAATATGATCAATTATGTCTACTTGGATTAGATTAGGACATTTATTATTATTTTATTTAAAGAAGAGTTAAAAGAGTTAAAATCAAAGTTTAATAACTAAAACATTTTTAATATAGGGTTATACATAAGATAAATTTGACTATAAATATTAATTAGAAATATAGAGACATACCACATATTTTTATTTTATTTATAATTTTTATACATTAAATAAATAAATTTATTTATGACACAATGATGATGTTGTAATTACCGAATTAATGAAATATTAAACTAATTGATATTATAAATACCCAAATAAAGGTAATTTGAGACTTTTTATGAATTCCACTAATTTTCACGGTAAATATTACATATTAGGGTTGGTTAGATTAATTTATTTCTAAGTAATAATGCTATTATAAATTTATAAAAAACAAAATACTAAATAGTGTCAAAATTGACATAAAAGAATTTTTAAGACATTTATTATATTATTAATTGATATTCTATTCCTAAAAATCAAAGGATTGGCCAAAGGACTTATATAATTATAGGTGTATCATTAATTAACCCCTTGAGGTTCTTTTTGAAGTATATAGTATGTTTATTAGCAATATAATATAAAAATACAAAGAGGCATGTTAAATGTCCAACTATTTAACTAAGAGTTAAATCTACAAGATAAGGTTAATATAGTGACCCAAACCTGTCTAAAACCTATTGGTTGAGTGGTTTTCGACCCTTCCCAACCTTATCCTTTAAATAATTCATTTTTTATCCATTTTAAACCGAAATTTATTTTATTATAAAATAATATTTATAGCTTTTCTGATGGTTCCCCTCACCCATCTTATATAAAGGCACTTGCCCTTATCTTTAATTCACACTTTCAAAGCCATTTGGCTCGGCCAAACCCTGCCCAAATATCCTCTCAAATATCCGCCCTTCATCTTAGAGGCCTTCCTTTATAAGGAAATCCAACCCAAGGATCCCTTTTATCAAATCAAAAGGAAGAACCCAAAGAAGAGGTAAATATTTCATCACCTCTTTCAAGATCCTTTCTTCTTCCACTTCCTCTTTCTTTGTTGTTTACATTATAAAATAATAACCATAGTTTATTTTATATATGGTAATGTAATTATAAATATGGTACAACCAAATTCATTAGTCCATCCATCCCTTGAATGACATGTCACCATACGTGCGTATTACGACTTTCTGTCTCCACGTCGTCGTGTAATTGTTATTCAATACATTATTATTTGGATGGTTATAATAATGATGTGTAATTCAAGTAAATAATAAATATAACATGATAATGATTCTGTATATATGATATTCATACAATTATATATTATTTTTATATCAAAATAATTATATTGTTGTTCGTGCGTACGTACGGAATACCATCTTCCCGAATGCGATGAGATTCCTTCCCCATCGTATCCATTGAAGAATAATTTTCATTTGACCTTAAAAAATAATGTTTAAATACATGATATAATATTGGATATGAATAAGATACATCTCATCCATAACAAATATGTCCCACATAGTAAATAATATAATGGAAAATGAATCCGTTAACACCTGAAATGACGATAATACAAAGATATTATTAACAAAGTGATATTAAAAGATCATATATGATATCATATTAAGGTATATTATTCTGGTATAATTTAATAACCAGTATTTCACCATTATACAGGATGTTAATCTACCCTCGAACAAGGAAAAGTAAAAGGTAAGGGTTAATTTCACAATATCTTCATTTTCCGAGGTTGTTTATATGTAATTATCGACTGGGACCTCTTCCTCAACCACATCCATGATTCTTAAAAATGTATTTCAAAACATTATTACTGTGGGTTAAAGTCATTTATTCCATTTTTTTACTTTTATATGTTTTTTATAAAGGAATCATTACATCATTTTCCAAAAAGGTCTTTTATATCCTTTTCAATAAAATTAAGGTAAGAATGTATTATTTTTAACTTATACAGCGGGTGCGGCTATTTTCCGCCATTATAAAAATGTTGAAGCTTCCCATAAATTCTTATAAGAATATTTTCAAAAATAAATTTTTTCTTTCATAATTACATGACTTTTAAATGATTTCAAAATATAATGAGATATTTCTCTAAAACGATTTTGATTTCATCTATGTCAACATCCATTGATGGATTTTATGTTTGTTTGAAGTTGAATTACTAGGATACAAAATATCAATATTGTATTGATGGTTTTCTGATATGTTTGACAATGGATGGGTTATTTTATAGCATTCATGGTTTATAGATTATGTATTGACATCTCTTATACTAGTCTCAATAATAATGTTTATGTTATGTTTAAACCATTTTATATGTTGAATGCATTGGACTTAGTAAGTGACGGGTGGAGCCTGCTATAGGTCCTCGATGCATCGATAGGTCTCATGAGACAAACTACATTCTTGGAACAAGGGCATGACAAACTCTTATTTATAGTCTTTTCATAAGTCCTTGACTATGTGGTTATGATAGTCAAAAATTATGCATTATATCATTATGAAAGCGGCTCTTGATATTACATGGGATTATTCGACTAGTAGAATATCCAAGTGTGTAACTAAATGGAATTATTTTGATTTATATTTTCCATATTATGATGAAGTTCGTGTTTAAAAGTCTATTGTTTTAGTTTTATACATTTCCTTAAATGTTTATTCTTATTTAAGAATGTTTCCGCTATATTGTTATCCTTACTGATCATCTGAGATCACCCCTTTTTATGTTTTATTTTTACCAGGATGCAAAATGTATATTATGACCGACCTGCAGGGATAGTCTATGGGATCTTAGTGTTGTATATGGAAACAATTTTTTTGTAGTTTTCCATTTTATGATGTAATCTAAACCTTATGATTGTATCTAGTACTTCCATGACTACTAAACTAATCGATCTTCAAGACATGATCTTTTGTGACCATGGCAATGATACATAATAATGCACCAACTCTAGGTAACTGGGGTCAGGGTGTTATAATTAATCTCGCTATCATGCGGTAGCCAATGGGAAGATAGAGGCCTTCAATAAGACCCTATCAAATATACTCTAGATAATGGTGGATAAAGATTAGAAATCATGTCCTAATAATCTTTTGAATGCTTTATGGGCTTATCGGGTAACTACCCGTTCTGCTACCCAAGAAACTCTTTATTCATTTGTTTATGGAACTAAAGAAGTTTTTTAATTGAAATTCAATTTCCTTCACTCAGAGTTGCAATCTGGGATCAGTTTTCTACATATGAGACATCTCATAAATAGTTCAACGAGTTGGAACGATTAGATGATAAAAGATTACATACTTTGAATCATTTATAAGTTTATCAGAACAGAATTGCGTGAGCTTTTAACAAGAATGTTCACCTCCATTCATTTCATCGAAGAGAATTGGTATTGGTTCTTAGGACTCCAATGATACCCAGGAAAAAATCTCCAAAACATGAGCCGATGTTGGAAGGACCTTATTCCATACATAAGGTCTATTCAAATGGATATTATGCCTTATTCTCAATGGATGGGGAGTTTATTAGAACTACAACCAATGTGATATTCTTGAATAAATGCTTTATATAGTTTTGTACATACGTCCTCAATGAAATAATTTAAACTGCATAGTATAATTTCCTTGAAACAAGACATAAAACAACACAACCCCCATATCCTAGTTACAAGACATTAAATTTCATAACAACCGTAAATGTCCATCATGCATGACATTAAACCACCTAGCATATTCATCCTTGTCACATGACGTTAAACTACATGACATCATTTGTGCAACAAACATTCTATCTATTTGACATTAAATTCTTCCATAAGAAAACATCACTTACATAGTCTCCACTCTTTAGTAGTACATGAGTCCCTTTATTTCTTATGTCTGAGTTATATCTTCATGGATACCTAATTTCAAGAACTATGTGTGGCTTGATTCTCATCTATTTTGAGATACATGGATATGGCTAGATCTCTAATATTAGGCCCATCCAAAGTCACAAATATTCTTATTTTCTTTTCTCCTCTTGTATATAAATCAGATATATACATAGTGTTTCCTTAAGATATATGATTTGGTATTTATACCATTTTGTGAATTAAGGTTTTCCGTTCTCTCAAAAAGTGTCAAAATCCCCCATTAGTCATGTCAAACTCAACTAGAGTGAGGAATGGTCATTTAAAGAACAACATATAGCTTGATTCTCATGTATGTTTAGATACATAGAGACGCCTAGATCTCCAATCTTAGGCCCATCCTCGAAAAAAAAAATAGTATTTCTGGTATAAGAATCCAATCTTTATAGAGAATGTTTTAATAACTATGAATGACTTGATTCTTTCCCTAGAAAGACATATAGTGACACTTGGGTTTCATCCCTTAATCTAGTTACAATATGTCTTTCCTTTCACATTAGTTCATTGTCTTCCTTACCACACGACGTGAAAATATATGGAAATCTGACACCCCCATTCTTCATCTGTGTCACCTTTGTATTATAAAAGAGACCCTTACTACTCCTTGTTTCTCACACCGAGCATAGATAAAGTGATCATAGAATTGGAAATAATTCTTCTTTATATAATTAAGGCGTTTTAATTCCTTATAGGGGTGAAAATTCCCTCATTGCATGACTTTAAACTGCACATCATAATATTAATTCAGAGGAAACAAAGAAAGTCTCCATTTTACATATGAGTCAGATATATACAAAGGAAGTCAAGCACGTGGCCAATACTGGTTCAAATATTTCTCATATGAATTGAACATAAACCATTTCCATATTTCATACTCTTAATTTTGAATATTTTTAGACCTTCATAATCTTTCTTATGGTTTTTGGAAACAAGGTTTCTAATATCTAAGAGTTCTTTTGACTGACTGTGCAGCACAAGCCCTTAGGCAGCCTTACATAATTTTCCTAAAAAACTGTCATGTCAGCCAAAAGATGCAACTATTTCATTATGAAAAAATATGCCCCAGTTGGATCTACAAAATACATCCCCCACAACGGGTTTGTCAAATAAAGGTAACTTTGTTCTTGGTTATAGTATCTTTTTCCCCTTTAATATCTAATAACAATATAAAATAATATGTATTTAAAAACAGTCATTCAAGTATACTTATCACCTTACCTTCCTCACAATCTGAAAATTTTCAAGACCATAGTTTAAACATTTCCCTCAAAATGTGTTTGATGAACTATTAAATATCCTTGAAATCACATGGCGACATATTATATAATGGTTCCATTTTTGGTTCTAGTTGTATGACCTAAAACTAAAGACACCATATCTCTTACGTCTAGGTAAGACCTTTGTGAAAGTCCAATTCCATCGATGCTTTGGACATCTTTGTTGGAAATACCCTTTCCATATTCAGGTACATTTCTTTATAAACCAAACTCTATGATTCAGAAAATCTGAATCTCCATAAAAATTCTTCAACTATTAGCAGTAGAACTTCAAACTTATGGGAGATCTTTTTCCTAACTATGAAGCATGTGCCCTTATGCATCCTTGAATAAGTTTCCAACATAATAAGCCTATCAGTCAAAATATTCCACTATTTGGCTATACAGCAAATGCCTTAGTTGGCCTTACATAATAAAACGCCATAACGTGTTTGTCAAGTAATGGTAACTTGGTTCTTGGAAAAGTCACACTCTAATGCTTTTATCCATTTTTACCATATCATTCCTCGGTTCCAGAAATTCCCAAATCGTATTTTACAATTTTCAATTCCAAACCTGAATATTACAGTATGTTTCCAAACAAATTATGAAAAAAATCGGGAGAGCTTTTTCATACCTTGGGTCAGATATGAAGAACATAAATTAATTCCACACAACATCCTCAATACAAGACATTAAAATGCACAGTACACATTCCTCACTGTAGGACATTAAACTGCATAGTACAACACCCTCACTGCAAGACTTTAAACTACATAGTACAATTTCCTCACTGCAAGACTTTAAACTGCACAGTACAACGTCCTCACTACAAAACATTAATCTGAACAGTACAACATCCTCACTTCAAGAATTTAAACTGCACAATATGATATCATAAATTCTCATTTCTGATAAATTTTAACCATTACTCATACAAATTTTTTTATAGAAATGGTTTTCTTATTCATGAATTATGTTGGGCTAAAATCTCCCCTTTTCATTCTTGAAATTCCTTTCCTTGGAAAACCACCTATTATGGTCTTCAGTCACCCAAATCTTATTTTCCCCTATCTATCAACAGAAAAATATTTATCTTCAAAGATCTATTTTTCATGACTGTGAAGCACATGCCCTTAGGAGGACTTACATAACTTGCCTACATAACTATACTGTTAGCAAAAAGATGCATCTATTTGGCTATGAAGCATATAACCCAGTTGTCCATGCATAATAAATCCCCTAGAATGGATTTGTCGAACAATGGTAACTTCGTTACTGGAAAAGACACCCCTTATGTTGATACATGTTTTAAATATGGTGACCATAAAAATCATGGCTCAAAATTCCCCTTGGAAATATTTAAATAATATTAAAGAAATTCATAGGCATAATGTTTTGTTTGGAATCTAATTTAATGTTTATGAACAAAGCTATTCGACGCAATATGTTATCCCATTATAGTCCAACATGCATGACTCTAAACTGCCAAACAAAAAAGAACATGGTACTCATTATATTGAGATCCTATAAAGGGAACTCTGAACAAAAGTTGAGTCCCAACACACCAAACATGCATTTTTTATGATTTAGGTAATATTGAGAAATAAAAAGTAAAGAGATATAAAGATTGTGGGGTTGTCCATATAACACTAGGAAAAAATCATACTATGCTTACTAGTCCAAATGGCCTAGGTATACCAAAATCAATTAACGAAAGTGAAAAAATAAACGATTAATGACAAAATACTTTTCATTTTTGAAAATTTCCACATAGGAACATCCAAAAATTGGAGTCTCTCTCTCAAACAATTACAAAAGGAATTTTATGTATTTCCTCATTTTATTAACATATTCCTGAGCCCCATCATCTGCTTGTTAAAGTTTTTTTTTGACAAGCCTCGCTCTCTTCAACTTGATGAAGTGATTCTCTAGCATCTGTGATGGATTTTTCTCCATCCTTATATAATTATCCTAATGAGATATGTAGTTGGTCAAGCTCCCTTGTAATGGTATCTAAATCATGTTGAAGGCGCAGTTGCTGAAGAGTCTTTTCATTAATTGTCTGCTTCAGTCCCTTCAACATTACATTATGATTAGCCTCAACATGGGACAATGCTGCTTGAGACTCTTCAATATTGATAGACAGTTTTTCATTTATCAAGTCTTGTTCATGCTTTTGATCTTTCTCCCTCCTCCGGATAATATTTTCACCATAGTATGAATTTCACAGTATTTGAAACCGCCAAATCTTAGCGTGATAAATAGAGGTGAAAGTCATGGAATTCTTGAAGGCAATTCCTCAAGGGGAATCTCAGATATTATCTTCCAGATATTTTTTAATTCTTTGTGATGAGAATGACAATGATACTTCTGCAGTTCTTGGTCAGATTCTGAATCACTGTCATAATGAGGGATATATTTTTGGAATAATGCACTTAAAGAAGTTCCCTACTTTATTCCTTCTTTTACAATGGTTGTTCCACCTTCAAATGTTGTTTGGACTGATGTAGAGGCTTCACCTCCATACCTATACATTGAAGTTGATAGAAATATACGGTAAATCATGAATTTTGGTTATATTCAAGAGATAAAAAAATTGAATGTAATCATAATATTAGTATCTCTTACCTAGTACAAGGTGAGAAGCTTGTGAAGAATCCTCCCTAATGTTCTCAGTTTCAACAATTTTGATGGATGTATCTTGAGGAGGAGTACTTTCATTAGAATGTGCATGATTTTCAGAATGAATCTCTGGAAAACCTACAATCTCAAGATCCACTTGATCCAATGTATCCTCAATGGTAGGGTTGATGTTAATATCAACACTTCGTTCATGTACCATTGTGCCAACTGTTTATTTAGATGGAACTGCATATTTCAATCCGCCATGGTTAGTAGGTTGATCATAAGATGATTGACAGGAAAAATAACGAGAACTCACGTCCAGTTGATTCTATACAAGGAACTCCAAAATCATCTAAATGATTTTATATTTTAATGTGTTCTAATAGTTCTTCAAAATACATGGAAAGGTTCATCATTTCATCCAATGGTAACTTAGATCCCAGGATAGACTCACCTATGGGAGAACATGGCATGTTTTCTTTACAACCATCCTCTGGAAACCTTTGACCCTGAATAGATTATTCAGAAACAATTGTGGGGTCTACGTTAGTTGGTGACAGATGTTATGGTGCATGTGATGAACCTAAAAGTATCACAGAATAGAAGTTAGCTATTATATAAATTGATACCATATGAAGTATTATTGAGTTACCAGAATCTTCCTCTCCTCTGATAGCGGCAATCATAACAGTGTTGGGAACATTTGTTGGTTCCTTTGGTTTGAATGCCTCTTTAGGAACCACGAGATTTGGAATTTTTGTTTTCTCATTAGCACATTCTATAGATCCTTGAATCTTATCCATAGTTTCTTTCAATGAATAAATAGAATAATCCCCTGTAATATTAAAAAATTTAAAGACTTTTTCATGAATAATGACTAAAATTCCGGATTATCAGGGATACACACCACTACTAAGAAATATCATACCTATGGTCTTCTTTCGTTGATTCTTTTGATTCTTCATCTTTTTAGGCATTCTTTCATCTTTATCTATAAATATAGGTTTCAGAGATCCTAATACACTCTCTATTTCCTCCTCCATGGTCTGTTAGCACATAGATATTTCTCTTGATTCATGGGGTGATCCGGTAGCTCCATGAGTAGTGCCTCTAGGGCTATATTGTGGTGAAAGAACGTAAGTTGTCTTTCCTTTACCCAGTAGTAGGTTAAGATAGTATTTCTCCTAATTAACAATGTTTGGATTATAATTTAAGTTACAAAATGGAAGAATATGAATAATAAATTGAACTTACATCCTCAAGATCTACAAAGTCACACCACTCTTCATCAAATGAATGATTAATCCCTTTAGTGGCACCACGATCTATCATTTACTTCACCCACTTTGAGGTAGGAATGGAATCAACTGTGGCATATATGATCATTTCTAGCACTCGAATGTAGTTCCTTACCTCATTGGGATTATCTTTAATAATAATTTCATCAGAAGTCCCCAAATCCACTACTCATGGAATATTCATTCCTTCGCAAAGATCCATCCACATGATCTCAGCATAACAGTAGAGGCTCTGCCATTTTTGAACAGCCTCCGGTCGTATATATTCAGAATGTATGTCCAAGGGTTGTGAGCAAGATCAAACAAACATGGACATGAGTTTCTTCCCAGCACCCACAGTCACATATGAAGGATTGGAAAATTGAACTCGCCACTCTTCAGAATGATGCCGAATAGATTTCCTTCATACAAATTCAGTAGGGATTGATGGAGTGGTGCTCTTAATTCTGATAGGTGGGTAATATCTGATTCAAGGTCTCTTCAAGGAATTTGGAGCTTCATCACCTCAACTCTGTGATTCTTGAAAATTGGCCCCTAATGATGATGAATTATCTTCCAATCTACAGGGTTCCTTCCTACTACTTCTCTTTATCCCCCCTTGATGGAAAACATGATTTAATACCCCTTAAGGATAAGATGCAACCCAATTTTTAGCAAACCCTATGGACAATCTGCTTACTGCATTAGAAGAAGGTTAATTGAATACTTCCCCAGACTTCTCTACTAATGAAAACAACCATAGTTATCGGGAAACAATTGGGTGTTTCTCAAATATGACATGCACGGGAGGGGATACAGTATTATGTTGTAGAAATTTGAATTGATGCAAAAATCTATAAGGAGAATAGGACTCACATATGATTTCTCCATCGATTCTGGAAGCCAACAAGCTAACTCTGAAAGCCAGCATATATGTCCCTAGTTCCAAACTGGTAGTGCCATCATCAATAAATCTCTCTATAGGTGGATTCCCATAAGGAATGAAATGTAATTCCTTATGCATGCTCAATCTAGCCTTATTGTAATAATCATTCGAAGAAAATGGTGAAATACCAAAAAAAGATTGAACAAATGGTCAAAAAGAACATCAAGAAACATGTACTCCACTTTGTATAAAAAATGTTCTAAAATTAGAAGCAATCCATCCCCACAACACTTGAAATGGTTAAACCATTCTAAAAGGAGATTTCCCTTGGTAAATAGGCCGCAAACTCCTTTTAATCTTGGCCAAAATAGGCCTAGCTAACCCTACAATCCTTTTCCCCTCTTGCATAGATGCAATAACAAATGTTCACAGCCTCATGCCTCCTTTGGAGTCTCGACTTGTAATAATTAAATGTTGAGCCACATGGATAAAAACCCTTCCAGACCTGTCTTTGAAGGGATTTTTGGGTTGATATCATATCCCCATTTCTCAAGTTCTCTCTTCTCTATTGTAGTCCAAAAGGTGTTCGGAGAGCCTCTATTCTCTGCCCTTGGATAGCTAGTTGGATGGGTGTAAGTGGGACCCTTATCCTTCTTCTTTATCAAAAATACTTCCATCTATTCCGCCAGATTAATATCTGTCCTGGTGTGAAATTTCGTGGTGATTGAATTCATGAGTTTGGTAAATATTATCATCAACTCATGAACCAAATATGGTGTCTTCACTGAGACATTCCATGTCACCTTGGGAGGAATAAACTCATCATACATATCTCTATGGATTACAGATCCAGAAACCTTGAAAATTCCCCACAAGCTGATAACTACCTCTCCATGCGTTAAAGAGAAGGAGTTGGTTATTGGACTCCACTGACATAATAACTCTGGTAGGAAGTCATCATTCCGATATACATAGGTTTTCCCAACCCAGACAGCTTCTTAAATCCCGACGATTCTCAAATCATCTTTAAATTATGCACATGTCTTTCGCACCTTGTATTCCCACATCAATTCGGGTTTTACACATCCTCTTGGAAATAAATCTGAACTTTTCTTCCATCCCTTGGACTGAGCATTCTGAGAATCTTGTAAGATCGATGAATATCAGTGTGGCAGTAGCTCAGGTGTGTGTGCCTTCAAATTTGGAGCACATGGGCTATGATGAATTTTATGGACTTTCTCTACTATCCCAGCATTAGAAAATGAGCCCTTAATAGAGACATTAGCCGATGAGAAGTTGGTATAATCCTTAAACCAGGAATGTGGGACATATATCACTGGATCTGGAATGTTAGCATTCTGCAAATGGCCATAGCTGTACAAAGGCAGATAAATGGTTTTAGGAATGTTGAAATGATGCTTATTCAAATAATTTTCTATATCTGGAAGGGTGTTTTCACAAACGTCAAATTAATTCTGACCAATGACATTCATCATGTCATCAATCCTCTTACTGGTGATCTCCTCAGCAGTTCCAATTCTCTTGGGAGGAATTTAACATACCAAAAAGATAAAGATCATCTTTTAAAAGTAATTTCATTATAGGTGTTTAAAAAAATGACAATGTCATTAAGGCGTGCATGTTTTAAACATTGGCCTGCAATTATATGTCTTTGTGCAAGTATGGCACCCCACTTATGGTGCACATCTCAAAATGTACAGAAGAAGAATGGAGAAGCATAAGCATCTGAATAGAAGAATACTTGCGTGCTGAGATCTGAAAACTCCAAAGTTATGAGAATTTTCGCAGAAGTGATGCCTGTATATATAAGCGACGCATGTCCCCTGGTGCACAAGAAATATTACGTGTTGCAAACATTCGTGCCAAAGTCCACTTAAGCACCAACACTTGCACGCCCCAGTACTCCTTTCATTCTCCTCTCTAAATCTCCTTCATTTCGTACCTCATTATAAGATCCACTTTTCATTTTTAGATCCAATTATGATGGATGGATTTTGTTGACAGTCCATTCTATCAAAGAGTCTAAAAATCATGAAAAGGGAATCCATTATAATGAAAAAAAGGAATGCATAATGAAAAGTCTAAAAAATTAAAAGGCATAAGTTTTTGGCCTCATTAGTTTAACAAAAACTCATTTGGAGTGAACCCTACTTGCACGCCACTATATGTCGCGATCCCCACTTATGCACAACCATATTGGACACGAATGAATGTGTAATTTTGGATAAGTCCTAAAGGTGTCACCCTAGTCTAGTCAAAACACTAGTGGCACGCAAGGTACTTGTGTTCCCCAAAAATGTGTGCAAGCCACTTGCGTGCCCAACTTATTTCTCTCGTGATCATTTATTTACCGATAAAGTGACCCTTGGTAACCCCATTTTAGGGAAAAATTTCCTTGAAGCCTAATTGTTGCTCTTGTTTCCCCAGTACTTTGCACTAGTCTACCAAAACATTCAAGGTAGTTATTCAACACCTTGGGTGGAATATTTATGAGAGGATTGTTTTAATTAATTCGTTTTAGTGTTTGGAAACCATATCACTTGCGCACCTAAAGTGCCCAACCTCCCCAAGTCATAAATACTTGCACGCCAGCCATTCCTCTCACATGAACCTGAGAACCACACTTCTTGTATAACCTATGAATACACATGATGGATTGAGAAAGTTATTGAACAAGTATTACCATAGAGGTTGTTCATCGCTTAAGTGAAAATCAGGTCACCCATGTGTACTTGTGCGCCCATAATTGCGCGCACTTCTCCACTTGGGTGCCCTTATTTGATTCACTTATTTTATTCACTCTCTTCAGTTTATAATCCATCAAGCATTTCTCAAAGCCAAACATGGAAATTATTCTTCATCATTGGCTCTCTTTTCTAAAAGGGATTTTGTTAAGACCTCCACCAAAACCTCCACACTTATCAAAACTTTGGGAAATTCACATCAGCATGTCTCCTATTTGGGGTTGTATTTCCAGAGTCATAGTTTTCCAAAAAAAATTCACAATGGGGTTAGGGATCATGGATTATCCGTGGGATTGTATATCCATAGTCACATTGACTATTCTCCCAAAAACACTGTTGGGAAGTTCTCAGTTCTGAGAATAAGGGTTTGTGCCTCATCATCACCCTTATAAAAGAGTTGGAAACCTCTAATTCTTGTAGGAAAGGTATGGTTCACACCTACGTTTCTTTCTATTAAATAAAGGATAAGTCTCCCTTCCCTACCAGGATCAATTCTTAGGGAAAACATCTTTGCTTAAGCCGCTATATTTTCTTACATGAGGCATCATCATTTCTCCTCATCTCTTCTTCAGTTCCAAATACCATAGGGGATATGGGCATGGGGACTCTTGTTAAACATTCCCTCTCCCACTATGCTTCGTTACCATGAGCAGCCATCCTGGTATAAGCCCCTAACCTTCACCCCTTCTTCCTTATATTAGACCCTTTTACAAAGTGAAGAGAATAGAGGTAAGGCATGTTACCTTACCCTCTTCCACGATCTATGCACCCTCTTCCATTAGTGGGGGACGAAAAGTGTGAAGTGTCATTGTTGAATCTTTCACATCCTCGTATTTCTTTCACCGAAAATGATTCATGTAGGCTTAGAGATACGTGATGATTACAACATGTGAAAAAACAATCATTGGAAGGACCTACGAGAACTTTGATTCCCACCATAACTGGGATACATAGGAAGCCTTTTCAAGGCCCGAGTTCACTGGATGTTCTCTTCATAAATCCAACCATATTTTTACTAATTTGGGCATCCTCCTTAGGAATAATCCATAAATTCAATCCTGAAATCAACAAGGCATCCTTTTCAAGACGTAATACCAAACTCATCTCTCTCAAAGGACTATACTATCCTATGGGATTTATCCAACTACGTGGGATTTGATTACAATCCATATGGGATACGTAGGAAGCCTCCTTGAGGTTCAAACCAAACACTTCAAATAAACCCTGTTCTCCTTGAGCCATATTCCCAACAGAGTCTGATCTTACATGGACACCAATATCCTTACCAGGTTCCTTAGGCTACTTTTGAATAATCTATACACTGTGTTTTGACTAAGAACCTTCCGCTTATAGGTCCTTAACACATGACCTTAAAAGGTATGATGTGTCCCATTCAGTGGAACCAATATAAGAGGGTTATGATTCCTTTCAGAAGGATCTGTATGTAGCCCTTCCTATGGGAACGATCCCAAGATCAAAACAATCCTTCTTCTCCCAAGATGACAATAAGTTCCAGAGTGCCCCAATAAGTGGCTAAAAACTAGTATCATCATAAAGATCATTAAATGAATCTATAATTAGTGAATTAGAGGAAACCATTGATGTAAAACCTCGAATATAAATGATTATTTCCATTAATGAAGAACCTTGAATGCATAATGATGATTCTAAATTTTACACATGTTAATAAGTGATTGTAAATTCTAAGGGTTACATATGATATACTTGGTGAATTAATAAGGATTCATGAAAATATCTTAAATTTACAATGATTCTCCCATAGTAGAAAATAGTTCCCACAAAAGGGTGTGATGAGTCTGACATCCCATCCCCTCGACCAATGCACTTTCTTAATTATTGTATTGATAAAACATAATGAACACATGCCTTTGGAAAGCAGGTCCCCTTTGGATAAGGAACCATTGGATGTTTTTGGTTCCATGAATTAATCCAATGGAAACCTCCTGGAAACAGTTATTCTTAAAACTAGAACACATGTATCAAGGAACTTTTAAACAATCTCATTGATAAGCACATCCCAATTCATGGACTTTATAGGGTTCCATATGAAATCTATAGTGAATGGTGCATGGTTCTTCACATTCTGGCCATATGGATACATTTTTCAACTGTATAGCACTTATGAACTTATAAAATATTACAAAAGTGTATATCAATCAATATTTAGGTTGAAAAAATCATCCTAATGACAAAATATGTATAATGGAAGACTCTTTCACAAAAGACAAACCTTTTGTTCCTCTTAAATAATTTCAGTAATGGTGCCATAATCTAACATGGTTTGGAAGCTCTCTCTAAATAGTTTGTTCCCATTCATGTGCCTCCATCGAGTAGAAGCATGCTTGGAACCTCCAGAATCCATATTTTGTAAATTATATCTTTTTGTGATCTGGATTGAAAAAGTTGATTTCATGAAGTTCATCTTCCTAAATTTTCATTTCTCATACAATCATTATTCATAGAATTAACATAGTTTCAAAAACTATATGGGTTAAAATCATGGAACTCTCATCAAGGTCCTATGTTTTTAGAAAAGTGAAGTATGGATATTCATACATTTAATTAATTATGTCTCATATGTGAACTCCACACCTATTTATAAGTCTGGGGTGGTATCCATTTTTTTGAGTGAGAGGTATAGATTTCCAATTTTAGGTTATTTCACCTAATAATATGATCCTACTATCATATTCCAACTACCATTTTAGTGGGGGTATTTTTTGATGTCAAAAAACACTTATTATAGTATAAATTAGAAATGAATATATTTTTTGAGTAACATATGGGATGAAATAGGCCTTAAATCCACAAAATTTATTTTTTTTGTCAAATACAAAACCAATGAGAGTATAATGTTATTTTTGAAGGTCATACAACCACCAAATAATTCCTTAATAAATATTGTGGTAACATTTTCCCAATGTATGTTTGTGTGTGGAGGTATCCAACCACACACATACTTTCACGAAACATACCTCACAAATGGTATCTTCCTAGAAACAAACAGTTTCACCTTTAGTGCCTATAAATACATCCATTTATCTTAAATTTATTTGAAAATCATCTAGAATTATTTCAGAAGTTATGAATTCATGAAATTTCATCATTTACAGAAAATATAAGATATGTCTCCCTACATGATTCCAAATCTTCTAAACATGCTCTAATGAGTTATTGAAACTAAAATACTATTATTTTTATTACATTAATCAAGGTTAATGGTCCTCATTATTGATTAAAACCATTCAAATATTTGAGGGTGTCATGAGATTATTATCCTTTTATAACCATAACCATGGGAGCTACGAATTTAAACCAAGTAGGGAAACATTATCTTGATAAGCTATTACATTTATGAAACCAGTGAATATTATGAAACCCACTCCAATCATGAAACCCTTGTGGAATTTTCCGAATTAATGCATCCTTTCACAAAACCCACCATCAGGAATGTATACTTCTAAGTATCCTTATACCCATAAAACCCCACTTCATCTATGCCTCTTTCTTATGCGCGCAAGATATCATCAGCCCTCTATCGATGATATTTTCTTCAATAAAAACATATATAATTGTATTTCCTCTTTCTCTCATATATAGAAAACCTGATTTCAGGATACCCCTTTTCCACTTCACCAAGATGGAGTTTACACCATGAGTCACAGAGATGTGTTTGTGGAGAGAACATATAAGTCCTGAAGGTGTCATCATCAAGGGATACTACCCACCTTTCCCTAAAAGAGATCTTGTATCTTATCCTCCTATACTATCTATAAATGATATCCTTGGATATAAGTCTATCCAACTTTAATATTTCATGATAGTAATCTATATATCCCATCATCCAATAGAAATAATGCTATACTACATTCCAGCATCCTCAACACATGACATTAAATTATTTCCTTACCCTATGTGGAGAACATAGGATGCTCCATCTATGAATAGAATGTGATAACACCTCACCCATACCCTATGATACCAATGAAAAATTTCATGTGTATGCTCCTTATGGAATATCACCACATACACCATCTAGGATTGATCCACCAACAAAGGTCATCCAAAATACAGAATCCCCACACTGTCCATTGATTTTAATCCTTCCACGATATGTGATTTCTTACTGCACAACATCAAATTTAATTAAATGATCCCACCTCCCAACCATAACTATGAAACAAAACTATATATGTTCGATCCCTGTCTCATAACAGGGTATGTAGGATTAATCCTTGAGGTCAATTTCCAATACACATGTGATACCACCCTAAGGTTCAATACTGACCCCAAAAACTACATTAAATCTATATTTATTTTTTCCTGATGGAGGGAAATCCAATGTGTGATCATCTCACTTTCGGGAAAAATACAACCTCACCATGATGTCCCCATAATATGTATTTTATTTGACTAGCCTCTCCCTGCAAGAATTTAAGTCTATGAATAAATTATCCCCATAAGACATTAACTATTTGACCTACCTGACCTTAAAATATGTTTAATCTATTATAATAATGCCCCTATGGGACATTAAATCCATAACCAAACCATCCAAAATATGTGACCATAGTGTCCCTACAAGACCCTAAAACAGTGACACACCCCACAAGATGATACAAAATATATACATCGTGTACCGACCATGGGATGCAAAAGGTAAAAAGACTTGTAAGTCTTATTCCCAATCATAACATTACAACACGGAATACATGGTATTACATTGGTAGTTCACCTATTATTCATAAAACACAAGACACACTAAACATTAAAATTGAAGACTTCACATGTTCCCTATACACCAATCATCCAACAATGTCTAGATGTGTCCAATGTGGCCATATTATAATACCATAGGTTGCATCACTATTGCACAAGAAGATATGTAATTAATAAATTTCCTCCATGAGATGGAACTATAAATGAGCTTTACAAGAATGATATAAATCAACAAGGGATATCTGGAATATGTAATGATTCAAATGGGGAATCCATGGAAGGATGAGCCAAAACTCCCTTATCTAGTTTTCATCAAGGACCCAAAAAAACCAATCACGGATATAGAGGCCTCCCACCTATGGAGGGATATCATGTGGG
The DNA here is from genome assembly GCA_963277665.1 of Viscum album. Classification (NCBI taxonomy): domain Eukaryota; kingdom Viridiplantae; phylum Streptophyta; class Magnoliopsida; order Santalales; family Viscaceae; genus Viscum; species Viscum album. Next base: position 1,219,477,800 of record OY728166.1, on the reverse strand, counting down.
GAAACCAACTAGGCACCCTAGTAAAGGAATGGCCAGTCCATAGAAGTAAACCATTAAAGGAATGTAAAGGAAGGAAAAATTGCACCCACACTCTAATGCACAACCCTGAAGGAAAGTGTCAAAAAACAATTCTTAATAAATATTGTTATCTAAATAAATAAATATATATATATATATATATATTCTAATTAATTTTAATAAATATTTATTTGTTATTGTTGTTTTTAAAAAAATTATTTATGAATGAATAAATAATTATTAATTACCAGGTGAACAAAAATAAATAAATAAATATTACATATTTTGAAATTAAACTATTAACTAATGAATGAATATTTATTTTTTATTTTTGATAAATTAATTAATTATTAATAAAAACTACTTATTTTTTTATATAATAATTTTTATTCAAATTATTATGTAAATAATATTTATCAGGGATCAATAAAAACACATTATGAGTGACCCTCTAAGAATCTTCCTTAGTGGAATTGGGAGGGAATGCCTAAATTCCAATATTAATATCTAAAACTTATTCAAGGAACCCACATAGAAATAAGAAATGTCTCAATAACAACAACCACAAACATATACTCATTTTGTAAAATAATCCCATTTTTATTATAACTCATCCAGTAGGTTGTGCACACAGTTTATCAAGAAATATGCTTGAAATGTCTTTAATTTACAATCCCCAATGAACTTATTTATACACCATTTCCATTATATTTAATGTGATATTTCCTTTTCTATTAATTTGATGAGAAATTAACTACTATTAACTTGTATGGGATTAATTCATAAACAAATTATATAGTAATAAAATATTATTCGTAACACACCCAGTGTACCCAACATCATCATGAACATATATTTTCATAGTTTATGGAAATAGTTTTATGTGATTGTTTCTTCACATGAATCCATAATAATCTTAGAGTCTAAGGATCAAACCACATATACATAGATAGAAATATCAATGACATACAAACATTTGGAATTCCAACCAATGGGAATATTATAATAATCAACCATCATGGATATTAATAATTAAAAAATGAATTGAGATAATTTATCATCGTATTATGAGTACATACACATAAGAGTAAACATACTATGTTTTAATTCATGGAATTTTATTTGAACATTGATCAACATTTAAGAATATCATCATATCATTTAACGTTTCTAATCATATAGGGAAATTTATATGGCCATATCAATGAGGAATAAAATATAGTAAATTATTATATTAATTCTCTATATAATAATCACTAATAACTAATAATAGTTTTATTAATATTAATTTACCTGAATATAAATGAATCCCATGTACACAAATTTTATTCTAGAACATAAATTCTTCCATTTTTTTGTTACAATGACATCAAATGTATGGGTTCTATAACTTTTCTATTTTTGATGAAACCAATTGTGCCTGTCTGTTTATAATTAATCTATTCCTTATTAGACTGATATATCATATTTATGACTAATTAATGTGAGATTAAAGTTATTTCAATATTATTATCATATTAATCCAAGAATATTTTTGTATTCCATGTATAAAATCATATCCTTATATTTAATTTGTTTAGGGAGTTTAATGAAATTTATACCATGTTTTTCTTGAGATAATACTAATTTTATATCACTAAAATAACTCTATAGGATATTAAATGAAAAAATATTCTATCATTAATAATATTTTCGATGTATAATGGTGTGATGGGATTGAAATAAAGTGATCTTTTGTTCGAGGGAAATATATTCTCCATGAAACATGGGATTCAACATTAAAACCCATATTCAAGGAACATAATGTTTTTTTACAAATGTTTATTAATGATTATTGATATCAATGAAAATAGAGATGATTTTTTGGTTTCTTTATTAATATTTTAAAATAAAATGGATTGTTTTATTTTATTCAAATTATTTCCACAAATATCTTTTATTATGTCAACAAAATCCTATCTTGATTATCCTGAGATTATGTTATACTATAGATAGATATTTCAATTGTGTATTATTCCACTCTACCTCAGACATTTTCTCAAAATCATGATTCAACTCTGGATAGCGTGGAATAGTTATGATGTTACATTAACTTGGTTCATTATTGGTTCTCCATTATACTAGGATTCTTATTTCAAAAATAAATTTATATTTTATTGTCGGATGCCACGCTATATAGTGGGTTTAATGTTGTTAGTTATCAATATGGATATAGTTATGGATATTTTTTTTGACTATTTTACACATTATGAGTACCCTAGGATTTCCCTTATATTGGACTCCAAGATGATTTTCCATGAAATATATTTTTTCTATTTTCTTCATTCATTTTGATTTGATAACTTATATTTGATCATGGATATTTTAGATCTCCTAGTATTTAATTTACCTACAAGTGTAGTTGGTATTTTTATATCCATAGTTCAAAATAGCATTAATGGTTTCTAATTATATAGAGTTCTTCTAGAACAAATCAAGGAAACTAATATTGCTAATGTGTACACTACACCTTGTATATTCTATGTAGATAGTGTGGGGATAATTTTTCTGATTTATTGTCAGGTAATACGTCATCATGGATTATAGTATGGGAATATCAATATGGATGGTTCATCAGTGTTATATTAGAAATAAGTCAATTAAGAACACAATTTTTTAACATTCAATATCCTAATTGGTTATATTGGATTTATTTTTTCATTTTATAGAGGCTTTCAATTATCATTAAAAAAATTACTTAATGTTTATTTATTTTAGGGAAATATAATTTTTGGAATTTCATAATACAGATCAAAACATTATTCTATTGTATAATATCATCCATAATCAACTATTAATAGCCTAGAATGATTGGTGGAACACTTCTGATGTTAATGGAATGTCATCCTGTGATAGTGGTAAATCTAGTATTGTTTACCACACATATCATCAATACTACACAATTATGTTTTCCATAAAATGTAATTTAACAAGGAAAAAAAATTAATCCCACAATTAAGTTAATAATTATCAATGGAATTATTCAAATTTCAAAAGTATAACAACTATCCACAAAATTATTATTTTCCCATTCATAAATGTTTAAACTCATTAATTATCACATATCATTTTAATTCTTATTTACCAATTACCATATACATTATTAACTATATTAATCCATTACTATCAATCAAATAATTATTCTTTACTGAACATAGACTTTTCATGAGTTTTGGAAAAGGATACTATTTAAATTATTCCCAGTGCAACATAAGCGATGACTAGGGTTATCTCGCATGAGGAGCTTATAGTTATTCAATAAATAATTATAATCCACAATAAAAAATAATATTTTTTATCTTAATAAATAAATGAATACTATAAACTATCCGGAAAAAATAGATTACAAAATAAATTACTTGGTATTGTGGTTTGGTTTCAGTTTTCATGATTATTCATATTTGTTGTTTAAATTTAGTTTGATTTTACAATTGTGAAATCTTACCCTTGAAGTACTCTTAATTTATTTATTTTTTATAATATTTTAAATTCCAAATAATAATATTTATAAAATTGAACTCCAAGGCATTCTGTAATCATTGTTGATGACTCAACAAAATGGAAAGTATTGAATCTTATAGAAAAAAACTCTCTCATATACAATTTCGTCCACAGAACAAATCAAAACCATCATGTAAGGAGTTCTCATTAAATTGATGGGAGATAAAATATATTAATAAAATAATATATGCGAGATTAATATAATTTTCATGGTTAGAGATCACCAAAACATTACACTTCACCATTATTCACCACAAATATATTTAAAACATTTACTAATTTTATATAAAATTAATGAAACACCTATATATTCTCCCAAGGAAAAGAATCTGGTTAGGAAATCATTGTCAAGTGTAAGAGGTTAGGAATGAATAGCGAGAGATAGATAAGAGAGATAGATATAGAAAGAGACAAAGTGACTGAGAAAATAGTGGAAGACATGAGGTGGAAAACATTAATTTAAAAATAATGATGTCACAAAGAAATTGAAAAGAAACTTAAACAATTTCTATAGAAGAATAAAAAAATAGAAGAATCTATTTACATTAAATGAGATCCCTCATATATTTATAACCATATAATCCCCTATATTTATAGAGAGAAGAATAAACCATTTATCTTCATACATATCTCATCTTATCATTTTCTTAGTCAATGTTTCCCTTTTTCATAATAATTTATTTGAATCAAAACCGCATATATATGGGTTTTAAAATCTAAATGGAAGGCACCACCCCACCATATGTATAGCACATGTGGTGTACTATATTCCTTATTTTTCATAGAAATTGTGTAGTGGGATACCATAGTACATGCATATTTATTCAAATATGCATGTAGATATCCATCCTTATACGTTTCATGATTATATAACTAATATGGAATTATTTTACCTAAAATATATATCTTTGGATTAATGTTTACAACATCCCAAATTATTATTTGGGATTAATTAATTTTTCATGTGAATTTTCCGGTGTTCACTATTCCATTTTATCCAAGGGTTCATATATCATTTATTATAGAGTTCAATGTTTCCAATCCCATAGTTATTCACACAACCATTCTAGTGTATTACAACAAATCAAATCATATAATTCCTCACAACGTCATTATATTGAAAATTTAATCCATGATACCAGGTAGGTATTTTCATCAATTGATCACATAGTCATTTTTCATGTTTTTATTTCTATTCATTTTAGTATACAGTGTAGTGGTGGTTGTAACGACACAGGGATGCCTCTAATATCATCTGGAGTTCTCCTTATTCCATCCAACATTCATAGTGGATTTATGGGACACTATGATATCTTTCAAGTTATTGGTCCACTCATATTATAAATTTTTGTTATATTATAGAGAACTATATACCATCCATGGAGATTATGTGCTTCATATGTGGATGTTTGTCCTGAGGTCAATAATCCCAATGGATTCGACGACATTTCTCAATCTGTACACATAGTGGTTCGATGATGTAGAGTGTGACAGGCAGTGTAAGTGGAGTTTCATTGTGTGGGGGAGTAGAGTGGAGCTCTCATGATGAATTTTTGGTAAATGATGAATAATAACCACATCACTATCCTCCCACATCAATGCTTTGAATGAATAGGTGCTCGTATATATTAAAATCCACCGTAACAATGTCTCAGAATCTTGTTGTGAGGATGAGCACATGTATACACCTTCATACCCTTATATGGGTTGATTCAACATGGAAGTCCTACATAGTTTATATTCCACATGTTTTTAGGATCCTCTGCACATGACCTTCTCTCCAATATGCCACTCGATAGACTATCACTAATGGGTTTCTTGTCTAGTCATCCAATCATGGACTCGTAATATGTCAAGTGGATTTCGGGGTAGGGGGATATTCAGTTGGCTATATTTTTTTACATAACGTAGAATTAAATACATAGAATCATTCCACTATAATATCATAAATAATATAAAACATCAGTATTCAATAGTTTTTATTCATTTTGAACAATATTAATTCTTCAATTTTAATATTAACATTTTAATAAATCTATTAATTATCTGGGAATATTTATTAATAAAGTTCAATTACCCATAAATGTTTTTAAAAAACATCCATGAAAATAAGATTACAAAAAACACACCCATAATTGAACAATTTATGTTGCCAAAAATTGAATCTCAACATTGAATTAAAGGAAAAAACTATGTTTCCATCAATTAAATCTCAATGCAGTTAAATTGAAAAACAATAAATGTCAAATAAAATTTTTAGATTCTATAAAAAACATCAATTCAACATTTAATTTTATAAAATATCAACCAATACATGTATTTAAGTTTACAACTTTTTAAAGTTGAGGATATTCTATTATCATTCACCCACATTTATCTTCTCATTATTATAACATACTCCTTTTGAATTGGATATCAGGAACTAAATTTTCGAATATGAAATTAACAAAATTTCATATAAAATCATAAGTACATTATAGTTAAGTCTCTAATGACTCTGAGGAATAGGGACTATATGGATTTACATGAAATAAATAATATATAAAAGAGGTGGTTTATCTTATAATGAAATGGTCCATCTTGGGATGGCTAAGGCTCGGGTCCCTATGAGTTTATGGCTATCATGTTAGCCATCTTTTTTACCTAAAATGGTATTAAATACTTAGAAACAATGAACCATAATATTATAAATAATAACATAATTAAAATGTCAACACTATTTTATTCATTTTTAACTATATTAATTAGTTAATTTTAATTGACCAAATTTGTCTAAAATAATAATAATATGTTAATATTGATTAAAATGAATTAAAACCCATAGAATTTTTTTTAAAATTTTCATAAACATTTGGGTGAATCAATTACCTTCACCAAAACACATCTCCTTCTCATGCTATTTTCTCATCATTAATTAATTCATTCCATATATATATCTAGATCACAACTAACATCATCATTATAACTATTCCATCCTTACCTATTTACAATAAAAAAACATTTGTTTAAAATATAATAAATTATATTTTAATAAACTTTCCAATTAATTATTGTTACATTTATTAACTAATACCAAAATGTTTTACCTTTATTAAAAACTCATTATATAACCCATATTCACATTCATACCAAACATCACCTCTCATTTTTTTCTTCAGTTGTTCATTCTATATTAAACATACTATTCTAACTGTATAAACCTCACTATAGTACCCCATATTTAAAAACACTAAACCTCTATATTAATTTTATTTAATAATGAAATAATAAAAAATTGTTATAAGTATAAATATATATATATATTTTTCATAAACTATGCATAATAGTGTTTCCCCAACCCTAGATAATTTATCATATATAATTGAGTGAATATTTTGTACTTAATTAAGAATAATAAAGCCGAAACATTTCATACCACCAATATTATTAATAAAGTGACAGCTTGGAAATCACCAACTCTAATAAGAATCTTCATTAATTTCTACGAGGAAGAAAAACTCTTCATTATCTAGACTCACTGTATTCTATCAAAGATCTTCAATGAATATATAGTTGATAATTTATATTAACACTACATCAAAAAAATTACATAATCACTTCTCATAGATTCTCATCAAAGGGAAAAAGGATAGGTAGAAGAGGATGAATCCCATGGAAGATCTCTTTATGGTATAATGTTGGGAAAAATAAAAATATTAATTGAGTGGAAAGAGAGGCACATGAATTTATAAAATAACTGGGGAAATATAAAAATATGGCGAAAGGATGTACTCACAGTTAAACAAATTCATTCTTTATAATGATGATGATAATCACACCATGTAATTTATTTCCTATTTCCATAAATTTTCCTATCAAACATAATTTGCCCCATATATAAGAAATATATCCCTTCTATATAAACAAAAAAAAATTGACTAGACTACATTGTTTTTTAGTTCCCCTTGGTAACCAATAATCTTATTCAAACAAAATATCAAATAGTATAAAGACTTTGAACTATGAAGAATTCATGGAAATCATGATGCATGGAGAAATAATCCTCAATTTGTTTTATATTATAAACTAAATTTAAGATAATGTAAAAATGTATCTTATAAATTTTTACCATTCTACTCCCACACTGAAAATCTAAAAAGATGAGGAATATTAATTTTAGGTGACATATATTCTTGTTTTAAAATCATATAACAAAATCAGGTGTAAAACATCTCTGAAAAACATCAATTTCTTATACATCCCCTAAAAAGTTCACATTTTTAAACAAATATATTTATCATGATTATTTTTAGTTTACTTATGAAATGATAATACATTATTATATCCAAATATATAATATTTATGAAAATTAAATAAAATATTTCATATCATTTTTAATGACTATCCTAGTTACTTATTAATAAATTTTGTGGAAATTCCATAAAAAAGATGTAACACATTAAATAGTCATTAATGTATCAAAACTATCATCGATGGTATCTATCCAAATATTTTATAATGGTTTATCAACAAGGAGAAAACACAACCAATGAATAGGAAATGATAAAAAAAATGGAAATTAAATTCTAAATCATTGAATATTAAATTTTGATAATAAAATGTATTTATAGACACTATAATATCTCATTTTACTCTAAAATCATTCATGTATATCATATATTATTTATTTTATATATAATAAATTTTGGTCATTAGAAAAACATTTGGGTGATGAATATTATAAAAGAAATGATTATAAATATTTATTTAATGTATAAATGGATAATAAACAGGGGAAAACTTTTATTTCCTAGTAAAACTAACCAAACAATAAATTTTATATCACTAACACTACCTTTTAACATATATGCCAATAAGTTCTCTATGTTTTCTAAGGTTCACACATTATGAGTGGATACATAAATCCCCGTAGTTATTCACTACAAACCCCAAAATATATCCCATAAATTGAAAAAAATACTTGTGTCATATAATAAATAAAAGGTTGTAAATTACCTCATACATCACTAAATATCGAAATGAATGTATCAAGAATGCATAAAAATAATCAACATCTTTGTATATGTTCAAACCATTCCAATAAGACATCCAAACATAATTTTATCCTTTCACGAGATGTGTAGAAAAACTAGATATCCATAGAAGACTATCTCAAATATAAAATACTATTAGAAGAATTATATATCATCTAATCATGATGGGAAAATTTCCTTAATATCTTTTATATCCTCTTTAAGTATCTTTCCATGTGGAAACATTCAATGGGAATATCCTCTATATAATATCCTTAATGAGAATTTCCCTCAAGCATCTATATAGTATCCTTGACTGTTAAACCTAGATATAAATTTTAACATGTTATGTGAGTAACAATATCTATGTCCCCATTGGTCCATGCCACTACATTCTATTAGTGAATTAATAATATCCCACATTAAAACTGATATACAACTGATATCATGTGGAATAATAAGAATAAAACAAGAAAACAGATATTAAAAAGCAAGAAATAATTCGAGACAAATGATTTTACAAAAAAATTCCAATTCATTACTTACATAATTAAATAGAATAAAAATCATAATAACATATAGAAATTAAGTCAACATATTTCTAACATATATCACAATAAATTTATAACAGCACAACTAAACATACTTTTGAAATCATGATCAAAATAATAATTAAATAATACAATATAATGGACAATAAATTAGATTAAAATTATTCAACATAGTATGGTAATAAATTAATAAATCGAAAAACTATTGGCTAACCCAAAATTCATTACATGTAAATTTCAACCAGAACAGTAAATTACGTCATACTCCATCACGTTTCGTTAACTATATTTTCCCTATGAATAAGTTTTCTACATTAATTCAATGATATTGGACTAATATTTATGTCACCCCATTACTAAAATTTGTATCTATGTGACAACTCTATTTCTAGGTTCTATATTGTTATTATTAATATCATATATTATTTAATTTGGTATTTTTGGTGTTATGTGTTAATATTTTTTTAACATATTTTAACCGTTTTTATTACAATAACTATGTTTGATATTATAAGTATTTTAATACTATTAATAATTCAGGGAAATATGATATTATTATATTGTTTATTAGGTTAAAAATTCTACCCCCCATGTTTAACAGGGTGTCATGTGACCATAAAGGCCAAGGAGGAGGGCCCTCCCATTATTTCCTTTTACTTCATATTCCCTCTTTACTTAGGGTTTAAGTTTTTGTTGAGTTAATATATCCAATTATATTCTATTTATCCATTTTATTTATCCTCATAATCTACTTCTCAAATATATGAATGAGTATTTTAAATTTCATGTCTCATTGAGGCATGTATATTTATAACATGGGTTTTTTCATATTAGTTTAGATAGCGATAACTGAATATGAATTCACTACGTTAAAGTCTTATTCATCATTAAATCACTATTTGGGAAGAGTTATTCAACTCAAACCCTATATGAATCCCTTAATTTTAAAAAAGTAATAAATTTATTTTTCTAGGTTTCAATGAATTTTGGAGTGGTTATATGATTTAATAATGTAATATCTTGACCTTTCCCATCTGAACTATGACCAACATGATGAACCAAATGACTTCAATCACGCCTCCTCATATTCTAGAAGGTGTCAACTAGTTTCCCGAGACTACAAGTAAATGGGGAGATACTACTCTCTCTACTAGAATGTTACAAATAATAGTGAAAGTATTAGTAATAAAAAACAATATAATTTATTAGGAAATTACGAACATTATTGGTATGATCCAACCATATAAAATTATATAAATTAGAATAATAGTATGTGATATTACTATTACGTCATGAAATCATAAAAATTTTAAACTCACTTTTACTTGGATGTTAATATGATATTGGCCATAAATATACAAAATAAATTAACTGACTTCAAAAATGATGTTGATTTGAGTCCTCACATGGTCTAGTATTCTTCTCTACACTATATCTCATCTCAACCATCATCTTCTTGTCCATTTCCTCTAAATACACAATTCATCATGAATTCGACATGCGCATTAATATTCTGTGTAGGGTGTCATCATAACTTATTTAACCATAATGAATGACATTCCTAAAAAAATATGAAATATAGTATTTCCTATAATATGTGGCATAGTAGTGTTAACATATAAAATTAACTATTCATCTTTAGGTTCCAAAAAAACACTGATGATTAATCATACATGTATCAACCATTTTGTTTGTTGATTCTAAACATGTAACCTAAATATAAAAAGGGTTAAAAATTAATCCACAAAAAATTAATTAGACTGTCTCATGATTTACAATTTTTATTACACCCATATCAGAACAATAAAATTTATTAGTTAGAATTATATCCAACTCATGGGTAAATGATATCACCAATGTCACTACACCCATCAAGTTTCTTCCCTGAACAATTATTATCAATACACTCAAGCATGATTATCCACAATACACCAATTATCATTACAAGAAAATCTAATAAATATACTCATATAGATGATAATTCACCCAATTCCATGAAAATGATTAACAATGGTTATAATTACACCCATCATAAATGAAATCAATAATCATGGTTGGTTTTACACCAAAATGATATAATAAGAATAATATAGTTAGTAGTATATAAAAATAATTTCACCAAGATATAATCAATTAATATTATGATCAACTATAAAACATAAATTGAATATATTTATGTACACCCAACTATCATAAACAATAATTTTCTATATTATTGAATGAACATCTTTTGTAGGGAGTGGGAAAAAAATTTCATTTTCCTAATGTTGTAAAAAGGCTGACAAGGGTTATCTCACTTGATGATCTTTCTAATTTGTTCCCCCTCTTGATCTAAAGAACCATAACTACTGTATTTTTGTTGTTTTTATTTAATATATGAAATAATTGTTTTGATAAGATTAGTGAAATGTTAAAATGTAAACTAACATGCAATAAAATAATGTTATTAAAAAATAAATAAAATTTCCTTTGTGGTTTTGTTTCTGGGTTTCATCATCCTTTTTTTGTTGTTTTAATTTAATTTGATAGTTTAGTAATTTAATAAAACTCTTAAAACAGTTTAATTTTATTAATTATTGAGAAATAATAAATGACTTTATCAAACATAATTCCACATCCTCTTATAATTTTGGGTGATGAAACACAAAAATAATAATATGAAAAATTCCAAGACATGACACCATCATATGTAATTTCATCCCCTAAACATCTCATTTTCACCATGGGAAGATCATATATTTAGTAGAAGAGAGGGATCAATATAAAAAAAATAAATGAAATTTTTTTTAGTTCATTGTCTTTGTGGAAAATCTCTACACATTTGCACATCAATATTTCTCATCAAAAAACAAATGAAAAATATGAATTTTTATGATTAATGAAACTTAAAAATCACATACCTCTCCTAGGTCAAATATCAATTTAGCCATTAATATTTTAGGGTAAGAGGTCACTGTGGCATATAAAAGAATGAATAGAAGTAGAAAATAAAATGAAAAAATAATACAATAGAGAGATTGAGAGGTAAATAAATAGAAAATATTAAAAATTAAAGAGGGGGTTATTAGAGAACAATAATATATAAGAATGAGAGAAAAATTATATGATATTGAAAATTATACACATATCATCTTTAAATAAAAAGAAGAATAATATGGTGATGGTGAAAGATGAATCATAAGAAAAAATGGTTTGGGGTGGGAAACAGTAGTTTGAATTAACATGAATGAGTTTTATTTATTAAATATGAAATTAAAATTACATGATAATTAAAATAAAAAAAATAAATAGGGTGAAAATAAATATAAATAGAGAAGAAAAATGAAGTAATGTTGGATAGAATTAGGTTTCTTATCTCGTGGGGTGTGAATCTCATGGTGATGTGGGATTGACATCATTTATTAGAGGCAAGGAGGAACCTAGGAATCACTTTGGTGGTAAAGAGGTCTATATATATCCATCAAATCCTTGGATGTTTGAAAGATTATATTTTAATATCATCCATGAGACCAGGATGTGTCAAAATGGAAACACCTGTGAAATTCGGGTTCTTAAAAATATCTTATGTCCTTAAGTTATGGTATTCCCTCCCTCAATACATGCATGGAATACATAGAGGGCATGGATTTAATGGTAGTATAATGGTGAAATAGATTTGGTGAAATGGATGTGAGTAGCGGGTAGTGGTGAAATGTAGGATATCATATTCTATATGTCCTTCACATTTATGGATAAAGCCTTGAAATGGATCATTGTGATCATATGGGTGTATCAAGGTGACACATGCTTGTCTTAGGGGATGGTTGTGATGGTCGAGGCCCACCCTGAATTTTAGTGGCATGACCATGGAGGTATCAATTAGTTTCTAGAGGTGGTCAGTGAACCCAACTGTGGATGTGTGGTGAGGAGTAGTGAAGAATAATAGGTGGGAGTATGTTATTGTGGGAGCACAAATCCAATGCATTACAACACCATTTTTTCACCATAAATGAATCATAACATTAAATAGAACTATCCCACATCAAAATAGGAATTTTTATGGATCCCAAGTTTATGTCAAGATGAGGGATCAATGACTAGATCACTTAAATTGGGGTGGGATCTTAGAAAACACTTGCACACATGCATGCGGGCTGCACCACATGAGACCCAAGTGGGCGTCGACCCAAACCCTATTACACATGGGATTAATCCCCCGTGGGACACCAGTGCATGGCCCTGAATCCCCTATTAATGCCTACATCTTGTTATGTCCCTCCCCCGGGATTTAGGGACTAGGTTTCCCTCCATTTAGGGTTTCCTATATATAATAAAACCCAATATTTGAGGGCTGAAATTGGCCAAATGTTTTGAAAATCCTTTTTCAAATAACTAAAAATAATACTTAAAAAGATTTAATTCCAAAATTCATATTTAATAATTTTTATTCATTAAAAACACATTTAAATTAATAATTTTTAATTAAAATTAATTATTAAAACATTTCTAAAACATGGGTCAATTCATTGTAATGGTTTTAAAATCATGAAGTTTTTTTTTAAATAATTTCATAAATATAATAGTGTGTCAAATACCTCATCACTTAAACCATGATTTTACTCAAGAAAAATATGCCAATATTTAATATCAAAGGGAAAAATATTACAATTATAAAAATTTTAATGCAATAAAATATCAATGTTTTTCAATGTTAAATCAAAATTTCAAATTCCAAACAAAATATGAATTCAATTTCCTATTTTTCAAAGAAACAATCCACTCAAGTATTTTAAATTAGCCCTTTTGAAAAATGGTGGAATATATACTTTAAATTATCCAAGATCCATAATTTATTATTATTAAACATGAAAATTAATAATTTACCTCACCATTTAATCTTTTCTCTAATTACTCGTGATAATAAATCAAGTAGAGTTATGCTCATATAATAAGAAAATGATCATTACCCATAGGATTGTAAGTGAAATCCCAGCTACACATTATAATGAAAAAAGCCTATAAAATCATTTTGTATTTACAATTAAAGGTCATATGGATATGAGGATTATGGTTTGAAGAATATTATGTTATAATGTTAATGAACACACAATTTTCATTGGGAATTAAAAAAGAAAATTTATTTTTTAATGCAGAGAAATGATGGCCAGGGCCGTCTCAAGTGAGGTGATTTCTCACTTGTTCGCTGATATAATCTAATTCACTATAACTACTAATTTTTTTTTGTTTTTTTGAAATAAATTTTTATTTGAAAAATATATGAAATTATAAAAAACTAAACCAACATGATGTGATAGAATGTGATTAGAAAAGAAATAACATAGCCTTTGTGGTTTGGTTAATGGGTTCCATCATTATCCTTTTTTTAGATTTTTTTGATTGTTTAACCATGAAACCAAGATTTTAAAAAACTATTAGTTTTTTTAGTGGTGTTAAATCATTATTTCATTTAGAAATATAAATTCCACCTCTAACAGTAATCATGGTTGATGGAACACATAAATCGACGGTGTGACATCTTCGAAGACCAAATTCGATCATATATCATTTCATCCACAAAATAGATCAACTTCCTCGTATAGTGATCTTAATTTTAGCTGAAGTGAGGGAAATGATTTATTTAATGAATTGAAATTCTTTTGTGGTTAGTTCCATAATTTAAAATTTATATACTCATGTACTTCAACCGTACTAACTAAAATCTTAAAAAAACATAATAATTGAAGAACATAACGAATGGTAACACCATAGAACACCCGTGTACCAAGCCTTGGGTTAGACTCTCATTTTTTAGAGAATGAGGTAATGGTGGTAAAAAGAAAAATAATAAGAAAAATAATAATTAATAAAAAAATAAATGGAAAATGGGTGAGTGAAGAAGAAGAAAAAACAACCCAATAAATCACAAAAAAAGAAGAAGGGAGAGAGGGAGGAATAAAGTAACAAAATAAATAAAAATAATAAAATAGTTAATACTAAAATTAAAACAAAAATAAGAATAATAAGAGTAGGAATATTAATTAGGTGGATAAAAACAAATTTAACATGCATGAATAAATTATTTATGAACTAAATTTAATTTCATTAAAAAACTAATGTAAATAAAATAAAAATAAAAAATGAAAGTATAAAGGAGAGCACAAATCAGCCTTGGGTAGTATCCTCTCCCACTATGTGGGTATGGACTCCCCAAGTGGATGTATATGATCCTTATTTTATAGGAAATAAAAAACCCTCTATATTATTCGAATCTCCACATATCCACAGAGATGTTAAATCAATATTTAAGGATTCGAGACCAAGGGTGTGGAGTTTGAAACACCCAATGATGAAGGGTGTACCTATTTGGAGTTGAATGGATTCACATGAGGAAACATGGGATGGATTGTTTGTGTCTCATATCCCTTTTCATATGGTGTTTATAGTGAATGGGATTGATGTTGCAGTACCATGTCGCTTATGGTGCACGACTAGTGAGTAAGATCAGCAGTGGAAGGTGCAGAGATCCTCTGATATCCTTTTTCATCTGGCCCTAAAAATGGATAGATGAAGCTTGTGATTGTTTTGGGGTGTCCTACTGAGTGTTCTTGGGTGATCGTTGGTGATGGATGTCATTGGAAGTGCATGTGAGCTCACACTAGAGATTTGGTTGTTTGATAATGGGATTCTCTAGAGGTGTAACAGTGGTATGATGAGGATGAAAGTGTTATAATAATTAGAGAGTAGTGGAGGCTTCTATTTGTGTGAGGAAGAGGTGAATCTGATATGGGTTGATAAAGGTTGTCTTAAAATGAATAGTAACTATAGTTTCATTTTCATATATAAAAAAAAGAGTGTGGGGGAGTATATGTTTAAAATGAATTCACTCTCATCACTGACTTAGAATCTCCTAGTGGGGATAGATTCTATATCACCACATAAACATAAATGGTTTTAGCCTAAAATGTGTGGCCTAGGTATGCCTTCATTGCTAATATACAACTGAAAAACTGATTACCTACAGTCTAACCTACACTGTACTGAACCATGGTGAAACCCTTTTGCGGCCATGAAACATTCTACTTTTTTTTCTTGTCTGGCCAGCTCACATTGAATTGGTTATGTGTCATACTAGCCTATGTTGAGTTATTCCTTGGCATTCCATATTTGTACCTAAAATTACAAATAATTTAATATGAAAATAGTTGGAATATTTCATAAATACTTGAAAATATATTAAATAAAATTTCACAACACTTGAAAATCATCATTCGACATTCTTAAAATAAATTTTAAATTACGGAAAAACAAATATTCATCTTCATTCAAAAATTAATTCATTTTAATATATTTTGATACCCTATTTATATTTTACCACAAATTTATAATACATTTTAATACATGGTTGTTTCGATAAAAAATAAATTTTTAACTATTGAAATATGTTTAAAAACATGCATGAACATTATATGCGTCAAATACCCCCACACATAAACTGTGATTCTGAAAAATTATATAATATCAATAAGGAATTAAAGGGGTCAAATATTATATGAATATTCAAAAATTAAATTGACTAAACAAAACAAAATTATCATTGGTAAATAAAATTATCATATTTCAAAGATAATATCAAGTAAATTATATAATATCTAAAGAAACAGTTATATAATGTATTCTACATTATCACACTTGAAAATTATGGTACATAACTTATCATTCATTAAATTTACATAAGTGATTATTATTAATAAGACAATTGATTTTCTACCTCTCTCTAAATATTTTCACTCATCACTCAGGAAAAAATGAAAATAGATTTAAGATTATATCATGAGAACATTATTATTATCCAAAATAATGTAAAGGAACTAATTTATAATCTTTATAAAGGAAAAAGAATATAAAATCATGGTGGCATGATATTAATATTCAAATTAATCTGAGGCTTCATCATGTTAGTATTTAGGGTTTTTTAAATTAAGGCTCTTGGATGAGGTTTATCACATAAAGTTTAAAGCATGAAATCTAAGGTAAAATTATATTTAAAACATGATTTTAAAAATGTATTAACTCCCACTTCCCCAAATATCAATGTATATTCATGATAAAACAGTCATGATGAATGGTTTGTACACCTTGAGAATTTTTCTCTGATTTATACATTTTTATTTTTCTAAGAACACTTTCATTTTCTCTTCTTTTTCAAAATTTATTCTTAGAAGAAACCCCATATCCATCACCTAACCTCATAGGATAAAATCATCATTCCAATGATGGTGATTTTTTTATATATGTTTTAATTGATTCCAATTTTTTCATTTTTTTCAAGAAGTGAAAAAATTAAATGTCCAATGTAATAATCAAATGACCATTCATATTTCCAGAATTATCACACTGACACTTTATCCTAAAATTACATTTCATCACATTCATCATGACTCCCTTCACCCCAAGTCATCAAAATTATATATAAAGAAAAAACTAAAAGGATATTTGGAATGGATAAAAATGGTTTCAAACATGGATCATTCCTAACAAGGTCATTCATTTTCTATTTGGGATAAAGAAATAGCATTTTAATGGTTTTATTTCAAGTATAAGGGATTTTAAAATGATAACTCTATAATTTTATTCTATATTCATAGCTTTTACATATATAAAAAATGTTTTAGAAAGTGGAATTCCCTATGAAAAATCATGAAATGTACTCAAGAAAAAATATGATGTTCATGTGCTAGAAATCATCTTGGGAATGAGAATATGATAATGGAAATTCACTCAAGTCATTAATAACAGTAACAAATCTATTTACATGAATTTTATAAATTCATAGTATGAAAATTTTATTTAAATTCCATTTAGATGAATCAACTAATTACCTTAATTCATGATTCCTCATTTTATTATCAATGATTAATTTTTTATTTAATTACATATTTTAGTTATTCAAACTCATTAATATTGAAATATAAAATGTCAATCATAGGACTCCTAAAAAACTCTTGTCTAATATATAAAAAAATTAAATCATAAATTCATGTATGGGTATGTGATTTCATGTTGAATTCTCAAAACATTTTGTTAAAAAAATATAGGTGTTCAAATGAAAATTAGTAATGTTAACCACCTTTCCCAGGAATCTTAAGCCTTTTCCACCACTTTTTTGGGCCAGATTCTTCCATTATGATGCAATAAAATATAATTTGCAAATTAAGAACAAGGTTCATGAAATTTATAATCCAAAAGATAATATGGAGTATGCTGCTTCCTAAACTAAATCCTAAAAATAAAATATAAATCCTTGAATGAAAGTAGAAAGATAAATCATGCTATGATTTACCAAGTTAGATCAAAATATTTACTACCACCATAGAGAAGTACCAGCTATTATCTGTAGTCTTTCGATGGGTAGAGTTTCATGGATTTTAACCACCACATGGTTCCTTTCACAATATGATCTTCTTTTTTTGTTGTAAGGAATGATACATGGATAGAGTATTCTAGATCCTCCCCTCCATAATTATTTATATATTTCATAGAGGGGGTATCTTGATGTTTGAATCATCATATTCCTTGGTGTGTAATTGTAAAAATTTATCATTTACCAATGTTTCCATAGTGCGGGTTGTGTGAATTGTAATATAAAAAGTAGGGTTACAATGTATTTTTAAGTAGATATAATTTAAACATGAACATTGTAAATTAGAATCCCCCTATTACTGTTAGAACTCTCTATCTTGATTTCCTCAAGCTCAGGTACATTGGCATCCACATGGGATTCCCATAATGTATGTTTATAAAATTAGGGATAATTATGTATTCCTTATTAGATGAACATATAGTTTCATTATCTTCCTCTAAGATGTGGATTGAATCGACCATGTCTGAGTAATCAAATCATCTGAGAGTGATACTCAAATAAAATAGTATAAAATTAGAAAAGAAATAATTCCAAATAATATCATCTGCTTCAGCTATTTCATTTTCAATAACTTCTTCAATGGTAAGATCATCATAATGTTTGATTTTAGTGGATGGAGGAATATATTCTTTCTACTCTATCCTTTCTTCAAATTCCACCACATTAGTGGTGTATTCCTTTAATGGACCTGGCTCTTCTTCTTCGGGGAGATCATGTTTTTTCTCACACTCTTTCTTGTTTTCATTCAAATATTTTTTTATCTCACACATATAGATCAAGGTCTATTTGATCAATTCACGTAGAAACACATTCAATTTATCTTTCCATTTTCCCTTCAATTTTTATTCATCTTTTCAATGTTCTTGTACCTATGATGTATCATACATAGTCTATTCTTCTTTTTTCTCTTTCACATATGAGTAATAGTACCATGAATCTGAAAAATTATCATTTGAAAAAATAATTTAAAATTAAATTTTATGTTTTATTAAAGAAATACAACATTACGAAGATGTAAAAAATAGAAAAATATACCAATACTAACTAGATCGCCAGAAATGGTGCTAGTTCTGAATGAAAACCTATCATAGGGAATATAAAAAAGAATTTTCTTCCCAATATAGCTCATATAATGAATAGATTAGACTCACATGAGTATATTTCAAAATTGTTCACCTACTCAATCTAATTCACCTAAATTACACAATTTTAATTTTTCTATATTATAAGAAACCAATGGAAATATCTGAAAATATATAAAATTTTATAATGTAAACTAACATATAATGATAGAATGTCATTAGAAAAAAACAACATCACCTTTTTGGTTTAGTTAATAGGTTCCATCATTCTCCTTGTATGTGTTTATCTTTATAATTGATGTTTAATCCAAAAATATTGCCTTAAACTAATATTATTTTAATAAAATATGTAAAATATTGAATTCTCATTTCAATCTTCATTCCACCTAATCCTATAATCATGTTTAACAAAATACTATAATCATGTATGTCATTTAATCAAAAAACTATTACAACGTAATTCCAAGAAGATATTATGTTTTGTGTAAGGGAAGGAAAATAATTAATCAAATAATAAAAATGAGTTTTAGATTATTATTATAGTGTAAAAACATCACACTCATTCACATAACTCTTTCTCACAAATAAGTCAAAATAAAACATAATAATTTACACACATAATCAATAGAAACATCACTTACCACCCTAGGAAAAGCCTTGGGTTTTACATACATTTTGATGGGAAAATGACATGGTGGTAAGATGAGAAAGCAAGGGATGAAAGGGCAGAAAGAAATGAAACAAAAATAAAATGGATGAGAGAATTAGAATAATACATACACCTGAAATGAAAAAATAGAATAAGAATAAAGAGAGGGATGGAAAAAATAAAAAAATAAAATAAAAGAAATTAAAATATTAAATTACTTAATTCTAAAATTAAAATAAAAGGATGAAGATGAATGAGAAGATGAATAAGAGGAATGGAAATTGGGTGGAGAAAACTATTTTCAATATGCATCAATTAATTATTTATAATATAAAATAAAACGGCATAAAAATAATATATTACAAAAACCAAATAATAATAAAATATAAATTGAAAGGAAATTAGCATTTGGCATTGGGAAGCAGCCTCTCCCTCTCAATGGTTGCAGAATCTCAAAATGGATGTTTGTGCTTCTACTTTTATAGGAAAAGGACATGCCCTTAGTTTTACTCAAATATCACCGCATTCGTAGAGATCATCCTTCTAAATTAAATATAGTGAGACCTAAAGGGAGGTGTATGAATCATCATATGATATCTTATGTGTCTTTTTGGATTGAAAGAATTTCACATAGGGTAGCATGGGTTGTATTTTTCTAGCTTACCTCCTCATGAACGAGGTGTGTATTGTGTATTGGATCGATGTAGTGGTTATGTGTACCTTATAGAGATTTGATGGTATAGATGTGTGATAGTGATGGGTGCATAGATCATCTAATCTCCTCCTTCATCTGACCATGGAAGTGTCTATAAGAAGCTCAATATGTTCTTGGTGTGGCCGGTTGAGTGTCCAAAGGTGATTGGTGTTGGCAGAAAGAATTGAAAGTAGAGATTATCTTGAACCAAGGATTTGGTGGAAAAAAATTGTCCTCCTCTAATGGAACACTGGTGGAAGGCTAGAGATAATGGTATAGAAGGCGGTCGAGAGTGGAGGTGGATTCAATATGAGCGAGTTAAAATCATGGGCAATGTGGGGAAATAATGTATATCATTAAATTAATAGTATCATATGGTTTAGAAACCCACATAGAAACATGACTCTAGGAGAGAGCTTATTTATAATGAATTCCCTATCAGCCCCAGCTCAGAACCTCACAACATGAATGGGATGTCACATCACCTCACACACATACATGGGCCATTCCACACATGTGTGGCCTATGTTGGACTTCTCGCTACTATGTAATTGTGTAATAGGTTTCTCATAGGCCAAATATACCGGAAGAATCCCCTATATCATTCCATTTCCACAAAGAGGACTTCCTCCTACTATTCAGGGATGGATAGATCTCCTAGAGTCAATTAAGTGGAATTCTAGTATATGTTATGGGCTTCCTTGGAAGGATATATTTTTACAGAAAAATCATAAGAAGCTAATTTGAAAATACCAGAAAAAATTCTATAAATACATTAAATAATATTATTTTATGTTTCGTAACACTATAAAACCATCATAAATTATTCTAAAAATAAATTTTAAATCAATGAAAAAGTAGTTTTAAAATTATTTCAAAACATTATTCATTTTAAAATAGTTTAAATCGATATTAATTTTCCCAAAAATTTGATAAAACATTGGAATATATGGCGGTTTAGATAATAAAATCCATTAAAAACATTGAGATATGTTTACTAATGTGCATGAAATTTGTGTGTGTCAATTAACATTACATATAACACAAAAAAGCAATATTCAAGATTAGAAATACACCAAACCTTATATTGATAAAAAAAATTATGTTACTGTATGAGAGTATGTATAAAATTTGTAAAAAAATATTTTCCACCTTGAATAAAATATCAAATGACATTCTATATAAAAACATCATGGTCTAGTGAAAAATGGTTTTTATCCTTCCCTACAGATCATTACACATTATATCTAGTTTATTAAACAATAGAAAACACTTTATCATATGTTTCAATTCCATTTAATGAAACAATCATTCAATCCTTATTATAATAACCATCCCCCTATGAAGGAATTTCAATGGGGACTTATCCTATTATAATACGTCAAAACATAACCAGGGAACCCCCTAAAAGGACTCATTCCACTTTTTCATGTAATATTTGAAAAGGTTCTTTTCCTTAGTGACCATGACATTGAGGACCAACACATTAAACAAAAAAATGTTCCTAAACCATTATTAATATGTAAAATATGCCCTGAAAAAATATAATTGTTTTAATTAAATATATTAAGGAAATATTGATAGGTATTTTTTTCACAACACACATGAAACCCATATAGTCCATAAATAAATAGTATTTAACATCCACCTCATAGTTGCAATATAATTCCCCGGAAATTTTTTAATAATAAATAACCTTAGGTGGATGAAATTAATAAACCTAAAATAAACCCTTAATTAGGGGAATTCTAGTCATGAATAAAGATAAAATGTGAGATTCATTTATTAAATAAAATATCATTCATATTTATATATAAATAATACTATTAGGATAATAAATACATAAATAGAGGATGAAATGTAAAAGTAATATAAATATAAGAGAAAGAATCAAAGTGATATTTAATTGAAGGATGTGTGGCCTAGGGAAAAAAGGGCTTCATTTGATTATTATATAAAAAATACAAATAATATAATATTAACTATGATAATATATAGGGTTTTACATGGTAAATTATACCAAATCAGTTATTTTCCCCAATTCCACCATATATTTGGTTTCCCTTCCATTCCACCCCCTCAATACTTGTATTGACCAAGTACTCATAAGAGGGGACTAAGTACATAGTGACATATGTAATAAGATATATTTGTTTTTAGGGATCCCAACTCCTTGAATTTTAACCACATCCTCTATCAACCCATTCAATGGCCTAAAACCATTAAAATATGGATTATTAATAAAAAATAAACCAGACCATCACTAGGAGTATATATGTCAATACAAAATAACCATCATATATTAACTCATCCATGAAGATCGTTAACAAGAATCATTGGTGAAAGGAAATATTACCATTGATTTAAAACATCCTCCTTACAGTCTTAAGTGTTATAATATGTATTCATGTTCCACCACAACACATATAACAAATGTAATTTCTTCCGATGTTGAATCATATTTTTCTGGTTTACTATAAAAACTGTTCATTCATTGGAAAATGTATTAGCCTCCATCTAGACATCTCCAATGAAAATTATTTCCAAAGGGTCTAGTTCATATCTCCAAATCTATTATATACTTTTGTTTTCATATATATAATAGAAAATATTTTGAATAAATAAACATTTTTTCATAGTATTGATCCTCATGATAGCCTTAAACAAACCGATGAACTTGAGAACTAGATTTCCATAGATTTGTACCTACCTGTATCCCAACTGAGGTGATATAATAAATAATACTCATTATCCTACCTTAAATTATAGAGGTGGTATCTTTGGTCAACATGTAACCACTACCTACTCTGATGAATTATAATATAATATGAATTACCGAGATTTCAGGTAATGTATCCTACATGATAATGAAATAAATCATATATGACTATAGAAGAATTAACCAGGAAGGATATAGTTGACCCAAACATTTATAAAAGGCCTAAAAAGTTTACATTTGAATTTATTATTGATAAAATTTACTATATTCGAACTATATATGAATGAGACGAATATTCTAAAAATTGATGAAATCAACAGAATATTATCGTAAAATTTATTCCTATACACAAATAGTATTCCTAGAATGACCATTATCCAAAGTATGACATGATGTACTCAAATGCAATTGAGTAGCCAATTATATATTCAATCCCATCCAAAAGAGAGACCTAAATCTCATACACCAATCAAATATAATACTCCCTATACCACCATGAAATTGAACAATATCTTCAATATATAATCTTCATAGATCATTAAAAAACAATTTCTCTCTGAATTATAATAAATGAACCAATTTGTTTTACTTATTTACTATTACTCATACCACATAATTTACTTTGTGTGACCTTTGTAACCCCAATATTATGTCTATTGTAACATTATCTCTTTTCCACTTAGGAAAGGCTAGAGGGTGAAGAATACCTATGGGTTTTTTGTGATCAAGAACAAACTATTGAGAGAATACACACCACAATATAAACCCTAAATATCCCTCCTCATCATATGCTTCCAATAATACATTTTAATGTCATGATATGTATTGGTCTTCCCAAGGTGAAATTCCTTTCTTGAGTTCTGTGAGACTCATATACATTCCTAAAAAATAATCATAGAGACTAAAACTAATAAATATGTGAATAGGATATTATCATTATCCTATAAAAATTCATATGGTATCACCCAAAAATATATACTATCTCCAATAACTTGAAATCAGATATGTAATGTTCACTACCCTTTACCCATTTTAAGAGTATGTACGTGATGTAACAAGTTATGAGTATATACTATCCTATTGGATCTTTAACATTAATATGAATCTTAGTGAAGAGTCCCATAAACTGACACCCACTACCAGTGTTATAGGAATCCAATTTATATTTATTTATATGATACACATCATCCATAATGTAAATAATCACAAGGGTATACACCAACATAAAAATCATTGGGATATAGGTAATAGAGACTACTCCTGTTTCAAAGTTTTTGGTCACACAAAATAATATATTAATAAGGATCCTATGTTCAACATAAAATAAATATTTCTATCCCAATATGAAATTATTTCAATATATTAGAAAATAAATATATGTTACTATCTCAATATTTTGTATCAGGAAAACCCTCTCATGAATCCTTAACAATACAGACCCATAAGATACTAATCACCAATATTGAATAAACACTTATACTATAAAATTTCTAGATAAATTTAAGTATTTTTTTTACTAATTATGAAAATCAAGTAGGACCATGATTTATGCATTCATGAACCTCCATTCATCTACTCATGGGATTTATTATAAGAGTCAAACCACTTAAACTTCACCCATTTCTTCGTCGGAGACGTCATCCATGCTACTGGTAAATAGAAGTCCGGAATAAATATAATTTATTAACTATATAATCCCTTAAAGAAATGGATCTCAAAAAAATTATTAGGAAACACTAAACAAAACATGGTATTATTCAATTTAAAGAATATTTATATACACAGCTAGTATATGAATTTCATTAAGAAGTGAATTTTTTTAATCTATAACTGATACATTTAGATCTTAGAAGAAACATAATTCTTCTATCTATGCTCAATTATATCTCTAAATATTTGGAATAGACGTTACTTGATTTTTAGTATATCAAAATTTCATAGAAAAACATTTTCATAAATGAATCAAAACATATATTGAATTACCTATGAGTTGGGTCCATCAAGACATATGGTGACTTATTTGACCCAAATAGAATCATGGTAATCTCATATAAAACATTTATACTTATAAAAGTATCACTAATAATATATTATGGTCCCAATAGAAACTTGTGATATCTAGTGCTAAAATAAATCTGGGAAACCCAGTTTTGTCCCCTTTTACATTCAAATAAATTATATACCCTTTGAAGACTGTATATTTTCTTTAGTATCACATGGTTAAAACATTAATAATCAAAAAGACAAAAACAAAAATCCATCAACCTTTTTGGTGAATATGATAAGATCACCCAAGAGGTAAATGAAAATAAAAATAGTTTTTTATCTTTAGGGTTCTCTAGATGTGATTTTAGACTTTTAAGATATGAAAAATCTCTCATATTTGGTGAAATTTATATAATATTGAAAAAAATAACTAGATAAATTATAAAAATGACAATATTTTTGAAGAAAAACACTTTAGAAATGTTTTATGGAAATCATCTGGAAAAGTGTTAAAATTGGAGGAATGTTTATTTTTCTTATCAACTCAAATAAAAAAATTGAAAAAATTTAGAGTAAAATATTTCCCAGTTTTTGACGGTCAATTCATGAATGGATATCTTCTAAACCTCAAACCATGATGTATAAACAATAGTCACCTAAAGGGGATGTGAAAGTAGCATATATCCAATAAAATTTGTTGTGTTATCAATACAAATTCATCCAATCCATTTTAAGGGATCACAAAAGTTCCAAATATATACAAAAAATAAATGTTATATATTTTCAAACTAGTAAAAAAATAGGTTTCCTACATTATTTTTTAGATCGTTTTTAAAGTTAAAATTATTTAAGGTGATGTGAGAAACATGTTTTTTAACATTGGATATTATAACTGATAGTAAAATTATTATTTCAATGAATATTTACACCAATTATTATATAATAAACATAAATTGTGACATTAAATTTGGATTATAAAATATTATTTCAATATGATTTTATAATTGTTTTCTTATATAATTGACATGGAATATGATTATTGATGATAGTTATATAATAAATGAATTGAAAAACAATCAATTTTTTTAAAATAATTCTAGAATTTTACTCTATCTGGTGAAATTAAAGGATGAAGAAAAATAAAATAAAATAATAACTATGAAATATTCGAAAACAATCATAAAACAATAAATTGTTTTTTAAGATATTCATATTCTCCATCAACATATTTTTCTTCATAGAATAGGTCTCATCGGTAAATTGAAGGGGTGACATTGAATGAATTTTAGACTATGAATAAATCTTTTACGTTTTAATTCCATTCGATGAAGGATTCATCATTATAGGAAGAAATGAATGATTGATCAGTGTGTCAAAAAATAAATATAGTCATAATCAATTAAAATCTTTGAAAATGTATTATGAATATCCTTATGATATTCAAAAATAATAATTGTTGGAATGACAAGAAATATAAAAATAGTTGAATCAATGGATTAATGATGATCGAAAGACATGTACATCAAAAGAATACATATAGAGCATGATTACATATTAATGACACTAAAAAGGTAAAAAATAATCATAGTTTTTATGTGGAAATTTAAATTTTTAGAGATGTACTATACAAAATGTAATTCTGCATTGGTCTAATGTGAAATTTCAATAGCCATGTTAGTTATCTTATAACAGATAAGAAAACCTGTATTTTTATCTAAACTTATATTATAACTGATGTTTAAAATATATTTTCACACATCAGTTTTAAGATAAAATACATTATGAATTCATTTTTAACATCACTTATCTTAAAACCTATGCTAAAAACTATTATGGAATCTTTTTTAATTTTATATTTTTAAATAACCAATGTTTAAAAAAAATCCATAATTTATTTAAAAGATAATGTTAAAAATTATGGGAAAATGATATTTTAGGCACTAGTCCAATATCCACTGATCATGATTTATCATACTAAACACATTTTAATTTAAAATTATTTCACCCCAAAGGGTGTATAAGTGGTCATTATATTAAAATAAAAACATCACCACAATCTCTAAATTAGTATCCAATAGAGTAGATAATAATGAATTTGAAACATAAATTTAAAATAAAATAGATTCGTGATTAGATTCCTCTAAATACACTACTTTAATAGTCATTAGACCATTTCAATGCATGACTAGAAAGTACTCAATAAAATATATCGTATTTATTCCACATAAATAACCATATACTTTAGAACCCTGGATTAATTAAGTAGAATAACTCTATTATGCCTACATCAACTAAGAGATATAATCTATTTTATATCTTGAGTGTATAGAGAAACTCAAAATTCAACAATTTTGTGATGCACATGACTATGATCTTGAGCATTATGTCATAAAAGAACCTCAAACTCCCGATGCATACAGATCACTCCTATAAAATCACTGTAGTTTCCCCAGATGCCTATGTAGTTAAAAACTATAGTTTATTAACAATACTAAGGTTATAGAAGAGTAATACATCACATTAGTGACACTTAAATGTATATATTCCTTTGGGGAAAAGAGTTAACCATAGTTAAATCTACTAATTCTACAATTCATCTAGAGAAAACTATAAAACAAGTGACTCATGGTAGCCAAAGATCAAATACTAGTCCCTTTAGAGGGATAAAGTTTCATTGAACACCCTCCCTTGATTAGTTTAATATTTTATCTACGGGATTAACACATAACCTCTGAAAATGAATTTTGGGAGAAGATAATCACCTACCCACAAACTAAGTTCATCTACACTTTATAAAAACACATAACCACGGTAGCATCACATCCATGAAAAATTAATAGTTAAATGTAGAATCGATGTGAAATATGTTTTATAATCCACCACCCATATCTCCCTATAGGTAAGATGTATATATTCTTAGACACACATTTCCCCCAATGTAATTATAATGAAATTATTATAGAGAAAACCCAAAAATAAATAAAAGATAGCCCCATACACTATTCCAATTATAATAATTCATCTAATTGGTGTCTAGATTTTCATTATAATAGATACATTATGATAATATCCATCAACACAGGTGGTGTCTCATGTTGACTAATGAAATATAGTAATTAATCCAAATATAACTCATCAACTTATATACCACCCTCACTCAGGAATAGCGGTGGATGTTACATCTAGAAATACTAATTCAAGTCAGACATTAATATCTCAACTCATGGGTCCTTGAGATCTATATACTTTTAAAATGTCCAAAATCTCATGGATCTACTCATCCATAGTTTTCCTATGAAAAAATATTGGCCCAAAATTTTCTACAGGTATAGAAAGATTTCCCCTTCCTATTATAAGAAAATTAGACATTATTCAGTTGTAATAATATTTAACTACCAAATAAAAAACTCAAAACAAATCTATCACAGTTGTTTATATGATAATTTCGGATAAGATATAATGAGAACCACTTCCCACACCCATATTTACACTTCCATCAATATGAGGGTCCCATATAACACGTTT
Organism: Viscum album; assembly: GCA_963277665.1. Taxonomy (NCBI): domain Eukaryota; kingdom Viridiplantae; phylum Streptophyta; class Magnoliopsida; order Santalales; family Viscaceae; genus Viscum; species Viscum album. The sequence continues at coordinate 1,219,448,624 of OY728166.1, read as the reverse complement.
ACTCTCTAACATGGCATACCCATGCTTTGGATAGAAAAATAATCAAACATAGACATATATGAGAATTATATGTAACCATAAAAATGAAAAAATAAATCTGGTTTATTCATGTAGAGTACCACCAGTAACATATATAATAAATAATACATGACTTAAAATTTCGGGTTTAATTAACTGAATGATGTATTTTTTACTGATTTTAATCACATTTTAGGATATGAATGTGATGAATCATTGTCGTGCACACTCCCAAAAATATTTATAGCTAAGTGCAACACCGGGGCAGACCTAGGTCGTTATCTTGAGGAGATATTGTGGTCAATCAATCACTTCTTTTAATTCACATTTTTATATATATATTTTTTCTTTTTCATGGAGGATGAGCTGAAAATTGAATACAATGAATGAATGAAAATCCATGCCCTTGATTTTTGAGAGGCACATGAGTCATAAATGAATGTACAATTAGGAATTCAAGCTCATCTCTATTTTTTCATTTTTATGGAGAAATGGATGAGAAAAATAAAGCACAATCAAATGATAACACATTCCCAATTCTCTTATTGTCTACTGCCCAAAATATTGACACACACATGGAACCACCCATAAATAATTCACATCACAATGAACGCACATGAAAGATTCTTCCCCCACACTCAAACATGAAATAACCATGAATAAGTTCTAAAAGTGAGTGTAGGTAAAGACAAATTGGATTGTATTGTGGCTTAAACCTATAAGTCAATTCATGGAATCTAAGGTCTTACAAAGGATAAATGTAAATGTGGGTCTCAAGATAAAATGTGGCTAGCCAAAGAGATGCCTCAATCAATTCAAATATATTCCATTAAATCCAAAGCTTTGAAAGGGAATATTCAATAATTCTAGGTCTCACACAAAATACTTGTTTCCCTCAAAGAAAGTGTGGGTATTAGAAAGAATATGTAAAATTTGTTTAGAATACCTCACTGGATTGGAAAAATATTTTCAGTCAGTGTTTCATGGTCATGGATTTCAAAAAATAGTCAAACTCATAAAAATGATTGACAATCCAATTTAAGAAAAATGTTTTCATAATAGAAATTATTTAAAATTAATTATTTCAAAAATAATTTCAACACATTCAAAATAAATTGATGTGTGAAAAGTGATAAGAATATTAATTAATGCTCAAAAATCCTAAAAATATAATAAAAAAACGAAAAGCACACAAGAAGAACTAAGCATGTTGAAACTCCCCCACAAATAAATTTTACTACCCCTCATTTCCACTCATAAAAGTATAAATATAAAAGAATAAAAGATAAGGGAAGGAATGATACAAATTGTGGTTATTTTTAAATTGGATTCCTTGAGTTAAGATCCTAGAAGCTACCACTTTAAGACTGCAGGAAAGTAATTAAAATAAATAAGAAAAATAAATAAAAAGAATTAGAATAGGAAAAGGAAAAATATAATTCTTAGTGTAGACCCCCAAGTAGGTTCTAGATTATTACTGCCCCTAGTAAGGTAGTTTCAATGGATTATCCCCAATCAGAAGGTGGGTGTGGTTTCTTTGAGATAAACCACCTCATTTGACTTTTCCTGGTTTCCCTGAGTATACACCAATAATGGAGAACCTCATAGAATATAATAATGTTCTTATCCCCCGAGAAAAAATATAGAGATGATTTAAGGTCTAGAGTGGGTGGGGAAAGAATATAGGGGTGATCCATGTGAACTTCTATGGTTTCCTTCCCCGTATGAAATGAACGTTCATGTAGAGAAGGTAGTCGCACCACTGCCATCTTCTCCAGATCATCCTCCTTGATCACCACTACTTCGGTGGTATCTTTCGTATCATCCATGGTTTGCTCCATTTTTACTATATCAAAAATTTCAGGAAAGGAGAATTTAGAAAAAAAATTCAGTTTGAAAAATACTAAAACACGATGAATCAATAAAGAAATCATCCCTCTCATGTAAGTCATCTTGGAAATTGATCTCTTAAGGCATGACCATTGGAAACCCAATCTCATCTGGTGAATATTTTTCATTATCCTCCAAATCAAGAGAGAGGTAGAATGTTTCTTATGTTTCATCATCAAGTATGGGAAGATCTTTTTTCAAGTTATCTTCAACAATGTTAGTCCACGATTCTTCCAAAAAATGTTGACCTCCCATCAGTGCATCATTTAGAATGTGTACATCATTGACCTCCTCGAGAAATTTTTGAGTGCGAGATGATGTGATTTATTCTTTTAGTAGATCCTTCTAACCTACCATGGGTTCTTTGACATAAAAAATGACTGGTGAAATCTCTTTAACTACTTCTTCTGGTTCATGTACAAGTTCAGGTTCAGATTTAGGTTTAGGTTCAGATTGCTCCTGGGATGTGCGTACATATTCAGAAATCTATTCTATTCAGCTCTCTAGTTTTTTAACTTTATCACTAATCCTATGAAATTGAGCATCAAGTTCATTGAAAACATTTTCCAGCACCTAATATTGTTCAGTTCTTGAATAATAATTGTAGATTGGATACATCATGGAAATTTTACTTTTTTTAGATTTTTTCAATAAAATAAAAATCTATACACAATGTGAAAATTTAAAAAGATAAGTAAACTACTGATTTTCTTCCCAGCAACGGTGCTAGTTCTGACTCACGCATGTCGTAGGGTGTGGAAAAAGTAATTTAATTTTCCTAGTGAAGTATAGAGGCTGACCATGGTCATCCCACTTGAGGAGCCTTATTAGTCATTTACTTAATTTAATTCACATAAATTACATTTTTTTTGTTTTATATATTATGAAATAAATGGAATTTAATAAAATAAATGAAATTCATAAATCAAAATAATCTAAAATTTAATTCTAAATTACCATGAAATGTTAAACATAATGTAATTAGAGAAGAAAGGAAGTTCTCTAGAGAGAACATTCACAGAGCACCTTCATTGGCCAGCTTCAAACATTCTTAGTAAACACACTCCATCATATGTGTGAACACATTATTATACCCTGGATATGAATGAAAAGTCTACATAGTGATCACCAAGAACACCCTCCATCCACCTCCACAATAGAGGTAAAATGGTTGTAGATTAAGAAGTTAATCTTTAGACAACCACAACGAGGATTACACCCATTATAAATCATGCATAGAATTAACGCAAAGAATATTTGAAACATGTTCATGGGTTCAAGAACCTGATTACTCCCCTGGGATATTCCTCGGATTAGTTACTCATGATCATGAGTTTTATAGTTCACGATGGAAAGAATAGAGGAAGAAAAGAGGGTGGATGGGAGGACACAATAATAAAAACAAAGCATTATTTTATTTAAAATCTAAATGAAAATTGATAACTAAAACAAAAATAAAGAAAATATATAAATTAAAAATAAATGTGGAAGAGTTGTGGCAGGTCTCTCTCGGTGGAGATCTCCTCCTTGGCGCCTTGAACGAATGGATGGAGAATGGGATGATTTAGGAAGGAGGTGGGGGCCTCCTTTTATAGGCATAAATTTGTACTCCTAATGATTGCGCATTCTTGGCCATTTATATGGTCGTTTCACATGATGTCACCTTCTTAAAAGTTTATCATAAAAATGTTGGACATTCACCCTCCAAATTTCATCTCCATTGGAAACCGGATGGAGTTATTAATTTTTCATTTCTGATTGCTATTTCTGGGAGAAACTTCCAGGAAGGCTCCTCCAAAAGTATGTCATTCGATGGCCTCCTTAATGACTTCCAAACATCCCTAAATTTGTAGTCCTATATATCCTTGTGCTATCCTAGGTGGAAACTCGTCATTTGTATGTGTGTAGGCCATGTTTTCGTTACGTTATGGTGGTGGGGTCCACGCTGTCAGCCCAAAAAAATATCCAACTTCAATGAATGCTTAGGCCCTTTAGATGGCCGAATCATCTCCTGGTCCAACAGAAAAAGTTTAAGGAAATAAAATCAGGATTCTAAAAAAAATAATTACAAAATTTGTTCAAATATTTTCCATGAAATGTCTAAAATACCCATGATGTAAAAAAATCTTTCTAAAATCCAGAATTATTTGTTTTTCACATTTAGGCTCAAAATAACACTAAAACTTAAAAACGTGACAATTACCAAACCAATAACACTATAGTGGGATTATAAACAATTATTTACAGTATAAAATATATGAAAATGTGAGCATTATCATAATGTTATATGAATCCCAGTTTCCTAGAAAAATCGTGGATATAATCATCTTGGACCCTCATTCCAAGATCACCATACAATATAATCCATTAATCCCAAAAATACATATTAAGAAAAAAAATAAACTATGATAAAAATTAAAAAAAAATAACCCCTGTGCAGGTAAAATAGAATTTCCCTATACTGGGGTTCGATACAACCATGTATAAGTTTCATCGAATGTTTGAATCTCAACTTACACCCGTATACCTTATTCGGAATAATAATTAGTAGAAAAGAAATTTTATTACCACATAATACTTCCCAATCCAATCTTACTTGAATAGTTTCAAAATCGGAGGTTCCACATGACCTCAATCTCTCCTCCCAATTTACTAAAGGTTTCTAACAATATTTGAATGTTTATATATAATGTGGGGAGACTATTACATCTAGAATAAATATCCAAAATAATATTAAAAATATTAAAAATACCCTTCCACCAAAATTTATAAAAATGTATTAAAAATATATTTTATGAGACAAACCTAGATAGTTATATAAAATATAACAACCAATGGGATAAAACATTAATTTAAAACTATCATAAAAAATTAAATAATATTTGTAACACCCTAAATTTTTTTTACTTGAAACTTTGGAAAACATTATCTTCCAAAACTACATACTAAATGAATAAATTCCATATTTTCTTGAGATAAACCATTACAATAAAACATAAAAATTTAAAAATTAATTGAATACAATTTGAATCATCAATATAAAAATAATATTATGAATAAAACCACATATAAATAAATAAATAATGAACTAAAATCTTCATCATTATGTCTTTCACTAAGAATCATATCACTGGTCATAATGATGAAAGAAATAAAAATAGTTGAAATATAATACAAATTTAAATATAGAAATATTGGATTATGATGAAGGGATTTTAGTAAATCATGTATGTTCATATATATTGATATTTAATATTAAAATTATATATATATATATATTCATAGGATATTTTTCTATTATATATATGGTCATTGAATATTTTTTCATTGGATTTATGGTCATTGGATAATTGATTATAGTGTATAAATGTATCCAATTGGTTTATTGAACATTTTATAGTCAGATGTAAAAAATGTGTTAGATAAGAGTATTTAACATTTAATTATATTTAATGAATTTTTTAAAATTGAAAACAATGGATACTAAATGATTTTTGAAAATATTAATTATTTCTATCAAAGTATTTTTTTAGTGCATAAAAGATTTTATAGAGACCCAATTTTTTCTTTGTAAGACTTCAAAATATTTCTAAGAATATTTCCGTATCAAGGCGCTAAGAAATCATGAAATTATGTGTTCTAATGTGCCCAGAATATATTATACAAAACTATTTTGTGTATTTATACTATCCACATGACGTTAATGAGATTACTCTTAAACAACATCTGAGATCAGAAATATGAGTCCACTGTTGAGTCCCGAATGAGGTGTTTACCATATGTGGTGTATAAATTTTTTTTGTAGAGGGACTTATGTGAGAAAAGTCACCCAAGGGAAAAACATAAATAAATAAATTAAAATTAATTATTTTATCTCAAATTCAAAACCCCATAACATTTTAATGGGGAATCAGATTGGAAATATGTGAGTGTCATTGAGTTTGGAATAGGGCGTTTATTATAGGTGTGGCATAAAATGAGCGAGCGTAGTGGTTTCAAATTCCACAATGAGCAGGATACCTATAAAATGATTTTCAAGGTGATGGATTAGGATTAGATCATATTTCCCCTCTCTGAATATAAAAACATCCCTCTCTCTCAATATATATACATTCTTCATTGTTCTTTGATAGATCCAGGAGCGATCTCCACCGAAACATTGGCAGATTGAATCTGAAGCGCAATGATTGAATTATCAATGCTAAAAGGATCTTTTGAGGTAGGATTTCATTCTGTTGAAGCTATGGTTGAGGTTTTATTAAAAATTTGACTGTTGTTAATTGATTCATCATTTAATTTGTCATCATTGTTGGAAAGATGGACACGACCATCAATCTATGCTGTAAATCGTTTAGTTTCCTCCATATTCTTAACCATTATTTGTGGGGATCATTTTAAATATTATTTGACATGTAAAATCATCAATGTATCCTCAATTGGAGGCTGGATCTATAGATATCCTATCTTGAGGAATCCACAATTGGGTTTGAAATAATTTTTGGACCCCTGGTGTGGTCGTAGTGGCCCTCAAAAGGGTTCAGTGGAGTAAACCCATAAGTGACGATAGGGATTTTCCCACGGTAGCAGTGACGCATGGATCCATGCCAGTTGGGAGAGCTAGCGGTGAGTACAGGGTGGTTGCGGGGCTCTATTGCGGTTTACTGAGTGGGGTTGGTGGAATCTGGTAGGGCACTGTGGTCTGTGCGGTGAAACGATGTTGGGGAGAGTAGGCCGAAGAACAAGGGGAGGAGAGAGCCGGAGAAAGGGGTGGCGTAGCAGTCGTGGTCGGTTGGTAAACAGGGGACGAAGACCTGCGCTTCACGGGTCAACCATGTTGACACAGGGACAGGAGGAAGACCGACCACAAGGGCATATCGAGGACAACTGGAAGTGTTCAAGACAGAGAGGAAGAGGGTGATGTAGGTTGGGATGTGGGTGCAGGCTGTCACATCAGGAGAAGGTGGTCCGGGCTGCGCGCTAGGCCGTAGTCCATCTACAATAGGCTGGGTTGTCCGGAGTAAGTTGGTCAGGTGGACGGGGCGGGCCAAAATGGGTTGGACCATTTCAAATCGAGACCACGTGGCTTTTAAATACATATCTTCTACACCACATGTCCCTATAATTGAGGTGAATCTTTTAAGACTAGTTCAATAATTTTATGACATGGTCTCGGTGTTTAGTTGCGTGAAATGCTTATATTTAATAATAGTAATTTTATTATTATTATTTATAAATCTTGTGTTAGACCTATCATGAAAACACGATGTTTGTTTGATGCTCCGCCTGTGGCGGTGTGACCCTTGTCTCCATAGGGACCTTTCCAGACTAGTTTTTGGGATTTAATCCATATTTGAAGAATGGGCCCCATGAGGCCTGTTTTTCACCCATTTTGTTGAAATGTAATTCATTCACCGGTTATCCATTTTGGACAAATGTGTAGTCCATTTCATGTGATTTTTTGAGAGTATTTCAATGATTTGATCTGTTTCTTCTATTTTCAGGTTTAGGAATTTTCCCCACGGGACATCTTTCATGCACAATGTAGTGACATTCGAATTTTCAATCAGATGCCTGTTTGGGGTGAATAAATATCCGATCATGAATGTCTTTCTGTAGTGATCACAATGACATGATCCATTAACATTCATAGCCTTATTTTTGATCCCATTAAATTTGGAAACCTGAAGGGAATATTTGAGGAAGATCGTTTTGACGTGTTTGAAGGGTACCCCAGGATAGGGTCAACCACGACTCTTGTGAGAGTGGATAAGACATATGAATAGAAGTGGTGAAATGTTCTTGGGCCATTTGAGAATGTGTTCCAGAATAATTATGTTTTTGTCCCTCTGGATCAACGTTGAGCGTCATGCAATTATTATCCTTTTGAATAGATGTTTCAAGTACTATTGGAGTACGTCGGCACTCCTAGGGATACTTAATTGCTATTTGGAACCCGATAATTGTTAGGTACACAACCGGGAAATGAGGTGGGGCCAAACACTATGTGGGACCAACATGCATCATGTACCACATTACAATTTATTCTATCTCTCATGTCTCATTCATTTGGACCCAGATTCTGACATGTTAGTAGCCTATCCGGATTATTTTTCATGTTGGATGCAATAGTGCCCACCGTAGTGGATTTTGAGATATGACGGGAGTATTTATGAGAATAACTCTTATTCAGGGTGACACCTGATAACTGCAAAAATATTTTCCCGAGTGATACCATCTAACAGGGATGAAGAGTGCTTCTCAATGATTTTCCTTGTGGTACCATCTAGTAGGGATAACCATAGCCATTTTGGGCTTTCCTCTTGCTGGGCTGCGCAACGTTCCCTGATGGTAGTTCAGAGTAGAAACCTCCTACCGAGATGAAGATGGGACTTATATGAGACTAGAGTAGAACCCTCTAGCCGGGTTGGGGATGGTTACTCAATGACACTAGATTATAACCCTCTAGTTGGGCTGAGGATGGGTGCTAAGTGAAATTAGAGTGGAACCCTTCAGCCGGTCCAGGCATGGTTCCTCAATACTGAGATGGCCTATCAATTGTGAGGGAATGAAAAGGTGTTCTTCGACGTGATTTTGTACTATCCGAAAGGGAGATAATTTTCCTAAAAAGATGCATCCTTTTTAAGTGAAATAAAATTGTATGGGTGAGAACAATCCTCCCAAAGAGAAAATTATATTGTTTTAAAGGTGGATCCCATTTGACATGTAGTATATGGCAGACCTATGGGATGAAAGGAATAAGAGGTTAATTCTAGGACTTTTCGCCACTCACTTTTCCTGGACTGGTCTTGTGAGATGGATATCCTTTTACTCCCTCTTTTGGGTTTCTTTGACTAAGCATACATATATTCTATTTCTAGTACCCACTCCTTGGGTTTTGGTTACTCTCATTCTAGGAGAGGCGATGATGCATGGGAATACGCCATATGGAATTCGTGTCTATATTCTAATGGTTGGATGAGTATACTCTCATAATATAGGTAGTGAATACATGAAAAGAAGTCCATATTATCACCATTTCTAGCTCATTGTGTTTGGGTGAGCATACTTCACTCCTTTGTTGGTGTAATCTGCACTCATTTACTGTATTATTTTACTGTTCCTTGTTATCTATACTACTCCCCCATTAAATAATTCTATTCCTTCTCCCTTGATCCTTTAGGGCATCCAACTTTGTGTCATTATACTCACCCATTCTTGGGTATTTCTAGCACTTGGCATTCCCTTCAAGATGAGAGACAATTTTATCATGAATTCAGAGGAACTAGGGATACAAGTTTCTTAGATAGTGTTATGTGTCTTGACATGGGATTCCGGAGTGGGGATCTCCCTAGTGAATTACAATTTTACATATTGCTGGGTTGTGGCACTTTTTTGGTTGGGTGTGTATTTTTCCCCTTTCCAATTCAAATGTACTTTTCTCTACTTGTACTGTTTAGTGGTTGATGCATGTTTGTGGTTTATATATACCAGTGTTGTATGTTGTTTTATTTTCCCTGTATACTATTTTCATTGAGTTGGCTCTGTGTGTGTGTAAAAGTTATTAGGATAATGGATCCCCTAGTTTTTTTTGACTTCAGTGCTAGTTTCCAGCCCGTGGCCAATGGATTCGGGCTTGGGGTAGTTGTGGATCGAGATCTATCTTGTGTCGGGTCATGAAAAATTAGTTTAAGAGGAGGTTATACCCTTTCGATATTGTTTATATGTTCCCCTAAAATTTATTGCATTTGTTTAGGGAAATAGCGTTGAATTTTCTCAAGAGTGTCTTGAATACCAGAGAGTCTAGTAATGGTACGGGGGTCCACATATCATTTGAACATGATCCTAATTATCCACTTACAGACTCAGAACCCTAAGAAACATGTTGTAGGGATCATGGTACATAAATTATATACAATTGATACATTAAATATCCTTCTTGAGTTAGCTCCACTTTGTAATTGATATATATATGTGTGTGTGTGTGTGTGTGCTCATCTCGCCATGATACTCCTTGATAACATTCATGATTTCTCTAGGAAAACAACCAGTCCTGATACTAGCTCTAGTTTGTGATGATGACCCTAAGAGTGATGAGGCCATAGTTCATAACCAACCATGCGATATCATTTCTCCTGGTGGGAACGTAACATCACATCCACCTGTTGAGTAGTAGATAGACCCATCATTGTGGTTTGAGGAAATACACAGGATGATAAAAAATCACAAGTTATAGTGATAGAGAACATTCAAGTTACATGGTGATCTAGACCCTCAAGCAGGAGAGGTTTGATTAGAGTCGGTGGTCCATCCCTTTAAGCAAGAATGAACACCGACAGATCGGACAGTGGCTTTTGAATATATCCTTTTCCACGGATTAGTTACGCGTTGGTGGAGATTTGTTACTCAGATAAAAGATGAGTTGAAACTTTATTGGGATGATGTTTAGAATCTATTTTATGAGGAGTTATACCACTACTACGTGTGCTTCATTTGTCTTCAGGATCTTCTCCAGTTTCAGCAGGGAGGGATGACAGTGACTGAGTATGCGACTAGGTTCATAGACCTTGCACACCAATATTTCGACATGATTCATAACGGTTACTTCTGAGCATGAATGTTATCGTAGGGAATCATTATAGATATATGTTATATCTTAGTACCCTTGTGAATCCCCACATATTTCTGGGTTCTAGAGTAGGTATTTTTGATAGAGAACTTTATTTCAGAGGGACCCCATACAGCTAGTTGCGAAAGTGTGTGTAATATAACTGAACAATTTTTAGTAGCTAGAAAAGTTTTAATAACAAGATCTCAACATTGGATATATTATCATGATATGACATAGGCACCAGGTCAGCCCAAAGAGGGTCACTGTGATGCTTGTGACAGGTGAGGTTACATGGCACAACATTTCCCGACCAGATGTGTTGTGAAAACGTGGCATCAAGTTGGTGGACCACCATGGTAGAGACTACATCGTGATAATAGTGGTCCCTAAGGAGGTGTGATGGAATTGGAGAAGGAGTAGTTGGAGGTGGGGGAAGACAATATGAGGTTTTTCCACCACTACTAGGCTGCCCATGTCATGATTAGGAAGCTAGATGCTAGGCCAACAAACAACCAGATGATTTGGGCATCTATGATCCTTTAGAGAACCATATGATAAAAGGTAAACCTTGTGTCTTATTTGTATTTTTTTCAATTGAAAATTTTAGACACTATGTAAGGTACTCTTTTCTCCCTAATTAATGCTTGAGATTTTAATAGGTTTACACAGTGCATAAGTGTAACCCTGTGATGGTGTTGTTCAATGTGGCTTCGAATGCGTGAGGAAGAGAAGTAATTCCCACACTGAGACGTGTTTTTGGGATGCGATAAAAACCATGAGGGTGAGTCAGTGCCTCCCAATGTGGATAATATCGAGGTGTGGTGGATAAACACCTTTGACTTGTTCATTCAGAGTAGAATTTTGTAGTGGAGTGTTGGAAAATATCCTAGATTTTCAAGTGGAGTAGTTTTGTTTGACCTTATTTTTTCATAGGATTCCACTATTAGGACTGATAGAGTACATTTTTGGGGATTACTCTCCTTCAAATAGAGGTGAAGAAACATGGGGTATGGAACATGTTTTCCTTTTAATGCATCTTGTAGTTGTATAAGTTTACTCACATTCCATGTTCATTGGTACCTTGGTTGATCAATGTCGACCATGATACAGTAGTTATCCTATACATGTCGAGGTGATAAAGACCCCATTAATAGAACGACATGACTCGCTATCTAGATCAGGAAGTTTGAGAGTAGTTAAATTCTCTACTGTTGGCCCTGGTGAAGCCAGAGGTTATAGATTTCCTTTAGTAGATGGTGTTGAAACCTTTGTTTCTCAAGCGTGTAACAGATTCTCAGTTTTGAGGCAGCAACTGTGAAATAATGTCTTAGAAATATCATTATGCATTTCAGTAGATGTATATTCGGTAGGAGTGAATAATGAGGACCTTTTGTAGGAAAAAAAGATATTCAATTCATTATGTAGGATTATTGATTTTTTCCTAGGGAGACAAATCTATCCCCTTATTTTTTTCAGGTCATTCAAGATGATGAAATGCATGGTGACGTTTCCTACCACCCTACCGTAGCCTTAATAGATGGATTTGGTGTGAGAAGTCTTCAACGTGTTACAGGTGATAAGAAACGTGCATGTTCCTATAGACGTCATCGATAAGAGCAGAACTTATGAGGACATACCATCCTTTTGGTTCTTGTATTGAGGTAGTATGAAAACATACAGGTTATACTGGTATCACGTGAGCTTGATGCGAGCATAGTATTCCAAGTAGTTTTCCATAGTTTTTATTTTTAGGGATGAAAATATTGAAGGAGTGAATGAATTAGTAACCCAATTTTCATCTTATAAGACATTCAAATATTTCTAGGAATATTTCCAAAGTTAGGTGCTAGGATGGAATAAATTCTGAGTCCTTGTGCATTGAGAATGAATTATAAAAAAATATTTAGTGTTTTTGTACTATTCACTTTTTAGAAATTGAATAAATCTTAAATGGTAGCTCGTTTAAAAATTTTAAATCCACTATTGAGACTAAAATAAGGAATTTAACCTTAGTGGAGTATAACTTTTGTCGAAACAGGACATCTGTGAGAAAATTCCCCTATGGAAAAAATCATAAATAAAATTAATAAAATTAATAATTTTATCTCAGAATCCAAACCAAAAAAATTTTGAATGGGGAGTCGGATTAAAAATATGAGACTGCTGTTGTGTTCAGAAAGGATTTTTTTTCTAGGTGCGACATAAAATGAGAGGGCATATATGTTTTATACTATGCATTCAGAGGGCTCCCTATAAATAGAGGATTAAGGCGATGAATTACAATTAGCCCATAATTCATCTATCTCTTTACAAGAATCTCCCCTTTTCTATATTTCTTCTACATCATTCTTCATTGGATTGATGAGAGATCTTAGTTTGAACTTTTTCAGATAGAAGATGGAGAAAAACCATCGAATCTTTAATGCTGGATGGATCAATAGTGGTAGGATTTCATTCCTTTGTACAAGTAGTTTAAGATTTAATGGAAAATATATTTTTTGATAATTTTTTCATCATTTTATTTATCATCATTGATGACCACACTAACAGGACTATCAATCCATTCTAGAAATCCTTTTATTACATCCATATTTTTTAATCATTCTTCATGGTGTTTGTCATATGTTTTATTCAACAAGTCATAAAATCCTCATAGCATCGATAAAAGGATGGTTCTATGAAGATATCATCCCAAGGATTTTAAAACTGGATCTGAAACAATTTTCAAATCCCTAGTGTGGTCGCGGTGTCCTTCATAAGGATCTACCTATGTAAAACCATTGGTTGTGGCCGAAGGCGGTGGCAGCACATAGAACCCGGATAGATGGGAGATCCAACGGTGGGTGTGGGGAGGTTGTGTGGCTTTGGTGCGGCCGACTGAGCAGGCTAGGTGGAGGCCAGTGGGGAACTAGGGTCGGCGCGGTGTAACAATGTTGGGGAAAGCGGGATAAAGACAAGTATTAGATGCAACGTAGAGCTGCAGGTAGCGTAACTGTCAGGGTTGGGAGACTACTAGTTGACAGAGACCTGTGCTTCATCGGACTACCATGTTGACTCAAGGGTAGGAGGAGGATCGACCATGAGGGTAGGTTAGTGTTAGCTGGTGGAGTACGAGTGAGCGAAGTAGAGGGAAATGTGGACTAGGCCTCGGATACAAGCTCCTTGGTTAGTAGAAGGTGGGTCGGGCCTTGATCTGTGTCGTGGGACTGCTACAATGGGTTGGCCGACCAGAACGGGTTGGCCTAGGAAGATGGGTCCAGCCATGGGATGAACATGTCAGAATTGAGCCCACATGGCTTTCAAGACATATCTTCTAAACCGCGTGTCTGATGGATGCGCCGTCTATGACCATACTTCCATCTAATAAAGTAGAATATTTTACAACTAGTTTAGGAATATTATTTCTTATTTACCTATGTTCAGTTTCATGAAACTCTTAGATTTAATAATAATAATATACTTCTTATAATTTGGAAATCTTGGATTGGACCGATATTGAAAACATGATGTCCTTTTGATGCAACGATATTGGCGATATGATCCTTGTCTCCATGTGGACCTTTTAGGACTACTTTCAATCTTTTAATCTAATGTGATAGTGTGTGCCACACAATGACTCATTCACAAGCATTATGAAGAAATTATATTTTTTCATGGGTTATCCATTTTAGAAAATTGAGAATTCGATGACATTTTTTTCAAGAAGAATGCCATGTCGTGGTCCATTTTATTTGTTTCGGGACAGAGGTCTGGTCCCCATGAGATTTACTTTGATCATATTGCAGCGACTTACGACATTCCATCAGATGTCCATTTGGGGTAAATAAATACTCGATCTTGTATGCATTTCCGAAAGGGTAGTAATTGAGTGATCCATTTGGATGGGCAGATCCTTGTTTGTGATCTCATTAATTGTGGAAACATGAAAGTAATATCAATTTATATTTAGAGTCTTTTATAAAGGATGGAAAATGAATGATCTGTTTCGATGTACGAATCCTTGTTTGTTATATCATTTAATGTGGAAACATTAAATGAATATCAGTAGAAGATCCTTTTGATGTATTTAAATAGAAAACATGGATTTGGTCAATCTCATCTCTTTTGAGAGTGGAGAAGACTTATAAATTTATTTAGTCAAGTGTTTATGAGCCATTTAAGGAGGTACGAAAACATAATTATGCTTTTGGACCTCCAGATCAACGATGAGAGTCGTACACTAGTCTACCTTTTGACTAGATGTGTCATGTACTCTATTAGTAAGTTGGCACGCCTATGGGTACTTATTAATAGTTTAGTACACAAGAATGGTTAGGTACATGTCCAGGAAATGAGTCGAGGTCACACAACATGTGGGACCCACAAGTGTTCTCTTCTACTTTACAATTTCTCTTATCTCTCACATCTATTTCTTTTAGAATCATAATATTCTACGTGAATACCCCATCCTAGGTGTTTTTTTCATGTGGGACGTGATGGTTCCCACAGTAGTGGCATCAATGATACGATGTGAGATTTTCCTGGAATGTTGCCTATCTGTGGCAACACCTGATGACTACAGTAGTGTTTTCCTGAGTAATAATATCTTGTAGGGATGTCTAGTGTTCCTCGAGGATTTTCTGAGATGGACCATCCATCAAGAATGTCCAGAGCAGTTTTTAGATTACCTCTAACTGGTCTAGGTAGTGGATCCCAATGGGAGTACCGATTAGAACCGTCCAACAGAGTTGGGGATAGGTCCTCTATGAGACTAGAGTATAACCCTCTAGCTGAGAAGGGTATGTGTCCTCAATGACACTATTTTAGAACCTCCAATTAGGGTGGGGATAGGTTATTGGTGACACTAGATATGAACCCTCTACCCTTGATGGTCATGGTACCTCAACTTTGAGACAAACTCTCAACTATGCGACAATGACTTGGTGTTATTTGAAGTGAAATTGGACTCTCAAGAAAGAGGGATGCTTTTCCCACAAAGATGCATCCTTGTGATGTAAACTAAAACCATGCGAGTGAGGCAAACCCACCAAAAGAAGATAGTATCAAGGTGTGATGATTGATCCCATTTGACTTGCTATTTAGGGGAGATGTGTGGGACGCTCGGAATCCATTGTAACATATGGGAATGTTGGCCACTCACTTATGCTATCCTGGTGCTGTGAGATGTATAACCCCTTACTCCCTCGTTTGGGTTTTATTAAATGATCATTAATATGTTCTATTTCAAGTTCCCACTCCTTGGGTTTTAGTTACTCTCCTTCCAGGATATGCGAAGAAGTGTAGGGTAGGCCACGTGCATTATGTGTCTAGCTTATCATAGTTGGACGAGGCAACTATCCTAATACTGGTAGTTATGAATCAATGAGAATTCCATATTCTCACAATTTCTAGATACTTTCGTTTAGTCATGATTACTTCACTCCTTTATTGGGTTGAGATTCACTCTTTTACTGTATTATTTTTTTTGTACCTTATTATTTATACTGCTCCACTCTTCACTAAAACTATTTCTTCTCTCTTGAGACTTCGGGGGAATCCTTCAGAGTATCATTATACTCACCCCATTTTGGACTTTTCTCACACTTGGTGTACCCTTATAGACAATTGACATGTCGATCATGAATTTAGAGGAGCTAGGGATACAGGGTGAATGGACACGTGTGGTGGTCGGGACTTGGATTTCAGGAGAGGGGCTCTTCCATTTACATTATTTTTAACCTATTTTCATGTTGTGGTAATTTTCATGTTGGGTGGGTATTTTCCCCTTTCCATATCAGATTTACTTTTTTGTACTTTTACTATTAGGGGTCGATGTATGTTTTTGGTTTATATATAGCTATGTTATATCTTGTTTTCTTTTCCCTATGAACTATTTGCATTGAGTTTTCTATGTGTGTGTGTAAAATTTATTAGGAAATGGACTCCCTTAGTTTTATGTTCCCTTGGTGCTAGACACCAACCCCTAGCCTATGGAGGCGGTCTTTGGGTTGTTTCGTCTCGATCACCAGTATTGGTAAGTCATGAAAAATTTGAATAAAATTAATCAATTTAACAAATTTTTTTGTTAATGTATTTTTAAAATATATGGTTAATTATTGGATAAATAATTAAATATATTTCAATAAATAATAAATAATCTACAATGAAAATAATTTTTATAATTTTAGTTAATAATTTTTTAAAACACTGTTTTTATTATATATTTTAAATTACCATTCAAATAATATTTCTATTTAATTTAGTGTCTAAAATTTAAATCCATTTATTATTTATATATATGAAAAAATAAATTAACATTTAACTAATAATTATTACGTATTAAAGTATAATAATAATGTGACTTTTATGATTAAAAGTTTTTCACCCAATGACATTTGCTGGATTTTATATTTTTTGTTTTAAATTAAATTTATTCACATTATAAATTTTTGTTAAAATGGACTGTATTTTTTGAAATCATGGTCTAAATATGTGGTATTATAGTGGATTTTATTTTAGGGAAAAAATCCCCCTATGAAAAAAATGAGTTACCACGGTAAGTGTAAAATGCGATAACTTGGGATAAAATAAGGTGCACATTAATAAAATATATTTTAAAATATATTAAATTTTTTTGATGATGGGATTAACTAACCATATAAATTAATAATCCAATGTATATGCACTTTCCTTATAATAAGACATTCTTTACACATTAGTGGATGAGTATTTGTGAAAATTACACACAAAATTGTCTACTAAAGGACCCCTCCTCTACCCACATAAAATTGATCTTTTTCATGAAATATATGTTGATTATTTTTTGAAAATTACCTCTCCTAAATGATTCTTACATTTTATGTATTATTTAGTCTCAAGATGGATGCTAAAATCATTCATTTTGAAGGAACATGTTTCACAAAAGAGCATGTTCATCAATGTAATTTTCTAATTCATCACCATATTTTTAAATTGTATTATCATATATACATTTCATAATTATATTCTAAACTCTAATTATATTCCAGTAACATCATTACTATTCTATAAAAAAAATATTTTTCTATAATATAACTCTATAATTTTACTCATTCTTTTGGATAACATGTTCTTTTTAGGTTGGTTCAACCACCGGCATGAATAATGCTATATTGTATTTATTTTTTTCAACATAATTGATTATGAAGAAATTAATATATGAAATAAAATATTTTAATGATTAATTTATGTTATGAATATATTTATTTAAGGGTGAAATAAAAATTAATTTATGTAATAATGTGACTGGTTGTTATCGATAAATTACCTAAAAAATAGTAGTTTTGAATCCCATTCTCAAAAAACACACAAGTAAATTCCATAAAATTAACATTAGATTAAATAATATATGGTAAAAAAAATTCCAAATCCTTGGTTAGTCTTGCAATGATTATTTTTTTTCCAAATTACTATAATAAACATCATTGTTACAAAACATTTTCAAACAATAAAATTTACTAACAAATGATGATGTATATATATAATAACTAACATAAATATACAGAATAATTTCTGGTTAATATATACTGTAAATGGTAATATATATGAATAAGACTCTAAAATATGTGATTTAAATTTTTGGGTGGATTTTATTTTAGTGTAAAGAAATTTTTTGTTAGTCAAGAGTAAATGTAAGAGTTACTCATCTAAATTTCATTTCATCATGGTAAATTCCAAGTTTATAAACTATATTCTTTTATGTGGTGTATATACTAGACCATGGATTTACACTCTCATTATTTCTCTATAAGTCATGGTATTTCCAACTAAATCCATCATTATCTCTTTAAATGTATTTATTATTCATTCATTAGAATTTTGGGATATTATATAATGATGTTATCGATCCCATATATATTTTATTATCTTAAATTTACTTTTTGGGTTTATGGTTCATCATTCCATTTCCCCTTTATTTATTCAAAATTCACATAAAGTTATTCTTGTATGTGGAATTGTCTCTATCTTATATTTTTAGTTGTAATATTTTCCTCCCATATAGATTTTTAATTTTAGGTATAATTGATGTATTATTAATCCTTATAACCAATTATATGATTCAATATTGTCATTTTTTTAAATTGAATTAATTCTAAAAAATGCGAATGAAGTCTGGAAGGTCTATTCTTTAGTGTTTTTTTACACGGTTAATTTCAGCCATAGTTCTCATTTATTTTTATTACAGTTATTCTGTTGCATATTTTAGTGGTCATTTAAAGTAATTTTTTATAATATCACATTATTCTTCAAAAAAAATTATTTCCATTTAAAATAAATGATATAATGTATTTAAAGGATAATTATTCTTATTTTATAAATATTCATATAATTTTCTTGTGATTTTTTTTATTTCTTGATATCATCCATTAATATTTATTATTTTCCATAGGGGATATGTTTTAATGGGATCATTTACCTTTTTTATCTATAAGATGTATTTATACATTATGGATATTTTAATAAAAAAATTACTTTTCATATGTTATATATTTTCTGGTTTATTTATAAATATATTAATGTTTTAATGTTACACATATTTATTTTTTTTAAATTTTGTGATAGTTGGGACCAAAATAATATAGTTCTTGTATTGGTTGGCATATGACAAAATAAATAGTGGGAAGGGGTGACTGAGTTTTTAACATCTTATTTCCAATTTAAACCTCTTCCATTATATTTTTTCTCATCTATTCTGTGAATGGATATATCTCTATTGATATTTTCTAATCACCTCTAAACTTCATGAAATAATAAAAATATTGTTAACATGGTTATCCTTTATGATGGATTTTTATTTTCCTTGAGTGTATTGTTTTTAACCCACATGCACTCAACTACCCTTTTATTATCATGATAAATATTGGTAATGATGGTTAAATAATTAGAACATTATTGGAATAAGAAACATGGTATAATTAAATAATTGAAATTCATATTTCCAAAATACATTATTCATCTGATACCACATTGAACTACATTAAAAGCGACTCTTGTTCCCCCCATAGGCAATATAGATTTTATCTTCCACCTTATAATGTATAAATCCCAAGGGATACCTCAAACGTTTTCAAAAATAATAATAAAAGTATTTCATAGAGTGTAAATTATTGATTATTATATATTTGATAGAATAATATTGTATGTAACAAGGATGGTTCATTATATATCTCTAATTATGACTCATATAATCATAAATTTATTTATATTTCATGTTTTCTATAATTTTATTCGTCAACAAATGAAATGTAAAAAATAATAGTCATTTCAGATCACACCACATTTATCTTCTTATTTTATAAATATTATATAAATTTAAAAAACAGTGAAAATATTATCTCTATAATATTCCCCAATTCCAAAATATCCCTGATTCTTAGTCTAGAATGTCAAGTGTAATTATTACATAATAATTATTTAAATAATAAACAATTGTTTCTAAAATATATCTTTGATATTTAGAATTTTCTAATTAAACATCATCTATAGTATAAAAACAAATATCATTAATATCTTCCAACTTTTTCTTCATAAAATTAGACCCTTTTAATCAAAACAATCTTCATCAATTACTGCTGTATATTTCCTCTAATCATATTTAATAAGTAATTCATTTTTATCCTACTAATGAATAGAAACATATAATTTGAAAATCATGGTGTGAGAGATTATATACATGGGAAATAAATGTTCCTCATTCACACTCATTGGACTCATATTTTATTGAATCAAAGCTAATAATATATACAATTATGTTATATAAACTCCAATGACTATCATAAAATCACCTAGTACAGTATCCTTTCGAATTTTAAAAAACTAGAATAGGATTCCATCTAAATTAAC
The DNA here is from genome assembly GCA_963277665.1 of Viscum album. Taxonomy (NCBI): domain Eukaryota; kingdom Viridiplantae; phylum Streptophyta; class Magnoliopsida; order Santalales; family Viscaceae; genus Viscum; species Viscum album. Next base: position 1,219,428,247 of record OY728166.1, on the reverse strand, counting down.
CTCTGTCCTGGCCTGCCACTTTCCCAATGTGAAATCCAGATACTAGTGAGCTCATAATTAGTTTATGAGCATCACATAACACATATTTAGAATTAATCCACCATGATTCTGGAATATAATTTTGAAATGAATATAAAAGACATAAAAAATAAAGAATAAAATAATAAATAATCATCTATTCTAGAGGAAAAATTGAATCCATAAGGAAAGGATCAATGAAAATAGATATAAAAAGAAACAAAAATAAATATAGAGTTCAATGGTGGATGATTAAAATGCCACCTATAATAAACCAAAATATATCCTAATCACATTAAAAAAAATTAGGGTAGCATGTTTCCTAAATACATATCCCAATAAAACCTCCTAAAAATTAAATTGATATTAATAAACAAGTTATAAAACATCCACCCAACAAATTCTGGCAATCTAAAAAATATTTTCTTGAGATGTATAACCAAATATGTAATCACCCACTAAATCTATGTATTTGTTTTATTCTATAAACAAAAAATTCTATCTTGAAAATAATGAAGAAATTATGTTATTTAAATGAGATATCACAAGGGAAAAACTATAAGTGGGTTGTATTTGTAATCTATAAATAAAATAAATCATTTAAAAATAAACCGAGAACAACAAGCCTAAAATAATACCTTAAAACTGATACAATTTTTTAATTAAATTTCTAAAAATTCCAATAACATAATGTGAAAATTAAAAAACGAAATAGTACTTACCCTCTCTTATTTAAACATCCCCACCCATTGGAAACACCTTTTAATATTTAATGATAATTCTTTTCATATACATTATAATAATTTCGAAAAATATCCCAAAACCATACATATATATATATTTCAGATTTTATAACCATTAACAAAATGCAAATGAAATTACCTTAAATGATATGTCCCAATGAAAATAAGAATAATTAAATACAAATTGGGAACAAAATATTAATATCACCTTAAAAGGTAAGAGAACCAATGAAAAGGTTCCAAGAAATCACACAAGAACAAGAGGATACCAAAAATTTATATAATTAAGTATATATAATGATCATATAAAGTAACAAAGGATATTTGGAAACTCCCAAGGACTCTACTAAAAAATACCTAAACTTAATATGTGTAAAATAGTATGTTACTACTTGTCATGTCATTTCTTGGAAGCATTGTAAAAAAAACTGGGCTTCATCATAGTCAGTGAGCCCAACAATAATCCAAGGAACTTCCAAACTGTTATGAGACCATATGAAGAATATATTTATCTCACTCAGCATTACCATGTCATTACCCTAGGATACACACTATACACTTGGTAATTCACTAAAAAATTCCAAAAATAATTTTTCAAGTATTCTTTTGAAGTTAGTTAATGAGGTGAGAATGCGATCAACCACATGATAAAAAAAACTAACTCTCAAAAACATTATGAATAATCTTATCATCTCCACCAATATCCTCAAAAAAACAAATAGTTATATCCGTCACCCATTATCCACATAAAGGGAACATACCCTATCAGAGGGAAAAACTATATGGTTCACAATATGGGTCTTATAAATTTTTTGAAAACTCATTTTTTTGTAATGTTTAAATGAGACTACTTGAAATGAGCTTGGGATTAAAATCCAACTTACTCAATTTCAAATTCCATTTAAAAAAACACTTCATAATTTTTTTTACATAAATTCATAATCATAGATTTAGAAATCCACATTGTATATAAGAACTCCTTTCAGATGTTCAATTGTATCAACAAGTTTCAAAATTAAATTTACATGGTCCAACAAGTCCCTTTATAAACAAAGAAACATGTTTATCAAAAATGAAACACATTAAATTGAATCACTGTTTTTGAATAACCCTTAAATTCCAAAAATTTACTACCATTTCACATTTAAAATATTTTCAATACCAATTAAAATCCAATTGGGATATGTAATAATAACATGGAATGGAATCCCACTCCCTGATAAGGGTTCAAATCACATCGAAATAAATGATAATTCCTCCCAAATCACATATCTAGGAATATTAATTAAATGAAATCATTTTATAACATACATGAACTCAGTGAAATATAATATAAATTGATTTTGATGAAACACTGACCTCAAACCATTTGAGAGAAGTGGAAACATGTTTCACGTATTTGACTTTTATAATGAGCACTAAACTATGAAATTGGAGGTCGTTATGAGGACCTAATATGAAAAATAAATGAATTTAATTTTATCCTAAAAATAATTTTGATCTCCATATATTCTAGTGTTCTTCGGGAAACTATAACCATGTAGAAATGAGGATGGTACTTTCAAAGGAGATCAATTTTGGGATAATACCTTGAAATGTTCATTAATATAAGGAAAATTAAAATCAAAATGATACAGGGGAAGGGAGGAAACACCCTTGGTGTGCACCCCTCCCCATTATATTGAGTGGTATCAAATAATAGGGAGTCAAAATTAAAATTATTAAGGTAAATGTTGTTATATAAACATTTACATCACAGAGTCCTCCCAACAAAATTTCCTCATGGTTTTTCGAACCATGCACTATGAATGTAAGTGACATTTCCTAGAATAACACACCATGAAAATTTTATACACATGGTTTCTATTAACTATACACCATCTTTATGAAAACCCTCACCCCCTATACCCCTACACCAACCAGGTCAAATAATTAAACTTTAATATATATATGGTATGAATAATAATGAAAAACCAATGAAAAATAGAACTATAATGATATTAAATACAATCACAATGGAATGAAATGGTTTTTTTTCTAATTGTACATTGTGTTCCCATATAAACCCTTCAATATTTTGGATTTCAATGATGAAAAATATAATATATTAAAACACCCGCATATAATTATATTATGTAAAATAATAACTAAAGTGATAAGAAATATTTAACCATTATCCCAAACATACCACATTATTCTCCCTACCAAGTCTTAGGTTAATGTAGATAACAACCAAAATAATTCAATGAATTTATAGAATGAATGCTCAAGGACCATGAAAATATAAGAATGATGAAAAAGTTAAAATGGACCATTAATAAAGAAGGAAAACTTTACAGAAATGGAAAAATAATAAATAAACATAACACAACCTGATGTGGGTTCAAATATATATCTAATAAAATAAGGATTATATTAAAAGTCTCTACATAATTTTAATTATTTAAAAAATAACTGAACAATATTTACCTAGTTTCCACTAAAAGACAAAATCAACAAGAAACTACAATCACACAATTCTCTAAAATGAGTTGAAAATTTTCACCATCCATAAACAACCATATCAAAACCACAGTAAAGGTAATAAATCATAAAATTAATCATGAAAGACCAGTAGACCATATCCCCAATTCCATGGAATCTCAAAACCATGGATTAGATCAAATGATGAAATTCTTATTCATGAATCAAGTCTTTTCTAGTTACTAGGTTAATGGACTACACTTAATGGAAACACAATTTTATTCTCATAAAACAATATCCCATTATGATATCGATAGTAAAACAAAACCCAAAAGTCCCATGGTAAATGTGAAAACAAACCACACTCCATGTTTCCCATAAACATACCCAATTCTTCCCCTTACACCATCCAATATAAAAAAATATAATTTCCGACGACATGAGAAAGGAAAAAAGAAACTATAAATAAATGAGGAATTAATATTCCTAAAAAAACCTCTCACAAAGTGTATCTAAAAATGCACCTGAATAAATTACTAGGTAAACTATTCTATCCTAACCAAGAGTAAATAAATAAAAAATATCACTATCAAAATTAAACACCACTAATATAAAGGAAATATAATGTGTCTGAATTATATATAAAATGACAGACATTCTACCACACTCAATATATCCATGTTCAGATGAAAAATATCCTAAAAATATAATCACCCCAAAAATTATCCCTGATATGATTCTCTAAGAAACAAATACTCCCTTTATAAACCATTAATCCATTTTTCATAGGATTAAACCACAAAATCAATAAATTTCACGATAAAATACACTAAACTATGACTACATAGGTAATTTCAAGACCCCCGTATAAGAGTAGAAGATATACATCTCTCTCCACATTGGTTTTGGGAATTGTAAATACCGGAGGGGTGAAATACCCTTAAATATAATCACTGAACCTTTTATCCAGACCATTATTGGAAGCTTATTCCTAGTAACATTATACATGAAATCAAACCATACCATATGATTAAATTACATATTTCACCCATGAAATAAAAACCTTTTCAAATGTTCCTATTTAAAAATATCATACCCCCGTTACACGAGTCCCAAACATTAAAAACAGTTAAACTACTGGGCATGTGACCACCAAATAGGAAACAATTTTTAAAAATTATCCAAAAAAAGACAAACACATTGTATAGTTCAAAATAATTTACATTTTTAAAAATCTCTAAATCCTCCACAATTGAAATAATCACCAAGGGTCAGGACCCAAACAACAACAAATTCTAGTTTTGTAAATATATATATTCACTTATAATTGGGATCATATATTATTAAATACCATGAAAACACATTATACTATTATTTATAAGTAGATTAATTTGATACCTCTGAATTATTTAGAATCTAAACCCACCATTTGGATTTACCTCCATATTCTAAATACACTATACCCACTTAAATATTTCAAAACACCATACATACTTGATTATAAAATCTATTAAACCTAAATCATCCCATGTAAAACCAATTTTCCAATTTAAGTTATTTCTAACTAGTTTAAAACAAAAAATGCCTTCAAATTTTTAATGTTTAAAATAATACAGTCATGAATTACACCCCAATATTGTTTCAACACATTTGTAACCAAACACAATTCAATTTCCAAACCAAAATTAGTTCCATATGTCATATGAAAAAAAATTACAATTTTCAAAATGAAATTTTCATATTAATTTTTTATTTAATCCCAATATAAATTCAAAAATAATCTCATAAATCACTTCTTAAACAAAAAAACCCCTTTTAAATTACATTTTCAAACAAAAATTCATATTTTCTCAATATTAAAATAAATATAACATTCCATAAATTCATATTGAAATTCAATCGACATTAACTAATATATTTTAAGATCCACCTTGACTCCCTTAACCTTTCCCCAATTAATAATGAAAATACCATCATCAGGGGGTCTAATTATTAAAACCTAATAGGGTGTATAATCATTTATGTCATAGACACATGGAGGGTCGACGCATTCTAATCCTGAAATTGTTTGTATAACATGTTTAGGGTAATTTGTATCATCTATACATGGTTTTTATATACCAAAAATATAATCTCATAGCTTGATTCCATTTCCATATTCATTAAAAAACAACAAATATAACCTCAATGATACTCAATCTGTACCAATGACGATAAAGTCACTACCACCATAAATATCAAATCACATACAAATAAATCCTTCAATTGGAAATCTGAAATCACAAAAAAATATACTAAGAAAAATCCAATGCTTGGGGAATAAAAGTGATCATAATAATATTCCCACGCCTATCTCGCTGGACCTGTGAGCCTTTTCTCAAAACAAGAAAACGACTGAAAAAATAAGAGATTAATTCTACAACCTATGACCTACTGACAACATATGTAACTCCCTGAACCTAGATACCCAAATTCGGTGTATTATTACATAACATTGGAATGATACAAGGAAATCATGTCCTGAAATACTGAATAGTTTAGTAGCCTTGGAAATACTAGATACATTCATAAGTTCAACAATACAACTTGAAAATAAAAACAACACTAAATTATTCCATTAGAAACATCCATGTTTCCTAGATTATGCCTACATGTCTATAAGGCCCCATCCTTAAACATTACTTAATATTGAATTAAATGAATAATTCTCAATGAGGATATTTTCAGGTTTAAAGTTTTAGAGAATTAGAACATAACTATTACATCTCAAAAGATTACAAAGTAGACACTTCTACTGAGTTTCCATAGAATAAAAAAAAATCATAAAAAGAAACATGTCTAGTTCCATGTTTTATATAGCATGACATTCCCTTGATCCAATCCTTGACCCTATTCAACATTAAGTCCTGTGAAAAACATTTCAAAAAAACTTGGGGTGAGCATAAAAATCTCAGTAAGAGATACACAAAGAATGAAAATAGTTAGTTTATCAAAACAACAAGTAAACCATGTATACTTTAACAAAGTAATACTTTTCACCTTTATGAAGTAGTAAAAACTTTTCACTGAATAAAATATCATTACATACCCTTTTGTAACCAAAATATTACCATAAAACCCATAAAAGATCACATAACATATAAAGGTAACTTGGGACATAAACATACTTAAGTGGAATAACCATACGGTCGACTTCCACACATATCTCTTAATGGAATAGCCATACGGCCAACTTCCATACATACTTAATGGAATAGCCATACGACCAACTTCCATACCCAATGCATTGGAGGTTATAACGTAACCACCTGTCCTGTTATTCACGGCACCACCCTTCATATGGTTTATCACGTAACCACCCGTCAAATGTCCAAGTACCAATATAAAATCATAAAACAAATATAATGGAAAGAAAACATTTCCACACTTTGATCACAATATATCACATAAATATATTGACATAAAAATCCATTATAATAACCATTTTCAAAACCAAAATACATAAAAGAGTATATGGTATTTATTTCATTTTAAAAAAAACATTACGGCCGGTTCGGGAAGCCAAAGACCAAATAATACTCACGGCGGCGAAAAAGGTCATTGTCACCGCGTAAGTTAAAGAAACATTCCTTTTTATCGTTTTGTAAAATGCTTCGTAGAAAAAGATTCATTTTGTATAAAAGTAAAATTCAAATGGGTTTATACACCGTATGAAATAAGTTTGTGTATAAAACGAAATATTCCTCAATGAAAGGAGATTGAGACGAAGTCCCTTACCTCGGGTCCGACATGACTCGATCGTTCTTTAACGCCCTGAATAATAAACATGAGTTAATTTTTATTTTCTTAAAACCTTTTTCAAGTTCATTATTCCTTTTATATCATTTATTTCCATGTTATAAACATTATGTAACCATTTAAGTTAATAATGTTTGTTTTGTCACTATTTGGTTCTTATGTCGAAAGTGGAATTATTACAATTACATGTTGTCCGTGTGGTCAAAGGTTCATTATATCCAGAATGATATTCATGATTTGGATATCATATATATACATCATATACATGTATTTATAATATTACATAATCATTTAGAGGTATGAAATGAAATGCACCGTTCATGGAGACAGTAAGCCGTACGTACGCATGAACGCTACTTTCTTTTCCTTGTCATATTAATGGAATTAAAACTAAATGAGAGGTATGTATTTTTTAATTTCAGAATTATATTCATCATTAAGATGTATAATTCATCATATATATCAATTATATATATGTACTTATAATAGTACATTATATTTGGGGCTAAGAAATGAAATGCACCGTTCATAGAGACGGTAAGCCGTACGTACGCATGAAAGCTACTTTCATTTCTATCTCATACTTTAATGGAAAGAAATAATAATGATATAGAGGTATATTATAATTCCAGTATAACATCATATATAATAACTTTAAATCCATCCTTCATACATCCCACATATGGCATTAACGAATCACATCACTTTGAGGGGGCGGTAGTCCGCATTTCCTTAAATGAAGATATCGCGTTTACCCATAATGGATACCAAAAAGGTAATGCAAAAATGAAAAATACAAAAGATTAAGGAAAAAATAAACATATTATATATCACATATAAATATAGTGTCATTTTAATGGACACCTTTGAAGGTGTTAAAATAATGATGAACAATCATCGTTTCGGGAGGCCGAAATTCGCCATCCACGGAAACAGTATGTTCTTTAACCATTAGATGTAGATGTGTCTAAGTGTAGCTCGAATACTTATTATAAAAACATCCTATTATATTTATTATACTAGATTTGTTGCAAAAGAAATGAATAAAAAGAGTTTAGTGGGTTGGAGAAGCAAAATAAAACAAAAGGACTCAAGTGAAGACATTACCTTAAAATCGGGTAACTCCCTTTGGTTTGAGCTCAAAGGCTTCCTTGGGAAGACTTCTTCCCATAGTGAGGCTTGAAGGAGTAATAGAGGGATGTGGAGAGACAAAATGGTCAGGTTTTGTCTGATCCAAAGGCTTTGGAAGTGTCGGAAAGGAGGTAGAGGTGGGGGCTTTTTATAAGAGGAGGGGAGGGGCACTCTTGGAAAGTATAGATAAGTCACTTTATTTTAATATGGTATTTGGATTTAAGAGGTCCCACATTGATATAATTCACGTATATGGTGATAAGGGTTCAAAATCCACCAATCCAATAGGTTTTGGACATGTGTAGGTCTTAGATTTTAGATTATCTTTCCATTTTATTTAAATCCATTATTAATGAGGTAATCGCTACATCATCATGATGTCATAAATAATTTAATATATTTAATTTCTAAAAATTATAAAACAAATATCATGATATCGAAAATAGTTTTATCTTTCTACGTAATATTTATAGTCAAAAATCTGATTTGTAGAACCCCATGTAAAAATTGTTTTATTAAAACATCTCATGTTTATGTCATTTTTACTTTAACATTTAATAAAAAGGTATTTGTGTCATTTTCCAACCAAAGTGGCTCCATGGGGTCCCCAAGTTGACCCATGGATTTTATTGGTCGGCAATGACACATCCAATAAGGTTAGGACATGTTTCGAGCTCATCTCATATTATTAAAACATTATTTTTACCTTAAACTACACTAATTACCTCTAATCGCGATTAAAACTTAATAAGTTACTATTCACCAAAAAAATTATTTTAATTCTATTGAACCACATTTTACATCTTAATGACAACCATGTCTGTCGGATTTTCTAAATTCAAAACACAGAGGTGGTAAAATTTCATTTAAACGAAAAATCATTTTTTTAAGTACCACTTAGTGGTTTCACTATTCATCAAAAATTGAAGTTTTTCAGAAAAATACCAAAACTTCACCCTAAGCTATATTTGATATTATGAATTCAAAAATGAATTCAATTTTAAAAAATTCAAAACATATAAGTCACATTAATTAATTTAATAATTAATTCCTGTTGTCATTACAAATAGCGTGTTTTTATGAAACAATAAGTATCAAAAGATTGACACTAGTTTATGTACGATTTCAAAGTGAAATTAATTCCAACGACCACTACTGAATTAAATGGTAAAAATATATTATAATTTCACTTTAAAAACAATTTAAATTATAATCTAATCATATAAATAAATTATATTAAAAAGCGGTTTTGAATTAAAATACAACATTTTACACTATTCATTAAAAAATGAACTTTATCGGAAAAATACCAAAAAATTACACAAAGTAAATTTTGATGTCACAATTTTAAAGAAGAGTTTTATTTGGTCCAATAGAATGTATAAGATTGAACAAAACTATATTTAATGACGGTTCTCCATCAAAAGGTGATAAAGAAACCTTTAGTGAAAACTAGGCCATATACGCCTAAAATTGAACTCTTTCCATATTTTAAGCCTTTATCTTTTATTGGATAAATGTACAAACATTTAAAAAACATATATAATCATATTTTAGTTATTTTTACCATTCTCTCCAATACAACTTCTATGTTTTAACTACCATTTAAAATAATATTATTTTATCACTAGTGTGCAACGAAAGATTTCAATGAAACTCTTTGTTGCATATCGGGTACGCTATCGAAACTAGCAACCCTTTTAAAGTAAAATTAATATTTAATTCGTAAATATTAATAAATATCAAAATTCGTTATTCTTTATTTACCTGGGATGTTACATCCTTCCCGCCTTTTGGGAATTGCATCCTCACAATTTTATTCACTTATCAAAATTAGTGGGGGTATTTATCCCTCATAGCATTTTCAGATTCCCACGTTGCCTCTTCAACCATATGGTTTTTCCAAAAAACCTTTACCTGGATAATTACCTTATTTCACAACACTTGCTCTCTTCGGTCAAGAATCTGGACTGGTTGTTCTTCATAAGATAGGTTCTCTTCCAGCTGAACTACCTCTGGACTCAAAACATGAGATGGATCTGGCATATACTTCCTCAACATCGAAACATGAAAAACATTGTGTACCTGAGATAAACTCGGAGGTAATGCCACTCTGTATGAAACTGATCCAACTCTCTCCAGAATTTTATATGGTCCAATGAACCTTGGACTCAGCTTTCCTTTCTTACCAAATCGCATCACACTATTCCATTTTGAAACCGTGAGAAAAACATGATCACCTACCTCGAAAGATAGATCCTTCCTCCGGTTATCCGCATAACTCTTCTGCCTGCTCTGAGCTGTTCTCATGTGTTTCTGAATCAACTGAACCTTTTCTGCCATCTCTTCTACCAATTCTGGTCCCATCAGCTTCCTTTCACCCACTTCATCCCAAAATGCTGGAGTTCGACACCGCTTCTCATATAATGCCTCTAATGGTGCCATCTGTATACTGGAATGAAAACTATTATTATATGAAAACTCAACCAAAGAAATATGTTGGTCCCAACATCCCTGATAATCAATCAAACAAGATCATAGAATATCCTCTAGGGTCTGAATTGTTCGTTCTGACTGCCCATCTGATTTCGGATGAAAAGCTATACTAAAATTTAATTCAGTACCCAAAAACTTCTGAAGGCCTTTCCAAAAGTTAGAAGTGAACCTGGGATCACGATCGAACACAATGGAGAGAGGAACTCCACGTAACCTGACTATCTCTCTATGATACAAACGACAAAGTTGATCTAGGGAAAAAGTATCTCGTATAGCAAGGAAATAGAAGATTTAGTCAAGCGATCAACAATATCCCAGATTGCATTATTACCTCTAGATGTCTTTGGTAATCCCACGAAAAAATCCATGGATATATTTTCCCATTCCCACTCTGGAACTGGTAAAGGCTGAAGCATCCCTTTCGGTAACTGTCTCTATGCTTTAACCTGCTGACAAGTCAAACACTTCATAGTATAATCAGCAATATCCCTTTTCATTCCATCCCACCAGTAATACTCCTGCAGATCTCTCTACATCTTAGTACTGCCAGGATGAACTGAAAACGGGGAACTATGAGCCTCACATAAAAACTCATTCATCAATTGTGAATCACAAGGCACACATAATCTCTTCCCAAACCTCAAAACACAATCATTATCAATGTTGAATTCAGGTAGCTTACCCTTCTGAACCAGCTCTACCTTTTTCTGCAATTCATTGTCTTCTCTCTATGCTTGCTTCATTCTGTCTGATAGGGATGATCTCACTGATACCTGAAACAAAACAGAAGAACTTCATGCCCCAATAACTTCTATGCCAAATTTCATCAAATCTGAAACCAAGGGATCTCATTCCAAATGTAGCATAGTTAATGAAGCATTACTTTTTCGACTCAAAGCATCGGCCACTTTATTTTCTTTTCCCAGATGGTAGTGAATTGTAAAATCATAATCCTTGATTAATTCCATCCATCTCCTCTATCACATGTTCAATTCTTTCTGAGTGAATATATACTTTAAACTTTTGAGATCAGTATATATTTCACACTTTACTCCATACAAATGATGCCTACAAATTTTTAAAGAAAAAAACAACAACAGCTAATTCCAAATCATGTGTAGGGTAATTTACCTCATGAGTTTTCAACTGACGTGAAGCATATGCAATTACCTGATCATTTTGTATAAGGACACAACCAAGTCCCTTCAATGAAGCATCATTGTATATAACAAACTCACCATTCTTGGAAGGAAGTGCCAAAACTGGAGCATTCACCAATCATCTTTTCAACTCCAGAAAACAATCATCACATTCTTTTGTCCAGATAAACTTAACACCCTTCAGAGTTAGAATAGTTATTAGACTAGATAACTGTGAAAAAATTTCAACAAACCTTCGGTAGAAACCTTCCAAACCAAGGAAACTACGGATCTCGGTTACATTTGTGGGTCTCGACCATTCTTCAACAACTTTTGTTTTAGCAGGATCAACAGTTATGCCATCTTTTGAAACAATGTGACCAAGGAAAGAAATTTTTTGTAACCAAAACTCGCACATGATGAATTTTCCATATAGTTTCTTTTCTTTTAAGGTTTGCAAGACAACCCTTAAATGACTTTCATGCTCCTCCTCACTTTTAGAAAACACCAAAATATCATCGATGAAAACTACCTCAAACTTATCCATGAACTCATGGAATATTCTATTCATAAGGTCCGTGAATAAAACAGATGCATTAGTTAACACAAAAGGCATAACTACAAATTCATAGTGGCCATATCTAGTACGGAACACAGTCTTTAGAACGTCTGATTCTTTTACTTTCAACTGATGGTACCCCGACCTCAAGTCAATCTTCGAAAAATACTGAGCTCCCTGGAGCTGATCAAAAAAATCATCCATATGAGGCAAAGGATATTTGTTCTTAAGAGTAATATTATTCAAGGCTCTATAATCAATGCAATGTCTCATTGAGCCATCTTTCTTTTTAACAAACAAGACAAGAGCACCCCATGGTGATGTGCTAGGTCGAATGAAACCTTTATCTTATAACTCTTGAAATTTCTTCTTTAACTCTAAAAGATCAACTTGAGCCATTTGATAAGGGGGTTTTGAAATTGGCTTAGAATCAGGAACTAAGTCAATAGTAAATTCAACATCCCGATCATGAATAATACCAAGAAACTCATCAGGAAAAACATTAAGATACTCATTTACCACTGGCACATCATTAATCTGAACAGTTCCTTTATTTTCAACAATATGTGCAAGGTAACATTCATTTCCATCTTTTACTAGTTTCTCAACTTCCTGATATGTTATAAAAATCAAGGGTTCATTCTTGTACACAAACTGAAAATATTTCTGAAAAGAAACCATTTTAGCTCTGCAGTCAATCTTAGCATGATAAACAGAAAGCCAATCCATGCCCAAAATAACATCAAACTCTACTAGAGGCAAAACAATAAGGTTTGCTGGTTGATTATTTCCACACACAAGGATAGGAAGGTTCTTATAATTCCTTTTTGTCTCAACGTTCCCTATGGGTGTTTTTACCATAAGTTCAGGATTCATATCTTGAGATGGAATTTCTAATTTACTAGAAAACTTCTCAGAAATGAAAGAGTGTGTAGACCCTGAATCAAACAACACATTGGCATAATCTGTACAAACAAACAGTGTACCTGATACCACTTCATTCGATGGCCCAACATCTGCTGAGGTTGTTGCAAAGGATTTCACCACCCCTTTCTGCTTGTAGTCTAGCTGCTTTCCCCCAGTTGAGTTCTACGTTGGACACTCGTTCGCATAATGACCCATTTAATTACACTTGAAACATATTACAGTTGGCTTTTAATTGCCTGCTTGATCGTCTTCCTTACAGTTACGAGCAATATGACCAGACTTACCACACCGAAAGCACTTACCAGACTTGGATAAACATTCTGTAGGATTCATTTTACCCCATTTCTCACAGGATGGATATTTGGTTATCTTTCCTCCTTGCTTCATTGATGAATTCTTCCCTTTTTCCTGCCAACTGGACCTCTTATTCTGTTGTTTGTCATAGAACACCTGATCATTGGCAAACTCCATTTCCACCTTCTCTGCACATCGAAAAAGTTTTTCATAACTTTTGAACTCCCGAGAAGCTAAAGCCCTTCGATACTTTGGCTTTAACCCTGAGTAAAAACTGTTTATTTTACTATCAAGATCTCATATGAAGTTTGGAGCATACCTTGACAATCGAGTGAACTTTGCTTCATAAGCAGCCACTGAATCATCCTCCTGCTTCAAATCTAGGAACTGTTTTTCCATCCTAAGATGAACCACCTTAGGAAAATATTTCTCAAGAAACATACCATTGAATTCATCCCAGTGAAGATCCTCAATCTCATCACTATCCCTGATATTTTTCACCATCGACCACCACTGATCAACTTCAACTTCAAAAGGGTAAACATCAAGACTAACCTTTTGATGTTCTGAACACCCCATGACATCAAAAATCTTCTCCAGTACTTTAATCCACCCTTCAGCTTGCACATGGTCAGATGATCCTCTAAATGATGGGGGATGTTGCCTCATGAAATGTTCCACCACTGACATGTTCCTCTATAGTTGATCTGGCTGATCTCGTGCATGGATACCACCACCATTTATAGCCTGAGTCAACTGTGCCATCACTGCAAAAAACTATTCAGTTCCGATTCTGACCATCTCAGGTTATTGATTTGGAAGGTTGTCTTCCTCCTGATGTCGTCCCAACATAGCGGCTTTTTTTCCTCTACGGAAAACCATTATGAACACAGAAATATCATAGGCGAAGCAACATGGTAATCATTAAATGCTATATCATTTCAATCATTCCATAAATTTACTTATAATTTTACACTTTTCTAACTCCTAAAGTTTTCTAAACCGACCTCTGATACCAACTACAAGGACCCAGCCTTAAACATTACTTAATATTGAATTAAATGAATAATTCACATTGAGGATCTTTTTAGGTTTATAGTTTTAGAGAATTACAACATAACTATTATATCTCAATAGATTACAAAGTAGACACTTCTACTGAGTTTCCATAGAATAAAAAAACTCTTAAAATGAAACATGTCTAGTTCCATGTTTTATATAGCATGAAATTCCCTTGATCCCATCCTTGACCCTATTACACGTTATGTCCTGTGAAAAACATTTCAAAAAAACTTGGGGTGAGCATAAAAAGCTCAGTAAGGGATACAAAAAGAATGAAAACTGTTAGTTTATCAAAACAACAAGTAAACCATGTATACTTTAACAAAGTAATACTTTTCACCTTTATGAAGTAGTAAAAACTATTAACTGAATAAAAGATCATTACTTACCCTTTTGTAACCAAAATATTACCATAAAACCCATAAAAAGATCACATAACATATAAAGGTAACTTGGGACATAAACATACTTAAGTGGAATAACCATACGGTCGACTTCCACACATATCTCTTAATGGAATAGCCATACGGCCAACTTCCATACATACTTAATGGAATAGCCATAGAGACGACTTCCATACCCAATGCGTTGAAGGTTATAACGTAACCACCCGTCCTGGTATTCACAGCACCACTCGTCATATGGTTTATCACGTAACCACCCGTCAAATTTCCAAGTACCAATATAAAATCATAAGACAAATATAATGGAAAGAAAACATTTCCACACTTTAATCACAATATATCACATAGATATATTGACATAAAAAATCCATTATAAAAAACATTTTCAATACCAAAATACATAAAAGAGTATATGGTATTTATTTCATTTAAAAAAACATTACGGCTTGTTCAGGAAGCCAAAGACCAAATAATTCTCACGGCGGCGGAAAAGGTCGTTGTCACTGCGTACGTTAAAGAAACATTCCATTTTGTCGTTTTGTAAAACGCTTCGTAGAAAAATATTTCTTTTGTATAAAAGTAAAATTCAAATGGATTTATACACCATATGAATGAAAGTTGTGTATAAAACGAAATATGCCTCAATGAAAGGAGATTGAGACGAAGTCCCTTACCTCGGGTCCGACATGACTCAATCGTTCTTTAACATCCTGAATAATAAACTTGAGTTAATTTCTATTTGCTTAAGAACCCTTTTCAAGTTCATTATTCCTTTTATATCACTTATTTTTATGTTGTAATCATTATGTAACCATTTATGTTAATAATGTTTGTTTTGTCAATATTTGGTTCTTATGTCGAAAGTGGACTTCTTACAATTACATGTTGTTCGTGTGGTCAAAGGTTCATTATATCCAGAATGATATTCATGATTTGGATATCATATATATCCATCATATACATGTATTTATAATATTACATAATCATTTAGAGTTAATAAATGAAATGCACCGTTCATGGAGACGGTAAGTCGTACGTACGCATGAATGCTACTTTCATTTCTTTATCATATTAATGGAATTAAAACTAAATGAGAGGTATGTATTTTTTAATTCCAGAATTATATTAATCATTTAGATGTTTCATTCATCATATATATCCATAATATATATGTACTTATAATAGTACATTACATTTGGGGCTAAGAAATGAAATGCACCGTTCATGGAGACGGTAAGTCGTACGTACGCATGAACGCTACATTAATTTCTATCTCATACTTTAATGGAATGAAATAATAATGATATAGAGTTATATTATAATTCCAGTATAACATCATATATAATAACTTTAAATACATCCTTTATACGTCCCACATATGGCATTAACGAATCACATCACTTTGAGAGGGCGGTAGTCCGCACTTCCTTAAATTATGATATCACGTTTACCCATAATGGAAACCAAAAAGGTATGCCCAAAATGAAAAATACATAAGCTTAAGGAAAACATAAATATATAATATATCATATATAAATATAGTGTCATCTTAATGTCTACCTTTTAAGGTGTTAAAATAATGTTGAACAATCATCATTTCGGGAGGCCGAAATTCGCCATCCACGGAAACAGTATGTTCTCTACCCATTAGATGTAGTTGTGTGTAAGTGTATCTTGAATACATATTATAACAACATCCTAGTATATTTATGATACAGTATTTGTTTCAAAAGAAATGAATAAAAATATTTTAGAGTGTTGGAGAAGCAAAATAAAACAAAAGGACTCAAGTGAAGACATTACCTTAAAAAATGGTAACTCCCTTTGCTTTGAGCTCAAAGTCTTCCTTGGGAAGACTTCTACCCAAATTGAGGCTTGAAGGGGTAATATAGGGATGTGGAGAGACAAAATGGTTAGGAGGTGGCCGAGCCAAAGGCTTTGGAAGTGTGGGTAAGGAGGTAGATGTGGGGGCCTTTTATAAGAGGAGAGGAGGGTCACTCTTGGAATGTAACGAAAAGTCACTTTATTTTAAAATGGTATTCGGATTTAAGAGGACCCAAATTGATATAATTCGAGGATAAGGTGATAAGGGTTCTAAATCCACCCATTCAATAGGTTTTGGACATGTGTAGGTCTTATATTTTACATTATCTTTCCATTTTATTTAAATCCATTATTAATGAGGTAATCGCTGCATCATCATGATGTCATAAATAATTTAATATATTTAATTTATAAAAATTATAAAAAAACTATCATGATGTAGGAAATATTTTTAGATTTCTAATGAATATTTATAGTCAAAAACATATTTGTATAACCCCGTGTAAAAATTGTTTTAGTAAAACATCTCATGTTTGTGTTATTTTTACTTTAACATTTAATAAAAAGGTATTTAAGTAATTTTCCAACCAAAGTGGCTCCATGGGGTCCCCAAGTTGACCCATGGATTTTTTTGGTCGGCCTGGACACATAAAATAATGGTAGTACATGTGTCAAGCTCATCTCATATTATTAAAACATTATTTTTACCTTAATCTACACTAATTACCTCTAATCGCGATTAAAACTTAATAAGTTACTATTCACCAAAAAAAAATATTTTAATCCCATTGAACCACATTTTACTTCTTAATGACAACCATGTATGTCGGATTTTTTAAATTCAAAACACAGAGGTGGTAAAATTTCATTTAAACGAAAAATCAGTTTTTTAGTACCACTTAGTGGTTTCACTATTCATCAAAAATTGAAGTTTTTCAGAAAAATACCAAAACATCACCCTAAGCTATATTTGATATTACAAATTCAAAAATGAAGTCAATTTTACAAAATTCAAAACATATATGTCACATTAATTAATTTAATAATTAATTCCCGCTGTCATGACAAATAGTGTGTTTTTATGAAGGAATAAGTATCAAAAGATTGACACTAGTTTAAGTCTGATTTCAAAGTGAAATTAATTCCAAAGACCACTATTGCATTAAATTGTAAAAATATATTCTAATTTCACTATAAAACCAATTCAAAAGATAATCTAATCATATATATAAATTATATTAAAAAGAGGTTTTGAATTAAAATACAACATTTTACACTATTCATTAAAAAATGAACTTTATCGGAAAAATACCAAAAATTTACACAAAATAAATTTTGATGTCCCAATTCTAAAGAAGAGTTTTATTTGGTCCAATAGAATGTATAAGAGTGAAAACAACTATATTTAATGATGGTTCTCCATCAAAAGGAGATAAGTGAACCTTTAGTGAAAACTAGGGCATATATGCCTAAAACTGAATTATTTCCCTATTTTAAGCCTTTATCTTTTATTGGATAAATGTAAAAACATTTAAAAAACATATATAATCATATTTTAGGTATTTATATCTATTCCCGCCAATAAAATGACTATGTTTTAACTACCATTTAAAATAATATTATTTTATTACTAGTGTGCAACGAAAGATTTCAATGAAACTCTTTGTTGCGTATCAGGTACGCTATCGAACATAGCAACCCTTTTAAAGTAAAATTAATATTTAATTCGTAAATATTAATAAATAT
This sequence comes from Viscum album, assembly GCA_963277665.1. Classification (NCBI taxonomy): domain Eukaryota; kingdom Viridiplantae; phylum Streptophyta; class Magnoliopsida; order Santalales; family Viscaceae; genus Viscum; species Viscum album. Next base: position 1,219,409,643 of record OY728166.1, on the reverse strand, counting down.
CAAAATTCTTTATTATTTATTTATTTGGGATGTTACAATGTCACTCCTAAATATCTTCTTCATATCCTGGGAAAATGAAACATAAGAAAGGGGTGTGCTCAAATGCTCAGTAAGAGTAAGCAATACAGCAGAAGATAACATAAACATTAGGCATGGTGAATAATTGAAAACACGTGCTATTATAAATAATTAACATGAACACCACATGGCAGGAATATGAGCTGAGTAAATAATGCCACAATAAAACATAGTCATGGGTATTCTAGTAGTCGAATAACCACATGAAATATCAATAGCTAATCTCATAATGGTGGAATGCATAATGCCGGACATTATAACCACATAGTCAAATCCTCGTTCCAAGACTACAAATAAGATTTTGTCAAGGCCTTGTGAGAAGACACTAGTTTGTCTCAAAAGACCTACCAATGAATCAGGGAGATATAGCGGGCTCCACCCGTCATATACTATGTCTAATGCATTCATAATATGAAAAGATTTAAACATTACATAAATATTTGTTTTAAAACTATCATACAAAATGTCAATAGATTATCCACAAACCAGGAATGGTATAAAGATAACGCATTCACAATCAAACATAACTCATTCAATACAATATAAAAGATTTTATCATACTAAATCAACATAAATCGAGATTAATGAAGGATATTGACATAGATTAAAATAATCATCAAGACTATTTGAGAGAAATATCCCCCTTTTTCTTGAAAACATTTAAAAATAACACTATTTATAAAGAAGTCTTTAAAAATATATTTTTGAATCAAAGTGTCCCACAACACTTTGGAACATTTAAAAGGAATTATAAATTTAAAACATTAATGTTCATATAAATAAATCCTTAAAACCGTTTTTAAAACATAGACATTAATCAGAAATAATTAGAAGAATAAATCTTTAAAACATTTAAAAATGATATTTTAGTTAGAGTTTCTAACCAAATGAAAGACGCTTGAATACAAATAATTGAGGTAATGAAAAGTTTATAATATCATGACAATAAAGTATTTCATGATATATTATGTCAAGGGATAGTATATACACCATATAAAAGTGATTTGTTTTTTAACAACAAAGATGTCTCAATGGAATGTAAATTGAGATGAAATCTCTTATAAAGAATGTATCCTTAGTTTAAGGATAAATCAACATCATAATTATGTGTGACAAATATAAATACACTCAATATGATTTTATATTCAATGTAAATCAGTTAGAGGACATTCACACATATTCTTCTAAAAACAGCACCGATGAATTGGATGTTTAACTCAATAAATGGGGATTGAGTTAAAATTACTCTTATCAAGTTCATATCAATGAATTTAGAAATTATCAAAGGAGTGATTATGTGTATCAAATGTATATACACAGAAATGGGACTGGTAATTATGAAAAAAGAAAAGTAATAGTGGTTCCACACATAATCTTGGAGTAAAATAATCAATGAAGTATGTGTAAAGCCAAATGGGTGGAAATTGAAATTTCAAATTCCCTTATCAATTTGGTAACTTAAGAAACATACACCCATAAAAGAAGTATCATACAATGATGATGTAAATATCCATAAATTAAAGTATATCACACAATTAATACAATCATGGGAAGTACATACACCACATGCAATAAATAAGTGGTGAATAATGGAAATCTCACAGAATTAAAAGTGATATAAGAAACCTTTACTTTGTACTTTTTCCTTGGTATAGGGTAGGATAAACTCCTTTATAATGGTGAAATAATTTTTAATAAATTATTAAAAAATCATATACATTAATATGATATTATATATGATCTTTTAACATTGCGTTGTCAATAATATCTTAGTATTATCGTCATTTCAGGTATTAACGGATACATTTTCCATTATATTATTTGTTATGTGAGTTCTATTTGTTATGGATGGTATGTATATTATTCATATACAGATTGATATAATGTCTCTAAACATTATTTTTAATAATATAATGAAATTTATTATTGAATGGATACGATGGAGAATGAATCTCACCACGTTCGTGGAGATGGTAATCCGTACGTACGCACGAGCGACAATATCATTATTTTGATATTAAAATAATATATAATTGGATGGTATATCTTATATACATAATAATTATCATGTTATATTTATTATTTACATAAATTATGCATCACTATTTTTCCCATCCAAATAATAATTTATTGAATAACAATTACACCACGACGTGGAGACGGTAATCCATACGTACGCCCTTATGGAGACATGTCATTCAAAGGATGAAAATAATAATGAATATGGTTGTACCATATTTATAATAACATCATAGTATATATAAGATACTGGATTTATTATTTTATAATGGAAATAACAATGAAATATGAACTGGAAGAAGAAACGAACTTGAATGAGGGAGGTGAAATTATTACCTCTTCTTCGGGTTATTCATTTTGATTTGATCAAAATGGCTCCTTAGGTTGGATTTTTGATTAATGTAGGGCCTCTAGGATGAAGGTAGGAAAATTGAGAGGGTATTTCGGTCAGGGTTGGCCGAGCCAACTGGATTTGAATGTGTGAATTAAATAGAAGGTGGAGTGCCCTTTTATAAGAGGGGTGAGGGGCACCTTAGGAAAAGATAGAATTATTATTTTATAATGAAATAATTTTCGTTTTATAATGGCTCATAAATGTATTATTCATAGGATAAGGTGGGTATGGGTCGAAAAACACTCATACAATAGGTTTTAGATAGGATTGGGTCACTATATTAACATTAACCTTTAGATTTAACTCTTAGTTATATAGTTTAACATTTACCATGTCTCTTTGGATTTTTATATTATATGGTTAATAAACATACTATATAATTCCAATAAAACCATAAGTGGATCATTAATGATACAATTATCATTATATAAGTCTTATGGCCGAACCATATATTTTTATGAATAGAATATCAATTAATAATATAATATTCTTTTTAAAAACTCTTTTATGTCAATTTTGACACTATTTGGTATTTTATTTTGGCTAAATTCATATCATCATCATTACATCAAAAAAAATTTTTCTAACAAACCCTAATATGTTATATTAACCTATAATATTAGTCTAATTCATAGTAATTCTCAAATAAAATTTATTTGGACATTTATAATATCAATTATTTTGATATTTCATTAATTAGGTAATTACTGCATCATAATTGTTACATAAAAAAATTAAACTATTTAATGTCTAAAAAATATAAATAAATTACTATTATCTGGCAAACCATTTTATCTTTCTAATGAATTTTTATAGTCTAATATATCTTATGTTTATCCTTATATTGAAAATGTTCTTGTTATTAAACATTGATTTCAACTCTTTTAACTCTTCTTTAAATAAATTCATAATAAATGTCCTAATATAATCCATGTGAACCAAAAAGATTCATATTTTATTAATAATGTTGTTTTTGGTCGAATTATATTTATCAAATTGAATTTGGACATGTGTTAGGGTAATAATAATATCATTTTTACCCTTAATTACACTATTTACTTTTAACCGTGGTAAATAAAAGTAAAAAGTTACCATTCACCAAAAATTATTTTCATCTTATTGATCCATATTTAACATATGGATATCAACCGTGTCTCTTGGATTTTTGAAATTTTATTTAGAGAATAGGTAAATTATGTTTTATGTGAATTTTCAAATTCTCTTTGGAGGTGGGTAAAAGATGGTGAAAAGTTCAATAGAATTTTTATATATCTAAAATAACTATAAACTAACTCCAATGATTTAAATTTAACTTATATAGGTATTATGTATCTATTTTGACCTAAAATAAATTTAAATAAAAAAAAGAATTATTTAAATAAAAAATTCTATTTTAAACTATAACTCAGTGTATTTCACTATTAATCAAAAATTAAAAGTTATCAAAAACATTCCAAAACATCAACATAAAATAATTTTGATATTATGAATTCAAAAATGATGTCTATTATACCAATGTCAAAAAATAGAAATTGCATTTTTGAGTTTAAAAGTAATTCCCGTTGTCAAAAACAAAAGGCGTATTTTATTAAATAATAACTACCAAAAGATTGACATTTATTTATGTCAAATTTCAAAGTGAAATTACTTACAATGACCAAAATTTGATGACATCTTAAAAATATATTCTAATTATAAATAAAAACCATTCATATGTATAACTGAACACTATAAATTATTTTTATTAAAAAGTTGTTTTTAGTTAGAAAATATTATCATTCAGTATTCACCCAAACAAGAAAGTTATAAGAAAAACACCAAAAATTTATTAAAACTAAATTATTATGTATCTATCCTAATGAATAAGTTTATTTTGTAAAATTGAATATATAAAAGTTTCAAATATTGAATTTAAAAAGAGTTCTCCATTAAAAGTCCGAAAAATTGCATTTTTTTGAAGAAAACTTCTATTATCTGAAAAAAATGAATTTTCCCATACATTATGTCTAAGAAACTAATAACATGGATTCTAAAATTATAAGTGTTATATAAACTTCAAAAATATGTTAATACTATTCATAACTGCTTTTGAATGGATATTTTGGTAAGTAGTGGTGCGCTTGAACTCGATGTTGCATGTAGTGTAAGTTATTGAATTACTTTGAAGAACTAACATACTATGAGATCCTGGGATGTTACATTCTTTCCTCCTTAAATAAATTGCATCCTCTCAATTTTTAAAATTGGTCTTGATAATATAATGTAAAGTCCCACATCAGAAAAAGAGTCAATAAAACTATCACTTTAATAGAAAGAAAGAGAAGTGCAATGGTCAAACAAGATAACCCATAATAGGATTCCATGTACGAAAACATGGATATGGATGATAAACTAACTGTCAAGTTCTGATGGAGAGGGATAGAAAACATGATCAGGAGAAAATTAACAACAAGAAAACCACAAACATGTGATTTGAAAAATGGTCATCAGTTTCCCATTAGGAAAAGTAAACAAAATTTTTTTTTTTGTTTTAAGTTACATTTCATAAATATGAGGAATTTAATTATGAGATTGACTAAAAACATAAAGAGATATTCTTAATTTTAATGTATAGTTTCATTCTTTAATAAATTTCTACCGCTAACTCATTTTTTTAAATGATGAGTATTCAAGAAGAGTTGGTCACATCGGAAAAGCTAGAGTAAACTTCTAGAGAATCACATGATCCATAAGTGATAAACTATATAATTACCTTATATTTAGAGATTAAGAAAAACCAAAACAGTTAGTACAAGATTTGATGATCCCCCAAAAGGATATTCCTTTAGATAAAAAAACACTAATCTTAATTTCCAAAATTAAACCAACAGTACCATAAAGTTAAATAAATACCATTCAATAAAAAAATTTCCTTAAAATACTTCAATATAATCCAAACTAATATGGAAACCCAAAACATTGAAGAATATGGTTATTTACTCTTCCTTGTTAAATTGTATCTCCGAATGACATCATCTACTCTTAAAGTCACATTCTTAAAAGTAATTAACCTAATCCCATATTCTCTATTATAGGATAATATTTTCCATAAATAACCCAAATCACTATAAATCCACAATTAAAACCTAGATAAAAATTCACCATTATTCCTCAAACCAAATCCCATAGTATTCTATTTTCCTTGGGCATATAATGTTTCCAACAAAGTGAACATCTTCCAAAATAAATTTTATCACTTATTCAATAGGTCATTTTCCTATAATAAGGTTATTCATTTGATAAGATATAATATCCCAAATAAACTTATTATTGATCAATAAAATAACTTAACTAAAAATAATTAGTCACACTAACTAGGGACTTCAAGTAGTCTAGTGGTAGGTGATAAATCTCAATCGCACTCTGGTTGTGGGTTTGATTCCCATAGCTTTGTCTAATGCAACAGGTTGTCACACGGTCTGTGTGTTTTCCTTTTTCAAAAAATATATTTTATAACATTACAAAAATGAGATAAATTCCTCAAAATAACCATAACATAATTTAACAACAAATTTTATCTCATACCTTTCATTTTCTTCCAAAAATATATTAACATGTAATTGCCTCAAACCCATTGATCATATAAAACCAAATGCTTATTTATAACTATACCCACAAAGGGAAAAGATTATTCTTCCTTAAATGTCATTTTTAGATGACAACTACAGGGTTACAAATACAAGAGAAAAGTATTCCAAAGTAATCTCGTCAATAAGGATCACTAATACATTTAAACATTTATATAACCATTTATTTCCACATAGCTTCATCTTTGACCTATAAAATATCCTATTTAATAGGGAATTTACACAGAAAACGTTTAGGTCCCCTACATTTACGGAAAATGACTGTTAATGGATTCTTGGGAACATTTTTATTTTCCTCCATAGTACTCTTCATTTTTCCTTTGTAATTCTTCACATTATGTCCTTCTTTCCCACCTGTAAAGCATTTATTTGTTCCATTGAGACACATTTCTAGGTGTCTCCTTCCACATTTCCTACATGATGGAAATTGAGGATTCATTTCTCCATGGTCTCTACTCCTGGAGTTCTTATCATTCACCACCTTTCTATTCTTTGTTGAGTGCGGGGGTTGGTTAATATATATGTTATTGATCATATTTTTGGAAAACTGCTTTGGCATGATCACGATATCTTTTAGGTCTATCAACATTCCATTTTGTTTCTCATTTTCACCACCGTTCCCACCTTGTTCATCATTCTCAATGTTATTATGACTTTCCTTGGTATACAGCCATTGACTAAAACCAGATAGCATTGTGTGAGTAACAGTAGTCATAAAATCATTTAGATAATATTATGACACCATATTTTTAATTTGAAACACCTTAGGATTAACCATGGACATTTATTTTCATCTTATATTTATATAATCTAAATATCTTTGTAAATAAAATGTAAATTATCCAAAGTCTATCCCCCAGGAGTGTCGTACCCAAGAGTACTGCAAGGCCCATTGTCGTGCATCAGTTCCCTTTCGAGTCTAGCTCAATGATGTGTCTTTGGGTTTTAACCCTAGGTACATCTGTGCCAGATCCGCCCCTACCTTCTTGTATCCAGACAGGGATTAATTTCTTGTAAAACACACAAAATCACTACAATAACACATTTTTAAGAATTTCTTCTATACTAATCCTCAAAGTCTACATTAGGGATATGTTCTCTAAAAAGAGTTTATCTAAATCTAGTTTGCAAGGTTTGTACTAAAATTCCTCTAATACTAACTATAACTCCCTGACCCCAAATACCCAGAGTCAGTGCATTATTAAATAACATTGTCATGATACAAGGAAATCATGTCCCGAAAGACTGATCAGTTTAGTAGCCTTGGAAATACTAAATACATTCATAAGGTCAACATTACAACTTTAAATGAAAAACAACACTGAATTATTCCATTAGAAACATCCAAGATTCTAAGATTATGCTGGCAAGTCACTCATAAGTAACTTCTTTACATCCTGGTAAATGATACACAAGAAAGGGGTGGTCTCAAATGCTCAGTAAGAGTATGAAATACAGTAGAAGATAACATAATCATTAGGCATGGTGAATAATTGAAAACACATGCTTTTACAAATAATTAACATGAACACTTTATGGGAGGAATATGAGATGAGTAAATAATGCCATAATAAAACATAGTCATGGGTATTCAACTAGTAGAATAACCACGTAAAATATCAATAGCTAATATCATAATGATGGATTTCATATTTCCTGAAATCATAACCACATAGTCAAGGCCTCGTGCCAAGACTAAAAATAGGATTTTGTCACGACCTTGTGACAAGACACTAGTTTGTCAAATAAGACCTTCCGATTCATCAAGGATCTATATAGGGCTCCACCTGTCACATAATATGTCCAATGAATTTCTCATATGAAATGGTTTAAACATAACATAAACATTCGTCTTAAAACTAACATACGAAATGTCAATACTTTATCCATAAATCATGAATGGTATAAAAATAACACATCCATAGTAAAACATAACTCATTCAATAAAATATTGAATATTGTATCAGATTAAATAAACCACAATCTAGAATAATGAAGGATATTGACATAGATGAAAATAATAATCAATACTATTTGAGAAAAATATCCCCCTTTTTCTTGAAAACATTTAATTGTCACACTATTTATTAAGAATTATTTTAAAATAGATTTTTGAATCAATGTGTCCCATACGAAATTGAAACATTTAAAAGGAATTTTAATTTGAAAAAATTATTGTCCATATAAATAAATCGTTAAAACCTTTTTTAAAACATGTACATTAATGAAAAAGAATTAGAAGAATAAATCTATAAAAAAATTAAAAATGATATTTTTTTAGAGTTTCTAACCAAATGAGAGACACTTGAATACATATAATTGAGTTAATAAAAACATTATAATATCATTAGAATAAAATATTTCATGATATATTATGTCAAGGGACAGTATATACACCATATAAAAGTGATGTGGTGTATAACAACAAAGAAGTCTCAATGGAATGTAAATTTAGATAAAATATCTTATAAAGACCGTATCCTTAGGTTAAGGATAAATCAATGACATAATTATGTGTGAAAAATATAAATACACTCAATATGACTGGATATTCGGTGTAAATTAATCCGAGGACATTCCCACATATTCTTGTAAAAAAATACCAATGAATTGGATGTCTAACTCAATAAATGGAGATTCAGTTAAAATTAGTATTATCAAGTTCATATCGATGTCCTGAGAATTTATAAAAGGAGTGATTCTGTTTATAAAATGTATATCCACATAAAGGGGATTGTTAATTATGAAATAATCAAATGAATAGTGGTTCCACACATAATGTTGGATTAAAATAATAAATGAAGTATACGTAAAGCCGAATGGGTGGATATTTAAATTTCAAATTCCCTTATCAATTCGGTAACTTATGAAACATACACCCATGAAATAAAGATCATAAAATAATGATTTAAATATCCATAAATTAAAGTATATTACACAATGAATACAATCATGGGTAGTACACACACCGCATGCAATAAATAAGTGGCGAACAATGGAAATCTCACAAAATTAAAAGTGAGATAAGAAACCCCTTACTTTGTACATTTTCCTTGGTAAAGGATAGGTTAAACTCCTTTATAATTGTGAAATAATTGTTATTAATTTATACAAGAATTATATACATTAATATTATATCATATATGATCTTTTAACATTGCGTTGTTAATAATATCTTAGTATTATCATCGTTTCGGGTTTTAACAGATTCGTTTTCCTTTATATTATTTGTTATGTGGGTCATATTTTTTATGGATGGGATGTATCTTATTCATATCCAGAATTATATAATGTCTCTAAAAATTATTTTTAATCATAAAAATAAATTTATTATTGATTGGATACGATGGGGAGTGAATCTCATCGCATTCGTGGAGACGGTAATCAGTACATACGCATGAGCGACAATATCATTCTTTTGATATTAATATAATATATAATTGGATGTTATATCATATATACAGAATCATTATCATGTTATATTTATTATTTACATCAATTACACATCACTATTATACCCATCCAAATAATAATGTTTTGAATAAAAAATACACCATGACGTGTAGACAATAATCTGTACATACGCACTTATGGTGACATGTCATTTAAAGGATGGATAGAATAATGAATATGGTTGTAAAATTTTTATAATAAAACTAGAGTATAGATAAAATAATTGAGTTATTACTTTATAATTTAAATTTAAAGAAAACAGAAGTGGAAGAGGAAAAGAACTTGAAAGAGGGTGGTGAAATTATTACCTCTTCTTCAGGTTCTTTCTTTTGATTTGATGAAAAGGGATCCATAGGTTGGCTTTAGTACAAAAGGAGGGCCTCTAAGATTAAGGTAGGACAATTTATAGTGTATTTTATGAGGGGTATATTAAGACAAATGGATTTTAAGGTGTGAATTAGAGATAAGGGGGAATGCCCTTTTATAAGAGGGGTGGGGGCGTCTTAGGAAAAGCAAGAAATATTATTTTATAATAAAATCATTTTCGGTTTATAATGGCTCAAAAATGGAATATTCAATGGCTAAGGTGGGTATGGGTAGAAAAAAAACTCAACCAATAGGGTTTATATAGTTTTGGGTCACTATATTAACCTTAACCTGCTGATTTAACTCTTAGTTAAATAGTTTGACATTTACCATGTCTCTTTGTATTTTTATATTATATGGTTAATAAACATATTATATAATTCCCAGAGAACCTTAAGTGGTTCATTAATGATAAATTTATCATTATATAAGACTTTTTTCCAAACATTATATTTTTAGGAATTGAATATCAATTAATAATATAATATTTGTTTTGAAAACGCATTAATGTCAATTTTGACACTATTTGGTATTTTGTTTTTTTTTTAATTTATAACATCATTATTACTATGAAAAAAATTCTTCTAAAAAACCCTAATATGTTATAGTAACTTATAATATTAGTTTAATTCATAAAAAGTCTCAAATTACATTTATTTGGAATTTTATAATATCAATTATTTTAATATTTCATTAATTAGGTAATTACTACATCATCATTGTTTCATAAATAAATTTAATTATTTAATGTCTAAAAAATATTAATAAAACACCATTATGTAGGAAATATTTTTAGATTTCTAATGAATATTTATAGTCGAATTTATCTTATGTTTATACCTATATTAAAAATTGTTTAGTTATTAAACATTGATTTTAACTCTTTTAACTCTTCTTTAAATAAAATAATAATAAATGTGCTAATATAATTCTTGTGGACCAAAAAGGTTCATATTTTATTCATAAGGATGTTTTTGGACGAATAATACATATCCAATAGAATTAGTACATGTGTTTGGGTAATAATAATATCATTTTAACCCTTAATTACCCTATTTAGTTTTAACCATGGTAAATAAAAGTTAAAAGTTACTATTAACCAAAAATTATTTTCATCTTATTAAACAACATTTTACTTAATGATATAAACCGTGTTTATAGGAGTTTTGAAATTCCATTCATAGAAGTGGTAAAATTATGTTTTATGTGAATTTGTAAATTCTCTTAGGAGGTGTGTAAAAGAGGCGGAAAAGTTCAATAAAATTTTTATATATCTAAAATTATTATAAACTGACTCTAATGAATTAAATTTAACTTATTTAGGTATTATGTATCTATTTAGACCGAAAATAAATATAAATAAAATAAATAATTATTTAAATAAAAAATTTGGTTTCAAGCTATAACTCAGTGTCTTTCACTATTAATAAAAAATTAAATGTTTTCAGAAACACACCAAAAATTGACCCTAAGATAATTTGGATATTCTGAATTCAAAAATGAAGTCTATTTTACAAAATTCAGAACATTGAAATTTCATTTATTAGTTTAAAATTAATTCCTATTGTCAAAACCAAAAAGCGTATTTTTATGAAATAATAACTACCAAAAGATTAACATTTGTTTATGTCCAATTTCAATGTGAAATTACTTACAATGACAAAAATTGGATTAAATGGTAAAAAAATAATCTAATTATACATCCAAACCATTCATATGTATAGTTGACCACTATAAATTATTTTGTTTAAAAAAGATGTTTTCAGTTAAAATATATTATTTTTCACCATTCACCCAAATATGAATGTTATCCGAAAAAGACCAAAAAAAATTTAAAACTCAATTCCTATGTCTCTATCTGAAAGAAGAAGTTTATTTTGTCAAATTGAATATTTAAAAGTTTCAAATATTGAATTTAAAAAGGTTTCTCCATTAAAAGGTGGTAAAATTGCATTTTTTGTAAAATACTTCTTTTGTCTGAAAAAATGAATTTGTCCAAACATTATGTCTAAGAAACTCATAATATAGATTATAAAATTATAAGGGTTATATAATGTTAAAAATTCTATTAATACTATTCATAACTTCTTTTGAATGACATGTTTGGTAAGTCGTGGTGCGCTTGAACTCGATGTTGTGTGTAGTGTAAATTTTTGAATTACTTTAGAGAACTAACGTACTATGAAATCTTGGGGTGTTACATTCTTCCCTTCATTAATAAATTTTTTTTCCTCGCAATTTTTAAAATTGTGCTTGGGAATATAATGGAAAGTCCCACATCAGAAAAAGAGTCAATAAAACTATCACATTAAAAGAAAGAAAGAGATGTACAAAGGACACCCAAGATAACCCATACTAGGATTCCATGTAGGAAAACATGGATATGGAAGATAAAAAAAGTGTCATGTTCTGATGGAGAGGTATAGAAAACATGATCAGGATAAAGTTAACAATAAAAAAACCACAAACCTGTGATGGGACAAAAAATCCTTAGTTTCATAATAGGAAAAGTAAATGGACAACATTTTTTTTGTTTTAAGTTACATTTCATAAAGATGAGGAATTTATTGATGAGATTTACTAAGAACATAAAGAGATATACTTACATTTTAAGTAGAATTTCATTATTTAATAAATTTCTACCACTAACACATTTTTTTAAATGATGTGTATTCAAGAAGACTTGGCCACACCAGATGAGAAAGAATAAACTTCTAGAGAATCACATGATCCATTAGGGATAAACAATATATATACCTTGTCTTTATAGATTAATCAAAACCAAAAAAGTTATTAAAAGATCTAATGATCTCCCAAAAAGATATTCCTTTAGAGAAAGAAACACTAATATTAATTTATAAAATTAAACCAACAACACCCCAACGTTAAATAAATACCATTAAATAAATAATTTTCCTTAAAATACTTCAATATAATCCAAAATAATATTTAAACCCAAAACATAGAAGAATTTGGTTATGTAGTCTTCCATATTAAATTGTATCTCCAAATGAAATCCATCACTCTTAAGGTCACATTTTTAAAAGTAATTAACCTAATCACATATTATCTATTATAGGTTAATCATTTCCATAAATAAACCAAATCACTTTAAATCCACAAAAAAAAATAGATAAAAATACACAATTTTGTCTCAAAAGAAATCCCATAGTATTCTATTTTCCTTGGGCATAATGTGTTCCCAAAAAAGAGATTGTCTTCCCAAATAACATTTATCACTAAATCACAAATTCATTTTCCTATAATAAGGGTATTCATTTGATAAGATATAAGATCCAAAATCAACTTATTATTGATCAATAAAGTAATTTAACTAAAAATAATTAGTCACACTACCCAGGGACTTCACGTAGTCCAATGGTAGGTGATAAATCCCAATTGCACTCTGGTTGTCGGTTCGATTCCCACATCATTGTCCGACGGGACAGGTTGCCACACGGTCTGCATGTGGTACTTATTCAAAAACTATATTTTATAACTTTACCAAAATGATATAAATTCCTCAAAATAACCATAATAGAATTTAACCACAAATGTTATCTCATACCTTGCATTTTCATTCCAAAATATTATAACATGTAATTGCCTCAAACCCAACGATCATATAAAACCAAATGGTTATTTATAACTATATACACAAGAGAAAAGACAAGTCTTCTTAAATATCATTTTCACATGACAATTTCAGGGATAAAAATACAAGAGAAAATTATTCCAAAGTAATCCAATCAACAAGGAGCACTAATACTTTTAAACATTTCTATAACCATTTATTTCCACATAGCTTCTTCTTTGACTAAGAAAATGTCTTATAGAATAGGGCATTCAGTCGAGTAATGGCCAAGTCCCATATATTTATGGAAATTGACTGCAAATGGATTCTTGGGACCATTTTTATTTTCTTCTATAATACTCTTCATTTTTTCATGGAAATTCCTCACTTTATATCCATCTTTCCCACACGTAAAGAATTTCTTTGTTCCATTGAGACATTTTCCTGTGTATCTCCTTCCACATTTCCAACATGATGGAAATTGAGGATTCTTTTTCTCCACGCTCTCCACTATGTGAGCTCTAATCATTCACCCCCATTATCTTCTTTGTTGAGTCCGAGAGTTAGTTAGTATATGTGTTTTTTATCATATTTTTGGAAAAATGATTTTCCATGAACACAATATCTTTTATGGGTATCAACATTCCATTTTGTTGCTCATTTCCACCACCATTACCACCTTCTACATCATTATCAAGGTTACAATTACTCCCTTGGAATCTATCCATTGACTAAAACCAGAAAGCATTTTATGAGTAACAGTAGTCATAAAATCATTTATAGAATATCATGACACTATATTTTTAATTTGAAACACCTTAGGATAAACCATGGTCATTTATTGTCATCTTATATTAAAATACATCAAATTGGTTTGTAATGAAAAAATGTAAATTATCCTAACCATATCCCCTGGGAGTGTCATAACCAAGAGTGCTGCAAGGACCATTGTCGTGCACCAGTTCCCATTAGAGTCTATCTCAAAGCGGTGTTTTCAGGTTTTACCCCTAGGTACATCTGTGCCCGAGCCGCCTCTACCTACTCGTATCCAAGCAGAGATGTATTTATTGGAAAACACATAAAATCACTAAAATACCAAATTTTTAGGAATTTCCTCTATAATAATCCTCAAAGTCTATCTTAAGAATATGTTCTCTAATAAATGTTTATCTAAATCTAGTTGCCATGGATTTTACTAAACTTCATCTGATACCAACAGCAACGTCCCGACCCCAGTTACCCAGAGTCGGTGCATTATTTCATAAAATTGGCATGATATATGGAAATCATGTCCCGAAAGACTGATCAGTTTATTAGCCATGGAAATAATAGATACATTCAGAAAGTCAACATTATAACATGAAAAGAAAGACAACAATAAATTATTGCATTACAAACATCCAAGATTCATAGATTCTACCAGCAAGTCACTCATAACTGAATTCTTCATATCCTGGGAAAATGAAACATAAGAAAGGGGTGAGCTCCAATGCTTAGTAATAGTAAGCAATACAGCAGAAGATAACATAAAACTTAGGCATGGTGAATAATTAAAAACACATACTTTTACAAATAATTAACATGAATAGTTTATGGCAGGATTATGATATGAGTTAATAATTCCATAATAAAAAATATTCATAGGTATTCTACTAGTCGAATAACCACATGAAATATCAATATCTAATCTCATAATGATAGAATTCATAATCCCAGTCATCCTAAGCACATGGTCAAGGCATTTTTCCAAGACAACAAATAAGATTTTGTCAAGGCCTTGTGCCATGACACTAGTTTTTCTCATGAGACCTATTGATGAATCGAGCAGCTATAGCAAGCTCCACCCATCACTTACTAAGTCCAATGAATTCCTCATATCAAAATATTTACACATAACATAAACATTCGTCTTAAAACTAGCATACGAAATTTCAATACTTTATCTATAAACAATGAATGGTATAAAAATAACACATCCAGAGTCAAACATAACTCATTCAATACAATATGGAATATTGTATCATACCAAATCATCCTCAATCTATAATAATGAAGGATATTGACATAGATGATAATAATCATCAAGACTATTTGAGAGAAATATCCCCCTTTTTAGAATCCTGGTGGTTAACCCTATATATTATGTCATGGTATATAGGTTGTTAACCCTATATATTATGTCATGGTATATAGGTGATTAATATAGTATAATATGTACTAGAATAATAACTGAATATCAACAACATAAGTTTTGATTTTATATTCTTATGTCTATGCCACATTCCAATGTTTAGTATATGTATCTCATGATTATTTTATAATGATTACATGTTCGTTTTGTATATTAATTGTATACGATTAATGATATGTTCTTTCTACGTTGGGAATGAATTTATGATTTTTTTCCTATTACTACATTTTATTTTCATTCATACTCCTATATGATCGTATTTGTGATTACCACTGCTAAACAAATTGATATATACTATCTATTAGCTATTATGGAGACTCTATATTGAAAATTTACATATCATTCTATTTTATAGGTAATAATCATTAGTATTATATATGATATTTCTAGGAGGACTTCATCTGTATATAATATTCTAGGGGAAATTGAAAGCATATTGTAATATTAGAAGTCTATTTAGTGAAACTCTAATGATAGTAAATATATAGTTTATATGATCGTGACATTTTATGATAATATGACTGGTAATCATATAAATACTATAATATATATAAATTTAGGGCTGGGTCATTTCAATATGTATTAATGACCATAATTCTTAGTTTTAGGGGTTGTTTTTAAAAATATGAGTGGATAAAACATAAAGAAACTAAGGACATCCCAACATAATTAAAATAAAACAAGAGTTTTATAAGTTTAACCTAATATGTTATAGGATTAAATAAAGGAGACAGAACATAAGACATCTTAAAAATAATTTTCATTATCATATAATTTTTTACTATGTCCATTATTTATTAAGAATCGCATAAAGAATTTTGGTTATAGACTATGGTTGAAACCAAGAGAAACCAAATTAAAAATGCGTTTGGTATATAATTAAATTATTATCAAATTATAAACCAAATAGTATGGAAAATTAAGGTCAAAATAGTATGTTTATTCTCACCCAACTCCCAAATTTTATTCTATAATCATATTCCTTAATAGACTCTCAAATAAACTAATAAAAAAACAAATCACTATTAAATCATTCATGCAACAATGTACCCAATCCTTGTGTGGGCCTTTTTTCCACCAATTGGTGAGAAATATATTAACAAAAAAAATTCTTTTTCTATGTTCTTGGAGAATTAAATGTTTGTATTTATACATATGATATTTAGGGTAATACAGTAATGATATAGAGTTTTATGAATGGAAAGTCTCTTATAATTATATAAATGTGTCATATTTAGGAATGTGGTAATATATAATGAAAAAGAACCACATGATAGAACTTAAAATATGTTATTATATTAGTTAAATCATTATATTTTGAGAAACAATATACCAAAAATAATGAATATATTAATATGGGAGAAAAATACAAAATAAGATAATACTAATATAAAAAATTTGTATATGCTCAATCCCCTAGAATGATCGAAAATAAGAAAAACAATATCCAACTAAAAAAATAATATTAGTACTTCACTATTTTTTTACAAAAAATAAATTATATGCTACTATAACTGAAAATATAAGATAATTTAGAATGAATTAATGTGAATTATTTATAAAATTTAGAAAACACATATGAAAATTACAAATATGATCAATTGAATTGTAATAAGACACTTGGTAATTGAAACATAACTATTATAATAGTATCCACACTATAATGACTCTCCAATTCTCATTGGCTTGAGAGCTCAACGAGCCATTACTAGGCCTTAAGAAACATCCCCAAGATACCAAAGGCTAGAAATAAATGCCGAAGGGTTTCAAATACAATTGAGGGACGATTTACCCTTTAACAAAAAAACCAAAACATTCACTAACAAACACCATATGATGCATGTTATTAGAACAACCAACTCATGTATTACCAAAAGGGATCTACACTATTACACAAGCCAATACAACTGACACAATATCAGAGTACCAAGCGGAAGACTAACAAAAGACCCAAAACAGACCAAGACACGCTCCACAGCTCCACACCGAGTTCCATGCTCCAAGCACCACCACATCTCCCAAGCATCACCATGAACTACTAGTAATGAGATGCCTTACCTTTACCTGTGTCTCAGAATACAACATCTACAAAAGCACCAATGTCCCAAAGCAGGTGTGAGTATAAAACTTAGTAGGTTTTCCCCAATGACTTCCCTACTCACGCCACTATGATATAAGAGTTAGAAACATTATATAAAAACAGTTTATATAAAATAATTTCTCATAAGCAGTTTGTATCTAAATATAAACAAGTTTCCAAAACCATTCATAACCAATTGCATTCAAAGATAAATTGAAACCAATTTTCCCAGCAAGTTATTTTTGCAGAAAAATAACCAAACAAGATTTAGATCCATTTCACAAACATCCCGTTTTCGCATACCCAACCATTTTAGAATCCCGTGAAATCAATCTTGGATTCTACCTTATGACAGTTCCTTACTCTTGATAGGTCTCTCGTCGATCTACCAAGTCATCACAATGTAATTATTTCCCATGTGCTATTACATCTTTGGCATTGAGCACAAGGTCATATTTCCACCAAGCCTCATACATATAGTTATCATGTTCCATTAAACTTTTTGAACTGAGAACAAGGCCATATTTCAACCAAGCCTCGTACAATGAAACATGAACACACACCGCATGTTCCCAAAAATCATTGCAAAACAAGCCTTTCAATAAAAACACCTTTTTATTGATAACCATTTCTGTCAAAACCATTTCAATTCCAAACCATTTCAATTCCAAACCATTTCAATAAAAGTCCCTTTTTATTGAAAACTATTTCCATCAAAGTCATTTCAATCTCAAAAAAATTCAATAAAACCCCCTTTTTATTGAAAACCCATTTTTCATCAAACCCTTTCAAATTTCAGCAAAGACATATTTTAAATTCAATATTTTAAATTCAATAAGTCAAAACACTTTTCCCAACAATATTCCAAGATTTCACAATTTCACTAAAACCTTATATCATCACTAAAGAAGATTTATTCCCTGGTTTTCACAATAAATTTCATTCAAATAAACCAATTTTAATCTAAGCCAATCAATTCTGACAAAAGGAGTCGAGAGTGAATCCTCGTACCTCAATGGTTTTGATAAAAACCACAAAGGTTGAAAAAAGATAAAGAAAACCGGGCCGATTCACCAAGGATTATATGTATATCTCTTATCCTTACACAACCAAGACCAAATCTTATCATATTTGGCATCCACACAATTTGATCTATCCATAACGGGCATAGATCTATGAAACTGAGAGAAGAGGAGAAGTAGATATAAGTAGATTTAAGAGACCAACAAGAACGATCACATACCTCAAGAATCCAGATTCGATTTGTCAAGAGATGCCTTCGGATCACCTCTGGAATGATGGGAGAACCCACTTTGACCATAGGAGAACTGTAAACCCGATTTAGGGCTGCTTATGAGCTTAAATGAGGCACGTGGAGGAAAAAATGTGTGAAATCCAAAATTTAAAGATCTCATTTAAGTGACTGCATGATTAGTTCGCATGGTTTGACAAACCTTGTTCTAACCATGCGTTAGCTACCGCCTCAGCTACCCTTCTCACATGGTTTGCCCACACGGTTAGACAAACCGTGTGCCACTCGTGCAGAAGCTACTAACTCCATGACCAACTACGCACAGTTTATTCTTCACGGTTTGGACAAACTGTGCACGTCCATGCGACTTCCCCTTTGCCTCAAAACTTCATTCAATGTTCTCCCAACTCTTCCATTAATCTCCCTTAACATTATAACCATTCAAATCATCAATAAAGGATTACATAACAGAAACTAAGGGTACTACATTCTCCCCACCATTGGTCTTTCCGTCCTCGCAAAGTTGAAAACCTTCAGCCAATAGAAAGAGTTACAGCCGCTACTCTTTCATTTCCTGTTCACATTCCCAAGTCTCTTCCTGAATCTGACCATGCTGCCATAAAACATACACTAGGCCGATTCTTTTTCCATGAAAGAAATTCTATTGCCTATCCAAAATCTGTACCGTGATATGTATCGACGAAGCATCCGGCTCTAGGTCAACGTGATGACATCTGATCACGTGGTCAGGAGCAGGCTGATACTTTTTCAACTGAGATACACAGAACACATTATGCACCGAACTAAACTGTGGTGGTAATGTGAACCGATATTCCACCTCTCCAACCCGTTCTAGTATCTCAAAAGGGCCAATGTATCTTGGAGATAACTTGCCATACTTCCTGAAATAACGATGTCCTGGCCTTGGAGGGATCCTCAAGAATACATGATCACCAACAATGAACGACAATGGTCTTTTACGGTGATCTGCATAAGATTTTTGATGGCTCCAAGCCGTCTCCATCCACTTCATAATAAACTAAATCATCTCCGTTGTTTCTGGGAAAAAGCTCGGCGCAACTATTGAAGTTTCACCCGTTTCTTGCCAGCATAGTGGAGAACTACAAGGATGCCCATACAATGCTTCAAACGGAGCCATGCGTATTGAGGCTTGATAGATATTATTATATGAGAACTCCACTAAGGGTAAATTCTCCTCCCATGAGCCACCAAAATCCATTACATAAGCCAGCAACTTATCTTCCAGTGTTTGTATCGTCTGCTCAGATTGCACATCCGTCTGAGGATGATACACCGTGCTCATATTCAACTGAGTCCCAAGGTCTTGCTGTAATAATTTCCAGAAACAAGATGTGCACCTCAGATCTCTATCTGAGACTATAGACACTGGTACACCATGCCTCTTTACCACTTTTCGGATATAGATTTTTGAATGATCTTCCACCATATCAGTTTCATGAATTGGGGTGAAATAGGCCGACTTTGTAAGACGATCCACTATCACCCAAATGACATCGTGTTTCCAGACCGTTCATTGAAGACCTGTAACAAAATCCATCGCTATCTGATCCCATTTCCACACTTGGATAGTCAAATATTGTAACATACCTGCTGGTCTCTGATGCTCTTCTTCAACCTGCTAAAAAGTTAAGCCCCGTGAGACGAACTCGGCCACCTTATTTTTCTTACCACTCCACAAAAACTGCGCCTTTAAAGCCTTATACATCTTCTGTGTACCTGGGTGTACAACCCATATTGAATGGTGATAACCATGAATTATTTGTTTCTCACAAACCATATGTTCAACCATCCAATCTCTGAAACACAAAACTAAACCCCCATCATGTTTCCAGCCATCAATTGTCTCCCCACCATTGTGTTTTGAACTTACAACTAGACATTATGAATCATATGTTTGTTCTTTTTTGATCATATTTACTAAATCAGGAACAAGTGTAGCTGAAAATAAAATAGCAACATCACCTTGGTCTTCACATTCCACATGCATGTCGGCTAAGACCAACATCAACATCCATTCATTTCAAACCTCTTTCACCAACTGAACATATGACTTTCTGCTCAATGCGTCTACCACCAAATTTCCTTTTCCCAATGTGTACATAAAGTCAAAGTCAAACATCTAGAGATACTCCATCCAACTCTTTTGCCTTAGATTCAAACCTCACTCTGAGAAAATGTGTTTTAGGATTTTGTGATCCGTAAAGACAGTAAATTTCTCACCAAAGAGATAATTTCTCCGTGTTTTCAAAGAATGGATGATTCCAGCTAACTCTAAATCATGTGTTCGGTAACTCTTATCACGCACCATCAATTTCCTTGAACCATAAGCAACCACATGGTCTCTATAAATCAGAACACAACTTTTAGGACCAATAGGGTCCTATATTCTCTGAGAGGGGGGTGAATCAGGGTATGGATATTGTTTTCTAAATTCTTCAATCCCCACTAGATCTTGACCTCTTTATTACAAGGGTAACTTTGTTTTCACTTGTGTGTTTATTATGACCACCTATTTTCTTCATTATCTAATTATGATGATTTGGATGCAATGAAGGGATGCTAGCAGGTAGACATAAAGATCTTTACTTGGTTCACCCTCAATGGGTTACGTCCAAGGAGTATAAAACTTCGATGTGCCACTGTACCAATTACACTAAGGATCACTACCAATAATGTTCATGCTAGATCACTTGTATTCCCAGGCTCACTGCCTTTACAAAGATTAGGGTCATCCATTTGTTTTCCCAAGGGTCACTCCCTATTTCTCTCTTTGTGGATCACTGCCGGTGGGGAGGATCACCTTCTTCCTCTTCCTTTTCTAACTACTCTAGAATGGATCCACACATAGTTTATAGGCCTATAGGTATCTTCATTTGCATGAATTCATGTATCCTCAACTATTGATAGATGCTCTGTTGAAGTCCAACTTTCATTCAAATATTAATACCACTTTG
Source organism: Viscum album (assembly GCA_963277665.1). Taxonomy (NCBI): domain Eukaryota; kingdom Viridiplantae; phylum Streptophyta; class Magnoliopsida; order Santalales; family Viscaceae; genus Viscum; species Viscum album. The sequence continues at coordinate 1,219,387,614 of OY728166.1, read as the reverse complement.
CCTCTGAACACAAGGCAATTTTATTGGAGAAACCTTCACAAAGTGCCCTACTTGACGAGGCTCCCAATTTCGTGATGCTCAAACAAGCCTTTTCGAAGATCCTTACTTTTCGCGAAACACACATGAGGAGCACTCTCTCTATTCTCAAGTTGTCGCAGAGGGACTTTCTTCATGAAGCTCATTGGGCCAACATGGTGCTCACAACTTTTGTGGAGCTATTTTACCCGCTTCTAAGCTCCTTTTTTGTGAAGCACGTTGCCTTCGCAAACTACCTTCGTGAACTGAGAGAAAAATATTTTCTCTGAAAACTCTCTCTTTCTCTCTACTTCTCTTGAAGGGGTCGAGGCCTACATATAGGCAATTCCATTGAACCTCCAACTTTTTTCACGAATCCAATGCCACATCATCTCAAATCACGAAGCTCCGATGTTCTGGTCAAAATTCTATCTAAATTGCGAAGCACTACAGAACTTTTCTGGTCGCGGAGCTTGATGTAATCATGGAGAATCAACATCAATCCCTTCATGCCTTCCCCGTCAAACTCCCACCCAAATCCCTTCTCCACCTCGATGCGCATCAACTCTGCTGTTCACGAAGCTTAACGTAATCGCAAAGAATCACTGCCCTCAATTTTTTGTTATTCGCAAAATCCAATGAATGATTCCTATCTTCGAAAAATTCATTCCTTTTCCATATTTTGATGAGATATTCAACGATATAAACTTTTCATGATGCTCACAAAACTCCAAATTTTAGACCCCAAAAATTTGGAAAACACTAGAAAATGACCCCACCTTGTACTGCTCTTTCATACCGCCTCCAGATCGTTCGTCCCATTTTCATCATTCTTTGTCAACATGGATTGTCAGCAACCTCCCTCGAACACGACAAATCATCATTGAAACTTTCTTTTTCACCAAACACAATCAACCCAAAAATGTTGAAAATTTACATTGAAATATTTTTGCCCAAAAATAACCCAACCTCGTTCCCGAAGCATCACATTACACCACATACCCCTGTCCTGATTCAGGCAAGATCAACATGGGTGCCGATGTAAGACGAACCTTCAGTTCCTGGATAGTCTTCTGACATTCTTCTATCTATTGGAATGGAGTGTTTTCTTTTTTAGAACTGTCATTGGTGATTCTAGTCATGAGAAATCATGCAGAAAGTGTCAGTAGTAACTAGCTATATAAAGAAAAATTCGTATCTCGAACACATTCTTCGGTGGCAGCCAAGAGATAACAGATTATATGTTTTCTGGATCAACAGAAATGCCTTTCTCATAAATGACATGGACAAGTAAACATAATTCATGTATCCAAATATCACATATTGATAATTTGGCATTCAAATGTTTTTCTCTCAAGATTTGTATCATTGTTTCCAAGTGAACCTCATGATCAGCCCTTGTCTTTGAATACACCAAGATATCATCCACAAACACCACAACAAATGAATATAGATATCGCTGAAATATCTGATTCATCAAAGCCATGAAGACCACTGGTGCATTCATTATACCAAAAGGCATGACTACGTATTCATAGTGGCCATATCTGCTTCTGAAAGCTGTCTTTGAAATATCCTCCTTCTGAACTCGCAATTGGTGATATCCTGATCGCAAGTCAATCCTAGAAAACCACTAAGATCCCCTTAATTGATCGAACAGATCTTAAATGCATGGAAGTGGATATATATTCATTATCGTAACTTGGTTAAGCTTACGATAATCAATACACAGCCGAATAAATCCATCTTCCTTCTTTACGAACAAAACCGTTGATGCCCACGAAGATGTACAAGGTCGAATTAAACCCTTTCATTCCAGCTCCTCTAAATACATTTTAAATTCTTGTAACTCCGTTGGTTCCATCATATAAGACAGAAGTGAAAAATAGGACTGGCCCCTAGAAGGATATCAATCGTAAACTCCACATCCCTTAGAGTTGGTAACTCTATGATGTTTTTGGGAAAGACATCTAGAAATTGATTCACAATTGGTGGAAAACTATTTTACTAAATCTATTCCATTGATGACAAAGTTAATGCTTCCAGTTGGTAAGAGATCATTCCTACAATTGGTGCCAACAAGCTCTTCACATCATTCTTTACCATCCTCTCTCCTCTGAGGAGATGGTTGATGTTGTCCTCATCCTTGAAACGAATTGTTCTCTTATAACAGTCAATGTTAGCCTTAAACATTGTCAACCAATCTATACCCATGGTTACATCATATACATCCATGTCCAACATCTATAAGTCCCATTTTAACTCAACTCCATCAACAGTTATAGAACATGATCTATACACAAAGGCTTGACGTTATCTTTCACCAAGAGAAGTTTTTTATATCAAAACAGAAGTCATCATTTCTAGTTTTAAACATAGAAAGTCAACAACACTAGAAGAAATGAAGGAATGTGATGCACCAGTATCAAAGAGAACTTGCACAAGGGTAAAATTCAAAAGAATGGTACCTCTCACCGTAGATGGTACAGCCTGATCATCGACCATCATCTGCTCAGCTCCATACAATTTCTTCATCGCTGCACTTCTCTCCTTGTTTCCTTGTTGAAATTTCCCTGGTTGAGGAGTCATGGTATTTCGAGATTCACCATGGCTAGTTCTATTATGCTGATGAGACTGATTCATCTATCCTCTTCCTGTCGAAGCATACGACGCTTGCGATGCCAGGGAAGTGTCATGTGCACCTGACCTTAGAGCATTCCTACAATAGCGCTGTAGATGCCCCATTTTTTTCCTTTATGACATGATCTAGGTTGTACCGTATGGTCTCTCTTTATGTGGTCAGTCGAACCACACTTAATGCAACCTATTTTTATTTGGGGTCATGGAGGAAGGTTCACTAATCCTTCCATACGGTTTTGAATTCCACTTGCACTGTGGAAATAGGTTTCCCTTGTCCTCTTGTTCCAAATGGTTGAGTTTCCACCATTTCCCGTAGGTATCAACATGCCTCCTCCGATCTATCATGAGATATCACGTTCGACAACAGTCGCTCTGTTCACTTTCTTTGTATAATCCTTAATACAGAGCACCGCAATCTTCGATTGAATCTTCTGCCTTAGCCCCAATTCGATGATGTGTGCCTTCAACGACACACTTGCTGCAACCTCTGGTGCAAAACAGATTAATTAATGAATTTAGCTGCATACTCTGTGATAGAGAGACTCCCTCATTTCAGGCTGAAGAAGTCTGTCATTTTCTGGATCTTGAACGTGTGTGGATAGAATTGTCTATTAAACAATTCTTCAAAATCCTCCCATGTAAGGCCTTCATCCAATTTATCAGGAACTGCTAAATCCCACCATTGACGAGAAAGATCCTCGAGAATATACGTTTCCAACATGACCATGAGATCTGATGGTGTGTCGATGAAACCGAAGATACGATTCATCCTACTTAGCCAGACCTCCACCTTTTCAGGTTCTGCATCACCCCGAATGTTCAGTGGATTCTTCTTCCTGAATTGGATGGTATGATCCACATGTCATGGCTCATTCCTCAAGTTCCCTATATCCACAGCTTGAAAATCTTGGATGATAATCTAAAACAGCTCTGGGTTCACCTGTGGTTCAGGTGCAACCAAATTTTCCATAGCCTCTTTAGGTTGGTTCCGATGACGCCTACCGGGATCCATTTTCTAAAACAACAACAAACTCTGTCAATCTAACTCTTTAGCATCTGATGGCTTAGCATTTCAAATTCTATCACATCATATATCACAAAATTATTTTCAAAAAAACCTTTTTCCCATGTTCATACATTTTTGAAAACATTCAGCATGATTTTTGAAAATCAACCCATTATCCAAATACACAAAATATCATGTTTTTCAAAATCATTCAGTAGATAACAATTTCTGCATTTTTTTGCGAAATTCGAACCTTTCACAAAAACACAAATCCATCCACACAATGAGATATGAAATCATAGTGGAAATTAATTCCTCTGTAATGCATGACATGATCATCTCATTGGCTAAACCCATGACAATGTGATTTCCAACATTCTAGAAGTGTATCCAAAACACTTATGTACCAACTCCCTGTTAACATGAAGCTTAGCATAAATGAGTTAGCTACATCCTTTTATGCTTTAAATTTCAAGTTCTTACAATCCTACTCCTGTCTAAGATTTTGACTCAAGGAATAGACAAGAATGAATTTCAACTCCAAGACCAAGAACATCGACAACCACTTGTTAGGAAAGGACCGAACAAGCTAATACCATTTGTAACGACCTTCCAATTCTCATTGGCTTGGGAGCTCAACAAGTCATTATTAGGCCTTAAGAGACATCCCCAATACGCCAAAGGCTGGCAACAAATGCCGAATGGTTTCAAATACAATTGGGGGATGATTTATCCTTTAAGAAAATAAACCAAAACCTTCACTAACAACAATTATATGATGCATGTTATTAAAACAACCAACTCATGTATTACCAAAAGGGAAGAACAATATTCCAAAAGCCAATACAACCTATACAATATCAGAGTACGAAGTGGAAGAATAACAAAAGACACAAAATGGACCAAGACATGCTCCATGTCTCCACACCGAGTTCCATGCTCCAAGCACCACCACATCTCCCAAGCATCACCAAGAACCACTAGTAATGAGATACCTTACCCTTACATGTGTCTCGGAATACAACATCTACAAAAGCTCCAAAGTTCCAAAGAAGGGGTGAGTATAAAACTCATTTGGTTTTCCCCAATAACTTCCATACTCAGGACACTAGGATAGAAGAGGTAGCAACATTGTATAAAAACATTTTATAGAAAACAACTTCTCAAAAGATGTTTATAACTAAATATAAACATGTTTCCAAAACCATTTATAACTAAAGGCATTTCAAGAGTAATTGAAACAAATCTTTCCATCATGATATTTTTCCAGAAAAATAACCAAATATTCTTTAGAACATTTCACAAACATCCCGTTTTGGAATACCCAACCATTTCACAAACCTATGAAATCAACCATGCATGTTATGTTATGAAAGTTCCATACTCATGAGCGTCCTTTCATCGATCTACCATGTCATCAAAAGGTAATTATTTCCCATGTTCCATTACACGTTTGGCACTGAGAACAAGGTCATATTTCAACCAAGCCTCGTACATATAGTTACCACGTTCCATTAAAAATTTGGCACTGAGCACAAGGTCATATTTCAACTAAGCCTCGAAAAATGCAACATGAACACAAACCACATGTTCCAAAAAATCATGGAAAAAAATCCTTTCAATAAAAACACATTTTTTTTAAAACCATTTCCATCAAAACAATTTCAGTGCCAAACCATTTCAATAAAACTCCCTTTTCATTGAAAACCAATTCCATCAATGTCATTTCAATCTATAACCATTACAATAAAACCCTATTTTTATTGAAAACCCATTTTTCATCTAACCCTTTAAAATTTCAGAAAATTCATAATTTAAAATCAATATTTTAAATTGAAGAAGCCAAAACACATTGCACAACAATACACCAAGATTTCAAAATTTCACTAAAACCATAAATCATCACTAAAGAAGATTTATTCCATGATTTTCATAAAACATTTCATTCAAATAGAACTATTTGAATATATGAAAATCAATTATATCAAGAGGAGTTGAGAGTGAAGCCTCTTACCTCAATGGTTTTGACAAAAACATCAACGGTCGAAGAATGCTAAAGAAAACCGTCCGATTCACCAAGGATTCTCCTTAAATCTCTTATCCTAACACAACCAAGACCAAATATCGTCATATTTGGCATCCAAACACTTAGATCTACCCAAACAGGCATATATCTAAGAAACATATATAAAAGGATAAGTAGATCTATGTAGATCTAAAAAACCAACAAGAAAGATCACATACCTCAAGAATATGGCTTCGATTCATTAAGAGAAGCCTTCGAATCACCTCCAGAATGATGGGAGAACCCTCCTTGACCTTAGGAGAACTAAAATCCCGAGTTATCGCTACTTAGGAGATTAAACGAGGCACATAGAGGTAGAAAAGAATGCGATCCACAATTTAATTATCTCATTTAAGTGCACCTAGGGTTAGTTTGCACGGTTTGACAAACCGTCTGCTAACTGTGCGTTAGCTACTTCCTCGACCACCCTTATCGCATGGTTTGGCCGCACTGTCAGACAAACCGTGCACCCCCCATGTGAAAGCTACTACCTCCAAGACCAACTACACATGGTTTTTCCGCACGGTTTGGACAAACTGTTCACCGTCGTGCAACTTCCTTTTTGCCTCAAAACTTCTTTCAAAGTTCTCCCAACTCTTCCATTCTTCAACCTTAACATTATAACCATGAAAATCATCAAGTAAGGGTTACATACTGGAAACAGGGGGTACTACACACACCATTAGAAGTATAAAATAATACCAATATATCTTTAAAAGGGGAAAATATAACAATTTTATATCATTATTTTAAACAAGAAATGTATATAGAATGATAAAATAAGTGTTTGGATTTTTTTAAAACACATATATTTTTTTATATTTTAATGATAAATGTTAAAAATTCGAAGAATTATTTTTCATTAAATTGGATTATAAAATACTATTTTTCCTTATTATAATTATAATGTCCATTTTGGGACCATAATATAATTATTAATGGCTTATTAAAATTGATCATGAAATAAAAATATTTATTTTTCACAAAAATAAATAATTTTTTAAAAAATTATTTCTAACATAAGTTTAAAATTATATTCATATAATGGATTACATTTTTATAATATAAATGTGAGAAAATTATATGTTTGATTTTTTTTTTAATTTTATTAAAATAATTTTTTTTGTGAATATTGAAAAATGAAAAAATATAGCTATTTATATTATAAGAAAAATACTTGTATAAATGATTAATGAATGATTTAATATGCCATTATATTGAAATTAAATGTAATAATTACTATATATATTCATATAGATCATTATTATATTTAAACATTACAAAAAATAATTATCTAATCAATATTATATTTAAAATTCCATCACTTCTCCCTTTATAAATACCACCCCTCATTTCCCCTTCTCCTTATACATTAAAAAACATAGATACTACCAAATGTCAACCCAATTATCTTCCTTTCTCTATACCCCTTTTTCTTAATGTTATGGTCTCACCAAAAGGAAAAAAACTTCCTTAATTTGTATTTGATTATATTCTTTTTAAAGATATTATATTATCAAGCATTATCATTCAAATTCCCTTAATCTCTAGAATCCTAAAAACAAACCTCATAAAACATGAATAATGAATCTACTATTATAAATAAACTAGATTAGTGGTTTATTAATTTAGTATCCATTTCCAACCTCTTCTCGTTTCATCATTAATTGAAAAAATATTTTACATAATAATTGGTTCAATAACTCCATGAAAAACATAATTGTTTTTTATTATCGACTTTATAAAGATTTTTTGAAATAATATTATAAGTTAATATGATTAAAATAAGTACCTTTAAAATTATTTCATCTTCTAAAATGCATTAAAACCCACCTAATTCGATAAAACAAATCTTGTTCATGATGGTCAGTAAAACCATTTGAGTGAACTAATTAATTAATGATAATGCTTATACCGAATTAATCATCAGTATGTCAGAACCCATATATAAGTTGGGAATATTTCAATTTATAGAAAGAAATGAATATGATTTCATTAAACATAAAAATTTGTAGACTCATCTCACAATAAATGAACTATTATAGACAAATTAATGCTTCCTTTATTTATTCGGACAAAATACCCCAATATTGTGACTATAAACATAGTAGCTATATTAAAATACATTAAAAACATAATAACATGATAATAAATCCGATAATTTCAATTTTTTTCAATATCACATATATAATAAATCTAATTTGATTACATATGAGTTTTAATGAAAGTGTAGAATGAATCTGAACATGAGTTAGAGGAACTTGAAATCCACACAAATTTAATTAGGGTGATTCATTTTCCCTATATAACTCACTTAATCACACTACACTTCTCATATATTCGTTTAACATTTAGTTTAAATGATACCCACATATATATACCAATTTTTAATAACATTTATTTTATGGGATATAATTTTTTTTACTAATTTATTCTCAATTTTATTCATTAAGAAAGCCCAACAAAAGGGAACTTCTACATTTCTTATCCAATAACATGTAATATTGCATACAATTTTTTGAACTCTAAATGGATGATAAAATTTATCATTTTATTATAGAAAATTATTTTATTTTATTTCTAGATTTATAGAGATTAATATTCTCTTTCACTTTTTAAGGAGTCCTTATAATTTTCCATAAAACCATAATTATGCTCCACATTTCCAAAGTGACTTCCCAAATATTTTTTTTTCATAATAATGATTAGAAATATTATTTTAATGAATGTGATTTTCATCACCCATAAACAACCAATTAATTATTTAATTCATTTTTCAAAGAAGACAATATGATATGCTATCTAGTTGTCATATATGAAATGGTTATAAATCCCATTTTTGTCCATAGATAATTCTGATGTATATTTCTTATTAATGATTTACTTTTATGGAGAAAATATTCATGTTCATTTTATTTTTTTTCCAATTATTAGGATCTTAAATTAATTGGGTGCTTTTTGAATCTCATTAAATGATATATGTGACATTAGGTAGTAACTATAATCCATGATTGGGATTTTTTTGCCATTTTATGTTGTGTGTTCTATGAGATCATTGGCATATTATTATGTCATTTTTTATGTTTTTCCATATTATTAAAATAGAATAATAATTTATTTACATAATAATTATTTCATTTTAATATATGATTATTTATGATCTGTTCCTTTTATGATATTATTTTATGTCATTTGACTCATATGTTACACTTCGCTATCTTGCCAATTTCTTTATAAGAATTTTCTAATCTCCAATTTTATTTATAAATTTTGTTGGTAAATTATAATGTTTTAAATCCAAAAAGGTAACTTGGAGAAAATTATAGAGATTAAAAAAAGTAAGTTTAATTTTATTTCATGTTTATGTTTTATTCACCTAATCCCCCAATTACACTAGATAAATCGATCCTTGTGTTGTTATTTTTGGTTTGAATATTTATGATAAAAATCATATAATAATAAGTGTAATAAGACAGGGTCTCTATATGGATAGATCATAGTGTAATCACCCCATGAACATTACTAAAAATAATTAAATTATGTCCATCTAATTGGAGGGGATTAATAATTTATTATTTTTTAAATATTTTCCACAATAACAACATATTAAATTGAATGTGAATTCATGTATTTCAATTAAGGGGATGATGAAACCATTATTACCTATGAAGAAAATTTGATGAGTCACATGTGGTTCTGATGTCACTATTTCTTACATGATATTTTTTAAATTTAAATTAATGAATAACATTGATGTTCATTTTTATATAGCCATTTTATAAATTATGTTAGTTATTTGTGTTTAAATAATATTTTGAAATTATTAATGGAAAATGAAATTTAAATGCATTAATTTATTATCATTTGGAGGTATAATCTTATTATCTAAATAATGTTTGTTTTAGGTAGGGGTTTGACAAACATTAACAATATAATTTATTATTGGATAAACATTTGGGTTACACATTACTATTGAGAAAAAAGAATACATTGGAACACCAAACAATAAGCATAGGTTGGTCCAATTACTATTAAATCAAGGATGTGGGATTATACGTGAAATCATGGGAGGAAGGGAGTCCAGTCATGGGTGAGAACCTGATTGGATTTTTGAACTATAGATAATAGGGAAACATATTAAAAGGATATGCTGCCTAGCCAAGAAGACGATGTGGGATTTGAAAATAAGCAGGCATTTTTCATACTTGAAGAATTAATGATGCCTCATTCTAGATTCACACAAACCTTTTTGTATATATCTCACATCTACTTTATTCCATTGAGCTCATTGGATAGCCATTAATAGTCAAAGGAAAATGCTATAACCTCCACTAGGTAATCTTTTAATCAATTAATTTCACTAATTATTTGTTCAATATCACTATGGATGGAATCTAAGATATTTTATGACCACTTTTAAATATAGTATTAAAAAATGCCCCCCTACAGACAATTGGAAATTGAAACGGCCATTAAAATTACATAGTGAGGGGTTTTGTGGTGAAAATGAGTTTTTGAAGATTAAAAATGTGGGGAAATTCCATGAATACCATGTTGATTTTTTGGATAAAGATTAAAGAAGAACAATATTGGAATTGAAATTTTGAATTTGGTATCAAAGTTGAATGAGAGATAATCAATTATCAATTCCATTTTCTATAGAATGTTTATGGATATGGTTAATGAATGATACATACCTAGATTCTTATGAATATTTGATTATTTTGTATAAGGAAAATTCATAGGCTATGTCATGGAAAGTATAGTCATGTTTGAAAGGGATGTCTTAGGATTCATATGCCATGAAAAGGGTGCCTTTCTATCAGTATAGAAATGTGGAGAAGATATATTGGAGGAAACTATTTTTTCTTCAATGTGGATATGATTTAGGTCCCATGAATATGGTGTGTAATTTTAACTTTGATAAATGGTTTGATAAAAAATGGTAATTGTTTCTATATATATATATCATGGTGAATATATTTTTCAACAAATAAAAGTCTAGGCTGCACACCTCCCATTAATGTATGATTATTATATATTTAGAGTGGATTTTAATGTGATTATTTTGGTTTTTTAATATATTTTATGTATTTTAAAAATTCTTATTCTATATTCAATGAAAGTCCATTGTGTGTGTAGAATGAGTTATTGTTACCATAAACATAATTACAATAATAATAAAATATATAAGGTCATTAGGTTGGATATGTTCTACACATAAGAATTGTTTCAGGGCACCCATATCTTACATATTCATACTTACATGAACATTGAGAATAGGTGAGTATTGAGTGTGAAGAATATTTACATGTACCAAGGGAGATTCATAAACATGATGCTGAGAACAGTGAATGTGAATTTGATAATATATATTAACACTAATGCAAGAACATTGAATAGATAGTGTTGGTAAATTTTCTTAGGTTTCATCTCAAATAATATTAGAAAAAAATAAAATATTATACTTTTACATATTCAATTAGGTAATTTTAATCAATTTTCTTACTAATTATAACACCCTGTGATTTTTTAGATTTTTTTCAATTCAGTTTTGTTCCTTCGGTAGCGTTCATTACATGCAATGATGAATGTTATAATATATTGTTCAAAAATAAAAGTTAAATTGGTGATTATCGACCAGGATAAATAAATTTTTTAAATTATTTTTATTTTAAATGAATAAAAATATATATATTTGTTAATTAATTATAAATGTAAATCATTATAATTTTAATGCAAAAGTAATATTTTCATGAAAAACTGCTTTTATTAACGAAAATTATTTTTAAATTGTGTACTTAAAATTTTCAATATTGGTAAGAGTTTTAATTAAATTTATATAATATATATTCAATAAAATGTTTTATGATTCATATAATAATTTTTCTAATAATTATATAATAATAAATATATTTTTATCCAATAAAATAATATTTTTCTAAAAACAGGATTCATCCAATGTTGCATACATATTTGAAAGTTAATTAAATATAAATAAATAAATAATTTTAAAAAATAGAATATATTTATGTAATTAAATATAAAAACTATCTTATAGTAAATTATTGATAATTTTCAGAAAAGATTAATTTTTTTTAGATGAATAGTAAAACGATGATGATTTTATTGCAAAATGTTATTTAGATTAAATTATTTTCAAATAAAAAGTTCCCTTTAAAATGGGTTATAAGTAAAATTAGTTAAATTTTTATTATTATTAATCCAATATAGTTTAATTGATTAAATTTTATTTCTAGTTTAGATATAAAATATATTTATACATATAAGAATGTTTTTCTTTGGAAAAACATTTTCTGGTCACACTGGTGGTTTTACATTTAATTGAAAATTTTCCACATATATTATAAAAATATGAAAAAAATTATTCCATATTTGGAATAATAAATTTTAATATTATATAATAATTTCAACTTCATTTTTTCATAAAATGAATGATAAAAGCATACATAATTAATTATTGTATTTAAGGAAAAAATAGGTTTACAAAGCATTAAACGAAAAGATAAGAGAATGTTTTCCAATAAAACCTATCAATAAACTATTAATTGAACTTATTTCAACCTTATCTTATTAAAATTATTGATAAATGTTTATTTTTACATTTTTTTATTTGGAATGAATTTTTCATTTTATATTAATTTGGGAAATTTCAAAATGGTTTGTAGGTTGGTCCACTCACCTACTTATTTAAGGACACCTCACCTCTTATCCACTCGACACTTTGATATCCTTTTGGTTCATAAAAAAACTTCTGAAAATCTATCCTCACTCCCAATACCATGTCACATTGGCATTTGATTGATTTAAAATCCATCATCTGAAGGCTTTTGGTGTCAACCTGAAGAGGTTGTAAAAAAGAGGTATTGTACTTAATCAAGAATTTTAATTTTATTTATTATTCAATATCCTTAACATATTATTAAAATAATAAGATATAATAACAAAATTATTTCTCATATACTCGTACATTATAATTTTAATGTTAAAACCTACATATATCACCCATTTCATAAAATGGGAAATGAATCTGTCGATCGGTCGTATGGAGGACTTTTGTGTCATCAACCGAGGTAATTAGTTTTCCATCATGGCATATCATGAATGGGAATATGATTGTTTTAAAGTAATAATAAGATATTCATGAAATAATTTTTCATCTAAAATTATAATATTACATCTATATTCTTACCTTCATTCCATTGAGAAATTATAACGTCACTCATATGTAAATGTGGACTGCCGTGTCTATGAAAATAAGTTATGTGTTTTTAAAATTATTTCAAAATGGACGGTAATATGGTTTTATTTAATTATTAAATATCTTTTATATGATATAAAAATTATATTATAAAATTTAATTAAAATTTAATTTTCTTTTATTCCATCTATTGAGAAAATGAGAATAACATTCATATATTTGTACAACTTATCGTTTAATGAACCATGTAAATCATTTTTCAATATTCAACATATATGGATGAATGTAAAAATGAATATATAAAATATATATTATATTTATATCATGATAATAATTATGGATATTATGGAACCATAACAAAAGTATATGAGAAAAAACTATCTAACCAAGCATAAAGGAAAAACAAAATAATTATAAGAAAAAACAATTATTTTTACAGCGAACTGTTAATTAATGGGTTATAAAATTGTGTATGTAAATAATATAAGGTATGGTACATATGTGAATGGTTATATACTAAATTTATAATATTACTACATTTATTATAAATTATTATTTAATTTGTATGATGAATGTTGATAATTTATGTAATAGATTTTAAAGTCACATTTGTTTACATGGGACACATTCCACATTAAAAGATAATTTATTTTATGAGGTATTTATATTTACCATGAATTTATTTAGTGATTATTACCATATATATTATGGAATTTACAAATCCATATAATTATATTTTCCTTATGGGGAGTATTATCTAAACACTATCAAAGTGGTAAGGGTTTTATGATATAGTAACATTGTTTGATAGGATTGGTCATGACTACGATTCTAATGATGATTTATTATGATCTGATTTTCAAGAGACTTTTGATTTTTATTATCTCATGTTATTCTAGGAGAATACATGTTTCCTTGTAATTTTCCTCTGAAAAAAAATTAATATATTTTTCTCTTCATTCAATAATCTTCTCTCTTCTGTGACTATGAATTCTAAAATATTTTAAAATAATGTTTTTACTATTATCCAATGATTTAATAGAGTTATTATTACATGTATGACATTTAAAAAATTAAATTGAATCATTTTAAAATTTTATGAACCTAGTAATTAAGAAATGTTTTCATAAAATGTTAAAGGAATATTTGTTTTAATATGTAAGGAATGCATGATATTTTCAAAAATCATGACTGCTCAATGATTTTTATCTTCCTCTATATGTTTACAATGTTGTTCTAAAATAAAATATTTTCATTAATATTTGTTATTTTTTTTTAAAAAGTTACATTAAAATTGTGAAGGATATTTTCCACAATAATATTGGTAATTATATTTTACTATTAATTAATTTATTAATGAAAATGAACTTTGGTATTGCATATGTTTTACTAGGGATATGATCCAATGTAACTGTCCTAAATCTTTATTTGTAAGGATTATAATTATTATGATGATAGTTTTATTAAACCCATTTGTTTTCCACGGGAAATGCTATGATGTATTGATATGATGTTTAAGAAACTTGTTTTCTATCAATATGTTATGTAATTATGAATTCATTATGAAATTCTTAAACACATATGTATCTTTCTTATTATATAGAAGGTTTTCCCAAAAATATATTTCACTGACATTCAATGGGTAAATTCTTATAACTAATGAAATAATTATGGGATGCATATCGATATTCTTATTCCACTATTGAACAAAATATTAAATTTCATTGATCTGGTATGGTATATAGGTGGTGATACCTTGTCTGTTATGATTTTGGAAATAGGTAGTGATTCATGATCCACTATGATATCATGGCCTCAATAGATAACCTTGACATGTGAAATGGATTGTATACTTACATTGGTGTCACACTTATATTACTTTTATATAGGGTTCAAGATTGATTTAGGATGATTTCTCACTTTTATATTTAAGAATTTCAAATGAAATTTTTTTCTTCCGTGACTCATGATTACATTCCATGAAAGATTTTGTATAAACATTGTATGTTATTTTCATGATATAGTTACATTATTCTTATCTTATGCATTAATTTTATCATTTACTATTATCTCTCATTTTCACCCTTACTGAGCATATCAACTCACACTTTATTATTTTTCCTTTACCATGGTTATAAATAATGGTTCAATTAAGGGTATTTTAATAAAGGGTAATAAATGGGGATATATCTATTGGACATGTTGAAGATCATCCCTGAAATAAGATGATTTTGTATCTTGTCTCAAATTATAATAAACCATTACATTTATTGGGTATGTATTCATGAAATCTATTGAATATTGATCAAAAAAAATTAATTTTTATATACGAATACCCTAGGTCACAATAGTTGGTATCAAAGAAGTTTTTATTCAATATTTAGAAAATTAGGTGAAAAAAAATTAGTGGGTACCATAGGGATAATTCATTTTATAGGAAAATATCACTGATGTTTAGTGAAATATAGTGTCATTGAATTCCTAGAAGTTACATCCCAATATATATAATACAAGTGGATGTTGTTCTAGCATAATTCTACCTAGCGAAAATATCTCTAAAAAAGGAATGTTTGTATGTGAATTGGGAATCGTCTAGTGCATGAAAATGTGACTTGATACAAATGTAGTTTGAAACTCCTAGGAAATATTTTTTTTGAAATTCAAAATATCTTTATAAACCATCAGGAGAAATTTTAATAAATGATGATAATGAATGAAAATTTTTAAACATTAGTCATCATAGAATTAAAATACGGTTTAATGATTTTGACATCCATTAAATGATCCTTCATGACTATGTATTTTCCCACTATGATTATTATTTCTCATAATATGTTTGGTCATTATAGTAGATGGATTGAACTATAAGAAATCAGGGTAAAAAATAATTTTATGGGAAATTAAATGATTGAACACCTGAGAAAAAAAAATTTATAGTAAAAGAAATGAAAAATATTATCTATATTTTTAAAATAATTTCTCATGATATGAATCATTATTTTCATATAAATGACCAAATGAGGGCATAATGTTTTAATGAGTAATTAATGAGTCAACGTTGGTATTTCTTAGTGGTTTTGTTGATCTAATATTCACAAAAAATTTATTTCAATCATAGAAATGATATTTTCCATTCTCTAGAATTTGGAAAATGAAATATTAATTTCTCCATCAATAATTTGATGGTGAAGAACATCCATTGTGGATTCTTATTATGAATAAGAGGAAACATGAAAAAAATGAATCGATCGAGTGAGATTAGTTCAAGTTATTATTTATATTATTCATACACAAATGGATAAGGAATTTCATGATTATATATATAGAAGGATTACGAATTCATTTGTACCTATGAGGGAAAAATTAAATGAATTACAAGGTAATATTTTGGTTATATCATCCAACATGATAATCAGGTTAAAATATTCATTGGTAACCTAAAAATATCTTTATAAAATTATTGGTATATTAGAGACTTCTATATCTATGAATAAATCATTCTAAGATAATTCATGGTGGAAATGGTATTTGTAGATTTTCACTATTATAATGGTTTACATATGAAAAAAGGATCGAGACACTAATGACCCAAACATTTATAAAAAATATCCTTTTTAAATATAATATCGTTTTAGAAAAAAATGAACTATTATTATTATATCTATTTTTATTTAAAATACTGTTGTGTTTGACTACCAATGATACTATTGTTCTTTAACACTGATAACGTTATTAGTATAAATATAGTATTTTGACAAATCCAATTATCATAATAAAATGAAGTGATGACCTCAACTAGAAAGCTCGTACCCTATGCGGCACATATATTAGAGCTTTAAATGGATGTAGAATCACTAGGCTTGTCCTATGAACAATCCAACACTGATATCCAACAACTTAAGTCGGTGAAAAACCGTTTATGGGAGAAGTTCAAGATCATCATGATCACAACTCAAACCATGTATGCCGATCCACCACATGAAAGTCTCACCATCACACACCTTAATCATAGGGTAATATATGTTGGGTTAAAGGGATATATATCAAGACCCTAGCATTATGAGTATGTGAATTATTTTTTATAAAATGATGAATAATGTTTCATACTATTAAGGTTACTTTACAAATGATTTTTATTTTGAATTAATAAACCACATATATTATTTTTCAGTAATATTCAAATTTAATTTGGGAATTTATTTTAATGAGTTAATATATTTTTGAAATAAATATCATTTTGATAAAATATTATTATAAAATAGATTTAATTATATATAAATGATTATATATTTTTATGAAGTAAAATTTAATTTTCATAAGGGTACAAAAACTGTTATTATCAAAAAAATAAATGTTACTTTTATTTTAAAATTGAAAATTCATATGTTTATAAAATCATTTATATAAAATGAATCATATTTTTGGAATCTGAATATTGAAATTTACCAATTGTGTGTTTTTTATAATTTTATGAGACAGTCATATTTTCATATAAAAACTAAATACCGCATAAATATACATGGGGTATTATGGAATCATAATTACCAAAAATTTATGTAATAAATAATATAAATGGTATCCAAGACCAAATATATGTTTTAAATTTAAAATAATTTTATTATAATTCTATTTTATTAATTTTATAAATCCATTATGAATCCTCCAAAAACCGTGAAAATGTTTTAATGTTTCAAAATCATTACTATAAGAGTGTAGGTCACCTCCAAAGAAGAAGGGTTTTTATTTTATTATGATCAGAACTTGGCCTCATAAATTAATTTTAACTACTCTAAATTGGAAGAATCCATTAGCAATAAACATGGTATTGTTCGTGGTTTTGGTTATCTTATAATTACATTCAAAAACATAAATAATAAAGAACATCCATACCACCCTCATTATATATATAAACCCACCCAATCTAATATTTATATTCACTATAACTCATTGTATAACGTCCATTCTATTCCCTACACTCTCTATATCCCACCCAAGTATCTCCAATGCGTCAATATTCCTATCCCAAGAATTTGGAGTGACACACTCAACTGATGAGATACCCCTTAATCCCTCTTCATCACACTTTATGACATTATATGTTACACTATTATATTGTCAAAATCTCAACAAATCTTTCCATTCCAATACAATTGTGTAGTGAATGTTAAACCCATTTTCTATCATGGGTATTATCCTTTATACAGTAATACCTATTTGACACCGGACTTCAAAGTATGCATTCCCCACTCCTTGATCATGGTATAAAACATGATGATGAACGAATCCATGTTGTATAATCTATGAGGAAGACATAAGAATGATAATGAAATGAAAGTGATATGTGCGCCCAAAATTAGATATCTCTCTGATTCATTGGGTAATTTTTAGTATCCTGATACATCATTTTGGAACATGTATTGAACCCGATTACATTATGAGACTTTTTTCACCATTATTTAATTATAGTTTATCCTAGCGATATATTTTTTATTTATTGTTTTATGTTCTTCCAACATTTATCAAGTTATTATTATCATTCTACATCTCACATCATTTTTTATAATTGTGATTCATACTCTTTTTATAGCCCATTTATATGCTCAATTTCTAATAGGTATCACTTTTTTCAAGGTTTATTCCCAAATAGGGATTTATAGATCAACCCTTTTTCATTTTTTTCAAAGTTTATCCCATGTAGTTTTATAAACCATTGAATTTTAGAGTCATTTTATGGAATTTTCTAATATTGTGATTGTATCCCATGTTTAAGATGTTATGTAATGTACCTAAATCAAAAAAAACACTATACATATTTATATTCCATATTATATTAAGTTTAATATTATGTAATAAATCATGTATTAATGTATAATAAAGAACATGGTTGTTATAGTTGGTATCAAAGGAAAAGATTAGTTATTATTTTTATTAGGATTAAAAGACTCTAGGGAAATTCTTTGGTGAAAGAATAATTATAAGAAAACATCCCATGATTTTTATAAGTATAGATTAAATAGTTTATCACTAAAATAAACCCCATTATATATACTATAAGTGGATATGGTTCAAGATTAGATTTATAAAGGGTTAACAACTCTGACAAGGTATGTCGGTCCGGACTTGAGGAATCATGGATTAGGATAATGGTCCTTAAAAAACATGTGGTTTTACACTCATGGGGGGTATGCTTTCCAAAATTCAAAATCTAATTACAAATAATTATTATTTTAACAAAACAAATATGAAAAGAATACATGTTAGGAAATAGATCATATAAATGATAGATTGAATCCTATAAATTCATAAGATAAGAAATAAATGCAATTTATAAGTTATCCCTTTAATATAATTAAATTCCCATTTATGCATTTAATTGTTTTAAAATAATCATCCCTAACTTTTCGTTTATTCTAGCTAGTGGCCTAAAATATGAGTAATCAGGTAAACAATTAATTCATTGGGAAATTATATTAGTTCCCCAATCAAATGCCACGCCTGTTGGGAGAAGGAATCACAATTTTTAGGATGATACCCTCTTAGTGGACTAAGGTTCGGAATAGAATACTATATCTAAAAGACTGTCCAACCCCCCCCCCCCCCCCATGAGAGAACAATCTATGATTGATGCCTTTTTGTAAAAATTCAAATAACATTAAATGAATCATCTGATCCATTAATTGTTGAACAATGCAACAACTCCATTGACAGGATCTTCTCCGTTATTCATTGTTCTGAAAAAGAGAGGATTATAATATTTTTTCATCATATTGATTGAGAATATTATTATTATTGTTCATTGTCCTAGAATATAAAACACGAGGATGATATATAATTGGTGTAGTGAAAGGAATTATGAAAAAAGTCAATAAATATTATCCGTGCATTATCCATCTTAAAATGGAATGGGAATTTTTCCACTCAAGAAAAAAGAAGAAAAATATATTATGGAATAAGAGGAAAACATCATAAGACATGGATGATATGTCTTCTTCTTTTTCATTAACATTTAATGAAAGGTTGAAAAATTCTATTGTGCGGTAAAATCTATTGTAATAAATTCCCTAGTGATTCATGAATTTCATGGTTATAAGGAAATTGACTCGTGTAACCTCAAATTCGAAATGAAGATCGGAAAATATCAAGGGTATTATTGTGATAAGAAGTATAAATTCAATTCTAATACTGGTGGTATTATGAAGAAATATGATGTTTCCAGGAAATTTCAACATCCCACTTTTTAAAGTTGTAGAAAGAGGCACCCTGGAAATTTCATTAGGGAGGAAAGGAAGATATTTAGGTGTGGGAGGGAAGGGAACCTCACTATAGAATACCAATAGGAGAACCCAACTAATGCAGTAGAAAAATATAATTCTCCAATGAGCCCTCAGCTCATTGTTCATTTCTTCATGTAAAAGGAATGTGGTCACTTTGAAAATAAGTGAACTAAGCTAAAGGTTTTTGGAGTCAACCAACAACCTCTAAGAAAGAAAGGGTGATATTTTTTAATTTCAACTTCTAAGTTTGATCTCGAAATTTATATGGTGATGGGTCTGATTGTTATTAATTCAATAATATTGAACATAAGTTTTTATTCTGGTTCTATTCATTACTTTATATCTTCATAGTTATGTTGATATATTTAAAAACGGTCACATAGAAAGGAAGTAGAGCTGTTGGCGAAAATTGAAAAGGGAGAAATTATTGCATCCTAAGTATATAAATCCTATTTTGTCACAATTTATGTGATAAAATTACAAAAAAAAAACATTGCCATACACCCTTTAGTGAAATGTGATGAAATTCCGATAATGGATTGGATTTCCCTATATAGAGTAATCATAAATTACTATGATAAGGAAATAACTCTCTGTATTGCGAATCAACCCCTGATTCAATACAAGTAAAAGGGGGATTAAGATTATGTTTTAGCACTGACATCTCATGAATGGTTATTAGATACCTATGATCAATTGAATCTAGCTTAATTGATTGAGTCTATGGAAAATATCATCCTTGAACACATTCCCCTAGTGAGGGAATACACTAATGTGTGTCCAAAATAATTTCATGGTCATCCTCCTAGCCGATAGGTTGAATTTTCAATCAATATTATACTTGTGTAATTACCATTATCCAAGACTCCATATAGAATGTTAGTCGTTGATGTTTTGGATCTAAATAAACAGCTATAATAGAATCTGGACAAATGTTTTTTACATCCAAGTGCTTCACCATAGGGTGGAGCAGTCCTCTTGTTCAAATAGAATGTGTTAATGTTAATTTTAATTCATTATTATGGTCAAAATAATATATTTAAAATAAATAAGTATCTTTTCCTCATATTTATGACTTGTTCAGTCTCCTACATGGATCCCAATAATTCTCCCAGGTGGATCTAGGGTCAAGATATTACCACATTAGGGTGAAGATGGAAGAAATCCCCAAGACTATTTTGTGTAAAATGTATAAGCACTATGAGGTAATAATATTGATATTCAGACACACTAATTCTTTGTAAATAATTATGAACTTGACGAGTAGTGTTTTCAGAGATTATCCCGGCAAATGTTTGTTAGACATAATATATGATATTTTAGTACTCTCCAAATCCAAAGATGATAATGAGGAGCATCTGAGCACTGTGATGAAGACCTTTTGAAAAGTGAGTCTTTATTCCAAGTACAACAAATGTGAGTTATAGTTGAAGGAAGTTACATTACTGGTGAATATCATCACAATGAATGGGAAATCTGTGGAAACTTTAAAGGCAGTAGAAATTAATGGATGGCTGAGGCCAAAATCTGTGAATGATATTTATAGTTTCATTCGATTAGCTTGGTATTATCATTGTGTTGTGATAAATTTTAGGTGATTATAAAACCATATAAAAATATAAATCCATAGAGATCAAAGTTTTTATGGAATGGTGAGTGTGGAGTGGGCATCAAGGAACTAAAAATTAGGCTTATCACTTCCCCTATGCTCACACTACCCATAAGTTTATAAATTTTCATAGTATGTAGAAACACCTCATAGAAGGAATTGGGTTGTGTGTTAATGATGATTGAATGGTCATAGCCTATTATTCAAGTTAGTTGAATGTTAATTAATAGAAATACCCAATATATGATCATGTGTTGTCTATAATGATAATTTCTTTGAAAATATGGCGGTATAATCTGTTCAGTGAGAAGTGTGAAATATACAGGATCAATAAAGATTCAAATATATAGTAAACAAATATGGATATGCACCAACATAGATGGTTAGAGATAATCAAGGACTATGACTTCCAAATACACTACCTTCTTTGGAAATAAAATAATTACAAGATTCTCCAAGTGGAAAGGGAATATCAATTCTATCATTGATGATAGTTGATATGGGTTTTATCATCTTTGATTTGTAAAGGATAGACGTGGATATCATAAAGGGAGGAATATCCTAAATCCTTTCACAAATTATTTCGTAATCATATCCCTTAGATAGGTTAATGGATTCTCAAAGAGATTATATGAGAATTAATTAAAAAGAGGGAAATATATGAAAAGGGAAATCCTAAGAGCTCAGTGTTAGGGAAGAAGGATTTATGAGATTTGGGTCAAGGATTTGTGTACCATCAATTCCTAAGTTGAAGAACTAGTTGTTGGATGATGCACATAGCTCAAACATCTAGATCCACCTAGGATTTAAAATTATGTATCAAGATCTCTGATAACACTATTGGTGGTACAATATGAATAATTAAATTTGACAATATACATCAAGAATTCATGTATTCCAGTAAGTGATCGTGAAAAGGAAAAAATAAAATGGTATGATAAAACCACTATTTATACCTACATGAAAATGTGAAAACAAAACTATTGAATATGTCACTAGTCATATTATACATCAAGGTGAAATAATGTTATCATGTTTATGGTAGATCATATTAGAAAGACTTCACACATCATTCGGATTTGAGAGTATTTCTCACTAGACCAACTTTCACTGATATACATCAGATAAGTGGTGAGGCTGCAAGGAGTACCACTATCGATTGAATCATATCGTGATCTGTGTTTCTCCTCTATATTCAAGAATAGTATTCAACATTCTTTGAATACATATTTGAACATCACCAAAACATATCACCCTCAAAAAATGTCCAATATAAACATACATTACAGACACTTTATGACATATTGAGAGAATTCTCGATTGACTTTAAATGAGGATTGGATAAACATCTACCTCTGTTAGAGTTTTCCTACAATAATAGTTTACACTCTAGAATCCAAATAGATTCTTAGGAATAACTTTATAGGAATTAATTCCAAACACATGCATGCTCGGTCGATGATGGGGGAAAAGTACTCGGTCCTGAAATGTTTGAGGAAATTGTGTAAAAGGTCATGACCATTCAGCAACACATCAAGGATGCTGAGACTCAAAAAAATTATTATTCAAACAATCATTTATGAGACCTAAAGTTTGATGTTGGAGACTTGGTATTCCTCTACATATCTCTATGTAATAATTTGATGAGATTTGGGATGGTGGGAAATCATAGAACAAGATACAAATACCCCTTTGATATCATAGATTGCATTAGAGGGGTTTCCTATAGACTATAACTCATAATAAACATATCTTAAGTAAATGATGTATTCGATGTATCCCTCATGAGAAAGTACATACCAAAGCACTCACATGTACTCAACCATGGTGTAATATCATTAGAGAGTGATAATTTCTACAAGGAGCATCTTGTGAAGATCATAGATCATAGACACAAAGTTCTATGAAATAAGAAAATTAACCCAGTCAAAGTGATGTGGAGAAACCACAAGTTTTAATAAGAGACATGGGAACCAAACAATGTGAAAAAACAGAGTTACCCTCGACTTATTTTTTATGGGAAAATAAGATTTTGAGGGTGAAATTTCTTAAGGGTGGGGGAAGATTGTAACTACCTGAACTATTATAAATAAAAACCCACTTTAAAATTTTAAAATAGTTATAGAAAACACCCAATGCTATTTTATTATATCCAATTTTTTTAAATGATCATTTTTATCATTACTATTGATAATTTATCAATTGAAAATTTATCAATGGATGTTTATAAATATAAAGTTTTAACATATCTAATTTACAAAGACAAAGGAATTGATGACCTCATCTACTGAGATCATTACCAACGAAGCTCACTTATAAAACTTTTTGAGGGAGAATGTAGCTCTATGATTTTATCTTGACTAAGCCCAATATGAGTTCTAATAACTTATGAATAATCGAAACAATTTATGGGATAAGTTCAAGCTCATCGAGATCATGACCCAAACCACGTACATTGAACCACCCCTAGACTATCTCCATGTCGCGCACCTTACTCTTAGGGTGTTTTCTAGTGTGTTATAGGTATATGGTCAATAACCTAGAATTATGAGTATGTACAATATTTTTTATAAAGATTAATACATTTTCATTCTGTTATGGTTACATTATAAACGTTTTTTATTTCCAAATAATAAAACCCAAATAGTATTTTTCAGTAATATTGATATTCAATTTAAGAATTTATTTTGATTAATTAATGGATTTTGGAAATAAATAATATTTCCTTAAAATATTAATGTAAAATATTTTTTTAGTAATTATAAATGATAAAACAATTTATATGAAGTGAAATGTTATTTTTATAAGGGTTCAAAAATTGTTATTGACAAAAAAACCCAAGAATTTATTAATAAATATAATTTTTTATAATGTTATAATTCACATATTTGGAAAAGTATTAATATTAAATTAAAAATATTTTTTGAATCAGAATGTTGAAATTATCCATCGCTGAATGTTTCAATTTTTGAGGTAGTCAGATTTTGGGGTAAAAATTAGATACCATAAAAATATACATTGTGTATTTTGACTTCGTAATGACCCAACAGTGAGGTAAAGATACTATTACATCTATCCATGAACAAATATAGGTTTGAAATTTAAAATAACATGATTTAATATTTATTTGATTAATTTTATAAGTCTTTTATGAATCATCCAAAACCAGTAATATATTTTACGGTTTAAAAATCATATACTCAAGAGTGCGACTCAACAATAAATAAAAATGGATTTTTTATATTAATATAAAACCTTATCCTTATAAAATAATGATAACTAATGGAATTTTCAATAAAATATTTGATAAATGTGTGGTGTTGTTTTATTTTGGTCATCTTATTATGTAGAGAACAAAACATTAATAATAAATAATTCCCCCCATTTTTCCAATATAAAACTACCCAAGTTACCCTTTATCTTCACTCAAACTCCTTGTATCCTACCCATGATTTAAAATTCACTCACTAGATTCCTCAAAATAACTCTAAACCTATCAATAATCCCCTCCCAAACATTTGGTGTCACACACTCAAATTAGGGATCCTCACCTTATTTTCATTATTCATGTTTCATTATTATCTTATGTCTTCTATTTCAATTTATTAATGTTGGGATATGTCTTTCCATGTACCTAGTACATCTAATTTTATTTACAAGTGATTAGAGAAAAAATTCTCTATCATCAACACATTTTATGAATTTGTATGTGACACCGTTATGATGCCAAAATTTCCCTGTGTTTTTTCATGACAAAACATTGTGCAGTAAATACCATACACATTTCCTATCAATGTTATTCACCTTTATACTGTTATACATCTTTGGAATAAGGATTAAATTTATTTATTCTACAAAACATGATCATTTAATAAAATATTATTGGGAATTTATCCATGTTTTATGATCTATTAAGAACATATAAGAATGAGAATGAAATGAATGTAACAAGTTCATCGAGAAATATATAGCACTCCAAATTATTATGTAATGTTTAGTACCATGATACGACATGTTGGGACATGTAGAGAACCTTATTATATTATGGAACTTTTACCCCCATGAAGTCTTTCATTTTTATCCTTACACTATGTTTATGATGAAATATTTTATGTTCTTGCTACATTTCCCATGTTACTGTTGTCATGTGACACTATGTATCATTGTTAGTGTTTATGATTCATACTATTTTTATCTCGCATTTATTTACCTATTGTCTTACATGTACCGCATTATTCCATTTTTATTTCCTTATCGGGCTTCATATCTCACAAATTTCTTATGTTGTCCCCAGGTTATCTTGTGTAGTATTAAAAGACTTGGAATTTTAGAATCTTGATACGAAAGTTTTCAATAATGTTGTTGTATCTGATTATTATGATGTTATTCTAGTAATATAATTCCCAAATACACTATAATTATATATCATTATAGTTGTATTATGTTTAATTTTATGTAATAAATCATATATTAATGTTTAATAAAGAATAAGGTTGTTATAGAGACTCATGGAAACTCGAATAAATCGCATGGTGAAATCAAGTTACAGTAATATATATTCCAAAAATGAGGAAAAAATCAGGAAAATTACTTCAATTTAATTGAGAGGTGATTTAAATGTGGAAGGATGGTTATAAACCCTGATAATATTGAACATAAATAAATGGGATGCTCAAAAAAATGGAAGGGAAGATGAATCCTACTAATACACTATCCATTCTCAAAAACTTCAAATGGAAAGAGTATGAGAATTTTTACAACCAATTTGTAAATCCAAAAGGATTAAAAAGGTTATAAACATTAATAACATAAAAAATATATATATAATGGTAAATCATATGTTATCCTGACTATTGATGTTGGATACAATAATATCATGGTAAACAGTAATATTATTATCCACTGTATATATGTTAATAAATTATGTGATTTTGATTATAAAAACTTTTTATATATCAGTAATTTGAAAAGTGTTTTGGATTACCAACCAAAATATTATATATTTGGATCTCAATGAAAATACATAATGGTATAATTGATGTATCCCAAGCCGGTAGGTCCTCTCTGATTGAGGTTTTTGTAATTATTATTCCTAAAAATATTTCGATTATTCATTTTGTTAAATTTTATTCTATTTTAGGCCAGGATCAAATTTTTTTATATAGATCTCATTTCAATTTTCAAGGGCTGAAAGTCACATTTCATATTATAAATTAACTAATGTAAATTTACTAGTGTCTATGTGAATAAAAACTTTCAATGGAAATTAATTCTATCTTGTCGGTATTAATTACATTCCATGAAGGCTTGTTATCCTAAATGGTTGGGGATAAAATCAATATTTAAGACTTTACAATTATTTTGGAGTTTGTTGAAATATTACCAGAATAATTTCATAGACTTCCACTAAGTGGAGAATTTGATTAATCAAAAGAACCCATACCTGGTGCTACACATATTTCAATGATTCTTTATAGAATGACCCAAATTGAATTATATGAATTGTTGAAGTAAATCAAAGGGAATATTTTTGGGGTATTCATTTTTAAAAGTGTGTCACCTTAGGGTGAACCATTCCATGTTTTATGAAGAATGATGAATGGATACGAATCTGAATTGATTATCAATAATTTAAGAAGATGGATATCAAGAACAAGTATTATATTCCCCTTAATAATGATTTTTTAACCTATTATGAGGATCTCAATACACTTCAATGATTGAAAATTAATCATTGTACTATGATATGAGGGTAAAAAGTGAAGAAATTCCCAAAACAGCCTTTTGTATGAGGTATATACACAATAAATTTATAGTGATGCCATTGGGTACTAAAAATTACTTTTTTATATTCATTGATTTAAAAAATAGAGACTTAATTGAATTAAATTATTTTTTATCATTTTCTTTCAAGATGATATTATCATATATCCATATTATAAGGATGATCAAGAATATCATATGATAAATGTACTAAATAACCCTAGGAAAGAGAATTTGAATGTAAAATTTACTGAGTGTGAATCCTGGATTCGAAAGGTTTCATTAATGGGCTATATAATATCATGTTAGAGAACATCAATAGATTATTCAACGAAAGATGTTATCGAGATATGGTCTAGACCAACCATGTTCCCTATGATACATAGTTTTAATTGTTTGTTTATATATTATTGAAACGATTTAGATAAATTCTGATGACTTTATAATCCAATCCCCATGTTAACTCAGAAGGGATCCATGTTCCTTTAGACAATTGAATTTGTAGAAACAGTAATGGAAATGATGATATGTCATGTTATAACACATGTGATTAAATTTAACTAAAGTGGAGAAGGGTTTATTATATATTGTGATGTATCAAAATGTGACTAGGATGTGTTATCATTCAGAATGACATGGTTATAGCTTATGAATTGTGACAATTGAGGGTTCATGAATAAAATGTAAAAAAATAATGATTTTGATTTAGTTGTGGTATTTCATGAATTTTGGATATGTAGTCATTACATATAAAATGAAATTTTGTACATATATACTAGTCATAAATTCTCTAAGTATGTATTCCAATAGAAATAGTTGAATAAGCATATAAAAATATGGTTTGAACAGAATAATTATTATGACTTATCAATTCATTTAAATAGTGTGGATGTGTTCAAGGTGTTAGATGCTTTGAGCCAATATAACCTTTCTATAATATCTAAAATGAGTTTCAAAAATGATAGAATGATTTATATATGAAATTTATGTATCTAGAAATTGAAATGGAATGGAAGAAGTGTTATCTTTCAAAAATATGTGCTAAACCATATATCCAAGTGAGGATTAAATAGGTGTAGAATATAGTTGAATATTTTCAAAAGAATGTAAAAAATGTCTCTCAGTATAAACATGATATTGATGGAATGAAAATGTTCTAGAATCGTGTATGTGTTTCGAGCATACTATATTTGATGGAGGAACTTTTAGAGGAATCTTATAGTTCATCGTTCTTTTTTCATCATGTAATGACGAAGATGTGTATAGATATGAAATAGTATTTTTATTAGTATGTCATGAAGAGAGATATTATCGAGTTTTTATCTGGTGGATTTGTATATCATAATGTTTAGGATGAGATTCAAATGTCTAAGGTATTTTTATAACAATTACCCATACAAGAATGGAAATGAAGAAAACATCACCATGAAGTTTTTCATCAGACTCCCCAAATGGTGTAAAGGACACAATGATATTTTTGGTTTTAGTCAATAACCTTATGATATCAAAAAAATTACTTTCTATTAGTGATAATTACTATCAAATTCATATTTATAGGATATTAACAAAACAATTTTTGTGGTTATAAAGGGGACTACATTCCAGGGTAGGTGATCAGGATTTGTGGTTTACCTCATTGTTATGGTGTAGATTTATACTGGATGAGGACAATTAGTTATGTTTCATCACTGTATTTCATCCTCTGATATATGGTCATTTTTAGGGAATCATTCAAACGCTAGAAGAAATGATGAGATATTGTTTCATGTATTTTAAATCATTCTGGGATCAACACCTTGGTCTTGTTGAGTTATCGTTCAATAATAACATTCATTCAAGAATTCATATCGATCCTTATTAATCCCTCTATAAAAAGAAGTTCGGAGATCCAATGTTCTTGTTTGATGTTTAACAATTAATGTTGTTGGGACTTGATCTAGCTGATGAAATGCTATAGAATCTTAGATCCATTCAGCAACAAATAAGGTCAACACAATGTCAATAGAAAACTTTTATTGAAAAAACAGTGTGAGATCCGTAGTTTGATTATGGTGTCCCCTTTTGTATTCTTGATTGAGTATGGATAGTAGCTTATCTATTGACACTTCTACCAAACCTATAACAAGTTCATGAAATGTTCTATGTATCCCTTCTAAGGATGTAAAAACATGATCCTTGACATGTAATAAACTATGTTGGCATACTAGAAGAGTATGATCTCATCTATGAGGAATAACCAGTGCGAAATCTAGATTATTGAGAGTAGTTTCTATGAAATAAGACAACTCACCTGGTGACAGTTTTCATCCAAAACCACCATTTTGGAGAATCTATCAGGAATATCGAGGATACGATGATGTATAAAAGTATTTTGTAGTTTGTATTAGATTGAAAGAAAATTAATGGGTGATATTATCTTTTTTATGGGCCAAAATGTAACTGACAGATATTTTATAAAATATATATTTTCAAGTAATTTTTTTCATTGATATTTTATATTACAGAAAACACTAATTTTTAACGAACCTAAATATAGTATAATATTATAACTAAACCATTAAATTATAGGGTATGAATTAGAATAACTAAATTATTAAAATTATATGGTTATAAAATGTATAAAATAAATTCCTTTTTTATCAATTCATTTTAAATGAAAATAAAAATAATATAAATATAAAAGAAAGGTTTTTGAAAAAAACTATTTTTAGGCACTCAAAGGGTTTTTATCTTAATAAATTAAATTATAATATATTAGTTATATATATTATTAAAATTTATATATTAAAAATTATAAAAAAAATATCAATCACCAAATATTGTTTCTAATCTGGAGATGAGATTAAATTTAATTTTATAAAAAAAAACTAATTATTTATAAAAAAAAGGTTCATAATGTTTCACACTTATTTTAAGATTAAAATTTATTTATAAAATGGAATTTAATTTTGAAATTAAAATATAAATTTTATATTAGAGTTCATTTATTATAATATTTTAAAAGATTTTTTTTTTTTTTGAAATTCGAGAAAAATTAATATCTTAATTTAAAAAAGTCTTTTCATTTACATATTTCATGAAAATTAATTTTTTTTCATAGTTTTCCAAAAATAATATTAGTTAATTATCTTATTAATAATCCTTTTTAGTTTATTTGAAACAATATAATTGTTTTATATAAAATATTTTTACACCTATAAAATAATTTCTTTGGAAAAATGCTTTTTCACTTTATCTATGAGTTTACATAACAATTAATGATGCATATTATATGAATTTATTTTGATATAACAGATTTAATATTTGACATTATAATAATTTATATTATATAATAATATCTATTTATTTTTTTCTTAATGTGTACTGAAAAGAGTAAACATGAATTACCATGGTTAAGGTTAAAATTTGTTAACCAGTGGGTTAAACCAAAAGATAAGGATATGGTTTTGAAAGAAACATGTATACATAATATTTTATGGCCATATAAAAACGTAATGAAATAAATATTTCAAATATATTATCACTTTATGCCTTATTCATAGTAATTACTTAATCATTTCATATATTTTTTGGAAATTTCCATGTTGTTTCAAAGTGGGTCCTCTCCCCCACTTAAAAAAGACAACTCCTATAAAATCCCTTCCACACAAAAACTTTTTTCTAGAACATTCCAACCCAAACCCCTTACATAATACCATTATAATTTCATAGAGTAATTTTTTTGATTAGGAAAACATCAAATGAACATTTTTGGGGTTAACAAAAAGTGGTTGTCCAGAGAAGAGTTATCATTCTTAACCAATAATTTTAATTTTATATCATCTTCCACATAATTAAAATATTATTCAATAATTATGATATAATAAAATAAGTTTATTGCATATAATAATATGTTATTATATTTCTGGGGTTACTTATATATTACTCCATTTCTAATAAATGTGAAACAAAACTGTTGGTCGTGTGTATGAAGGATACCGCCTCGCAAATCGATGTAATTAGTTTTCCATTCCCTCCATTCTTTGATGGATATTAGAATGGACATAATGTATGAATATGATATAATTTTAATTTTTTAGTTATAATATCAAATGTATCTTCTCTCTTTATAGTTAGTTTAAAAATGGTAACACCACATGTGCGTATATATGGACTTTCAACTCAACAAAGGGATGTGATACAGTTTTCATATTATTTTTTCACGTACTATTATAAAGATATATCTAATGAATAATTACAATATATATGATATATAAATTCTAATATAATTTTTAATTAATATATTATTTACTTAAAATTCATCAATCAATAGAATGAAAAAAACTTTTATGTGTCTATACAACTAACCGTCTCCAGGAACTGTGTAATTCATTTTTATGTATCTAAAATTTATTAATGAATATAAATATGTATATAATTATTATATATACAATTTATATAATAATTATAATTATTTATAAAATATAACCATTTTTAATTTAAAAGTACCCAAACCACCAAATCACAACATATATAAACAACGAAGCAATTATTACCCAAAATAGTTATTTTAAAAAAGAATTTTTATTGAAAGGTTGATAAAAAGGTATAAGTAAATCATATAGGGAATGATATATATGTCTATGTTTTTATATTTCATGGATAATAAATTTATTTTTTTATACATTACATTAAAATGTATATGAATAAAGTCAAAACTAGAGGTATGAGATTTTCACCTCACTTTTATTTAGGTTTGAAACATGCCATATTACCCACCTCATTATTTTGTGTGTTGTATATAATTACCATTAATGGATTTTATTCATTATATATAAAACAATGAGAGAAAAATATCCTTCTAAGGTTATTTTTTTAATGTTTTATATGTTTTAAAAATTTCCTTGGTTGTAAGGGTTTTATAATAAAATAATTTTCCTTATCATAATTTTTGATGATTTCTATTCCGATTATGACCTATTATAACCAATATCTCAAGAAAATAATGGATTTTATTCAACTATATTTCTTTGGAGAATAACGTTTTCCATTTCTTTATCCTCTAATTATGATTTTATAATGGGGAATGAATATTTTAAAGAAAAAAAACTTTATTTCTCTCTACGACTAAAAAATAATTTCACTATTGTGTCCATGTTTTATAAAAATGGTTTCAATAATTTTTTTACTATTATATAATTATTTTGTATAGCCAATTTTACCCATGTCATACTTTTTCCAAATAAATTCAAAAGAAATCTTATTTCATTTTCTGATCATGGCACTTCTGACCTTTTAAAGTAAATGTGATTTTTTTGTTTTAACGTTTACAATATGAATGGAATTTCCTACAATCATGGAAAATAAATAATTTAAGTATTCCTTTAAAATTTTATAAGGATATTTTAAAATAATATTTTTCATTAATAATTGTAAAATTTATATATTTTTTAAAATAACAATCAGTAGGGAAACTATTTCTTCCTTCTGAAAATTTTAATGATCATTTTAATTAAATTTTACTTATGGTTGAAAAAGTATTAGTGTTTCTTATATTTTAAATGAGATATGATCCAATTTTACAATTTTAATTCTTCAGTATAGATGTTTTATTTTTAAGATTATGACATTTTTATGAAACCCATTTATTTTCAAGGGGTTATGCTACGATGGATTGATGAAATATATAATCCTAGTTTCATTATAAATGTTTTGTTATGAACAATTTTTTGTGATATTATGGTACACATATGTATGGTTTTCATTTTGTGATGGGTGGGCAAGAAATTATGTATCGCTTTACTGCATTGGGTAATGTTTTATATCTCAATAGATAATTACGGGATTCTTGTGGAGGTTCTTAATCCACTATGGTAAATAAGTCTATGTTCTTGTTCCACCATGGGATACATGTTGTGATGTCTGAGCCATTATAATATATAAAATAGGTTAGGATTCAAGAGAAACTATGATTTTGAGGCCTTAGTTTCTATCCTTGACATATGAAATGGTTTCTATAAATGTGATGGTGCCACATATATATAACACATAAATATGGTTTATGGTTGATTTATGATTATTTATCACTCTTATGATTTATAACTTTGAAATTATAATGTTTTAGACCATGAATCATGATTATGGTTTATGATAGATTTGATATGTACTTTGAATGTTAAATTACTAATCTAATACCCTTATTATTATATTTTTCATTCATTTTATCATCGATTCATGTCACCTATGATTACCCTTACTAACCATCTAAGATCACCCATTAATAGGTTTCTTATCCCTTGGTTACTACGAAATGTTTTATATATGGTATGTTTATGAAGAGTACTTAGCGAGGTGTTCTTTGTGGGATATGTTGAATATCATTCAGAAAATAATATGATTGTGTACCAAGTCCCCAAATTCAATAAACCTTTGTTTTCCTCATGTGGAAATTTTATAAATGTATTGAATAATAACCTAAATATATTTAATATTTATTTATAAAAATCACGTGTTCGTATAGAAAATAGTGGTTATTGATATAGATTAAATTTATTATATACCTAGTACTCATGGAATCATCTGTAGACTCAACATATCTATAACAATCAATAGATATATTTCATGTAGTTCATGATTATATAAATTTCAATATAGTATTTATTTATAATGGAATTTATGGCACCAAATTGGTATAACCAGGTATTCCTACAGATATTTAATTGGCCCCAAATGATTATTTTTAAATTTCCATATTTTTTTAAATCCACGACTCTTGTATTTTTTGGCTATAATGATCATTGGTTTATATGCATAATTTTTTCTCTATTATATCAAGAATGAAAATAAAATAATAGACTATAATACTCATTATTTTAGGATTTAGAAATATAAATGGAGTTTTATGGAAACACTAATGAAATAGAAGAAGTATTGATTGCAGATATGATAAAAATATAGGATGGGTAATAGGGGAACTGTCTCAAAAAAATAGGGAAATGCATTAAGTGTTGAAATATAGTCCATCAAGAAAATAAAAACTATGAATTAATAATAAGTCAACCAATACAATGGAAATAATGAATGCCCCACATCATGAACATCTAACTATTTGATGGTTCAAATGTAAAGAAATTTTCCACTATATAATTAAATAAATAAAACTAATTGTTATTTAAGATAATTGGCCTTAGTAAAATAAATATCTTTGCGGTGAATGTGACTATACACGCCCATAAAAACCATGAATGTTTTTTAAAATCATCACTCCACCTCCCACAATGATTTTATATTTAATTATATATGAAAAAACTAAGTGTTTATATGATTCCAATGATTACCTATAGCAATTTTAAACTATTATTTGTTGGAATATTATTCATGAAAATATTTTTATTCTATGTTTTTTGAATTCTATCTGATTTTGGGCATTAAATGAACCCCTCTAAATAGATCTAAAAATAATTTTTTCATTTGGAATGTCTAATTTTATATCCATAATCACCCAATTATCATATATCTATGCAGCACTGACTATGACACCCCGTTGGAAATTAGTTCCCTTTTATGAATCATAACACCCATTAAAGAGGGGTATTTTTTTCAAATAGTTGTAGAGAAACACAATATTGAAGATATTTTTTTTTTTTATATTAATATGGTTTGTTTTTTCAATGAATTTCAAAATTATCCCTCAGATCATGAGGTTGAGTTTTGAATATAACATATAACTATTCTTTAGATTATATTGAATAGTACAAATAATATATCCCATATTAAATTAGATGAGATGAAAAAGAAACTATTACGGAATATGGTAATGGTTTTATATCCCCATGTGCAACACCATCAGTTGCATAAATTCTATTTTTCAAGAAGAAGGATTGATGAACAAATCAGTATGTTGATTATCATGATCATAAAAATATAATAATAAAGAACATGTATCATATACCCTATATTTATAACATTTTCAATCATCTAGGGGGTTCAATACTTTTGAACGATCAAAATTTTAATAACATATCATAAATTAATTGGGTAATGGGAGGATATTACTAAGATAGAATTTCATACAATATCTAGACATGGATATTATAAATAATGTATTTAAATATCACATTGGAAAATATGGGTACCATTTATGGATGATATTGTAACATCAAATCATGTTCCATTGGGTGGAAAAATAAAATAATGAAGAAATATTTTAGTGAATTCCCCATGATACAAATGGATTGAAATAAATTACAAGGACATTAATAATTCAAGAGGTTGAATTTACATCACAAAAACAACATATAATAGAACTTGTAAAGGGACACCATATGATGCATTATATTAAACCAATATATAATCTACATGTATTTACAAATAATCATCCAAGTAAAACATGAAGACAAAATGTAGAATTATATATTTCCAGAAATCATAAAGCACATTATATATAATACACAATGTTAAATATTTCAAGGAACCATGGGAGGACCATTACTACCTCAAAGAGTGTTTTTCACCACCAACTGTAAATCCATGCATCCATGAACACAGTATCATGAATCACTTCCAAGTAAATTTGAATCCTTTCCCTTAAGTGTATCATGATAAAAAGTGTCTTCATGTGAATTATGGTGTATATGTAGAGGATTAGTATACAACCATGTACGAAATCCCCATTACTTCCCTAAAAGGCCACTAAAATAAGAAAAAATTTCGATCAGATTTTATTATACATATATTTTAGGAAAAAACCATGAACAAATGTTAAAAATATATATATCTATAATATAGAGAAATATGTAACAAAAAAACACATACATGGCATGAACCGACACTCATATGCATAATACCAATCAATGAAACCACTTCCTGGTGATACCCCAGAACAGTGCAACTCGAGAGCAGTATACACCCCTCATATACAAATAATTAACTTAGTGATATAATCAAATTAGGCATAAGATTTAAATATGACCATATCTTACTCACATAACCCTTTATATATACTTATGAACATCCATACACCATGTTCATGATATTTTCTCACACATAATTTATTTATTTTAAAAACAAATTCAATTAAATAATTTAATCAAAATCAATATGGCTAACACCCATAGTTATATATATTAAGACCAACCAAAAATAATGAACTTAAAAAATATATTTATCAATGGTTTTCCAAAAAACATCAAGTAAATTAATTCATAAAATAATAATCATTAACATATTTCGAGAAATTGAAAAAATCGGAGAATCCATCTACATCTGATGCGTTTGAAACATATAGTAACACCCTGATCTCCAAGATTTAGCATCCCAATTTTGTTCCATCAACAGAATCCAAGTAATATTATCAAAAAATTCTATCAACCATTGATTCAAGCATGTCAAACCTAGTTTAGGGTTCCTCTTCAATGTAAAGGATAGATTCATGTAGAGAGTGGAAGAACATGACTCTTACCTTTGATCATTGTGATCCAACACACTCTGATAAATTTAAATCGGTGACCAAAAGGAAGAAAAACATTAAAAATGTCTAGTGATTGATCAATGGTTGAGGTCATAGTATAAAAGTAGAGGAAAGAGGGTTATTGTGGTATCAATAGGTTAAAAATCATTTTTTACTTAATTAATCATACGACATGGATATGTAATACTATAACATCTATAGTTTTCATAGTTTTATCCTTTTCATTTTATGTATATATGTATCATTAATTTTGCATAGAGTTGTTGCTGTGTTTTGGAGTTGTTGGACCCATGAATAAATATAATATGAATATTAATACTTATTGCTATATAAAACACACACACATATTTTGGGAATAAAAAGTTTCCATATTAATCGGTACCTCCACTGGGAAATCCAACATAAAAGGTGTCTGTGGAATGTTGGTTATACCCTAGGCATGAAATAATGTCTGATGGAGTTATTTGTCCATTGATGAAAACCATTGGTAGGAACATTATTTGAATTACTTAATTACTTTTTTTTTAATTCAAAAAAATAGCCAAAAACCAAATTCCTCTCTATAAGTATTCCATTATTGAGATTGTAAGGGTTATCTAAACAACTCTGGGAGATGAGAGAGTATAAGTATGAAATATTCTTTAGTGTTCATGACAAGGGAATGTGTATCGATGACTAAAATTCAAGGAGAATCATGCGGTGGATATTGAATGAAGATCAATATTTATCTTTTTATTATAACAAATGTTATTTCTCAATGATTAATTCAATTTTGAGTTAAGGATCCATTTTTATATATTTCCACAATAAGATTAATTTTTCAATCAATGATTTTCATATCTATATTGTTTATCTAGGAATCACATTTGTATCATGAGACCGCTTTTTTTTCTATTATTGAACCTAATTATTTATTTTTTCACATTAATTTTACCTTTATTTCAAATATATTAAATTTTTGGATTGAATAACACGGAAAATAATATTTTCCACTTCATTATTATTCATTACCAACCACTATTTATCAGGTTGGTCATTTTTTCCCTACATGTTCATTTATTTGTCTTTTACAAGTGACATTTGAACACAACTAAATGAATAGATTCATGGTGGATGTGTGAATGAAATTAAAAGAGGTTTGTTGTAAAAAAATGATGAATATTTACTTTTTTGGGTCATTTATTCTTGGATTTTAAATGTAAATGATGGTGGAATAAATAAATAATTTTTGATAAGCTTGTTTGAGATCAAATTTAAAACTACTGAAGGGTTGGAATTGATGATTGGGGGATTTCACATTTGATTTTGGTGTTTTAGGGTAGTAAAATGGTGTGGATTATGGAGGATGTTTTTGATCTATCATCCTTATTAATAATATTTTCACTTCTAGTGAAAACCCTGACTACACTCCATGTATCCTGAAGAACACACATTGTGTATCAAGGTTCTCACAGTGGCTAAATAATTTTTCTCATGTTAAGCATCGCACACCATGTGTACATACCCACACACCATGTGATCCTACATGGGTCTGCAAGTCATTTTCAAAAGACACGTTCCTAGGATCAGGGGTATGTATACAGTACATATACACTAGGGGAAATTCCCTGTATTTGTATATGGATAGAAATTCAATGTATCATGTATACACATGCATGATTCTGGGTGAAAGTACTTTTTGTGGGACCCCATGTACACACCGAGTTTGGTCACATGGATTACCAAGATATGTTTCAGCCGAGACATATACAAGTGTATAGTTGGATTTATATTCTGTTTCACCCTATGTGCAAAAAGTGCACTTTAAAAAACCCCATATTGCATAAAATATTATTTGGAACATGGATTTGAGATTGAAATTTGTCTATAATGTGTATTTTTTCACATAGAATTTAATTGTTCTCTTTATTTCTATATCAATGATATTTAATGAGGTTATGTGAGTTGGATGTTTCTTTAAATGTTTCTTATACAATGAAAGTGTAACGATCCGAATCCAGAGCCCCTCCACTGGTGCCATGTACCCGGTTCAACACATGACCTGAAGCACATTTCCCCAAAATCCAGAGGCTACCGACTAGCAGTGAGGGCCTTGGTAAGTATTGGGGAATCTATACCCTCATTTGGTAAGGAATTCAAGGTAAGGAATACAACACCTAATAGAAGAAGTAGTATCAACATACATAACTGTATCCAAACAGCAGAAGAGTAAATATATAGAAATGATGATAATGATGAAGTAGGTACAAGTATCTAACGAAAATAACAGACACAACAACGTGCTGAAATACAACTAAACACAAATTACTAATGCAATTACAACTCCAACAGCATCGCAAGCCGAAGCTCAGTCCCATGATCTCCAACTCCACAGAATGTCAATCACTTGAAGTAGAAGGGTGCTTGCCCTTATCTATACCTAATACAACATAGTATGCTTGGGCCTAAAAGCATGGACCAAAAAGGGTGTGAGATAAAATCCCAGTAGGCAACCACCCAAAGATTTGTTCCTAACAGTCAATGAATACAAGGAAAGTAAGAGTGCAGGAAATAGTAAACAAGAAAGAATACAACAGCTACAATCCACAGTTCTAACATATAAAGTACACAAGTAAAAAAACCAACAACAAGAAGAATACAGGTAACCCTCTGGGTATATCTAACAACCCCACCCCTATGGCTCAACCTACAAGAACTAGAAACCCTCTAGGAGGAACACACCGTCTAAACCCTCTGGTTCAGCTAAAAAAACACTTTCTGAGGAAGCACTCATCGTCAATTCCCCCTATAGTCTCGTATAGTGCTAAAGGCTCTCTAGGGAAGCACTCAAAGTTTCATTCCCCCTGTGACCCACGTTGAAGAACTATAGACTCTCTGAGGATGCACTAATCATCAATTCCCCCTGTGGTCTCACATCATATTAAAAGACACTCTGGAGAAGCCCTTACGGCCATTCTCCCTATGGTCTACTACATTAGGTTCTCACAGTCCTGTGTGGAAATAAAAATCCTCAGCGTGCGTATCATCCCATGTAAACCTCAAGAACTAGTTGGCTATCTTTCCACAGTAGTATAATAGTATAACAGTTCCACTATCCTACAACTAGTGATGGAAACTAGCAACGCCTAATAAGAAAAACATGCACGACAAAGCACATGAACAAGTATAACATATCCAAAATTTACAAGCATTTACCTCTACTCAATCAATCATAAATAGCAAGCAAAATAGGGGAATAACAGGAAACACCCAATACCCCGTTCAAGGGTATTAGTGGAATTTTAACAAAATATTCAATGTATTTCTACAGAAATGCACAAACCACCTACCTTGATGGTAGAGGATCAATATACTTGAACCACGACTACTGATTCTCCCAAGAACATCATAGATCTGAGAAAACGCACAAAATGTTCGACCATAGATAACTTGGGAAGGAGGAAGAATTGGAAAACAAGGCACAAGAAGAAGGAAGAACTCACTGCTGCTCTTCCAATGCAATTGACAGAGCTCAAATCGGAGAACAGATGGAGGCTCTGGAATCTAGAGAAGTTTCGCGGTCGTACGGTGTGTCTCGGTCGAACCAGACCTAGAATAAGTAAATTATAGAGATTAGGCGTGACCCCGATCCATTTAATGAAAAAAAAGAAAAGTACATGGTGTGTACTTTTAAAGTACATGGCGTGTAGTGGGTTTTTCCGTACTCTGCCAAAATTGGCCTCCACATCACCCCTACACACCATGTGTGTGGCCCGGACATGGACAGCACACGGCTTCGAGCGGGAAGAGAGTATAGGGCGTGTACTCAGAAAGTACACGGCGTGTACTTCAAAAAATTCCCAGAAACATTATTTTTCCCCAAAAACTCTAGAAAAATAAAATCATACCTGAAACGAAGATCCGGGTTCTTACAAACTTCTCCCCTTAAAGAAATTTTTCCCCGAATTTCCCTAGAGAGGCATAGAAGAAGAAACCTCGAACAGCTCTGGCCACTGCGATCGAACCTCAGACTCCCTCTCCCAAGTCTCGTCTTGTATGCGCCCGTGCTGCCATAGCAACCATACCAGAGGAACATACCGTCCTTAGAGAACCTTCGTACTGTGATCGACAATCCGGATAGGATGATCCTTAAACGATGCATATGCTTCGAGATCAACCTCCTCGGGCTGGAAGACATGAGACAGGTCTGAAAAGTAACGTCAGAGCTAAGAGACGTGGAAGAATTCGTGCATTGTTCAGTACCTCAGTGGTATCTTCAACCGATAGGCGACCGACCCCACTCTCACCAAAACCATAAAGGGTCCGACGTACCGTGGTGAAATCTTACCCTGCCTCCGAATCTTCTTGTGTCCCCACCTCAGTGCGACACGCAAAAAATATGATCCCCGACCTCAAACTCCAAATGTCATCTCCGCTGATCTGCATAAGACTTCTGTCGAGACTATGTTGTATCCATCCTCTTCTGAATCAACTCTATCTACTCTGAAGTCTCCTGAACAAGAGGAGGTCCCAGCAATGCTGCCTCTCCTGCCTCTAGCCAGCATAAGGGTGATCTGGATGGCCTACTGTACAAAGCCTCATAAGGTTCTATCTGAATGGTCGCCTAAAAACTATTTTTGTAGGTGAACTCCACAAGAGGGATATGATTCATAAAAGAACCACCAAAGTCTAGGATGAAAGCCTGGAGCATATCCTCATGAACCTGGATTGTGTGTTTGGACTGGCCATAAGTCTGGGGATGGTATGCTGTACTCAAAAGTACATGTGTACCCAACGCCTTCTGAAGTCCCTACCAGAACTGAGAGGTAAAGCGTGCATCCATGTATGAAATAATTGAGTGTGTAACTCCATTTAGACGTAAAGTATCCCTGATGTAAAGTCGTCCCACATCATCAGCACTGAAGGTCTCATTGATCGACCAGAAGTGAGCAACCTTTGTGAGCCTGTCGATGACAACCCAAACAGCATCGTTCCCATGGGGCGATCTTGGCAACCTGGTCACGAAGTCCATCGCGACATCATTCCACTTCCACTCCAGAATGGGTAACTTCTGCAAAATCCCTGCTGGTCTCTGATGCTCTGGCTTCACCTACTGACAATTATAACATCTCATGTCAAATCCGGAAACATCTTTCCTCATACCTGGCCACCAGTACTGGCGATGAAGATCCTGATACATCTTGGTGACTCCAGGATGAACTGCCCAAACTGAGGAATGAAAATCCAGAATCTGCTCCTTGCGTATGTCTACTGGTACCCATACGCGTCCCTGGAAACGCAAGATCTCATCCTCGCCCATTGTCTATCCAGGAAGAGGGTCCTCTCTTGACACACTCTCCCACCGGAATAATCCATCTGAGTCTGATAGTTTCCTCATATGTACCCGATCAAGTAGTGTAGAGGTAATAGCTACAGAAGATAGGAGGGTTTATCCCTGTCTATCGTGCACCTCCAGATGCATCTCATAGAACAAATCCATAAGCTTCAACTCACTCCTGGTCTTCTGAACTGCCTGAATCTGAGTTCTCCTACTCAATGCATCTGCCACTGCGTTGCCCTTTCACATCGTATAGGCAATCTCGAAATCAAAAGACTGATGATACTTGACCCACCTATGCTGCCTCAGATTCAGATCACATTGGGTGAAGATATACTTGAGACTCTTGTGGCCAGTGAATACCAAAAAGTGCTCTCCCAGAATATAGTGTCTCCTACAGCGCAAGGCATGAACAATAGCTTCCAACTCCAGATCATGCGTCGGGTAGTTCCTCTCATGTGGCCTCAACTGCCGAGACCCGTACGCAACGAATCCATCTCCCTACATAAGCACAGCTCCTAGATCGATACATGAAGCATCACAATAGATTGTATAGCACTTTCCTGTCTCTGGAAAGACTAGTATCGGTGCCGACATAAACCTTCCCTTCAGATCCTGAATGGCTGACTCACAAGAATCTGACCATAAGAAATTCACCCCCTTCTTGGTCAGACCAGTCAAAGGTCCTGCTAGGCGTGAAATGTCCTGAATGAAGCATCTGTAGTATCCAGCTATCCCTAGAAAACTCCATACCTCAAAAACGTTCTTCGGTTTCTCCCAAAAGACTACATCTCTCACTTTCTCTGGATCCAAAGATACTCTTGCCTCTGAGATTATGTGACCTAATAAGTGAATATGTTCCATCCAAAAGTGGCACTTCAAAATATTAGCATAAAGCTGATTCACTCTCAGTGTACTCAGAATGATATTAAGATGTGTGGAATGGTTGTGTTGAGTGTGAGAGTACACCAAAATATCATCCACAATGACCACACCGAAAGAGTTCAAGTAAAGATGGAACACTCGGTTCATCAGTGCCATGAAAACTGTCGGTGCGTTCGTGAGACCGAACGGCATGACTGTATACTCATATAGACCATACCATCTCTTGAAGGCTGGCAGAGGTATATCTGATGGTTTAACGCCAAACTAATGATAATAGGACCTCATGTCGATGTTTGAGAACACCTGGGATCCTCGAAGTTGATCAAAGTGGTCATCGATCCTTGGCAAGGGATATAGGTTCTTGACTGTCAACTGGTTCAGCTTCCGATAATCCACACAAAGCCGAAGGGCACCATCTGCCTTCTTCACAAAAAGGACAGGCGAACCCCAAGGAGAAGTAATGGGTTGGATGAAACCCTTTTCCTGCAACTCCTCCAACTTCTTCTTGAGCTCTTGCAACTCAGGTGTGGCAATACTATAAGGAGGGATGGACACTAGTGCTACTCCTGGCACGAGCTCAATAGAAAATTCTACCTCACAC
This sequence comes from Viscum album, assembly GCA_963277665.1. Lineage (NCBI taxonomy): Eukaryota > Viridiplantae > Streptophyta > Magnoliopsida > Santalales > Viscaceae > Viscum > Viscum album. The sequence continues at coordinate 1,219,343,769 of OY728166.1, read as the reverse complement.
TCTGGAGGCAAACCCAAAAATTACTCTAGAATGACGTCCCTAAAATGATCCACCACTAGAGGAATGTCTGACTGTGAAGTCCCTTGATTATATAGATAAATACAACCAATCTGGGATGTCTCCCTTCCCAACCCATGATGTTCGAGTCCTACTCGACTCGCCTGAACATCCCATTCGTCTCTATGAAGAAAAGACTCGCCCTCTTGTAAAAAAAACTCAATCTGCGGCGATAACAGTCGACGACTTCCTGGAGGGGAACCAACCAGTCCATCCCAAGGATGAAATCATAGCATGTCATCTCTAGGACATAGAGATCCCATAAGAAATGATACCCTACAATGTCAAGAGGGCACTGTCTACACTGGAGTACACTAGATTTCCTCGTCCCCAAAGGTGTGTCTAGTGTCAACAAGTCGGCATAAGAAAAGACACAGAGCCCAATACTCTCCACAATAACAACATAGATAAAGCTATGCATAGAAACAGTAAAGAAAAGAGATGAAGATAAAACGGAAGCTACTAAAATCGTACCTCGAACTGTAGAAGGCCTGGGATCCTTCTCATGATATTTCTGCTCCACAGTGTTCGAATGGCCTGCACTGCGGCCTTGCGCCCCTGGCTAACCACTCTGAGATAACCCACCTTGCTAGTGCTGAGGGACTAGTGGCTGACTGCCATGGCCTCGACCTCCCCCTGGGCCTGAACGGCTGGAAGAACTCTAGTTCCCCGACTGGTGAGAAACTGTTGGTGCTGCTCCTAAACGAGGAGTCATGGAAGAACCCCGGTTACCAGATGTTGGTGAGAAAACCTAGCAGAAACGCTGAAGGTGACCCATCTTGCCACAAGATCGGCACTCGACAGGGCGTCTCTAGCACTGTGGCCTCGTGTGCCCTGACCGGCCTCATTGGTAGCATATCACCTGGCTGCCTGAAGATGCATATCACTTCCTCATATCACCGCACGTAGACTCTCTACGATGATTCTTGCTGTTATCTAGAGGAAAATTAGCTCTGGAAGCAGAACTGAACTGGCTCGCAGCTCTGGAGTCTTTCATATTGCGCTCCGCAATCAGCGCCTGGTTGATGATGGAAGTTATGGAAGTCAACTAGAAAATATTCACCTACGAGCGGATCTCCCGCCTGATACCATCCTCAAACTTCCTTGCTAAGAAGACCACACTCCCATCCCAGAGGGCTGTGAAACACTGCAGCTCGGTGAAATGAGAGGAATACTCCATGACAAAAAGAGTAACCTACTTTAAGCTCATGAACTCCTGGGCTCGATTGGTCCTCAGGGTCTTGGGGTAGAAGTAGTCGTAGAACATGCACTGGAACTCCTCCCATGCCATAACCGGCTGATGAACCGCCGTGAGATCATGTCCCACCACCTCTTGGCGGAGTCTCAGAGCATGTTGGTAGCAGCTTGACCCGCCTCTCTAGAGGTGTCTCTAGATGGTCGATGATAGTCAGCATGGCTTCCATCCATGACTCTGCAGCCGGAGGACCTCCTTCCCCCGAGAATGTGGGAGGATGCTGCTACTGAAAAACCACGTCAAGTCTGCCATAGTCGAGGTAGGAGGCGGTGCTCCCTGAAAGTTCTTCATCATCCTCTTAAAAACATACCCGAACTGTGCATCAATACCTGGAATTGGTATGACAGCCGGTGCCAAGTCTGGACTGACGGATGGATCGACAAGAAGTCCCTGATCAGCCATATCTGGCGTCTGATCACTGCCTGATGACAGACGTACAACCGGAGGACGTCTCGGAGGCATAGATATGAAAAATCAAAAGTACACCTTAGATCAAAAAACAAGGATAGAGGAAACAAGAGTAAAAAACGGGAACATGGGAAGAAAAACACACAAGTTTACAAAAACACGACTACACGGCGTGTATAAAAACTACACGGTGATTCTTCATAAGCCACTGACATGGGCGTGTACTCCTACCCTACAAGTCATGTAACACCTCAAACTACACGGCGTGTTGACCCAACACACAGTGTGTACTTGAAAGCTATTCCCCTGCCCGAGTCTCTTTACATGGCTAACCCACATGGTCCGAAATAACCCGAGACTACACAGCGTATTCTAAACAAACACGGAGTGTACTAGACAAGGCTTCGGCGGCCCATGTTTTTAAACACACAGCCGTCTACACGACTTAACCTTACACGACATGTTCAGAACAAACACGATGTGTATAGGTGAAGGTGACATCGTCCCATGTTGTTCATGACATGGCTAGGTACCTAAACAAGCCTACACGGCGTGTTCTGAAAACAACACGGCGTGTTGAAGAGAAGGTAACGCCGACCCGTGTTGTTCGTGACACGGCTGGGTACCTGGATAGGACTACACGGGGCGTTCCTTTACAACATGGCATGTTCTACCCGAGCATCCCCGACCCGTGTTGTCAGTGACACGGCGGGGTACACGGTTCCGAACTACATGGCATGTACCTACCGTACACGGCGTGTTCCTGAAGTTATTTCTACAACTATTTGTCCCTTCTCACATGATCAGTGACACGGTCTAAAAACTACACTGTGTGTAGTAAAAAATTACACACCGTGTATTCTGGGTTTTTCTGGGCAGTAGCTCAGAAACTGCACAGAGGCACAGAAAACACAGAAACAAGGTAAGGAGGTTCCAATTTCTGATTCGAGAGGGCCCATACTCCTTGCAAATCAAAGCTTGGCGTCTCCTATAGTCATGTACAAGATAAAACATGATCATGATCCACCAATTTCTGATTCAAGAGAGCCCATAACACCTCAAGAATAAAAATTTGGCTTTTATTTAAGCAAAGTATGAGACACCAATCCTCTAACAAGGTAGCAGATATTCTATCAAACATCTGCCACAACAACATGCATAATCTACACAAAGTCTATCACAACAGCATGCAATCACTAATGCACCCTAGATGGCACGAAAAGAATGCATGGAATGTGATTTCTACAAGTGCCTATATGATGCATGAGATGGAATACCGTCATCTAATCGGGTTGTGACAGAAATATAACCGTAATCATCAAGAAAATAACAACACAAAGCATGTGAATCACTCTAGGTGAAATCATATCAATCGTAAAATCTCAAAACCAGAAAGTTTCAATTAATGAGGTAGTATGGCTTTTCCGTATAAATGGGTTAGCTACTCCCGAGCAATGCTTAATACCATGTACTGAATCCGTCCTATCCCTGGATAAAGTCTACAAATAGTAAGATAAGAGAAAATAACTCCTCTGATAGCACTTTCTAATGACCCGAATCCAGATCCCATCCACTTGTTCCCTATACCCGGTTCGCCACAGGACCTCAAGCGCATTTCCCCAAATTCCAGAGGATTCCGACTAGAAGCTAGGGCCTAGGTATGTATTGGGGATACTATTCCCAAATTTGGTAAGGTATACAAGGTAAGGAATACAACAGTCAATAGCGGAAGTAGTATCAACATACATAACTGTAACCAAACAATAGAAGAGTAAATGTATAGGAATGATGATAATAATGCAGAAGGTACAAGTATATCAGGATAACAACAAACACAAAAACATACTGAAATACAGCTGAACACAAAGTACTAAAGGAACAACAACTCCATCAGAATTGCAAGCAGTAGCTTGGTCCCATGCTCTCCAACTCCACAGCAAGTCAAACACCTAATGTAGAAGGGCGCTTGCCCTTATCTATACCTGCAACAACAAAGTCTGCTTGGGCCAAGAAGCATGGCCCAAACAGGGTGTGAGATATAATTCCATTAGGCAACCACCAAAATATTTGTGCCTAACAGTCAATGAATACAAGGCAAGTAAGAGTACAGGAAGCAGTAAACATGAAATAACACAACAACAACAAATCCAAAGTTCTAACATATAAAGTACACAAGGAAACAACCAGCAACAAGAAGAAAACAGGTAACCCTCTGGGTAGCTCTCACATCCTAACCCCTATGGTTCAACCTACAAGTACTAGTAACCCTCTAGGAGGCAAACACATTCTCAACCCTCTGGTTCAGCAAAAAAAAAAGACTTTCTGAGGAAGAACTCACCGTCAATTCCCCCTATAGTCTCGTATCGTGCTAAAGGCTCTCTGGGGAAGCACACGTCTCATTCCTCCTGTGGCCTGTGTCAAGGAAATACACTCTCTGAGGAAGCACTCATCGTTAATTCCCCATGTGGTCTCACATCGTATTAAAAGAAACTTTGTAGAAGCCCTTACGTCCATTCTCCCTATGGATTACTACAGAAGGTTCTCACAGTCCTGTGTGGAAATAAACATACTCAGTGCGCATATCATCCGATGTAAAGCTCAAGAACTACTTGGATATCTTTCTAAGGAACAGCAGCATAACAGTATAACAGTTCCACTATCCTACAACCAGGCATGGAAACTGGAAACACCTAATAAGTAAAACATGCAGGCAAATCACATAAACATAGTATAACATATCCAAAATTTACAAGCATTAACCTCTACTCAAGCAATCAAGCATATCAAGAAAATATGGGCAAAACAGGAAACACCCAATACCCCGTTGGAGGGTATTGGTGGGATTTGCACAAAATATTCAAAGACATTATACAGAACGACACAAACCACCTACCTTGATGCCATGGGATCAATATACATGAACCACGATGACTGATTCTCCCAAGAACGTCGTAGATATACGAAAACGGACAAAATTTTCATCCTTATATAACTTGAGAAGGAGGAAGAATTGTAAAAAAAACCTCATGAAAAAAGAATAACTCACCTCTATGCTTTCAACGCAATCGACAGAGCTCGAATTGGAGAACGGATAGAGGCTCGGGAATCCGATGAAGTTTCGCGGCCATACAACATCTCTCAGTCGAACCAGACTTAGAAGAAGATGATTATGGAGATTAGGTGCAACCCCAGTCCATTTATTGAAAAAAAAAATTACACGGCGTGTACTTTTAAATTACACGGTGTGAAGTGAGTTTTTCGTACTCCGCCAAAATTGGGCTCTACGTCACACCTACACACTGTGTTTGTGGACCGGACACGAACAACACATGGCTTCGAGCGGGAAGATAGTACACAACATTTAATCAAAAAGTACACAACGTGAACTTCAAAAAATTTCCATAAACATTATTTTTCCCAAAAATCTCCAGAAAAAGAAAAACATACCTAAAACAAAGATCCAGGTTCTTACAGAAAGTGCATTGATTTTATCAGTAGAGTGTTACTTATATTGGTACTCCATTATAAATTTAGAATTAAGATCTCCAATATCATTAATACAGGTAGATATAGAACACCCCACCATTATAGAGGGCATGCGTCTACTAGTTTTTAGTTGCAATCCTCATCATTGAGCTCTGGATATTGTAGTTTCCTCCATTAGAGTAGTGCTCCCTTGGATACACTTTGAATCATTGATGTGTGAGACCACCACATTCTAAAGAAGACACATGTGATAATTGGATAGTTTATGGAAACATCATAGTTATAGTTAGACACTTAGTTCATAGATGGGTGTGGATATGGAGATCCCCTTTCTTTCTTCACTAGTGTTCCTTGTGAGTATATATGATGTTTCTGTTTCATTGCCCTTTTTTTGAGTTGGGTTGACTATTATTTCATTATGCTAATCCCTTAATAGGATTCAAGGATTCCAATAGGGTATATATATACTCATCCATCCATGAGATTTTCCCACACGTGTTAGGTCTTATGAAAAAGATAGATAGATTGAATGTGTATTTGGTGAAATCTATATTGGTGGATCATAGTGGTTCTTATAGGTGTGTGTCATATTCAGTGTCCATCCATATAGATTATGAGTCAAGAAATATCTAACATTCCATTTTCAAGTAGTTTTAAGGCTGTGAATTTATTTTGATGTTGGCATGTTTTCCCCATTTTTAAAATTTATCGTACATTTCTATACATTGAGGTATTTACAAGATGTATCTAGATGAATGATTTACATACTAGATGTTTCTTTCTTTAATTATTTATATATAGTGTTTCATGGAGCTAGTTGTGTGTGTGTTTGTGTTTATGGTGGTAACATTGATTAAGGCCCCATATTTCTATTATATTACTTTTTTCATTTATTGTCCAATACCTAGCATATTGGAGTAATGATTTGGGTGTCACCCTCGACTTACTTCAAGACTAGGAGGGGTCCCGGTGGGTCCATTTAGGACAAATTGGTATTATAGGTTACTTTTCCCAAGCTTTGTTCTTTTATTTGGTCATTGTTTCATTTTTTAACATATGGAAATGATGTTAGAGTGCATTAGGTTTGGATGTCCAGCTATAGAATATAGTGATGGTGTGGCTTTTGATGTGTCTATTCACCAAGAATCTGACTAAATAAGCACTCAATTTTTGGTACTCGCTTTTTACTCTTTCAAATATTGACTCCTTGAAAAATGGTGTTTTTTTACTAAATAATATAATTAATTTTTTATAAATTAAAATTTTTTATTTTATAAATGAAATTATTTTTGAAATAATTTTTTTTGTATTTTATTACAATGTTTTTTTTATTTTTCTGAATATATTGATTTTCTATTGAATAGTGAAAAAATAATGATTTTTATTCAAAAAACTATTTTCATTTAAATATTTTACATAGATTAATTGTGTATTAAAAAGATTCCAAAAATAATTTTTTTATAATTTTAATAATAAAATTAATTTTCTTATATTTAATTTTATGGTTGAATTTGACATAAAAAAATTTTATTGTTGAAAAGACATTTTTTCTAGAAAAATGTATTTTTATTGTGTGTTGAATTTTAATCATAAGTTAATTTCATCCACTTATAGATATTGAATAATGAAAATATATTTTATATTTGTAGTCAAGAGGTCCAAATTTGGTAAATAATTCCCTTTTATTTTTGTATGTTTTTAATTATAACCATTGTAAATAATTCTCACCACTGTATTGGTAAATCGGTTAATTGAGGTTAAATATAAAATGATAATGACTAAAAAATTATTATGAAACATTACTTCATCCTATTAAATGATTTTAGTTTTTCCATTTCTATAAAATTCTCAATTATATGTAATTATGGTTCTACTGTTCATTTATTTTGACCCTTATAATAATTCAATACAAGATAATTTCCAAAACGTCGCATTTTTACTTTTAGTTTCTAGAAATTTATTTTGAAAAGGGTAATGAAAACTTATTCTTGGTTAAAAATAATTACTGGAAAGAAAAAATAATATTTTGTTATTTCAATTTATTTTTTTTTGTTAGGGATGAATAAATGAACATAAAGACTTACGCAATGATGACAAAACATTTATTCAATTAATAAACATATAAAAAATGATTTTAAATATGGTAAAAGTAATATAATATGAAAGCACTATTATATTTAAAGAATTATTTATTGAAAAATAACACATTAGATAGTTTTTTAATTATTATATTTGAATTCCATAATTTTAGTATATTCTTGAAATTAAAATTAAATGATTTGATTCAAAAATGACAATAATGATATTTTATAAAAAATAGTATTTTTGAAATGACTTAACTTTTTAAAAAATCCAATATTCTTCCAATGGATTAGTATTTGTTTTAAAAAATAAAATCAATTACTTTTTTTGTGAATATCAATTTTATAGTAACTATATTGACACATAACGAGTAAAAAACATTGTTTTCACAGTAATTGTCACGGAAGGGTTAATACTGGTTGAAAATAATAGATAAGGACATAAACATGATATAAACATGTAAAATATCTATTTTATGTTAGTATTTTGACTCATTCGCATTTTATATTCTAATTTTATTACTTTGGAATCCTTTTCTTATGAAAATATATTTTTATAAATTTAATAATTCACATAATTCCAAGAGTGTCCCTCCCCTCACTAATAAATGGGAACCTCATTTATTATTTTCTTCACAAATAAGAACTTAAATCATCCAATCCATTCCCAACACCCTTACTAACATTCCTTCCCATGTTATTAATATCAATATTTTGTCACAATACCTACCTTATAGGCATTAACATGAAAAGAAAATTGATGTTGTTTAATGAAGAGGTACAATCATTACGTTAATATATTAGTATTATTTTTCTTATACCACCATAATGTATTATTCAAAAATGATAAAATAATAAAATTATTATATTTTATATATTCATATGTTTTTTATGTTAATTTAATAACCATAATCCATCCCATCTTCTTCCAAATTGTAAACTAAATAGTAGTTCATTTGTAGTGGGGACTTCCTCCTCATGAACGGATGTAACCTATTTTCCATCACCACCTTGTACACCTTGTTACAATGATGATTTTAGTAAATAAATATATATTTTATTTATCATATCATAATGATTCTATAAAGATGAATGAATATTTTCTATTATTTATTCCATTAATCAAAAATAGAAAATGTGTTCAACAATGCGAAAGGCCTACCATATCCATGAGTGGTTTAATTTAGTTTTTTATATCTATCATATATTTTTGACATTATATATATATATGATGAATATATTTCATTTGAATATCATGGATACACTTTTTATATTATGGAATCACTAATAATTTATAATTATTCAGATTATCGAACCAAAATGTGCATGAAAAACGAAGTGATTATCACTTAAAAATGTGATTTTAATAAATAATTTTTGATAAAATAGTGATAAATTATAATAATAAAATCACATATGGAATGATATGTATGAGTTTTTTTGGAATACATGTATAAAAAATTTGAATTTAATTTACATGAATGTATAATTTGTATAATTAAATATGATACATTGGTTAAATGATCCCCATAAATATCCATTTTTCTTAATTTAATGATAATTATCTATCTATGTCACTTTCTCCCTATTTATAATTATAAAATTATTCTAAATAATATTTATTTTTTTCCCAAATATATAACTATCTTATTATTTTTTATTTTTTGGTATAAAATACCCAAAGTTCATTTCTCAAAATCTTTCTTTATGTAATATCATCAAATAATAATTTTATGTTAAATTATGCAACCAATTTCAATACATGGGTAATTATTACGTTTATTATTTATCATTAATTTCCTATTATGTCAAACTTAAGTTTGTATATTCTATAATGGGTGTACCCAGATATCAATCTAATACATTAGGTAAAGTGTTTATCTCAACACATGTTACATATGGGATTATGGTGTATTCCTAACATACAATGAGAGTATCTACATCATGTTATATTGTTTTGGAATTTACCAATGACTTGTGATTTTACCTTTTTTTGTAGAAAAATTTCATATATTAAAATATTTTTATGATATCATGATAATTATTTTATGCTCATATGTGATTTCTCATTATCCTTCCCTTTTGTGATTTCATGATATATATTTTACTCAAATGTTATTATTCATTTTCATTTTTATTCCCTAATTAGTATTTTTAGATAAACCATTTTTTGTATTCATTCTAAAGGATATCCCATGCAGTATCAATGGTATATAGGATCTCATTAAAGTGAATAAAATAATGATTTTTTTATTTTTAGGATTATTTTTTATATTCCATGTCTTCTAAAGTCACTAAGACTTTCAATCATAGTTTTATATTTAATGTATAATTATGTTACAAATCATGAAATAACATATGAAAAATGGTTTCATTCCCTATATTTGGTATTGGAGTAAGATTTTTTCTTAATTTTTTTGACTTTTAATATAACAATTTAGTCCAACCAAAATGAATATTTAATTATTAGAAAATATCATATAATATGGGTGAAGTATAGTGTGAGTGAATCCCAAGATATTTGATCCCTCTCTAGATACTAAAAGTTGATGTGGCTATGGAATAACTGTATATAGGGTTAATAAACCCAAAATGGTATCATAGGGAATTAAAATTATCATCACCAACTATTTAATAAAGTGACCTTGCTTTATACATGTATTTATAATCTCGAGGTATATTATTTTGAAATTAACAAACTTTTTTCAAACCACGATAAAGGTTTTAGAGAGATTTATATGTTTTAAAACATAACAGGGAAATTGGAATTGATAAAATGGATAAAATCTTGAGGCTCATAATCTAGGATATAAATATTATTTGTAAATAATTCCTTATAACTCCATAAGATGCTCATTTTTATTATTATAAGTTAATTTATTCACATATTGTTTTTCAATTTTTTGTTAATGGAGGGATATAGAAGATACCATTATAATAACACAACATGATATGAAGTGTAATGATTTCCCTAATGATATGTCAAATCATATGGGAGCAGGATGTTGAGACATAATTAATTTACTATCTTAGTTGAATCATCATATGAAGAGTTACATGAATAATGAGGGACTCCCTTATTCCCCCAATAAAGATAAATTTATGTTCACGTATTTTATAAAAAATACATCTCATATATTTGTTGGATCTACCTATCCCTTGATCATGTAATAACTAATTTTATTTATTATGAAATTTTTTTTTACATCCAATGCTCAAAATAAGATAATGTTTTGATGGGTTTTTATCACACAGAAAGGGAATTAATTTTTTGTTCTAATTTGATCAATAACCTAAATTTTAAATAAGACATTGATTCCATGGAATGAGAGGAATTCAAAAAATACATTTTTTAAATTATATTCTACAAACTCTTCATCTTAAAATAGTGAAATATTTTCCTATAGTAAAGAAAAAGATAGATGACATTATCTGGGAATATGAAGAATATTTCAAAAGTATTTCAGGGTATTCCCCAATCATCTTGATAAAATATTAAAGGAAGTTGAAGCACAAATTTAGAGGATTAATGAAACCTCTATGAACTTTTTTTTTATTTGAGACTTTGACTAATATGGAATGATTTTTTGTTGTTACCTTATGTTTGAGATGAGGAATGGTTTATCTTAGAGGTATGATAGACTGATAGATAAAAAGTATAAAACAGAGTTTTCTTTAGAAGCATCAAAAATATAATTCACAGAGGAAAGAGAACCCAACATCTCATGTGTCAAAAAACATGAAGAAGAAAACTGGAAACTATCTAAATGAAACCAAGATATGATTTGAATGTGGAATGTAGAGGAATCAGGATAAACCAATACCATGAAGAGATAAATAAATAAATAAATGTTTTAGAAGAAAAGATGTTTTAGATCAACACTTAGCTAAAAGTTTTGTTTTTCAACTATAGGAACCCTGACATTATAAATATATTTCTGTAATCCAAGTGTTATTGGAGACCATCAATAAAAAAAGCATCATGTTCTATAGGGAAAGGAAGGTAAAATGATATAAAAACTATTCAAGTGGATCCCATGAATGATGTGTGAATTGGTAAACAAATTATTCATCAAATTATAGAAAAACTAATTTTTGATTCATGTTCTATGAATTCATTCATATATTGAATGTTTATAATGAATATTAAAACACAACCTGAAAAAATGGTGATTGATCTATGTTTCAGAATATAAAAAAGAACAATTATTATATTACATGTATATAAGTCTTTCCAAGTCAATATTTTTGAAAATAATATTATATAAATATCATATTACATCCCCTAGTGGAGTCTGATGCAATATTGGGCGTATACTAGTTCTCATTATATAAATCCAACAGTAATTGTCCGGAGAAGGATATTTCTCTTGAAATCACAAGTAATCCACCAATTATATATAATTGTAAGGAGGAGGATGAATATCCCTTGGAATATTCTTCCCAATAATTAATATTATTTCCTTATGAGAAACCATATATTTCTCAAATGATTTAGATACATGATAGAATCATTATTGAAGTAATTTTAATTTTGAGGGATTATACTGATGTAGTCTATAAAGAGTTTATGGTATTCCTCCTAATCAAGATATTGAGTTCACAATAGATCTTATACCTATACCTCTTACCATATTAAATACTTATTACCCAGTAGCCTTTGTTTATTTTAATGAATTGAAAAAGATGATATAGGAAAATATATAAAAGTATTTTATACATTCAAAAGGTTTTCCATGGAGTGTGTTGGTCGTATTTGTAGAGAAGTGGGATGGGTCTATGCGCCTCTATATTTATTATATTAAACTCAAGAAAATTATTCTAAATAAAATTTATCCACTTCAATGGATAGATGAATTTTTTGAAAAACTATGTGGGACCCTTTATTTCTCAAAGATGGACCTTCAATCAGAATATCACCATTTAATGTTGAAAAATTAAGACATTCCCCCATATTCCTTTTGAAAAAATTCTAGACACTTTCTGTATATTTTGATTCCCTTTAGACCCAATAATACACCAAAAATATTGTTGTAATTAATTCATAGAGTCTTTAGATATTACCATTACAAACTTATGGTACTATTTATCGATGCTATTCTGATATAATTCAAAAGAAATATTGAGTGTCAAATGTATTTAAATACTATGCCAATGACTTTGAAAAACGATAATATATATAAAAAGTATAGTAAATAGGAGTTCAGAATGAAGGAGTAATAATTATTGGGCCATGTAATCACTAGTGAATGTATATATGTGGACCCTTCTAAAATAAAAGAAAATGAGGAATGAACTAAAAAAATATATATAATAAATATCCATAGATTTCTCATATTATTTGGGTGTTGTGGAGGATTTTTCTAAATACATCATGTTATTTTTAAACTTGAAATCCAAGCTAACCATGATGGGGGAATCATTTTTCTGGACTATTGAATAGAAAAATAGACTAATGAAAATTTAAAAATTCTTATCAGTGAACCATTACATAAACATCCCAAAAATGGGGAACTTATCATGATGTACAATGATGTTTCATGTCATGGTCGAGGCATTTAATGCATGTAGAATGATAAATTGATATCTTATGCCTTGAGGCAGTTAAAATTTCATGAACCTTATTGTCCAACACATTATTTGGATATGTTTTTAGTGATCATCACATTAGAAATACGGTGGCATTATCTATAGGGGAAAATTTTTAAAATATATATGGATCATAAGAGAATCATGTATATATTAACAATGAATGAAAATAATTTTCAGTAATTAATATTTTTATATATAATTAAGTACTACTAATTCTCAATACACTACAATCCTGGGAATGGAAATAAAGTGGAGGACGCTCTATTTAGAATGGAGCTAGAAACATTTTCACTTTTGATAGTTGATAAGGAACCAATATTTGTAGACATGGAAAGTATTTTCATGGGAATCGTAAATGTAGGAACATAAAAATTACATTATAAAATTATTTATCAACTATCTCTTCTATATTAGATAAAATATTCTTAATGAGATGAAGTTGAAATTTAGAAGAAGGTGAAATTTATGAGGAATAGGAGAACCTCAGGGACCAAAATTGAAGAAGAATGAGATTTGAGATTGGCTTCACAACTATGTGTATAATAATGTAATTCTATATAAAAGGTGTTGTTGAATTATACACATTACACAACCTACTCCATCTACCTAGAGGGAACTAAGATGTGTCAGGATCTCCAAGAGCATTATCGGTGGTACATGATTAAAAAGTGTATCTGTAACACCCCAGGTAAATAAAGAATATGACATTTTCATATTTATCCATATTTGTGAATAAAATATTGATATTACTTTAAAGGGGACTCTATGCTCGATGGCGTACCCAACACGCAACAACGAGTTTCTTGGGAATCTTACGTTGCACTCTAATGATAAAATAATATTATTTTAAATGGTAGTTAACATGTAGTCGTTGTAATGGCGGTAATGGATAGAAATAACTAAAATATGATTATATATGTTTTTAAATGTTTTTACATTTATACAAATTAAGATAAAGGCTTAAAATACGGAAAGAATTCAATTTTAGGCGTATATGCCCTAGTTTTCCCTAAAGGTTTACTTGTCGCCTTTTGATGACGAACCATCATTAAATATAGTTTTGATCACTCTTATACATTATTTCGGACCAAATAAAACTCTTATTAAGAATCGGGACATCAAATTTTACTTTGTGCAATTTTTTGGTATTTTTCTGATAAAGTTCATTTTTTAATGAATAGTGTAAAATGTTGTGTTTCAATTCAATACCCTTTTTTAATCTAATTTATTTATATTATTAGATAATATTTTGAATTGGTTTTAAAGTGAAATTAGAAAATATTTTTACCATTAAATCCAATAGTGGTTGTTGGAATTAATTTCACTTTGAAATCGGACTTAAACTAGTGTCAATCTTTTGATACTTATTGTTTCATAAAAACACGCTATTTGTCATGACATCGGGAATTAATTATTAAATTAATTAATGTGACTTATATGTTTTGAATTTTGTAAAACAGACTTCATTTTTGAATTCAGAATATCAAATATAGCTTAGGGTGAATTTTTGAGATTTTTCTAAAAAACTTCAATTTTTGATGAATAGTGAAACCACTAAGTGGTACTTATAAAAACAGATTTTTCCGTTTAAATGGAATTTTGCCATCTTTGTGTTTTGAATTTCAAAAATCTGACATACATGGTTGTCATTAAGAAGTAAAATGTGGTTCAATGGGATAAAAATAATTTTTTGGTGAATAGTAACTTATTAAGTTTTTAATCGCGATTAGTGGTAATTAGTGTAGTTTAAGGTAAAAATGATATTATAAGAATGTGAAAACACCATGAAACTTGTCTTACACCTATTGGGTGAGTCATTTCCGACCAAGACAAGCCATGGGCCAACTTGGGGACCCCATGGATCTACTTTAGTTGGAAAATGACAATAATATATTTTTATTTATTGTTAAAATTAAATTGACACAAACATGAGTTGTTTTACTAAAAAAGTTTTTTAAGTAGGGTTAAACAAGTCCAAATTTTGATTATAAACAGTCATTGGAAAGATAAAAATAGTTCCTACATCATAGTATTTTTTTATAATTTTTAGACCTTAAATAAATTAAATTATTTATGACATAATAATGATGCAGTGATGACATCATTATTTGACGATTTAAATAAAATGGAAAGATAATGTAATATATATGAACTAAACATGTCCAAAACTTATTGGATGGGTGGATTTCGAACCCTTATCACCTTATCCAAGAATTATATCAATGTGGGACCTTTTAAAACCGAATCACATATTCAAATAAAGTAATATTTTTTACTTTCCAAAAGTGCCCCTCCCCTCCTCTTATAAAAGGCCCCCACCTCTACCTCATTTCACACACTCCTCAAGCCTTTGGCTCGGCCAAACCCTGCCCATTTACTCTCTCCACATCCCTCTACTCATCCTAGAGGATTCCCATTGGGCAGAATCCTTTCAAAGAAAGCCTTTAGTCTCAAATCAAAAGGAGTTACACTTTTAAAGGTAATTCATTCTCTCATGTTCATTTGTTTTATTTTGCTTATCCAACCCCCTAAACTCTTTTTATTTATTTCTTTTGTAACAACACCAGTATATTCAATATACTAGGATGTTGTTATAATATTTATTCTAGCTACACTCTCACACAACTACATCAAAGGGTTAAAGAACATACGGTTTCCGTGGATGGCGAAATTCTGCCTCCCGAAACGATGATTGTTCAATACTCATCTAACACCTTAAAAGGTGGCCATTATGATGTCACTATTTTTATATATGATATATAATATGTTTATTTTTTCCTTAAGCTTCTGTTTGTTTCATTTTGGGCATACCTTTATGGTTTCCATTATGGGTAAACGCGATATCTTCATTTAAGGAAGTGCGGACTACCTCCCCCTCAAAGTGATTTGATTCGTTAAATACCATATGTGGGACGTATAAAGGATGGAACTATGATATTATATATGATATTATACTGTAAATATAATATACCTTTATATAATTATTATTCCATTCTATAAAATACGAAATAGAAATGAAAGTAGCGTTCATGCGTATGTACGGCTTACCGTCTCCATGAACGGTGCATTTCATTTATTACCTCTAAATGATTATGTAATGTTATAAATGCATGCATGTACTAGATATATATGACATATATTATATCTAAATCATTAATACAATACTGTATATAATAAACATTTGGCCACACGAACAACATGTAATTGTAAGAAGTCCACTTTCGACTTAAGAACCAAATATCGACAAAACAATCATTATTAACATAATGATTACATAGTGTTTATAACATGGTAATAAGTGATATAAAAGGAATAATGAAATTGAAAAATGTTCTTAAGGAAGTAGAAATTAACTCATGTTTATTATTCCGGAGATTAAAGAACGATCGAGTCAAGTCGGACCCGAGGTAAGGGATCTTACTCCTCTCTTTCTTTTTAAGTACACTCTTTTATGTCATTCCTTTTAAAGCTCATCTTTATTCTTATTGGGATGATATTTTATATTAATACTACTGTAATTTTTATGTTCATGTGATGAGAGACCCTATTCTCTCTCATCAATCCATTTTGGAAGTTTTGAGTGGCGCCGTTAGGCTTCCAAACTTTCGTAAGAGATCTAACTTCTCTCTTTCTTTTTAAGTACTCTCCTTTATGTCACTTATTTTAATCTCCTATTTGTAATGTTGGGGGATGATCTTTTATATTACTCTTTCTGTACATTATATTGTAATGTGATGAGATACCCTATCTGATCTCCTCAATCCATATTCGGAAGTTTTATGTGGCGTCGTTAGGCTGTCGAGTTTTCGTGAGGGATTTTTCATCTCACTTTTATTCCCGTGAGATTTATGCTACATTTGCCACAAATTCCATTGAGTGGTGTATTTACTGCCCATTATTCTACTCTTTGTGTAATATAATTTCGTTTATGAGTATTTACATCAATGATCTATTGTACTTCTATCATGGGGTGTATGTTTTGAAAGATACCCAAGTCGGTAAGGGAACCTTTCACCCTCCTCTTTTTTAAAAATACATTTTTTCGTTGGGTATTTTAATTTGCATATTGTTATGTTGGGATATGTTCTCATATATCCTTATTTATGTAAATTTTCTTTCCAAGTGATGAGATACACTTTTTATCTCTCATCAACTCATTTTGATGTGATGTCATTAGGCTGTCAAGGGAACTTTTTAACCCAATTTCTATTTCTTTGGGTTCAACATGTAGTCAATGAATATGTCATCCATTGAATATGTTTGAATGACATATTATTGATTTACACTTAATATCCACTTATATTGTGTGTATTTATATTTTTCACACATATTTTTGAGATTGATTTGTCCTTAATTTAAGGATGCCTTCTTTATAAGGGATTTCATCACATTTGACATTTCTATTGAGGGTTCATTGTTGTTATGCACCAATTCACTCTTATATGGTGTATATACTGTCCTTTGGAGTATTATATCTTGAATCCATTTATTCTCATGATATTATAAAGTTCTGACTAAATGTTATTCCTCAATTATTGTATTCAAGTGTCTCTAATTTTGGTAAAACCCCTTTAACCAAAATATCGCTTTAAATGTTTTAATTATTTGTTATTATTAATATCCATGTTTTCAAAATGGTTTTAAGGATTTATTTATATTTATATTAAGGGATTAACATTTTAAAAGCATCAAGGTGGTATGGGACACTTTGATTCAAAAATCTCTTTATTAAATGTTTTAAATGGTTTTGGAAATGGTTTCTTTTTGAATGGATTCAATATTTCAATATACTAAAATGTTATATTGTGATTGAAATGTGGAAATGTTATGTTTCCTTTATGCATGTTTTATGTGACACATTTATGTTATGGTTCTTGGGAATTGTTATGAAAACGGGTGGTTCCGTGATAAACTAAGGGCGGGTGAGCCCATTATAGCTCTCCAATGCATTGGGTAACGCGAAGGAGTGAAACGTTAAGGTTTCTCCGAAGAGATTTAGGGAATATACTGTGATGGGTATTCCAAACGTAACCAAGAGGGTTACTCCCCACGTAAGAATGTTATGAATGCCTCAAGTTACCTTTATGTCTTATGTTTTCTATGATTTATTCATGGTTTGATGAGGTATGTTAAAGTGCCTATGTTTTATGGGTAAAGTATGATTTCATTCTTATGTATATATGAACTCATGTTTCCTTTCCATATTTTTATAACCCTTACTGAGCTTTTTTATGCTCATCCCAAGTTTTTGAAATGTTTTTCATAGGTCAAGGGAAAGGTACATGATGTGATGATAGTGTCAAGGATGTGTCAAGAAAGAATCTGTGTTATATTCTAAATATGTTTCCGTTGATGGGAAGAATGAATACTGTCTTTTATGTAACCACTTTGTTTAAATGTGGAATGTAAAGCAAGTTTCATGATCTAATTCTCTAAAACTCTAAACCTGAAAAGATCCTAAATTTGTAATCTTGTAATAGCTAAAGATTAAGTAAGGTTTAAGGTTGGGGCCTTATAGTTGGTATCAAAGGTCGGTTTAGATAACTTTAGAGGTTAGGGTATTCTTTATGCATAAGTGGAATTACCATAATGGTAAGGATTTCAGAAAGAGTCCTAGTTTTAGATAAAGTGAATGAGTAAGTATATCTTAGTGTTTATCTTACTCATTAGTACATGATAGTTTTCTTGATATACTCACACTGACCTTTTTGGTTTTAGTAAATGGCTGGATCTAGTAGGCACCAAAGTAACAGTGGATGGGAAGGAAACTGTGACAGTTTTTTGGGCAAGCAACTGAATGATATGGGAGCTGCAATGAGAACTCTTGTGATTATCCTCAACCAACTATCTGGAGTCATGATTGACCACCTAAACCTTGGATATTTCTCTAAGACGTCATATATGCAAGAAACAAATCCCTACGGAAGTAGAGGTAATAATCATAAAGGTAAGTGTGTTCAAAAACCTATGTGTCAAAGATGTGGAAAGAAACACCTAGGAAAATGTTTCAAAGGGACAAAAATATGCTATAGATGTGGAAATGAAGGTAATAAAGCAAGAACCTGCCATGGAAAAAGGAAGCATCCAGTTGACTCGAGGAAAGGGAAAGAAGTTCTTTCTGAGGGATCAATTGAATGTTTTAAATGTGGTGTGCATGGTCATTATGCAAACACATGTCCTATGAAGATGTTTCGTGAATGGGGTCACCAAGGGCATACCAATATTCGTTTACCAATACCTAATTCCATTCCAATTGAGGATGAAGAAACTGACAATGACCAATCAAAGGTATGTACTATTTCATGACTATTGTTTTCCTATTTTAGAATCTTAGGATATGATTCATGATTTTGTTTGTAGGAAAGAGGTATTTCGGAATAAGTTGGAAAGGAATGGATAATGGATCATGAAGAATGTTGAATGAGTAAGATGTCAACATATAAGGGCTTCAAGAGTTATGGTGAAATTCTTAAGAGTTTTAAGTCTCTTTTAATGATGGGGTTACATTAGAAGACTTTTTATATTATGTGTAACCCTGATGTTTAATATAGGAAAATTTTATTCAAGTAATAGTTATCTTTTCTTTTGTGGACATAGTTATAAAAAACCATTTGGGTTTATATGATCCTTAATTTTGAGGTAATTATGGGTTATTATATGATATGCTGGAAAATGAAAAGCATGAGATAAACTTGAGGTTAAAATATGTTATGATCATTTTTGATGATTTTATCTCTTTTGGGGAATGTTTTAAGAATTATATAGTTTTGGAAAAAGGAAAACACGCAGACCGTGTGATAACCCGTCGCGTCGGACAAAGCTACAGGAATCGAACCCACAACCAAAGTGCGACTGGTATTTATCACCTACCACTGGACTACATGAAGTACCTGGTTAGTTTGACTGGTTCTTTTTAGTTATATGATTTTATGAATTAAGAGTAAGTTGATTTTGGGTTATTTATGGAAATGATTAACCTATCATAGAGGATATGTGATTAGGTTAATTACTTTTCAATACGATACTTTATGAGAAACTGATGTTGTTTGGAGATAAATGTTACGATTTAACTTGGAAGACTATGTGACTAAATCCTTCAAATATTTGGGTTTCAATCTTAGTTTGGTTTACTTTGAATAATTTTATGGACAAATTGATTATAGAATGGTCCTCGTTGAACTTTGGGTTTTGTTGGACAAATTTTGGAGGTTAAGAATAGATTTTCTTTTTATAAAGGGTTATCCTTTTCTGGATTATCTGATCTTGTACTAACCTTTTGGTTTTGGTTTTGGTTAAAGCCTAAAGAAATGGGAAGTATATAGTTCTCTTTTTTGGATTAGGTGATTCTCTAGAAGTTTATTATAGTACTCTTAATGCGAACAAGTCTCCCTAAATACTCGTCTTTTGGAAAAAAAAATAAGAGTGTGATTAAGGAATCTAGTAAAAGTTGAAAGTCAACATGATAAGTGATTATGTTTCCTTATGAATAAATTCCTCAATAAAAAGTAACTTAAAACAAAAATGTTGTCTATTAACTTTTCCTAATGGGGAACCCAACACCGTTTAACCCATCACAAGTTTGTGATTTTCTCATTGTTAACTTTCTCCTAAACATGTTTTCTATCACTCTCCATCAGAACATGACCCTATGTTTTCTCCTCCATGTCCATGTTTTCCTATATGGAGTCCTAGTATGGGTTAACTCGGGTGACCTTTGTACTTATCTTCCTTTATTTTAAAGTGGTTGTTTTACCGACTCTTGTTCCGATGTGGGACTTTCAAGGATGTTTCCAAGCGCAATTTTAAAATTGCAAGGACGCAATTCCCAAAAGGGGGGAAGGATGTAACACCCCAGGTAAATAAAGAATATGAAATTTTCATATTTATCCATATTTGTGAATAAAATATTGATATGACTTTAAAGGGGACTCTATGCTTGATGGCGTACCCAACACGCAACAACGAGTTTCTTGGGAATCTTACGTTGCACTCTAATGATAATATAATATTATTTTAAATGGTAGTTAACATGTAGCCATTGTAATGGCGGGGATGGATAGAAATAACTAATATATGATTATAGATGTTTTTAAATGTTTTTACATTTATACAATAAAAAGATAAAGGCTTAAAATACGGAAAGAATTCAATTTTAGGCGTATATGCCCTAGTTTTCCCTAAAGGTTCACTTGTCGCCTTTTGATGATGAACCGTCATTAAATATAGTTTTGACCACTCTTATACATTATTTTGGACCAAATAAAACTCTTATTAAGAATCGGGACATCAAATTTTACTTTGTGTAATTTTTTGGTATTTCTTCGATAAAGTTCATTTTTTAATGAATAGTGTAAAATGTTGTGTTTTAATTCAAAACCTCTTTTTAATATAATTTATTTATATGATTAGATAATATTTTGAATTGGTTTTAAAGTGAAATTAGAAAATATTTTTACCATTAAATCTAATAGTGGTCGTTGGAATTAATTTCACTTTGAAATCGGACTTAAACTAGTGTCAATCTTTTGATACTTATTGTTTCCTAAAAACACGCTATTTGTCATGACAGCGGGAATTAATTATTAAATTAATTAATGTGACTTATATGTTTTGAATTTTGTAAAACATACTTCATTTTTGAATTCAGAATATCAAATATATCTTAGGGTGAATTTTTGGGATTTTTCTAAAAAACATCAATTTTTGATGAATAGTGAAACCACTAAGTGGTACTTATAAAAACTGATTTTTCCGTTTAAATGGAATTTTTCCATCTTTGTGTTTTGAATTTCAAAAATCCGACATACATGGTTGTCATTAAGAAGTATAATGTGGTTCAATGGGATAAAAATAATTTTTTGGTGAATAGTAACTTATTATGTTTTTAATCGCGATTAGTGGTAATTAGTGTAGTTTAAGGTAAAAATGATATTATAAGAATGTGAAAACACCATGAAACTTGTCCTACACCTATTGGGTGAGTCATGGACGACCAATACAAGCCATGGGCCAACTTGGGGACCCCATGGAGCAACTTTAGTTGGAAAATGACAATAATATATTTTTATTTAATGTTAAAATTAAATTGACACAAACATGAGTTGTTTTACTAAAATAGTTTTTAAGTAGGGTTAAACAAGTCCAAATTTTGATTATAAATAGTCATTGGAAATATAAAAAGATTTCCTACATCATAGTATTTTTTTTATAATTTTTAGACATTAAATAAATTAAAGTATTTATGACATATTAATGATGCAGTGATGACATCATTATTTGACGATTTAAATAAAATGGAAAGATAATGTAAAATCTATGAACTACACATGTCCAAAACTTATTGGATGGGTGGAGTTAGAACCCTTATCACCTTATACACGAATTATATCAATGTGGGACCTTTTGAAACCGAAACACCTATTCAAATAAAGTAATATTTCTTACTTTCCAAAAGTGCCCCTCCCCTCCTCTTATAAAAGGCCCCCACCTCTACCTCATTTCACACACTCCTAAAGCCTTGGGCTCGGCCAGCCCCTGCCCATTTACTCTCTCCACATCCCTATACTCATCCTATAGGATTCCCTTTGGGCAGAATCCTTCCAAAGAAAGCCTTTAGTCTCAAATCAAAAGGAGTTACACTTTTAAAGGTAATTCATTCTCTCATGTTCATTTGTTTTATTTTGCTTCTCCAACCCCCTAAACTCTTTTTATTTATTTATTTTGTAACAACACCAGTATCTTCAATATACTAGGATGTTTTTATAATATTTATTCTAGCTAAACCCTCACACAACTACATCAAATGGTTAAAGAACATACGGTTTCCGTGGATGGAGAAATTCTGCCTCCCGAAACTATGATTGTTCAATACTCATCTAACACCTTAAAAGGTGGCCATTATGATGTCACTATTTTTATATATGATATATAATATGTTTATGTTTTCCTTAAGCTTCTGTTTTTTTCATTTTGGGCATACCTTTATGGTTTCCATTATGGGTAAACGCGATATCTTCATTTAAGGAAGTGCGGACTACCGCCCCCTCAAAGTGATTTGATTCGTTAAATACCATATGTGGGACGTATAAAGGATGGAACTATAAATATTATATATGATATTATACTGGAATTATAATATACTTTTATATAATTATTATTCCATTCTATAAAATTCGAAATAGAAATGAAAGTAGCGTTCATGCGTACGTACGGCTTACCCTCTCCATGAACGGTGCATTTCATTTCTTACCTCTAAATGATTATGTAATGTTATAAATGAATGCATGTACTGGATATATATGACATATATTATATCTAAATCATGAATACAATACTTGATATAATAAACATTTGGCCACATGAACAACATGTAATTGTAAGAAGTCCACTTTCGACTTAAGAACCAAATATCGACAAAACAATCATTATTAACTTAATGATTACATAGTGTTTATAACATGGTAATAATTGATATAAAAGGAATAATGAACTTGAAAAATGTTCTTAAGGAAGTAGAAATTAACTCAAGTTTATTATTCAGGAGATTAAAGAACGATCGAGTCAAGTCGGACCCGAGGTAAGGGATCTTACTCCTCTCTTTCTTTTTAAGTACACTCTTTTATGTCATTCCTTTTAAAGCTCATCTTTCTTGTTATTGGGATGATCTTTTATATTAATCCTACTGTAATTTTTATGTTCATGTGATGAGAGACCCTATTCTCTCTCATCAATCCATTTTGGAAGTTTTGAGTGGCGCCGTTAGGCTACCGAACTTTCGTAAGAGATCTAACTTCTCTCTTTCTTTTTAAGTACTCTCCTTAATGTCACTTCTTTTAAGCTCCTCTTTGTAATGTTGGGGGATGTTCTTTTATATTACTCTTGCTGTAAATTATATTTTAATGTGATGAGATACCCTATTTGATCTCCTCAATCCATATTCGGAAGTTTTATGTGGCGTCGTTAGACTGTCGAGTTTTCGTGAGGGATTTTTCATCTCACTTTTATTCCCGTGAGATTTATGCTACATTTGCCACAAATTCCATTGAGTGGTGTATGTACTGCCCATTATTCTACTCTTTGTGTAATATTCTTTCTTTTATGAGTATTTACATCAATGATCTATTGTCCTTCATTCATGGGGTGTATGTTTTGAATGATAACCAAGTCGGTAAGGGAACCTTTCACCCTCCTCTTTTTTAAAAATACTTTTTTTCATTGGGTCTTTTAATTTGCATATTGTTATGTTGGGATATCTTCTCATATATCCTTATTGATGTAAATTTTTTTTCCAAGTGATGAGATACACTTTTTATCTCTCATCAACTCATTTTGATGTGATGTCGTTAGGCTGTCATGGGAACTTTTTAACCCAATTTCGATTTCTTTGGGTTCAACATGTAGTCATTGAATATGTCATCCATTGAATATGTGTGAATGACATTTTATTGTTTTACACATAATACCCACTTATATTGTGTGTATTTATATTTGTCACACATATTTTTTAGATTGATTTGTCCTTAATTTAAGGATACCTTCTTTATAAGGGATTTCATCACATTTGACATTTCTATTGAGGGTTCATTGTTGTTATGCACCAATTCACTCTTATATGGTGTATATATTGTCCTTTGGAGTATTATATCATGAATCCATTTATTCTCATGATATTATAAAGTTCTGACTAAATGTTATTCCTCAATTATTGTATTCAAGTGTCTCTAATTTTTGTAAAACCCCTTTAACCAAAATATCGCTTTAAATGTTTTAATTATTTGTTATTATTAATATCCATGTTTTCAAAATGGTTTTAAGGATTTATTTATATGGATATTAATGGCTTAACATTTTAAAAGATTCAAGGTGGTATGGGACACTTTGATTCAAAAATCTCTTTATTAAATGTTTTAAATGGTTTTGGAAATGGTTTCTTTTTGAATGGATTCAATATTTCAATATACTAAAATGTTATATTGTGATTGAAATGTGGAAATGTTATGTTTCCTTTATGCATGTTTTATGTGACACATTTATGTTATGGTTCTTGGGCATTGTTATGAAAACGGGTGGTTCCGTGATAAACTAAGGGCGGGTGAGCCCGTTATAGCTCTCCAATGCATTGGGTAACGCGAAGGAGTGAAACGTTAAGGTTTCTCCGAAGAGATTTAGGGAATATACTGTGATGGGTATTCCAAACGTAACCAAGAGGTTTACTCCCCACGTAAGAATGTTATGAATGCCTCAAGTTACCTTTATGTCTTATTTTTCTATGATTTATTCATGGTTTGATGAGGTATGTTAAAGTGCCTATGTTTTATGGGTAAACTATGATTTCATTATTATGTATATATGCACTAATGTTTCCTTTCCATATTTTTATAACCCTTACTGAGCTTTTTATGCTCATCCCAAGTTTTTGAAATGTTTTTCACAGGTCAAGGGAAAGGTACAAGATGTGATGATAGTGTCAAGGATGTGTCAAGAAATAATCCGTGTTATATTCTAAATATGTTTCTGTTGATGGGAAGAATGAATACTGTCTTTTTTGTAACCACTTTGTTTAAATGTAGAATGTAAAGCAAGTTTCATGATCTAATTCTCTAAAAATATAAACCTGAAAAGATCCTCAATGTGTAATCTTGTAATA
The DNA here is from genome assembly GCA_963277665.1 of Viscum album. Taxonomy (NCBI): domain Eukaryota; kingdom Viridiplantae; phylum Streptophyta; class Magnoliopsida; order Santalales; family Viscaceae; genus Viscum; species Viscum album. Next base: position 1,219,318,244 of record OY728166.1, on the reverse strand, counting down.
GCTCAAGATTAAGTAAGGTTTAAGGCTGGGGCCTTATAGTATCACAGAATATACATCAATGTGGCTGGTATATTATTAAGGTAATTTTTAAAATAAAATATCTAAAGGGATTAAGAACCCATTTACTATACCTATAAGGGAAAAAAACATAAAAATGGATTTTTTTATTGGTATTCCTAATACATAAATGAGAAAATATGCTATATGTGTTTTTGGATAATTATATAAAGACTAGTACAATCATTAAAATTATAGATGAATTATTATTTTATCATATATCATGGATATAAATTATAAAGGTGGAGATGATGTGTATAACACTACTATATATTATTTCGGATGATTATATGAGATTTACCCCTATTTTTAGGAAAAGTCTCCAACAATCCATAAACAATTATTTGAACATCAATATAGCTTATCACTGAAAAACTGATTGACAATCAAATAATACTATCTAGAAACATGATTTCATATAGATATAATTCTTAATTGGCATAAAAGTATAATCATATAAACATCCTCTAATATTCAATTTTTTATACAATAATACTTTCTATTCAAGCATCCAAATGGATCAATGTGAATCCCATCAAAGGGATAAATGAAGAATACATGTTTTTTGGGCTATAAATGGAGAATTCATGCTATTGATACTTGAAAGTTATATGAAAATTTGAAAATATCAAGACTACTCAACAACACATTTGGGCTACTCAGAGTGTACACAGTTTCTATGATGATAATAGTCGACAAAACAAGGATTTTGAGGTAATAAATGATGTGTTTATCCTCATATATCCATTTAATAGATCCATATGATTTGGAAATTGGTTTAAAATAACCTCGAAAATGTGTTATTATTAATGGATAATATTTTAATTCCATTATTTTTAGGTTTGTTTTTAATTATAATTAATTGAATCATTCTTCAAATGAAACCAATGTTATTCCAAGAAAATAAAACATTATTAAATTATTAAATATTACTAAATAAACAATTATTTTTTCATGGGATTTTTATTTGTTTGATTATATAAACTTTTAACCATTTATTGAAAAGATTTCCTTTTATAGTAACTATATTGACCCCAAAACAATAAAACAGCTCATTAACATGGTAATTTTCAAAAGATGTTAACACTGGTTTAAAAACAGATAAAAGTAAAAACCTAGTATATAATTTTAAAATTATATAGGATTATAGTATTTTGAACCATAATCATCCTATATTTTATTTATGTCATTTTTGAATCTTTTTCCATGAAAATGTTCTAGATTAATTTCTTATTTTTGAGTAATTCTAAGTGTCCCCCTCCACTCACTGAAAAAGGACATCTCATCCCCTCATTCATTTAAATAGAAAAAAAATTATATATCAGCCAATATTTACCCAAATAAAATCAGAAAAACTAAATTTATGACCTAGAATTTTTGGCTTGGGAATTATATTAGCCTTAGAGTTTTTAAGATCCAATGAAAAAAAAGTTGTCCAAAAAAACATATAATAATTAATAGATTGTTTTAGTTTCTTGTATTATTCTAAATACAACAAATATTCATAAATAATTAAGAAAAATAAAAAATATATATTCCATATAATGATATTTTATTATTTTTATGGTCCACATACATCTATATCCTCTTCCATCACATGGGAATCAAAATCATCATTCATGTGTGTGGTGGTCTACCACCTCGCAAGCTGATGTAATTCATTTTCCATAACCACTTAAAATTATTGATTTTTTTAGACAAACAGAGACATGAATTGGTCACCCAATTCATGCCCCTAAGAAATTTATTATATAAACAGTGTTACAAATCATCCTCGAGGTGTAATGTGTTTACATCAACACAAAAAGAGAGAATACATGAAGATAAATAAAAAGGATTCAAACAGTAACCCACAACGAATCAAGAAACAAAAAAAGCATTCCTTCAAATAACTCCTCATACCAAAGTGCATCAACCTGGTCCTGCATTGAGACACATCCTCCAAGATTTCTTTTGAATGCACCCGAGGTAATACAACATCAAAATGTCTCACTGGCCTACACTGACAAGTGACTTCAGAAGCTTCACAGTCAATAACATCTAGTAGGCGTCACAGGTAGTGCAGTGACAGAGTCTAAAAAATGGAACAAACTATAAACTATCATCATTGGGGGAACAAAAAGAAGAGGAAGACAAGTGGTGATGTCGAACTGATGTAGACTTATGCAAAATCATTCCAGAAAAACAAGTTGTTCGGTGCATCAACTCCCAAATTAGCTCCTTCAAAAATGCAGAGGGATCTTCCATCTAGGATCATCCAGCAAGGATATTCACTTCAATGGATAAAAGATGTACCAAATAGGTCATATGACGTGTATAATAACATCGAAAGAAGAATGAAAAGCATATAATAGTCAGATCAAACTCCAATGCAGCAAACAGACTGAGAACAGAGAAGCAAATACCGACCAGCCAGTCCAATCCAGAAAATATGGATGATAGACTCAGTATAAATCAAGATCCAACACAATGCAGCAGCTCCATGCAAATAAGTTCCATGCAAAATAGGACATGATTCAAAAACTCAAGGTAGGAAGATAGAATGCATCATACAAATTTCTTGTTTAATAACCCAAAAACCAGGCAAGATCAATAACCGCAGGCCCAAGTAGAGAACATCCAGTAGATGAAACAATTCTTGAAAAGTGATATTCAATCAAAACTCTTGAATTCAGAAAATGGATCTTTGATGAAATATTCTGCAAATTTAATGAGCATCCTCATCAGAACAATTAGAGGATTGTGAGTATTCAGGCAGAGGTTCATATGGAAATTGTTGTGGAGGAATCTCAAGGGCAGAGCTTTTAGCCGCAAATGATCTTGTGACAATGGATCTCTCATGGCTGGCATTCTTTCTATGCTTCCTATCCTTCCTAGGAATTGTTTATTATAATATGTTAATTAATAAATATATATTATTTATGATACTATTATGATTTGAAATGGTTAATTATTATTTACTTTTATTTTGTTTCCTCCATTGTTAATGGTAATAGCAATAATCTGTACGTATGGCCAATCATCCCCACAAATGGTGTAATTCATTTTCCATCACTAAAATTCAAAGGTGACTCTATATAAATACAATGAATATATATGATATTAATATCATCGATAAAATTACATATATTATGAAACTATTATCAATTTATAAATATAAATGATGATAAACCAAAACATGTAAGAAAAATGAAGTTGTTATCACTGAGAACATAAATTTTAATATTAAAATTTTAATAATCATGTGATATGGTTTTATTTGAAAATGATATGTGATGTGCTATATATGTTGATGGTTCTAGAATAAATTTATAATAAATCAATATTAATTATTGTGGATTTTTTAACACACATAATGAAATATGGGACTTAAGGTATGGGATCTCTCCGAAGCACCATTTTTCTACGGGATATGACAGTTCTCTCACTCTCTCCCATTCTCTCTCATTAATGTTACGATTTTTTCTAAATTCTAGATACATTTATGTCATTAATATTCCTATATTATTCTATATTAATATTATGCGATAATAGAATCCTTATGTTTATTTCCCAAATTTGATATTTTTGAAATCTCATTTGATTATTATACACGGGATGATTATGAAACATTTTAATTCCATCGATATTTATTAGGTTTATGCCATCTAATTGATTTCCTTTTTTAGAACACATAATAATTTAAATGTTGTGTGGGTCATACCCGATATCAATTTAAATCATTAGGTAATTTTTTTATCATGAGATTTTATGTATTGAATTAGTGTGTAAACCAAATCTATGATGGGACGTTGTCCATCATGTGTTTTTTCTTAGAAGTTAAGCTTAGATTATGTTTATGTATTTTTTTTTCTTTCTTCCACATTTACTATGTTGGGATGATTCTATGATATTGTGTTCCTTGTGTTATTCTCCCATGTGAAGACTTGCGATCGTTCACATTTATAGTATCATGTCATACCTTGGGAACACATGTTTTATTTCTTTATCATGTTTATTATATTACAAAAACATTTAGTGAAGAACATTTTTCTATGTTTTCCCTAGGTTATCACATGTTGTTGTAGGAGCTAAAATAGATTTATCCTCTCATTATATGGATTACAATTATGTTTTCTTATTTCTATATTGATGTTTTGTGTACTTACTATTTCAATTACATTGCATGTTTCTATCCAAGTTATTTATTCAATGGATAACTCTATTGAAAATAATGTAAAAATATACAGGAGGAGGTTCGGGTTTCAATTTTATTACTCCCCTATCTCTCCATCATGTATCCCTCCATATCAATTATACTGGATGAAATTGAACTCTACCACATTATTGAGGGAACATGTCCAACATCATTGTAGTGGACGCCCTTTCATTGATCTCTTTCATTGAGAGTGGAATCCAATGGATTAGTGACCCCTATGTTGTTGTAATCATTGGTTAGGTGTGGGAAATTAAAATTCTATATAGTTTATTTTTTATACTTGGATCATATATGGGGCCATTTGGGATGTAGTAACAGTCTCCATTCTGAGATTGATATGGAGATACTGATCCATTTTCATTGTTTTATTTGGTTTCTTTTATGCATATATAATGTTTGGATTTAATTTTACCACATTCTTTATCGGTTTTGATGCATGAAAAATGAGAATAAAAAACATATTAAGGGAATAAATAGGAGAAAATAATTATTAATTTCCACTCAAAACAAAGGAAGAAAATGTGTCTAGAACTGGTGGATCACATATGACTCCAAGAGATGCGTGATCTTGAGACCTTCAGAAGGATACGTGAAAGAAAAATGTTTAGTTTATAAGATGTGGAATATTATAAGGATTCTCTTTGACTATTCATTGTACTCTTGAGAAGGCATCCCTAAAAATCAGCGATCACACAGTGGCTTCCAGATGAGCACCACCAGGTAATGCCAGTTGTTGGGTTGTAGGCGCCTGACAAGTCATCCAAAAATAATTGGAAGATTTGGAGAAAATATCCAAAATGATGCATCCTATTGTGGTAATAAAACATTATATATGTAACCATTATGCTCATGATACACCATGGAAGGCAGTGTGACATTTCCTTATAGTCATGTGAAATCCTGCTGGTAAGTCACCTAGGTCACACAATGGGCGTTGGACATGTCGAGACAGTCTCACACCCCACCATTTTTCTCCAGGAAAAGAAGAAGGGTTAGTCCATGATAGTTATTATGAATCACAATAATAGCTTTTGTTGGTCACATGACACATCACCAAAAGGGATAAGGATTATCCTTGATAACAATCCATAAAAATCCAGAAACACAAAACACTTGTAATCTCAATATGGAAATAAAAAGGGGGAAAGGTTGGAACCTTTTATTGTCGTAAAAAGAATGTAATGCTCCTAGTGTAGTTCACGAGACAATGCAATACCATGGAGATATTCCCACCTCCCCAAACTAAAACCCATCAGCGTTCCACCTTCGCCAAACAAAGGGATTCAGACATGTCTATGTATTCCAATGCTACCCATTTGGCTCCACAAGGAAAACTAAAGGGGTTGTCCATTAAAAACTCATATGTCACCACATGAACCATTATTGATCACCAAATGAATCTTAGAAGGAATATTTATTGTCATATATAATAATAATTCAATCTCAAAATATCCCCAATTGTCTTAAAAATAAATTAATGAAAATTAGACAAAGCCAGCACCTCTTGATGTCATAAACTTCATGTGACGCACTCGTGCATTCCACAGGACATTGTATAATCTATTTAGTGTGATGGCCTTGTCATGTGAGAGTCCCTATAGAATCCTTTCTTGTCTTGTGAAAGGTGCCATTAAATTTTTATAATATCATGTGAATGCCTTTCAACATATGCCTTTATCTCATGAATGCCCTTGGAAATATGTACCTAACATTATGGAATTCCCTAGACATGTCCACATGATTAGGGAAGAACCCATTAAAAGGATACAATCCAAAAAATGGTTTGTTGATACGATGGTCTCATTATCTCGAAAAATAATGTGATTCCCCTAGAATGAACTATGGTAGGATCTTTCGCAACACATGACATCAAATCCCTCCACCGACTCCATAATTTATTTTCATGATAAGTGTCACAAATAGTGGTGAATAATTGGAGTGGATAAGCCTATAAATTACTAAAACCAGCATAAAATAAATACCGCTTTTGATGATTACACTAGTTCTCTCAATAATAAGAGTGGATTGATCACAACTTCTAATCTCGCGATCAGAATGTTTTTATGACTATTAAAAATCTGATGAACCACCCATGAAGATAAAGAGACATGAATAGGCACTTCACAGGATTAATCATAGATTATACAATGAATCATGGAGGGTTTTGAGAAGTAAATCCATCCAACCTCACAATTAACATGAGACTTCAAAAGGTTTAAAATCAAATAATCTAAGTCATATGATATAAAAGGATGGGACTAATACTAAAAACACTGGAGACTTATGAATAGAACATAAAAACTAATCCTAATGTGAATTGAATGCTCCAAAAAGGTCACATGACATCACCTTGAAATGTGTCCCAAATCACTCGATATTCCTGTGATATACTATTTGGATCATGTGAAGTCCCATCAAGATTACGCAGTATGTCACATGGTTCCCCACAAGCTTGGCTCAGATGTCTCGTAAAACCATATGAACTCACTATCAATACCTTACAATGTACCTTTGAAATTTCACCCAAATAATATGGTTCCACTAGTACATTTAAAATGAGTCTCACAAATACCATGGGCATGTTAATGAGAAGAAAAAAAATCCTCAAAACATGACAGCCTAGTCTTGCAACATACTCTAGATAAACTATCTAGATCTTGTGATGTCCTCTATACATATCAATCAACATTCACGATGATACCCAGACAAGCCATCCGGAACATCTAACACCCACTAGACTAGCCACCATGACTTTCAAGGCACTATCCATCCATTTCATTCATCCTTAGTAATGAAACGGTGGAAAGTCATCTAGATCATGAGACATCAAACAAAGGTGTCAGTAGAGACCATGTGATGGCTTCTAGGACCACCATCTTGGTCTTGCGATGTCCTTTGGAAAAGACAACCTTGGTCATGGGATGACTATTTGACATTCTACCCATATTATGTGATGTAGATTAGAAAATTCAACTAGATAACATTATTTTATTTGTAAATATTTGGTAGACATATTACAACATGTCAAGCCAATAGTTAAGAAATTTCCAGAGGAAAATCAATGAGTGTTAGTAAAATACATTCCATGTGTTGTGGGTATCCAAGGACTTAATAACATTTTCTATCCATTATAAGGGGAAACCTCATCATGTAATCTTTAATAAACTAACCTACGAGAAGTCTATTTCCTTTCCAAATAAGGACACATATGATTCCTTCTGAAGGCCCAACCTCCTATTGGAACCCCCTTTTGTGAATGTATCCTCATTTCTAAAAAATATCCACTATCGAGATCCAATCATTCCAATAGATGGATCATTATACCTCATCCATCAATAAGAAGAGAACCCCACTATACTAGGAGAAATTTGATTCCTACAATAACTAGGATACATGGGAAGTCTTTTTGTGGTTTGAGCTATAGTGGGCATCCACTATGGTGTAATTAAATCCATATCCCATAAGTCTGACATCCTTCTTCACAAACCATCATGAGATGAGTAGTGGGATTATACATGGGAATAATTTTATGTATAATATTTGACCATGCCTCCAAGAATCTCAAACACATCAGTGGGTTATGGATGATCTGAACTATGAGAACTCTGATTCCTGTAATAACCAAGATACATAGGAATCCTTCATAAGTCCAATGTTCTATAATTAAATTACAATGGGGTTTGTTAGTCCATTAGTACCGCATCCATATGCTGTGAGACTGAATATTTACTATCCCTTTTTTATCATATGGAGAATCACTCATGTCGGCTTAGGGAATTTCAATGGTCATATAATTTTCATCATGAATCTATACCATCCATGGAAACCTTAGTGAGTATGCCCCCATTGAGTGGAATTATATGACTCCGTCTATACAAGGACAACTACCTTGGGGAAATCCCCAATGGCATGATCAAATTATGAGAACCATTATTCTTTCCATAAACCTAGTACACTAGATGTATCCATTGGAATAAAGCTCAAATAACATGTTCCTATGTTTCCAATCATATTTCATTTCTTCGTGACATTAAACTACACGATTTCAATGAACTGCATGATCTTTTAATTCCTGAAATAAATAGGATACATAGGCTGGACCATAATGGCTCAATACCATCCTCAAAATATTAAATTCCTCCCTGCGTGGCAGAAAATTTGGAAGTGCTCGGCTATACAGCTCCATCATATAAGAATCCACCCATACCTATAAATGTAAAATGATCCTAGGATACATACATATGGATTCACGAAATTATTCCCCTTGACGCATAAAAGAGATTTATCCAGTGGTTATATTGTTTGATTAACCAATTATATATCTATAATGGGGAGAGGCTTAACCCATTTTCATTTCATTAGGGTAACTGATCTCGTATCAAGATTAGTAACATATTCACCAATAAATAGCTCAAATCTATAAGAGATTCATTGAGTATCCAATAATTCCACCCAAAAATGTTGTGATGAGCCTGACCTCCCATAACATCGACCAATGTGAGTTAGTATGTTCTATTGGGTCTATGATCCTAACATACCACATTCATTTTGAAAGTAAGTATATACCCAGATATTGATTTGGGAACCACTAGGAGTTTTTATTAAGAATTATGAAGAATTGACACCTCTTTATGAAATAAAATGAACGGTGGAATCCTAGAACCAATTCATTTTACTGTAAAATATACTTCACATATAAATGTATTAACTACCTAGTTATCATAATACCATCTTGTTCCTTTCAGGATGGTTCCCTATGAGGGTCCTCATCAACTTTTCCATAGGAAAAAATTGTGAACTCGACTTGAATCTACCAAATAATAGTATGATCAAATGACCATGGTTAAAGATATTTTGTTTTCATAATAAATGAAAAAAATGGTGAAACCAACAAGAGTCTCTCAAATGAAACAATGACTGGTTTACCATGAATCAACCGATTGTTTTCATAATATACACAAAAATATATAGAACCTAGTGTGAATATCTCAAATAATATAATGATCAGTTGACCATGAATCAATCCAAATTTTTTATAATATATACATTGAAAAACGGGAAAAAATATGTGAATTTATCAAATAACAAAATCATCATTTTATCATACATCGGGCCATTTTTATTTCATAATCTACAAAAAAAGGGAATACCAAGAAGGACACTTATGGATTATCCTATGTGAATATGGCTCATTTGAAATTATTCCATATTCTCTTTGAAATGTCCCTACATGTAAAATGGAAGGATATATAATAAAATGGAAATCGTGCTGCCCATGCATAGCTAGTTGAGCACATATGATGCCTATGATGATGCTGGGATTGGCGAACTTGTTGCTTTTTGTATTCATGACTGTAGATCAGGCTCTTGAATACAAAACCCTTAAATGAAATCACTTAATATTGTGAATATTCATGAAAATCACCTAAAACTACAACCCATATATGACTCAAAATTACCTCACCCAACAAACATCTTTAGAATAGGGTGTGAAATGGTCTAGGAGTACCATCGTCATGGTAACATCTTTACCCTTAAGGCTGTATTTGAGGTTCTAAAATCAATAAATAGATGATGTAGGATTATCTATGAAAAAATTAAATAAATCTAGTGGAACTTCTAGCCTCATCCAAACACTTTAGAATCTTATCCCCAATGTGTGAAAATCACATCCTTTAGTATCTGATAATGGTAATCAAGGGTTCCTGCTCCAAATCCTGCTTGGTTTGAGGGAAACTAAGGAGATATCATGTCAACAACAATCACTAGTACCATCAACACTACCATCCGAATGAAACCCATATGTGGCCTATTGAGTATATCACTAGGACCACTGCAAAAATTTAATCCCATATACAAAACATAAGGAAGATACATTGGGTGTGTATGGTCCTATATTACCGTTACTGTTCTCATACCCCCACTTTCATTGAAGTAGCCTGCCAACATATTTTGGTAGTAGTCAGGGATAAGTATCAAATTATTTCTCACTTGGAAAAATTATACAGTCATATTCCAATGTTAGGTATGGGGGTATAATATCAATACACCCACGGATTAACCCCGTTAGAATATCCCATTAGCACAATAAGGAAGGAAGTGGAAAAATATTCCCACTTCAATTGAATATTTCTTCATTAATATTATGGAGATAGAAATGTGTAGGCTTATATCCATATTCACAATTTTAAAAAATTCCATTACATATTTGAAATATCTGAAGAACTCCACCAACATATTCTCAAACTGGTATAGATAGTGGGAAATTTGCATATTATTATCCCAAAAAACCAAGGCAGCAAAACACTCTGTGTAGTATTAACATGTGGTTTCTATAGAGAAATAACACATTTTTTCTCCCATCACGGAGTATCATCCAAATATACTGATAAATAATTAGGTATTGGAATAGGATCTTATTCATGTTCCATCCAAGGCTCACTAGGTAAGCCTTGAACATTATTTGGGACAGGGGAACATGATTGTCGAAAAAGATCAATTAGTAACTTACAATGAACCATGATCGGGTTCATATTCCCATTCTGGCCAGGGATCACCATGTTAGCATAGTACAAGCCTCCAGATAGGCTCACACTCCAATTAAAGATGACTATCGATTTAATCCAATGTCCTAGTATTATACTCATATCCTCATTTTGGGAAAGGATCAAAAAGTGAGAATGAAATATTACTTAGGATAGGCTCATATTCCTATCACTGAATATTCATGGAATAATCCAACAAATCATGGAATCCAAGAACATATTCTTACATATATTGAAGAATGACTACACCAATATCCTTCTAAGGAAATATAGGAGGAGGCTCATATCCCATCGATAATTTTAGAGGTCTATAGGGATATTCTAGTGGGGAATTATTAATTAGACCAGACACATATCCTTGTTACAACTGAGGATCATAAAGTAATAGAATACTATGACTCGGTACATTATAATATTCCTTTGAAAAAAGACTAATTCCATATAAAAATGGATCATCATTAGGATCCTTTCCTTATTCTGAACAAGTCTCACGATGGGAGAATGGAACATGCCTCAAGACAACATAATCTTCCTATCTATAATGAGGAAGCTCATTGGAATATTATAAAAGCTTCTCAGTTTCGGACTCATACTCCCACAACACATGATACTTATAAACAAATTTCAAAAACCGTTAAATAGTAGGATTATAACACAACACAAATCTAGAATCCAAGTCATCATATTAAATCCCTAACATTGAAAGAGGCTAATGTACCTAATCAGCTCAATGATAGTGTCCTTCAGATTGTTCGAGGAAAATTTGCAAAACCACAAGGGTCCTGAAACTCTTCATCCAAATGAAAATATCTTCATTAAAATGATAGTACTCCTTTTTGTAGTATAAAGATGTGTAAAAATCAATCTAATGAAAATATTTTTCATGGTAAACCTCTAAAAGATGGTATCTACATTGGATAAGGAAATTATCTCCTTTCATAAAAACAACCATATAAATATGTGTTCAAAACTCAGACACCATTATAAAGATATGTTCCCAAAACATAGGGTAAAATGTATATAGTTCTCCATCAACTACTAGAAACTGTCCACTCTAGTAATAATGAGACGAAAAGAAGAATATTATATTTTAAAAATGGATGGAGGCCTGTAATTCAGATGGAGAGGAAGAATAAAATAAGTATATTGAGAGAGTTAGATAGAAATTGCCTCTACACCATATTATAGCCACTTTCTAATTTTAATTATGAGATCCCAAATGATCTAGAGAAGTAGTTCATTCCTTATGAATGAAGAAATATTTGGGATGATATTCAGTGACTAAAGGATAGGCATATCCCCTATACAAGAGGCGATTATTACCATCAGATCATCAACACACTCTATTTTCAACTCTACATGGATGCCTTTTACATAGCCTGAAACCCATGATTGGAGAATCATGGAAAGAACATACACAGTTCTTGGATCCACATCAAGAAAAAACTACATAGATTGATTTCAAGAGCATTATCATATGTACATATCTGAGTATGGGATAAATATGGAGCATTGAACATCACTATGTCTCCGGAATAGTAGAACCCCTTAGATAATGTGTCATGTAACACCATAGCCTCTGGAAAAATCAGAGGACACCATAAATAGTGATCTAGTTTGTCATTCAAAATTAATTACCCCACTTTAACAATTCCTATAAATCACATATGAATAAATATGAAACCCCCAGGATTTTTGAATAAGCCTCTCAAAATAATCAGAATGAATTGTAGACATGAAATAAAAGGTTTCAATCGCCCTAGCAGCATCCTGTAGAAAGTGAATCCCAACAAGGGCACCCATCGCACCCATCTCCAACATGATCACAGTTTTGAAACATCAAATATGTCACATAAGTAGTAGTTGTAGAATATGTTCGAGTGAAAATCAATCCTACCACTCTATATGAATATCTATAAACGCCTCCACCCCTCGGATTGTAAAATAAATAGAATATTTAGAATATATTACTAGAATCTAGAAACATCCAACATCCCACTGGTTATTCATATTTTTTATATCGATCTTCGTCAATAGATTCATTATCATTCAAGATGGCCCAGGGTAAATTAGTAGTGATTCCAAATCAACACTAGCCTGCTGGTCATAGGGAATTTATCTCTAATTGTTAGTGATGAGAATAAACAAATCGATGATTGGAATCATTGGATACTTAACCAAAGGATCAATCAATGGAAATTGTGGCCCCAAATAATCCTTATCCCATAGGTCTAGGTACATTTTCATCATCATCACCATAGAGGGAATTAGTCTTCTATAGTTTTGGAGTTAAATATAAATGGTTGGCATCCCATAACCTCATCCCACAACATGGAAAACCTCTTCTATTTGGGACCTATTCAGTAGCGAAAATTTGAAACCGAACCAATGTCATTAGTCATAGGCCTATATAGGAGGAGCACGTGATGAAGGAAATCATACCCCACCATAGTCACAAGAATAAATAGACCAATATATCCAAGGATTCGAGAAATGAACCTAACAAATGTAGTGAAAAATCATACTATTATATTGAATGTAATGGAAAAACTAACATTTCAGGATATACATCATTAAATTACTTCACTATCAATACAATAGATAATGATGATCAAGGCACAGATTGAGAGGGACATTGAACAAAAAAATTGACTTGTGAGGAGGTTAAACTATATTCACTAACCAAAAATATATAAAACCTAAATTAGAGAAGGATTTAAAACCTAGAACATTCGATTATTGATTTTCCACAACTCTAGTGGAACAATACAAATTTTTCTAGGAAATTTGTGGTTACATCTCAATCACCACCCATATGAATCAATGTTACATCCATTGAGGAACAATTTTTACAATATTAGAAATAGATACAAACTCTTAGACAAATCAATGAAGAGATACTCTGGGGAAATATTCCCACTAGTTATTGACGTGAAAAAAAGGTGAAGATTATTCCTAATATAGTCGATCCTTCTGAAAAAGAATCATTTTAGTGTTTGAATGGCTCCAGATCTAGGATGATGGTTTACATAAATGAGGAAGCCTAAATCAATCATGACTTACCCCTATTATGGAGACATCCTTTACCTTTCTAGGTTAATCATTTTTTCTTTTCATGAATTGAAAATCTATGGGAGACAAAAATAAGACAATGTCAGCATGCCGCACCCACTTCTTATAGATGGGTGGTGGATCAAATAGAAATGCCTCAATAATTTCTCAATGTTATCATGTCCCTATCTACTCGAATAGAAGTCTTGTTTGGGAAATGTACACCTATATAACATGAGAAGAAGACATACCCTGAATGGGTAGGTGATACCTTGCATACACAAAGTTTATGAAATCCTACCTTCTCTGACATTGATAACAACGGAGACCATGAAAAGTATCTCACACACTTTGTATCCTGATGTGGACTGATTATGGGCCATTGAGATTAATAGGAGGAAAAAAATATAAGGAATTTTGTATGGAATTCGGTTTGTTCAAACTTAGTTTGGTACAAAATCCATCATGTATAATCAGTTACAGGATGGGAAGACCATCATCATCAATTATTTTATTTGTTCAACAAAACACTAATGAAATGAATAAGAATCTACCTAACGAACTGTAAGAAATTAGAAAATGATAGGGTGTCTAAATTCATATGTATATGGAAAGGAACAACCTATTCACTATGCATCCCTCTATTATAGTAGAAACTAATGAAACTATATGTTTTGAAGCTTCAAGATTAGATGGAGACACCTATAATCCCAATAATGAATCTTGGTGGGATCTGTGAGTTCATATGAATGGTCCTATGTTTAGAATATTCAATTCAGAAAACACAATCTAAATATCCTTTCATGCCTTTAGCATAAGGGAAATGGCCTGGAAAGAAAGAATCTATAGTTGTCACCCTCAAACAAGTAGTCGGGCCCATTCAAGAATCTAGGATGGTAACAAATATCCCTGCACCTCCTTCTGAGCAAAAAACCCCACCAAACCACCCTCGGTCAGAAGCACGAAGAAATTAGGGCCTCCCATTATCTAAGGAGTAAATGAATAAATAATATTACTTATAAAATAAACAAGTCGTTGATTATTTCATGGAATCGATAAAAAATAAACTACTCAAGATTCCACATCCCATGAAGCCTAATAAGTCCAACATCACATGCCATCCCGACTACGTCCATTTTCAAATGTGACAGGGTCATAACATCCAAGATTGCATCATATTCAAGAAAGTTCATCATGGAATAATAAATTCAGGACAGGTGGTGTGGGATAACTCCCCATAGTATGTTTCTTTCATAATCATAACCCAATCAGATGATGTGGGTGATTTTCCTAATGTTTTATCCTAGCATGGATAGAAGTTTTAAAATAGGATTAATAGAAAAATAGTTTCCTGAGCTCATGCCACCTGGAGACAAAAACATCCATGACCCAAAACAGTTCCAGCATATACGTAGGTGAAATCAGATATGAATCCTAATTTCATACACAACCATTAGATATAGGATGAAAAGAATTGGAGGATTCATATTATTCTCCAACATATTCTCCAAATCTTGCATATTTATTACCTTTAATATCCAATGAATGGGAAAAAATAGACCAAACAGAACCTCATCAGGATAATATCTCATCATTAATTTTATCATTGTGATAAAATTTGTATATCCATTCTTTGATGATGAATATGCCTCTATGTATGAGTTCCTCACACCATACTAGTTTACATGAGGCCACAAGAGATGGAATCGAGGAAACGTGGGACAACACAAGCATGGTCAAACCTAATATTTCGGCCAGGTCTCCATAGATGACATATATTTAGTTGAGACTCATTGTAAAATTAACCATGAAACCCAACATAATAATTTAGGTGTCCCAGAAGCCTTCATCAGTCATCTACACCCAATAACCATTCATGAATTCATAGTAGGGGTGCGAATATATGATAATCCGAGGAAATGGGAAAGGCTGTCGTGACCTATTCCACTCATAGAAGATTATACCTATACCTATTCCAACAAACCATGTATTGATATATTACATTTATATTCTCATGATCCACATTGTATGGATATGTCCCACCTTAAGAAGAACCAACCTCTAGTACCAATGTATAACATTTTCAAGTACCTAGCAGTTGTCTCTGGCATGATCTCAATATTTGATGCACTCCATATTTCAAAATAACTCAATCAGGAACTCATTTAGGACCTCTGAATCCCATAGTTTTTTTAAATAGAAGTCACTACATCTGAGTACTATCGAGCAGAGAATATTCCATAAAAATTGCAATGTCACAATATCATTCACAGATCAGGATTAGGAAGAGGTCACTCCAGGATAGACGAGATCCCTATATGTCTTGGGAATACTTGATAATGTGGATATCCAAATGGATCTATTTGAAAATATTTTTGGATTTAACTTCATCCCAATTTGAACCCTCTGATGATTGTAATATAGTGAATGGGATTTATCACAGAAAAAGATTACCATTCAGGGGTACGATAATCCCGCAAATGACCTATTGGGAAGATCACACTCAAATATTGTTTTGGGGTTCATATATCTAATGTTGAGATTATTGTAATATAGTAGAACATTGCATTAAATTTACTCCTTGAGGTACCATATCCTTATTTCCATGTGGTGGTGCATTCAACATCACACCATTGTCTTAAACACCCCATCAATGGAAAATTTAGCCAATTACGTGGTGAATAATCCACCATTTAGACTTCAGAAACTAAATATTCTTTATAATATTTCTATAAATATCAATTAAAACAACCAATGGTTGAAAAAATAGTAAATTTTATGTTCCCATCATCTTGGGGACTTCCGCCACAAATCTGTTGGGTATGTTCAATAGCTATTTTGTGCTCCATATAAATCTATATATTGTAATAGACATGGTTCCATATGTCCAAGTCCCTCCTGTCACTAGTGACATTGTAAAATACAATCATGTCATCAATACCTCTATAACGAATATGAAAGTATGGGATGGTAATGTCTTTTCTAATGGCCTCTCTCACCTCAAAAATGTCAACGATGACACCATATTGCACACTTCCTATGAAAATGACTCGACATACTCAGATATGAAAAAATTAGAGTATGAAATCCCGAATTCCCCTTCTTCATTTGAGGGAGGCTTCTCCATTAACTTTTATGAGATAAGCCTGGTAAATATGGAAACAAAAGAACACCCATGGTAAATACTGATTAACACCTCCATGGCCCTTCATGAGAAAGAGATGTACATCACATTTTTATAGAAACACAAATATTTGTTCTCTTGGCACTACAAGAAATAACCAAAATAAATCTAAATGTGGTTATGCACCATATTGAATTACCCAATGAATGTCGAGGTTTCAAGCATGAATTCCTGATGATACACCCCTCTCAAGATCCCAATGTATATGTGGATGTTGACAAATTGATCAAATCCATCATTGTCCAAGAATTATAATACATATGATGTCATTTCAATATTGTCTCTGTCATGAATATGAATGGGATGATTAGGGTCTACATCAATCTCTGAGACCTTAATCAAAATTTCCCAAAGGATGAAATTACATTGCTTCTCACAATACCATTGATAGATGTAACTAATATAATCCATGACCTATCCTTTATTGGTGGGTATTCAAGGGACAATTAGATAAAGGTGACCCTTAAAGATGAATAATACACTGCCATCAAATATTCCCATATGATATTTTCCTATTACTTCATTCCCTTTATATTATTTAATGGAGGTGCTACATATAAACTTGTCATGCATCATATATTTCATCCTTTCTTAGGAAGAATATTTGAATTTGTGTCTACAACCTGGTGGTGAAATCGTGAAAGCAGTGTGATCACCTAAAAAATATTCATACAGTCTTCGAGAATTTGGGACACCACAGTCTGACGATGAATCCAGTAAAATTTTCTTTTAGAGTAACACTAGATAATTTCTTTATATTTGTGGCATGCCACTGTGACATCAAGGTCGAACCAGAATGTACTAGTTATTCTTTAGTAGTGTCACCACACAATACTGTCAAAGAAAGGAGGGGAATCCAATGGATCCTCACATACAATTTGTGTTTTATATCCAAATTTTCTAAAAAGTCACTCTCTTTTAGTAGGTTACTGAAGAAGGGAATCAACAATCTGTGGGACAATGAATACCTAGAAACCATTGAATGTATAATTAAATATCAAATTATACCCCCCGTATTGATTCCACCACTTGAGGAAAATAAAATAATATTATATGTGGCCACTATTTAATTCTAACATGGAACCCTCCTCGTATAGAAGTATGATATGGGGAGTGAGAACGGTATCAATTACCTCAACCAAAAAATTCTAGGTACTGTGACCCGATACTTGGTTTTTGATAAGAACTACCTCACACTCATCATTGTTGTGAAAAATGATGAGACATTACCTGAAGCACCCAAAAAGTTTATCAGGTCTCTTATATTGATAAACTAAACTACATCCTTTTCTTCCCCATGCTAACTAGGTATCTGGCATGATGGAAGGTCATTGTGCAACAATATGAAATCCATTTCGTATCATAGAACGTAGTGAAAGGTCAAGACTTGGATGATTTCTTCATGGAACATCACACCCAATAAAGTACACCAGTTGGCACTAAAATACCAGATGATGGGGTTTTCTAAACCCATGACACTCCCTAGAAATGGGATATGTATATTCATGGAACCTCATGAGGTCATATCAGCAAAAGGATGAAAAATCAGAAGTTTAATCGGGTTTTCTTAGGGATTTAATGTGTTTCTAAAAACAAATAAATTTTCTCATAAACATTCTCAAAATAAAAAGGATGCACACATAATGATGAAGAATACCAAGCCATCATCATATTCAGGGAACTAGTCTTACAACTATATATATCATACCAGAATATTAATGGATATTCTAAGCTCATGATAACACAAATCAATGGAGAATATTCCCTATGAAAAGGAATAATTGTCCCTTCTCACTAGTTATGTCTAGGGAATTATGGTAAAATTCTATTTTGAGCCCACATTGAATCATGCTCTATGATCAAGGAATGATCACACAGACAAATTTGTTAATGAAACCACAATCCAAGATGACCCAGATTTGGAGGAAGCAATCATCTATATCACACACCAAAGAGTGGTATTGTAAATATTCATTTACAATATGGATGAAATAAATCATGTAAACACTTCCCTATTGCATGATGAACCAACATCCACCCCAAGATAGATGGATCCCAGAATATGTTATCTCAATAATTGGACTCACTTGATAGACAGAGTGATAAGGGAATAGATTCTGTGTTTTGAAGTTAACATTACTCTATGAAATGACCCAAATGAGAAACAAAACCCCTCTATAAGGGAGGATTTTCCAGACCCTCCACATTTTCATAGATCAAAGAGATATTTCAGACCATATGGAATAATTTTATTTTGGATGTAGTAATGATCATCGGTATGAGACTAGACTCCCCCACAAAATGAAGAATCTATGTTATTATTAGAAAACCATTATACAAGTATTTGTGTAATTAACCAATAAATATCATTCATTCATGATGTATGAAAAAATCAACGATAAAACTCTATAATTACTACATATAGAAAAATATTCTTAGTTGTTTCGCATTTTCATAATGGATGTTGTGGGGATATATCCATATCATTAACTAGAATGTCTCAATATATCCTTACTACAACTGAATTCTTCTTCAAATTGACTGAGGCAACTCCCCTCAAGGAATTATGGACGGAAAATATCATCAACATTATCATGTCCCATATAATCACCAGTTTTGTGGCCCCTTACTCAAAATTGTTGGATACTGGCACAAATTTATTTCCTCTAGAATTGAAGGAATGTTACCAGAAGTACAACATCATGGCCATTCAATCATCTTGATATGATGTAGCTAAACATGAAAAATAGCATCCTTCAAAAAGGCCTTTTAAAAAAAATAGAGACAATTTTCAATAATGACAAGAAATCCTGGATATAAAAACTCATCCATGATTTATTTTCTTACCGTACCACCACACCTAATTCTACACAAAAAACGTTATACTCATTGGTTTATGATATCAAGGAATTATTTCCTATAGAATTCATGTTTACCTCATTTTGAATATCCATTTTAGGAAAACTGTCAAATGAAGAGCAATAAAAAAAAGCTATATGAGTTGGAACGTCATAAAGAGAACTAGTTGGATACATTGTAAATCCTTGAAGCTCGTTAGAATCAGATCGTATGTCCCTTCAATAAAAAGGTTAATATCAATTCATTCCTACAAGGAGAATTGGTGTTGTCTCTCAGAACACCAAGAATACTAGGGAATAAGCCTCCATATTTAGAACCCGAATGAGAAAGACGTCATATCATTGAAAATATCTATCATATCGGATTCTATTCATTTCCTATAATGGATGAGGAACATTTCATACCCCCCCCCAATGAGAGGTTTCTTAAGAAACACTCTTCATAGCTATCATCAGGAATCAAGTCCTGGATGCAAGAAATAAAATTGCATAGTGTTTCACATCCTCACTATATTATATTAAACTATGTAGAATTTTCCTCACCAACCTCATTATAAGATATTAAACTATGTAGTGGTTTCCTCAGAACATGATGTTAAACATCCTAGGTTCCCAAATGTGTGATCTTCATTAATATCGGGTGACCCAAGCCCTAACAAGAATACTTTAAACATCATAGTATGTGATGTCCCTACCGTGTAATGTTAAAATGTATTGAATATGTCCCTACTATTTGATGTTAAATTGGATTAATATTTCCTCACTACGTGAAGTGAAACTATTATCCCATGATACGTAGTGATTCCCAAACTTCTATTCATGGGCATACACAGAGTGTTACATTCCATTCATGTCTAGTGATACTTTACCTAACTATTTGATGTCTAACTTCCCAAAAAAATTTATATACTTATAGATTTAAAACTATATGGATACATAATATTTCTCCTCATTTACATTGATTCACCCAAAACCTTACTAACGGTAGTGCCGAAAAATCATGCTATAGAAGGAAAGCACAAAACCACAGCCACTTCGTAGCTAATCCAGACACAAAATGGTATAAAACCCCATCTAAATCATCATAGGTCTCTATTTTATGAATATATTACATGGATAAACCTCTCTAAAATGACCAAAAGGAAGTTTGATGATGGATCTACATGTCCGATGTTTCATCATCTCTATGTGATGTCCATTTTATGTGTAGCAAGAAACGTGCGTTCCTAGACTCTATGATAGCGAGAACTAGTGATAGTATCATTATGAGTCCTAAGGATGATAAATAATCCATGAAATCACTCTTTATCTTCCTTATCCTCACCATCTCTGCTTTGATGGTACCTTGGAGAGTGTGATAATCTTCGATTGGGGCTTTGTTCTTCACTGCCTCACAATTTTTTCAAGACACCTTATTTTTTCTCCATGTCGAGCCCCACGAGCACTGGGAACCCTCATTTACTATAAATATAAGTCTCACCCCCTCCTCAAAACCATAGTTATGACACCCATTCAACTATTGAACTCCAGTTTTGTGGGGATCCTAAGCATCATGAACTAGTGATAAAATGGATTTTCGCCCCTCTATGGTAGGGATGCCCTTTGTGAAGCCCACTTCCCTTCGAGAAGGAGGGGGATCCATTAGTTTAATCAAGGCACTACAATTTGTTAAGACTTTTAAAATCACTATCCAAATAAATATCCCTTTACTTAGGAGAATCTCTACTCTACTAAAGTCCTTCCCTTACGAAGCACCATGATTTTTCGAAAGACCTTCCCATCATAAGCAACTTTCCTTCACAAAGATCATACCTTTGTGCACAACAGTCCATACTGCGGGGCCTATTACCCCACAACATCACCTGGTGTCAGTACTAGGATGTGATCCTGGCCCATTGGCCTAGTCCCTTCACTTCCATGATTGACCCCCCATGAGAAATGTAGAGTTGCACTGCAACCTTTTTGGGTTGGGTCACCAGTATTCTGCCTTTCACCCTTCTGTGCACCAACCATACACCCATAGAATATCTTGATTAGAGATACTCTTCCAAAATCCCTAAAACAAATTCATTTTACATATTCCTCTTGTTCCCTTACCTATGTTGTGAGTTGAGATTCTCATTATAAATTTCCCAAGTACCTTTAGTTGAGTCACTTTTAATGTAACTCCTCGACAACCATCACATGAATCTTCCATGTGTAATCCTTATTCAACATTTCCTCCCCATGAAGGAACATGGGAATCTTCCATGTGTAATCCCCATCAACCATTTATGGTCCTTAGTAGCACACATGAAACTAACCATGTATAATCCCCACACAATTCACACTATTCCACCCTACTCCCGTCAAGAATTAATTGTGCCTTACCTTCCCTATGTACAGGTTGGTACATGTTATATAAATACAAGAGAATATGAATTATTCCTCATATTCTGTGTTTTAGAATGTTAAAATTCCAATAAATCAATTCCTCATCACATAACATTAAATTATGATCACAACATGCATTGAAAGTCTGAGAGGACAAGAAAGGGAATTGGAACTAGTGCCATCCTACTCTCTCCATCTCTTCCTTTAGGATTTCACTACATGTGTGCCTCAGGAAATCTCCACATAATCCCCAAAAGAATTATTTGAGCTTCCCTCTCAGAAAAAGTCCTAATATCCATCTCCCTAGCCCGCTATCGTTCATAATCCCTACACCACCCCTCATGGCCGCACATTTCATGACATAGTAATTAGGACCACTATTACATCTTATTTCCCATAACCAGAATGACTCTTGTTGGATTAGAGTAAGTAGTTACCATAAAATACCATTTGTACAACTAACCATGCATAATCCCTAACATGAATTTGGGTTGCTAGACATGCTTAATCCTCATGCCCCTCTATACCAAACTATGTGGACTTTGATCCCTATCTTTTAAATAGGGTATGTAGTAAGCCTATCCAAGGATCAGGCCCTTAATTCCCAACAATCCATTCTTCCCGACTATTTAACATCATCTTACCACTTTCTAGTATTATGTTAAACTACACTAACTAAACTATGTAAGTTTTGATCAATTTTGGGTATGTAGGAAGCCTCTCTATGGTTCAATCCCTACCAATGGTATACAATGGCACTCCATTATAGGTATTCAACCTCCTAATGTGTCATATTCCCTTTTTGGGAATCATCTCTTGGATCTTCCTCACCGAGGTGTTCTAATTCACATGGGTAGTTAACCATGCATAATCCACGCACATCATCTTACTCCTCCAACCAAGATAACCCCTCCTAAGAAGGGCCTCTAACCATGCATAATCTCTTGTCTCATTTCCAAGTCAATAAACTTTATTTATGTCTCTATTATAATCCCCTATTCTTAACTGCATGAAAATTTATCATTTCCTTTCAAATATGGTATGTAAGAAACCTCCCCGAGGCTTAATCCCATCAATCATTTCCAATTCTAGTCTTTACAACGAGCCTTTGTGTCTCAGGGAGATCATTACCCAACCTGGAGGTTCTACTTCCTTTAAGTACCCATCAATGTGTTAAATTTCACATGATCCACCTCCTTAGATACCTCATCACCATATCCATGACTACATGGACATTGATTCTATTCTATTAGGATACATAGGGAACCTCCATGAGGTTCAATCCCAAAACCTTCGTCTTCATGTCGATTCCATCTCATTCATTCCATTCACTTCACTCAATCCTCCATCATCCAAATTTATTCTTACGTAGGCTACCACATCCTAGTGAGATCGTGCCACCCACTTTCTAGCTACCCCAAGAAGCACACGAGAAACTAACAATGTGTAAGACCCACCCAATACATATTCATCCCACCATGAGGGACCCTCTTGAGAACGAAAAATAATTATGTGTAATACCAAAATCATCTATTTGAACTATTTGGGTTTTGATCCATGTCTTCTAAACAAGTTATGTTGGAAGCCTCTCTGAGGTTCAATACCATCCAATGAAAAACCTTGGAATCCTTATTTTAGGTGTGCTTATGGGATATATATTTTGTGATGTCAATATCAGACATCACAGTGTGAAACCATCCATTTATCGGACATGCCAACATAGTTCCTTTATTATTCAGTGTGTTGATCCTTTAATATTTTATACCATAAAACATATCCCTCTATGGGATTTACCTATGTGATCAAGTCTCATAATTTTCATGATCATTCCAATCTATCTTCGCTAGATGTTAAAATCATGGTATACCCCATGATAAACATGGGAAGGTGAGGAATACCTCAGAGACATGCCTCTTGCATAATTACCCTATAATCGACTTGAGATTACTTGTAATTTTGTGCTCTCGAGATGACCTCTAATATGGGAGAATTCAAGTGTACTAATATTTCAGCATCCAGACATGCTTGCGATTCCCAACACGACTACTCTCCTGATTGGAGGTTGATTTCTTAACTTGACCCTTTGGAATTTTTTTGACAGAAGCAGCATAATTATCTAATTTCCACAATGATATCAAACTAGGGAAAGTTTCAAGTTCAATTTCTTAATATCTAAGGGAGACTCGGAGTTGTGATAAATTCTGAGGAGGAATCCATAGAAGGAGGAACTGATATCCCATCATCCAATTTTGACCAAGGACAAAACATCACTAAAGAAGTTATGAATGTATCCATCTTTTGGAAAGTGATAATGAAATTTAAAATTATTCATCAAAGTAATTGACACACCCACACACACGGGCGTATGTAACACCCCCAGTGGATAGCTTCAAAAATAACTTCAAGACGTTAAACATCATAGATGATGTTCTTATTGCACAACATTAAAGTGCACAGGTTTAGAGAACTATGTACAATATTCTTCTCATAATTATGGGAAATGTGTGTACACCTAAATCCTATATCTTGGTTTACCCACCAAATGATACTTAATTCCACTATCCTATCAAAAATTTCCTCTACATGGTTAGAGTAATCCTTACAATTCTTTATTTCTCACATCTATCCTAGTTCATATGAGCTCTGAAATTAAACTAATGGATTCCCAAGAACAATATGGATTAACATATCATGATAGTTTCTTCATGGTATTGAATGGATGACCATGAGAGGTGCATACTTGTTCCTCACGACATGGAGATAATGATTTTTGTTTATGCCCATTATATGAAAAAACATTACACATCCTTATAGACCTCACATGATAGGACCATTATTTTATTAATTAGTCTCCTAAAAAACCTCCATTCATGAAATATTTGTGACTTGGTTCCTATAATCACATGATATATAGTAATTCTCAAATCTACAAACATGAGTCCACTGACTACAAATAAAAATAAAAATTGCATTCCTGCATATTGGTTAAACATGTTCAGGATGTTCCTTCTTAATGAAAAATGTGTGACTTGATTTCAATTACCATAGGTTACAATGTGATTCCCATATTTACATCCTTGGTTCCATATACAATACGTATTTCCACGTCATGAAGCTTACATCCATTCTGTATGATGTTAAGCTACACTATTCATTGAGTACTATATGTGGCCTCATTCCTGTCATCATAGGATATGTAGTAATGATTGAATCTCAAATAATGATCCCACTTATAACAATCAATTGAAATAAATGTCTTGTTTTTTGTATGGTTCATACCTTCATGGAAATTATATCATCCATGTACTATATGTTTCATATTTTTTTATTATCAGAGGATATATAGTGACACCTAGATATCCAATCCTAGGCCCAGGTACAATAATCGATAAAGAAATTTACCCCAAATACATAAGGGAATAGCCATATGAGATAATTTTTCTTATGTATAAGTTAAGTCCCCATGTTAAATATTTTTTAATGTAATATATCTTGAAAAAAAATCACACATGTTCCCACATCCTTACCATTTGACCTTAAACTTCAAGGAAACGAATATGTCCTTATCCGATGGAGTTAAACTTCAAGAAAATTGTCCCAGTCACATGACATTAAAAACCTATTAATAATATGTTTTTCCTACATAATGATGTACTATACAATCCATCATACATAATACAACCATTTCAAAGGACCACAATAGCCTTATCCCGAACATACATATTAAAAGGTGATTCCACCATCTTCTGAGCACGTAAATAAATATACCATTCTTCATTTCTGGAGATCCATGGGTTTCTAAAAACCTTTAATGTTCTTTAAAAATGAAAATGGATCACTCTGATTGACCATTATGTAGATGCATAAGGGATTAGAACTACTAACCAAAGAAATATTGGCTATATGAGGAGGAATTTATAATCCTCGGGAGCTTGGTGTAACCATGGTGGAACTCATCACCTGAGAGTGTTTTGGGATATCCTAGTGTGATTTTCCTATATCATTACTCATGACCAGATAACCTCAATAAGTGTTTTATAACATTTTCATATCCCTTTCATAAGGATTTTGGAGTGCTCTAGACCCTAGGTATCCTAAGTCAGATCTTTTTTAAAATCCGCCCATATTATGTCCATGTGTGTGATGACCTTAAAATACATTCACTTTGGTCAAAGCAGTATGACCTTAAACTCTAGCCTATAACAGTCCAAATCATAAGACATTAAATTGGTAGATAATGAGACTCAAAACTTTTCAGGTTGCAAACCCTCAAATAAAGGTATCAGAAAAATTCACGTATTCCCACTCTATACTCTTCATCTATAGTGTATTGGAAATTTTTTTGGCACAAATAAATAATGAACAAAGCTCATATGGCTTACTCCGTAGCCCCAATATAATACAATATATGATCAAAAAACCCCTGGTCTATGAAAATGATATATTACATATTTTAAAATCTCTTTGTCATGATAACATGTTTACTAGGAGTCTACATAACATGTTGTGTGCTCAAAACCCTCTTCAATATTACATTTACCATAAATCATAGTTCTTTTTTATGTACCTTGGATAATGATAAATCCTTCGTATCCCTTAGGAAGGAAAATGAATTATTCTTCTTGGACTTTTTATTGAATAATTAGGGCCTAGACCTACCAACTAGAGACATATTGGACCAATATAGATGGATTTTTGATTCTTGTGATCCATTTTTCACCATTGTACAACCCATCACCTAGGAGTGTTCTGGACCTTTCCTAGTACGATTGTCGCATATCTTCCCCATGAGCCAAGCACTTAGAACTATGATTTAAAATCCACGAAACCAGATTTTTACTATCCAATCGACTTCATCAATGTTAATTCACTATGTTTTATCACCATTATCAAAGAAATATTACAACACTCTCTTATGGAACCATTGATTGACCACACCTTGTGATTCAAAACCCTAGGGTAAAAATCTCCTGATTCACAATTTAAGTGATTGATTTACCTATGGTGCTAGAACCCTTATTAGATAGCTATTCCTTAATTCCAAAATTCATTGTAAAGATACTTGATATGTCCAAAAATATTTATATCCATTGGAAAATAGTAGGGATAACTTTATTTAACCATGTTATCATTGAAAATGGGCTTATACCTACCAACCAGAGGCATCCCTTCCATATAGTAAAGGATCTCTAATCCTTATGAGACACTATGATTAGTGAATGGAAGTCACATCCTTAGGGTATCTTGGGTCATCCCAATCTTGTATGCCTCATTCCATTAACCATTGATTCAATCTCATTGGAACATTATTTACATTATCCACATTTCAACTCTCTAGGTGGACCTAGAATCAGAATTATTTTACCCTCAGCCAATATTACACCCATAAATCTTCCATGACCCTTGGAAAATTATAGAGGGATCCCAATTATAAAATAATGCTGATACATAATGGATTTTACCAACTAACCCGAGGAATCTCCTACATATAATAATGGAGCTCTAATCCTCTTAAGCCTCAGAAACACCAAAGAAGAACACATCATCCTAGTGTGTTTGATTCATTCAGGTCATGTATGAACCGTATCCCATAATCATAGATCATGTACTAGAAGTAATACATTAAACTACATGTCATCCTATATTATGAGCTAAAAGACCCAAAACTGAATGGATAAAAGATCAAAGCTAAACGACCCTAAAATACATTAATAGAAGGTATAAGATTAAAGAACCTAAACTATAATAATATAATGTCCTAGCTTCATGATTGAAAAATATTGTGATTTAAGGTCCGATATAAAATACAATAAGCTATTAAAATAGAAGGTTCTATCAAATAGAACATAAACTAAAGTGATAAAAGGTCTAAGATAATACACCAATACTACATCACTATAGATATTTAGTATTCAATAATGGAGATTATTTTTAATTCCAATATATGTCATTAAAAATCAATCTATTCTCTCCATATACATTAAAATTGAAATAATTTAGAGAAATACTCCTCCAGAACAAATATTCAACCCAGATTATCCTTATATGAATTAGTAAATATCAAGATAGTGAGAAAAAATATATCAATGAAGAATATCCTATTGGTGGGAATTCATGAGAATTTAAAAATAAGAATATGATATAATTTATAAATGAAAATCCATTAATTTATCTTTACCAGATAGTTTACAAAGGATGGTTATCATTGGAGAATCATTTAACATTAGATCCGTGAACTTTCATGGACATCATGAATAATATATAATAGGATAGTTACAAGAAAGGTTCATAAAATCCAAGGTTGATAGCCTACAATAGGGAGAGTCTCCACATTTTAGAGTCTCTCTAAGAATCTAATAAAAATATCATATCAATAGTAAAAATATAATAAGATTTGATCTACTACATTGGTCAGGTGTTAAAAGTTATAGTGAGAAGAATAAATTGAACATTGAAGTCCTTCTCACGTCACATCTTCTACTTCTTACCCAAACAATTGGTATTGGATATTGTGTCCATCTCAGTAAATGTTTTTGAGAAATTTACAATGAGGATGATGATGTCGAGAAGCCTGACCTTAGGAAAGCGATGGTTTAATCACATCCCCATATATTCATGGTAGATGAATCAGTGTTGGATTGAAAATTAGACAAAAACTGGTGCATATGATCCAATTACTCCAAGGCCTCCATAATTTATTCATCAAGGGGAGCCTCATATTCAAGATCACTCGAGCCCCTCCCATTGGTATCCAAATCATAATGATTTAAGATAAATTGTCTCATGATTTCATACAGTGGTTGGTAATCAAATCCATCCACAACCAAGTAACCAAATAGATGATGAAAGAGTTCCTCTTGGTCACGAAACACTTCTAGAGGAGTCATAGTAATCAAGGAATCAATTTTATACCAGACCAATAAATTCATTGCTAGATCTTTTTTGGATGCTAAAGAAGAAGGAGAGGAAGAAACATTTATTCTACCTTATATAAGGGCATCACCCATTTTCTGTTCTGGTGGTTTAATTACCTTGATATTTTAGATCATTCTATTAGGATGTTCATCACCAAAATGAGGGAACATACCCAAAGTCTTCCCCAAGTCCTAAATAAAATATTGTATTACTACAGACAGAGGGTAATTGAAGTAAATGGTTTGTCCACATGAAGATGCAGACATCTTTGAACAGCACCCAGGTATACTGATACCCATGTGTGCCCATAATCCTAAAAAATGATGTATCATTAGTAGACTAAATAATTATCACACAATAGATTTCATTATATGCCAGTATTATCCAAAACAAGAAGATGATCAAAGGGTGTCGCTATCCTTACACACTGAACGAAGTAATATGGGAGACCGATTGGGTTTATACAAACTAAAAAAAATTATAAGGTATATATGTCTCATAGATGAGTACCTCATCTATCCTCGATGCAAGAACCCCATACTAAAGGGGGATCTTGTCTATCCTTTCACTATGAAAGACTCGACTATTATTAATTATTGGCCAATTAAATGTTGGATAATAGACGAAATTAAATATAATAGATAGACTCAACACATCAATAACCTCTTCCGGCCATATTGAAAAGTCCCGAACCTCGGATATGATTAGAATCCATGGAGGAGATAATGTATCAAAGATCCAGAAGGTATTGTAGTATTTTTAGTAATGGAAATTCTACCCTATGAATCTAAATAAAAAATTGAAATGACCACTGATCATATTGGGGATGCATACCATGTTAATATGGCCCAGGAGTTTCTAAATCCATGTATGAGTTGATACCTCTAGATTAAGGATAATTTCCTCTACTACACATGCTTCTATCACCAATGTACTGATGCAAATTCCTAATAATGAAGTCCCACCAAAGAAAAACCACTCATTCGAGAACATATTTAGGAATCCCATTAGCTTAAATCTTGGAGAGCTCTCCACCTTCACTCATTATTCCAATTAATTTTGATCCATAGCTACCAAAATGTGACAATTTGAATTGGCACTATCATGATCCTACTTGGAAGGGAATTGATGGGTGAATATAGTAGTCGGCATAGCTCCACTACAATAAAAGAAAAATATCGATACAATCTATGAATGATATAATTGAGTACATAGTCATATCCTTTAAAAAAAATATTCCACAGTATTGATCATCTCTCTCACAAATATTGTATATTGAAAATGGTCATCTAAAACTTATGTGTTAGGGTTGAATTCATCATATATCTCCTTTAGAGGGGGCGTCACACCCAATTCATAGATATTAGAGAGACTGATTCCTACCTCCCCATGTGATAGATGAATGGAAGTTGTTCCAAGGAACCAATGACTAACTTATTCTATGATAAGGTTGTAATGGAGATAGAAAATGAAATGGGGAATTCATATTTCTTTATAAAGATAGAAAACATATAACTGGTTAGAAAAATATATTTCTATTTTTCTAACTGAGAATAGCCATTCCCATTCATCAGAAAGGTTACCACCAGGATAGATATTACATTTCATGATGTATCCCCCAACTGGGTTGTTCATAGAGGAGATGAATATAATTTAATAACTGTAAGAAATGGGATGGTGTGTGAATTAATATTCATCCCAACCCAAGGGAGATTTTTCCAACGTATAAGAAAACCAATGGGATCAAGCTATGACCAGTCAGCCATCATTATATATGGTTTTTTGAATATGATATAGAGAATATGACTCCCAATAAGATGGAAGACTACAGTCCTTAGAAGTAATAAAAACATCATCGTGCATGCCAATCCCATATAAAGGAAGCTGTTGTGATAAAGGATTATTATAGATAATTAATGGAAGGAGTTTTTTCAGATCCTTGTGATCATAACTGACTCTCTATCAAGGGTCATCATTATGGTTTCTAGCAATCATAGACCTTTTATTATCTAATCAAGAAGAATTATGATGGGATCTGGATATCATATGAATAAAAGTAAGTGGCATATGTCAGGTAGCCAAAAATTCAATCGTTCCAAAAAAAGATAAACAATTATAGCATCTTCATGCACATCACATGAATTAGTAGGGAATTCGCGGTCACATAATGGATTCAGGAATTTTCTAGTTTATAAAGTTATTTCAAACCACATGACCCCTTAGAATACTCATGATCGTGAGAACATGATATGGTCACTCGTGCTACCAAATAGTTGAAAAGGATCTAGTGATTGAGATAACAGATCCTATGAAACCATCAAAGGTTTATTTGCATCCCTATGGTTGAACCTCAATAAAATACCAAAAATTTAGTTCTTTTTTTGTTAAAAAAACAATGTATGAGAAATATACCTTCTATAGAAGTAATCATAGGAAGATCTTGTGAATGAATCTTATAATCAGTTCTTATGGATGGGTCTTATGAAAGGATTACGTGAAAGAGATAGGGAAAAAGATCTCTTAGAAGTGGAGTAGCCAGTAAATGAATAACTCTTTACTCCCCTATTTTTATGGAACACCATATAATTCGATATTTCTCCCAGTAGACCAAGAATCTATGAAATATGCCGATTGTAAATATAAACTATGTCCAATTTTGGAATTTGTATTCCTTGTAAACGAGCCTATATCCTCTTGGACATCTCTTTTGAGGGGGTGAATTTTTCGATTCCCACCACATAAGAATATAGAAATTCAAAAAGTAAGAAATACTATAATATTGTTATTATTTTCCCTATAAAATAATGGATGAAAAGGTGGATAATGTCATTGATTACATAAGACTCCAAGAGAAGTGTTGTCATGAGACAATAAAAAGGTCACAAGAAGGAGCCATGAATAATGGAAAACCTACAACAGTTCTCACGAAGAACCTTTGACAAGTCCTTATACTCTTTAGATGGAATCCTAAAAAATAAGTGGTCATGCAGAGGCTTCCAGACAAGCCCGCTGAAGTCACGTGAATTATCACAAGGAAAGAATCTGAAAACCCATAAAAAATACTTGGAAAATAGGGAAAAATATCTAGAAGGTGGGGATCTTTATGGTCAAGAAAACACAAGATTCACCCATGAAGCTCATGAGACACAATGTATTCCCTCGTAACATGTCTTCCTGGTCATACATAATACCACATTCATGTCACCATAATTATTCAAAGGGATTCATACATTTCTAGGTGGTCTTATGCTCTACCTTTTTCTCAGAAAAAAGATAAGGGGATTTCTAGGATAATACGCATAAATCGACATAATACCATTTTTTGGTCACAAAACATGTCACTGATGAGGAGAATTATTTTCCTTGGAATCACTCAATAAAACCCACAAGACCCCAGAACCTTGTAAAATTAATGAGAAAATAAAAATAGGGAAAAGGTGGTAGCCTCTTTTGGTCGTAAACATCATGTGACTCACTCCATCTAGTTCATGAAAAACTGAAATACCCTAGATACATGTCCAAATCACCACATTAAAATGGTAATCTAGTCACTCTTGTCACGTGAATGGCTTCAGGAATGTACACGAATCCATGTGGTCCCCCTTCACCTCAACAAGGCATACCAAAGGGGTTTTCCATGAAATGCTTGTGCATCACCACATGACCCTTTTTTTTATGAGATGTATCACCGGTAGTGAGAATTATATTCCTTGAAAACACTCATGAATTCTCCCAAGATCCCCTATCCTCTGAAAAATAAAATAATGAAATAAAAGAGAATGGGAGGTATCCTATTGTGGTCATCAACATCATGTGATGCACTCATTAACTCTAATAGATGTCCAAAAATCCCTTCAATGTGATGTATTGATCTAATGAGAGCCCTTGGAAATCCATCCTTATGTCAAGAATGGTCCCATGAATGTCACCTAAGATCACGTGATTTCCTTTCAATAGGAACCATATTCTCTCGAAGCCCCATAACAAAATTGGCCTGAGAATATGGATGTTCCTTGAATTAAATAATTATTAAGAAATACTCCAATAATTATCTCTAATCCCCTAAATTGGGTGTTGATTGGATTATCACATATTCACTAAAAAACATGTCATTCCCCTAGTTTGACCTGGGAAATGGTATTGTGAAATACATGACATAAAATCCATACACTGACTCTATCATTTATTTTTACAATATTTGCCATAAAAAAAGGTGAATAATCAGGGTGGTGAGGCCTATAAATCCCCCATCAATGAATATAAAAAATAATCTATTGGATCCTCACACTAGTGCACTCAAGCATCAGATCAGATATCTCAGAGTGGTTGATCTCAGGATTGGAACAACTTTCAGGGGGTAAAAATCTAGGGAACCACATAAGAAGATATTAAAACATTCCTAGACACTTCACATTATCACTCATAAATCAGGTCAAGGACTCCTGATATGATATTTGAAGGAATCCTGATATGTTATTTGAATGATTTCTAGTATTCTAAATAAGTCACATGAGACATCAATAGGATAATAATGAACAAATCTAACGAATAAGAAATAAAAGCATGGGAAAAGTACATAAAATATAAAATACTTATATTAAAAAATAAAACTTGATCCTCATGCACTCCACATAAACCACCCCTATCATGCGACAACACTAGGTAATATCACACAAATCATGTGGTGTTCTTATGGAATACTATTTGGATCATGTGAAGTCCCCTGGAATTTTCAGATCAAGTCACATGCCCCCCCCCGGGCATGTCACCCAAGTATCATGAGACCCTTTGATCTCTCCATCCAGACCATGCAATGTACCACAAACATGAATCCCAAATCATTTGGATGCATTGGTACATATCAGGTATGTCCCACAAAGAACCTGAGTATGTCAACTTTCTCACATGATGTCATCTAGACAATATAACATGATCTCGTGACATCCACCTGAAAAACTAGATATATATCATGATTTCCTCAAGATGCATCTTCCAAATTTCACATTAACACATGGAAATGTCATCCAAAATATACAACATCCTCCAAACATGTCACCCTAACCCTCACAAAACACTCTAATCATGTCATCCATCTTTCATGATGCCATAATGACAAGTCATCTGAATCATGTGATTCCCTCCAAACATGTCAACAAAGATCATTAGATGGATTTTAGGATCAACCAGCATGGTCTTGTGATATCCTCCAGACAATTCATCCTTGTTCATGTGATGCCCTTCATACATTCCATCTAAATTACACAGTGTCCCTCAAAAAATTCAACGGGATCAGGCGATTGTCTAGGGACTTGTCCGGGAGACATCTTATGATATGTCAAGTGGATAATCAAGACACTTTAATAAGACAATAAATGTGTTCCAAGAAGACAATTAGGCTAGGTAAAGTGGTAATCCTAGGACATTATGACCTTGCCAGCCATTATATGGGTCTGCCTTAGCTTATAAGCCCTAATTAATTAAAATAAAATAAAAATGGTTACCTTCCAAATAGGATACATAATATGATTTAATATTTCCCTATATCTAATGGGTATCCGCATAAATTTAGGTACCCTCACATCTCTAACATTTAATCCATCGGGAGGCAATCATTCCCATGGACTAATCATCCCACTTCATCCAATAGTAGAATGAAAACCCAATATAACTATAAGAACCTGATTCATGAAATAAGAAGGATATGCAGGATTCTTATATAAGGTCAGATCTCCAATGGGAATCCACTCTATTTTAAGTGCCTCTATCTCCAGTATTTATACAATACCACATCACCATTTATTAGAGGATGAATATTGGGCTCATACAGAGGCATTATATTCTATATAACTCCCGAAAATGCCCCGAAACACCTCAAAAACATCATAGTGATAGGGATAAAATAATCTAATTGAACTCTATTTCATGAAATAACTAGGATATTATAGACAAATTCCTATGAATGGCGATTCATATAAAACTTCCACTAGTATATCCTTGTGCATAGGTCCCACATTCATATCCAGTGAGACCCGTTACTTTCTTTCCCTTATTTCTCACACTTAACATGGCTCACATGGGTAAGGGACATTCAATGGTCATACCATTCACATAGTGAATATCTATTGGGTAGGGAAACATCATTGTGTAACCCTCAATGAGTGTCATGATATGGCTCCATCTATACAATGACATCTACCATAGGGATAGTCCAAAGGGTGTGTTCAATCTATGAGAACCCTAATTCATTCCATAACCATGTTACATTGGACGTATCCTCGGGACAGAAGATCAAATACCCAGTGGCTATGTTCCTTTACATATGACTTTTCCACATTATGTTACACTATATGGGTTCAATAAACTATGTAGTCATTTATTCCATCTACAAATAGGATACATTTGATTCCTCATAGAAGATAAATTCCATCATCGACATTTTAAACACCTCTTTACAAGGAATTAAATTCTGAAGTACGTAACCATACTGATAAAACATTAAAGAAGCCACCCATCATGGATAATATACAAATCACACTAGATATATAAATTCATTCACTAATATATTCCCATTTCTTCAAAAAAGTTATTTAACATATGGTCATTGTGTGGGGGAAACCAATTATGTATCCAAAATAGGTAGAGGATTAACCCATGCTCATCTTGTTGGAGTAACTGATCTTATAATGACGTTGTGAGGAAATTAAAGAACATTTCATAAATCTATACAAGTGTCCCGTAGTATGAAAAAATTCCCTAAAAAGGTTTTGATGAGAAAATCCACTCATCCCCTCAACAAATGGGAGTCCCTAAGCTCCATTTGGGATAAAACCTAACTAACTACCTACCTTTAGAGCATAGGTCTATACTGAGTTATAGATATTGGAACCATTGGGAGTTTCCGTTAATAATGATGAAGAATTCACCACACATTCGGATAAAACAAAAGGTGGTGAACGTGGTTCAAAATAGTTTAAACATGAAATCTTCTTCACATATAAAAGGATACACTACCTAGTTTCTATCAAACTATAATGTCCCTATCATGAGGGTTCCTTAAGAGGGTCATTGTCATGTTTTCCATAATAAAAATGGGTTTAGATGAAAATTGTTTATTTCCACTACTCCCTTATTTGATTTCAATGTGTCTGGCTAGGTATCTATATACTCACCATTAAAATGGATTTTACACTCATGTGTTTCGTCTTATGCCAATGCTAGATAGATTGATGATGAATTTAGTAAACCCAATATTGTAGGAGCATAGTGGAAACTAGAGAATTTATAAATGTTTAGATGTCAGCATTGGATAATGTGAGTGAAGATCTCTTGATGTTTCTCTTTTCCATTAGTTTTCACATTGGCCTTGTATTTTTACATTTCAAAATTATACTCAATGTTATTGTAAATTTATGTATTTACTATAGGTTGTTGATTCAATGATAAACACTATATTTGTTTCAATTTTTATTATATCTTTTTACTATTATAGGGTGATGGTTGTGCATCCTCATAGAGTTTACTAGGAAAAAACATCACATTTTACTTATATGCCTACCTAAT
This sequence comes from Viscum album, assembly GCA_963277665.1. Taxonomy (NCBI): domain Eukaryota; kingdom Viridiplantae; phylum Streptophyta; class Magnoliopsida; order Santalales; family Viscaceae; genus Viscum; species Viscum album. The sequence continues at coordinate 1,219,281,503 of OY728166.1, read as the reverse complement.
GCAAGTCTCTAGCCTCTAACATATTAGTGGTGGGATTAGGGTCACACCCTTGTTTTACTTCCATCCCAGGATGGGGCATGGTTGATCAAGTCATGACATGTATGGTTTGGAATACCATTCACCAACAAGGTGGATCAAATTTATCCTAGTCATTAATAAGTTATGTGTTACCCCCATATATTTTCCAAACTGTGCAGTGACCATTATACAACGACCAAAAAATATCAATGGAATTTCAGTTCTTATAATGATGATATATAGTATAAAACACATTCATCACAAAAAAACACAATAAAAACATTATTATAATATATTAAGAATGAAATAAGTGCTATTAATATAAATTAATGAATAGATACCAATGGAACCGTAACCCGACCGTTGGGATAATAATATGAAAATTATGAATAGTAACATAGGAAATAGAATAGTAACATCACCTTTGAAATTATAAATAAGATTTAGGCATGTTATAAAATAAAATATGATATATTTATATCATTTTAAAAGTAAATAAATGTTTTAAAAATAATACCCAATAATTTTGTATTTTTTGTAAAATATAAATTATTATTTATAGTTCTATAATTAATATAATGTTCGAATGAAAATTTATTTTTATA